>CM040437.1:54646550-55246550 GCA_022702705.1 Papilionanthe hookeriana x Papilionanthe teres
GCCATTAAGGAACCACCCGTAGCAGCATCTACTATATATCTAAGATATCCTATTAGTACAATATAAAATGTTTGTATAATTAACCAGTCTGGTAAAACATGATGTGGACACTTTCTTAGAAGTTCTTTAAATCTTTCTCATGCTTCAAAAATCGTTTCTCTTTCAAATTGAGTAAATGAAGTTATATCATTTATAAGTTTTGCAGTTTTAGATGGCGAAAAATATTTAGCTAGAAATTTTTGAGGCATTTCTCCCCAAGTTTTAATAAATCCTGCTGCTAACGAATTTAGCCACATCCTAGCTTTATCCCTTAAAGAAAAAAAAAGTCTAAGCCTAATAACATCATCAGAAACATTATCATATTTGAAAGTAGCACAAAGTTCTAGAAAACTGGCAAGGTGTAAATTAGGATCTTCAGTAGGAGATCCTCCAAACTGATTATTTTGGACCATTTGTATGAATTTCATCAGCTATAGGGTTGGCATATTCTCTTAAGGGTCTTTGAAAATTTTGATAATCATTTTCTGCAATATTTTGTTCCATATTATTTTGAGGTATATTATTCATTCCTTGCAAATTATGAAATCTTTTTTCTTTTCTAATTTTTCTTACAGTGCGTTCTAATTCAAAATTATAGGGTATTAATCATTCATATCTCGAACTTCGCATAAAAGAAATTAGAAGATATTTTTAATTAATAAAACAAAAATATACTTTAAAATATATATTATAAAAAAATTTATCTTTCTTTTTTAATTTATTTTTAGTGATCTCCCCAACAACGGCGCCAAAAACTTGACTCGACCATAATTACGCAAATAAATTAACTTATAAAACTATAGTCAAATTTGACCCCAAATCTGATTAAGCGGCTAATGTACGATAATTAAAGATTAAAGTTTTGATATATAAATATAAATATAAATTGTACACTAGGGGTACTACGCAAGTATACGTATCGTTTCAAGTAATATAGGACTTTCTTTTTAAAAACCTAAGTTATCGTCCCACGGGAAAGCTAAGTAAAATAAAATAAAGAAAGAAAGAAGAAAAATTTCAATTAAAAACTAATCAACTAAAAATTAATAATATGCAAGTTACTTAAGAAGCAATTGTAAATGAGAACGTAATTTAAATGCTTTAACACAATAAACAAAAATTATTTCCCTATACGAAATATTTCATGATTAGTAAACATTTAAATTTGTTTGAGAACTTTGAGAATGAGGTATTGTGACAAATAGGAGCATATATATTATTTATCCTCTGGTCAAGTGTATAAAGAATATTGGCTAGTTTTTGAAGATTAGATTATGATGTATTGTTAATAGTAAGGGACGAATTTCTAGGTACTCACTTCTAGATTGCCCCCCAAGGGTGCCTACAGTCGGGCCTGCTAGTGACCCGTCACCTCCACTTAAAGCAAATTGATATAATTTAACATGTCACTCTAAAAACATATTCAATTCTACGCCCTTTAAAGATTATCTCCCTATCTATCTGCACATCCCCCTTCAAGGATTTACCATCTACCTTTCCAAAGGAAATGTGATACTTACAAGTTAAGAACACTTAGCCTACGTCAGATCTTAAGAATTCTTCATAGGTTTTAACATTATAAGTGATCAAGTTGCAGTGTAAATGAAGATCAGGTAAAGTATCATCACAAATTATGGATGAAGAAAAATAAGTTCTCAAAACTAAATTAAATCCTTAACTAAATCATTTTATATTCGTAGGGAGAAAGAAAAGAAAACTACTTAGAAAGCATAAGATTCACACCACAAACCATATTTATAATTTAAATTCAAAGTATAAAACTTAAGAACCAATTTATAAATACTTGTCTGGAATGATATTCAAGCAATCCTTTGAAGTTTCTCTGACTCAAACTGACTTTTACACGACTCTAACTCCAGCAACAACACTAAAATACTATGAACTCTTACTAAAGTAAAGTGATTAACACTCCACACTCCAAAACAACCGTACTTTTTTCTGTAGAATCTTCCTCTATTTATAGAGCTTCGAAAATGACCAGGGGTTACTTCAGACACCTCTTAAAAATTTGTTCAAATTCATTGCATCTTCTAGAAAGTAACTGTGGCGCCTAGGTGTCAGTTCTGGTGCCTAGGCGTCAGTCTCCTGCAAGAATGGACGCATCCCTTCATGTTTTGAGTCTCACCTCTTCATTGAATAATTGATTCCCTGGATCTATATTCATTGTATCTTGTTTATAACATATGAAAATTTGTCCGGAGACTTCTAGAACGCTTCTGAGTCATCAATAACCGTAAAAAATCCATCCAAGAATTCTCTAGATTCCACTGCTGAGTCTGGCGCCTGGGCGCCAGAGTCAACTTTTTTTTTCTTCTTTTATTTACTTGACTCATTTTTACTCCTTTTACTCATTTTTTGACTATTTTTCTTCATAAACTCATTTTCTTGTACATGCATAAAAACATAAGAAATACATTTCATTGAAGCGTAATATCCTTAAAATTTTAATTAAAAATGATATACAAATTTAGGTAATTTTAAGGTAGATCACACTCGCGTTTGCCTGTTGCGCCCGTGCTACGCAGTTTCTGACTGGAGGCAGAGTAGTCAAGCTGTGCCAGCTGTCTTGCTCCTGGAATAGTGAAACACGCTAATGGCATCAGGGCTTTCTACGTCACCGCCCTCACCAGGGACAACTCCACCAAACCTTCCTATGCTATAGTGGCTAACAAACACAGCTCCCCTTTCCACATCGCTGATAGTCCGATATTCCCCAGTCGTACCATGATTCTGTTGCAGGACATGGTGATTGCAACCTCATTAAAAGAGTAGGGAAAAATTCTGGCAAACCAACGCTATTTTTCACTGACGTTAAAATCTCATCTCTTACTAAAAAACATAAATTTATACTAGTTGGCAATTTCCAATTAGGTCGCCCGAAGATGGAGAATATAATGAAAGCTTTCGATGACTTCAAGCTAGGTGGGGATTGACAGGTGGGCCTTCTCGACGGAAGACATGTTTTGATTCAGTTGTGCATTGAATAAGACTACACAAGGATTTTTTTGAAGAAATTCAT
Organism: Papilionanthe hookeriana x Papilionanthe teres; assembly: GCA_022702705.1. Taxonomy (NCBI): domain Eukaryota; kingdom Viridiplantae; phylum Streptophyta; class Magnoliopsida; order Asparagales; family Orchidaceae; genus Papilionanthe; species Papilionanthe hookeriana x Papilionanthe teres. Next base: position 54,649,630 of record CM040437.1, read on the forward strand.
TACAATTGAGGGAAAACTTATTAAGTTGCTCAAATGTACTTCTGATTTTGATATCAGCCAAGAAACCCCTTTGCGCCTATCTGGTTCTCATTACCTAAAATCAAGCTTTAATTCTTTGACCATCCTACTATATATGCAATTGAGAATTTTATTGGAAAACCTATACAGGTAGACACACATACAATTCATTGCTCAAGGCCTTCTACTGTAAGGATTTTGATTGAAAGGGATATTACACTACCAGATGCAGACAAAATCTCGCTTGGTTATGCTCACAATGGTTATTAGCAAAAAAATCATTATGGAACAAAAAACTCACTGCTGCAAGTACTGCAAGATGTTCGACCACCCACATGAGATATGTTTCAGATTGCACCCACAGTTGAGAATTTCTAGTGAAAAGCAGGACCCTACAACTCCGGACACTTTGGCTCCACCAGAGGAGGGACTCACCACAAGACATGTATTGGTACCTGAGGTAATTCAGGAACTTCACACTGCTCTGAACACATTGGCTCCACCTGAGGAGGGGCTCACCATAAGACCAGAGGCACTATCTAAAGCAATTGCCCCAACTTCTGACCTTACTGCAAGAGATAGTGTTCGAAATGCAAATCAAGACAGTACTGCAGTTCCTCTTCAGGTAGCGCAAAGTGCAGAAGTGATATTACATACTGAACCTCTTGCTGTTGCAATGGTTGCCTTTTTTTCTACTGAGGTTCTACCATCTCATCAGACCGACGATCGCATGAGCCACTCTTCAGATGAAGAATGACAGATTTACACTTCTCGGCTGAAGAAGAAGACTAGGGGCACACTCCGGCTTGGAAATTTAATGGATGACACTGTGGTTACTCATGATAATGACACTGTAGTTACTCATGATAATGACACAACACTTCAAAATTTGATATCTAGCTTTGCCACTAAAACTAGAGGAAGGACAGGACAAAAATGGTCCGTCCCTAGCTTCTTGTTTTATTTTGTTTATTTTGGGATTTGTTTGAATTTGTATCCCTTTATGTTGGAGTTTTACTATTTGTTGCTATCTTATGAATATGGTGCCTCTTGTGGGTCCTCTCATACACCTTTGATGTATCTTTTATTTTCAATAAAATTAGCCCTTTAGGCTTTTCTATATATATATATATCATAAGAAAAAATAAAACATAGGTTTTCAACTTACACGCTTATAGTGTCATTCCACATACTTTGGGTCATTTACATGAATAACACACAATTTAGTACTCTTTCCGACCACCCTTTAGTTCTTCTTGCAAGGTTTTGTGGCAGTCCAAATTACCACAGCAGTTCGACGTTAATTCCTTTTGAAACCCAAATGTAACAGTTCTAACATTCCGGCGAAAGAGAAGAGGACAGGGCTCTTCTCTCTTCTATCAAGTCTGAGATTCCGTCAGAAGAGAAGAGGGCAGGGTTCTTCGCCGTATACCATGGCACTACAGTGGGCTCTAGCGCTGCACGGCGTCATAACGATCCTCGTGGTCGTGGCTTTCCTCTGCGGCCATTGGCCCATCTTCCACGGCACATTTGTCGAGCGAATCCACTTCTTCATCACCTCCGGCGCCTACGATTTATTCTTGTAAGGATAAAATTCTTCCATGCCCATGTCTTAATTCATCAAAAAGGGAAAAATAAAACTTTCGATTGGTTGAATTTGTGCTCGTGTTTTTTGCTATTGTTACCTAACTTTCTTTCCGAGGAGAAGCCGATTCCGACATACTTCCTTGTAGATTGTAGAAGAAGAGCAATAGGGGTGCCGCGATAGACAGCGAGACATTCCTTAGTCAAGTCTGAATCGTTATTTAGTTTCAACTCAATAAACCAGTGTGCCTCTGGGGAATGATCCAGTGAGACAGCAACCAAATTGAATGCAAGCTTGCTAGTTTTCTGGCTTTTATTGAATTTATTTTTTGAAAGGAGTTTTGCAAAGATCCCATTCTTGATATTCTATTTCATTTTTGACTACCTTTTTTATTTTTTGTTCGGTTATGGGTGGATTTGATTATAACTGTTTTGTAGTTATTGATATCAACATTTCATGCATTGAATAGCATTATGCAAATTTAATTCTAGCGAAGCAGCTTAGAGTATAAAGCTTGTGAAGCAGGTTCTATCCTTTATCCAATATGGTTAAGTAAATTTAGCATAGATTTCTAATCCATCTGTTTTATTTTGGGATCAACTATAATCTTGTTATTCTGGCTTATGCCTTTGAATCTTGACTGATGCTCAAACTGAGTTCATTCTGGAATGGATTCATCTTGATCAATATTGAAGTCTCATTTAATGATGCAAAAAAAAGAACATATCTTCTTTTTCAAATATATTCCTCTATTATTGGGTTTTGTGTTATTGATTGTCTTTTCATTAAAAGAATCTAGAGATGTGGTAAATGCTTGCCATATTTCAGCAGTTATGGCAATGCAACATTTGAAATGGGTTGTAATGTTTTTGAAAGCATCATACTATTTGAAATAGGAGTGATTTTGTACTATCTTGCAACAACAAAATTAATATTTAATCCAACAAGAAAATTATATATTTGATCTTTTTCAACAAACTTTTATGAAGAGCCTCAGCTCTATTTTATTCAATTTGGATATTGGTAATAACTAGCTCTTACTAAAGGTCTGGCAATAGATTGAAATATTCTATTATTCTTTCTCGCTCTGGACTTTATAGATTTGTGCCACATGTCAGACTTTGGAATATTTTTGATTTACCATATGCCATATAGTTGAATGGAGAAACATGCATGTATCTTTTAACTCTGGAATGCATTCCATAACTATTATATCAACTGTTCCATTCATCTCAAATTGTAAAGATGAGATTTCCTTTCTTAGGCCCCGTGCAAATTATACTACCCAAATTTCCTTTTTCTATGAGAATGTGTGAATTAATTATGACCTATTTATGTAGTTATGCCCATGCCCATTCAATCAGCATATTGAATTGATAATTTGTAATTCTCCTATTATATTTGCATTCCACAACTTCAGGGAAATCAAGGGCCAATGAAATATGAACAATATTTTTTCTCATAGAGAGGGAAATTGTGAAGATAATGCATTCACAGTAGCACAAAAAGAATAAAACTTGAAAGTTTTTTGTTTTAAAAAATTAGAAAGAAGAGAAAGAGGAGAAGATACATAGGAAACAAATTCCTAAAACTTTGCTACCATGACAAGAATTAGTGAATAGTTATGTGACTTTCCTTCAAACATTTTAATATGAGTCCAAAGAAAAAATCTACCAAAAATAGAAAAATAGTTGCATTACTAGATAACTATGCAACTTGTAGCTTGCTTGAAACTCTTGATAAAGAGGGGGAAAAGGAATTTGGGCAAATGTTGTATGCCAAGATTATTTCATTTTACATTCTAGATTGCATTCCCTAATTATCACACGATAGATTATTTATAGTATACAAGCAAGTCTAATAAATTAATTTCTTTATAAAAATCTAATGGACCTAATTACCTTAATACACATTAAATTGACTATTTACATTTATTCCCTAATATCTTCCATCCTTTCATAATGCTCTTGCCACCAAGTTTAAGCAAATCACGATGAGAATGGGTGGAGATGGTTTCCATCTACAATTGTGAATTCAAGTGGGCCTAGTACGATCAAAGCTCGATTCAGTTAATAGATTTGAGTGGAATAAAGCTACTTGTGGTCAAGGTGAGTTGCGAATTAGGATTGAAAAATTTAATAATTACTGAACATTTTAAAAAAATAATAATCATAAATAAATAAATGAGTGTTGATTGTTAGAGGAGATTCCCCTCCCCTCCCATCCTATGAAAATTTATTGCACTCTTTTTTGAAAACTTCTCCTCATTCAAACCAGAGAACGAGAAGAAGAAGAAGAAGGAAGCATTGATCTTGAAGAAGTAGAGGAGGGATATTAAGAGAAGTCGTTGTATATCTCACTTACCTATTTCGTCGCCGAACCCTGGTCGAAGGGAAGCGGCATTGTCGAGGGCTTGCGGTATCGACTGAGCTGCGATCGAAGCCAGGAAGAGAAGAAGAGGAGCATCATCGTGCGTGTCTTGTTTGGTCGAGCTGAGGACGAAGGAGAGACTTCAGCGGTGTGCTCGTGCCGAGGAAGAGGAGGAAGAAGGAGACTGCGGGTGTTGTCTGCGTCGAAGCAGATGATCCTTGCGTATGACTTGTGCTGAGGAAGAGGTCTTGCGCGTGGTTTATTAGGATGAGTCGGGATAGAAGTAGGGGAAGACTATGCGAAATCTTCATGCTTGAAGATAATGTTGTCGACCAAGCCTAAATAAGTAAGTTTTGTTAAGTACAACAATAAGCAACAAGAACACCAAGCCTTTATCCCAATAAGTGGGGTCGGCTAAATAAATCTTTTTTCTCCATGTCATCTTATTGAGTGTCATATTGTCATTTAATTTTAATAAATTAAGATCAAATTTTATACAATATGCCAAGTCTTTTTAGTTCTACCTCTGCCTTTCTTAACATAAGTTTAATATAAAACATCTTATCTCCTAACCAGATCATCGGATGACCGACATTTAATATATATCGAATCATCGAAGATGACTCTCTCTAATCTTCTCACGAACCCTATCATGGATATATTCATTTCGTATTTTGTCTCTAAGTGTTAAGCCACTCATCCACCTAAGCATTCTCATCTCAACTACACTTAACTTGCTTCATTTTTCTCTTTTAAAGGCCAACACTCTGCATCATAGAGCATTGCAAGTCTCCCCACCATCTTATAAAATTTTCCTTTCAGTCTAAGCTGTATTTTTCTATCACACAATAGGCCCGATGCATTCCTCACTTCAACCAATCAATTTAAATTCTACTAATATCTCTATCACCATCACATTGAACAATAGACCCGATATATCGAAAATGTTTACACCTTTTAATGATTTTATCACTCATAGTTACAACTCTGTCATTAAAGCTAATACCACTAAAATTACAATATGTGTATTTAGTTTTACTCAAACGAAGGCGTTTTGACTCTAATGTTGACCTATATAATTCAAGTTTTTCCCAAACTCTTTCTCTAGTCTTATCAACAAGAAGGATATAATCAACGAAAAGCATACACCAAGGTAGATCTTCATGTAAATGTTCGGTAAGAGCATCCATAACTAAAACAAAAAAGATATGTACATAAAGTCGATCCATGATGTAATTGAACTGATATAGAAAAATACTTGGTCAATCCTCCTATTTGAGCATAAGCAACAACTCTAGTATACATATTTTTAATGACTTGAATATGAGTCATATCAACTCCTTTATTTTCTAGAACTCTCCGAAGGATTTTGCTTGGAACCTTATCGTAAGTTTTTTCTACATCAATAAAAATCATATGTAGATCCTCCTCTCTATACTTCTCCATCAAACCTCTCAATAAATGTATAGCTTCCATAGTATATATGCCCAACATAAATCCAAGCTGATTATGAGAAATCTTTATAACACGTCTTACCTATGTTCAATTACTCTCTCTCATAATTTTAAAGTACGAGACATCAACTTAATTCCTCTATAATTTTCATACTTTTGTGCATCCCCTTTATTCTTAAAAATGGGGACTAAAATACTATTCCTCCACTCTACAGACTTTTTTTTAAAATAATATTAAAGAGTTTAGTAAGCCAAGAAACTCCCAAATCTCCTAAATATTTTCACAGTTCAATTGGGAGACATTACTAATTTTTTACCATTGGTTTTCTTTAAAGCATCAACTTTTTTTTACTAGTGCGATGATGAAAATAAAATACATTATTATTATTAACGATATGAAGATCACTAAGGTTAATCGTATTTTTAGAAATTTTATTGAAAAACTTATCAAATAGCTCACCCACTTATGTTGAATATCTTCATCTATGAAATACACTATTCGATTTTCATATTTAATACACTTTACTTGAGTTAAATCTTTGTTTTTCTTCTCTTTATTTTTTTAGTTTATACATATAGTTTTCACCATTTTTAGTATATAATTTATTATAAAGATCGTTGAAAGCAGAATTTTTAGCGTCACAAATTATTCTCTTAAACTCCCTACAAGTTACCTTATATTTTTTCCAATCCTCTAAGCTTTTATATTTAAATCAATTTTTATAACACAACCTCTTATATTTTATCTTTTATTGTACATTATTATTCTACTACCAACTATTTTTATTATAAAATTTTTTCCTTTTGATTCAATAAATACATTTTTTGCCACTTGTTTAAAAGTGTTTGTTACTTTATTTCATAAAGACTTTGCTTCTTCATGAAGATTTGTTACATTATATATATATATATATATATATATATATATCACACACATACATACATACATACATACATAATGATAAGTAAATTATAATGCATATAATTAACACCATTAAGGAGAGAAGAGGGAAGGAGAAATTTGCATTGTGCTGAGATGAGCTCTTTCAAAATAGTAGGAGAGGCTCGTGTTGCGGCATACGTGCAAGTGTAGACCGATTCAAGGTGTATTAAAGATAAGGTTAGGGTTTTAATTATCATAGTATATGTTAAAAATATGTTATGATAATTAATAATTGTTTATAATGTTAATATTATAATCTAAAATAGGGATTTAAGAAAGATTAAATGATTAGGTCTTTGGATTGTGGATCTTGTAATAAGCAATAAAGAAGTGAAGGGATAATTATTTCAGGGGTCTCTTGAATGCAAGCTGAGTGATTATTTTCTTTTATTCGTTAAATTAATGTTTTATTAAATGGTTCAAAACAAACATTTCATTCTTCTCTGACATTTTGAAAGTCCAAAATGGTATCATAAATAAGAGGAAAGTAACAGGCATATGAATGTACAATTTAAGGAATTTTAAATTGATATGAAATGAAATATTAATGTTAAGTCATATAGGAGTAACCCCAGATAGTATTGGGGGATGCGATGCACCCGTACACGTTAAAGAAAATGTTAAATTATACATTCAGTTGCAATTTGAGGGTATTTTCTGGTATATTTTTTAGGGTACGTTTGTGTACATTTTTTATGATATTTTTGGCTGTGATGTTAATACTGTTATGACTCTTAAAGATGTTAAAATGACAAATACTTAAAGTGAAATGAGAATGAATAAATTTAACGTGAAAGTTTAAAATTTTATACATAAACAAACTATATTTTTTTGACCATTCATGCATAGCATTGACATAATAATTTAATGTATATAAAGATTATAATTGTTCAATAATTCAAACTTACTGTTGCAATTAATAGTTTTTTCATGAATATAAAAACTTCAGGTAGATATGTCTGACATGAGAGACTCGGTTTTCAGGAGGATGACTGCAACTGATAGATATTAGTTTATTATGTGTTTGTAGTTTCTTTTTACATCGTTTTCTTCAGATAGTGATAGAGTGTTCAACACTGTTTTGAGATGTAGTCTTCAGATTATTGTTGTTTTTTATGGATGTTTTAAAATTATTGCACCTTGCGAATTTTAGTGGCTCTTCTATATTTTAAAAGTTTCTGAAAATTATGTGGAAGTAAAAAATGAAATGTTAATATCGTTCAACTGCAGTTCTCTTCTTAGTTAATTCTAAGTCTCGGGTCTAGTCGTGATAAAAGTAGTATCAGAGAAATTAGGTTAGATCATGACCTAATAGAGTTACTAGAATGATTAAATTAATTCATAAGTGATATTAATGAATAGTTAAATTGTGTATAATTATAATTTTTCTTATGTTATTTCAAAAATATAAAAAATCAGGGGGATGAAGCTAGAGATGATATAATAGAAGTCGATGCACCATCACAGATTACTATGAATACATATGCATTTACTGAAAGATGACTACAATAATGCAATTGATTAAGAGCTCTTAGACTCATGACAATTTCAGTGGAGGAGGTCAAATGGATAAATACTTAAAAATTTCTTTAGGATATGAGCAACCTCTCTTTTTTAGAGGAGGAGGTACAATGGATGCTGAAAACTGGTTGGTGAGGGTGGAGAAGATTTTAGATGGATTGTCGTGTCCTAGAGAAAATGGTTACTCTGGCCACATTTGCATTAGAGGGAGAAGCGGAGAGAAGGTGGCGAGGACAGCTGCAGGAGAAGAAATTCAGAGGCTACTCAGAGGAGGAGGGACATTCAGAAGAGAAGAAATTCAGAAGGTTTCAGGTTTCTTCAGGGCTCTCAGAGCGGGCAATCCTTCCGATCAGGTAATGTAGGTGCTAAGAAGACTAGATCCAACAACGTGGCACTCAATTTGAAGATAAGAAATTTGAAAAGTGTGGAAGATCTCATAATGACGAATATGTGTATGGATCCAATACCTTTTTTTGGTGTCATCAACCAGGACATACGGTGAGTACTGCCCTAAATTGGGTCAGAGGGCTCCAACAGATTCCAGGGGCGGTGTTACACCACCTCAGAGGAGCTATGGTAGATCGTGGACAGCTATTTCTTCAGATCTGTGCTAAATCCTGGTCAAGCCCAACAGAGTGTCCAACACAGGGTATATGTATTATCACATTAAGAAGCTAAAGACTCACGATGTTATCACATGTATGTTTCATTTTTTTGAATTTTAATCAAATGCATTTTTTTAAGCAAAATAAAATTCATGTCATTTCATTCATAATAACCCGTAAGAACTTAATTATACTAATAATTCAACTCTAAATTATCAATGTAATCAATTTTATGATAAATATCATATGTTTTATGAGTAGGTCGATAAGAGTGTTATTTGATTCAGGAGCATCACTCTTTTATGACTAGGGAACTGGTTAAATCGATGCAATTGAATATTATTTCAATGCTTGTATATTATCAATTAAGATGTCAAATGATGTTTTTCTGAAAGTTAATCAATCATGTAAGGTGAAGCTTATAATTGGTCGGAAGAATTTTGACACTCTGACTTATTATTTTACCCATGGTGGAGTTTGATGCGATTTTAGGCATGGATTGGATTTTATTAGAGTAGTAGGATTGGTTCTTGAGAATAGTTTTGGCTAGATGGGCAATGCTCAATCAGCAACAATGTCATGTGGTGTCTATAAAAAGAGATTTGACTTGATCTTACATTTGTGGTAGGTTTGAGATGATTGGGATTTATAAAGTAGGCGGCGGACGAAATTGGTCCAGACTGGGCATAGATGTACCATGAATGGATCTTATGTGGAAGAGGTGAATTCATGCGGCAACATTGGAAGGTGGTGGTTGGGCTTCATCTTGAGACGCAGAGAGGTCACTAATAACCTAATAACAATTAGACCTAATTATCTATTACCCCTTAAATCTCCCATTTTCATTTATCCCTAATCAAAATTTATACAACTTTAAGAAGGCGGCTAATAGGAGCTACACAAAAATTAGAGATTGAAAAATAATTGCAGAATTAATGACAGTACGACAACTAATATTTTTTTTCCTTCTACGGTTGGGTAGCTCGCATAGATTGATGTTGTGGTAGCAAGGATCCTGCCAATCCTTGAGGTGGCTGGAAGGATTAGGTTGTTATGGGTCTTGGAGGGTTGAGATGAAGGTGGAGAATCTACTGTTGGCACAGGCTGGCGTAGATGGATGTGGAGAAGGTCTTGCAGATCCATGAGGGCTGAATGTTTGATAGTTTTTCTTAATAACATTAAAGAGTTGTAATTTTGAGTCTAATTGTTCTTAGGCAACATGGAAAATTTAATTCCCAGTTTTATCCCTATTTATCAGAACTGTCTTAATTAGCATGATTACATTGTGCACAGTAACCATGCTTCTTGTTTCTTTAGGCCATATGGAAAGACGGGCATGTGCATGGCTATACACGTATTTGCGGATATACACCTGTAAGTTAGAAATAAAATCAAAATCATTTCTTGGAGTACAGTGTTCCCAGTAACCTGCTTAGAGATGACAGACCATTAGCGTCCTTGTAACCTTGTTATTCTTACTGTTGCAAATACTAACACAAGAGTTTCCGTTCCTTTATACTATAGGGGTGATGCTTTATGCTACGCGAAAAAAATATGTACACAGAAGCAAGCATAACTCTGTTATGTTAGTGCTTTGGCGCGGTCTATGCCATCAGGATGTCAGCATTTTAATCAGGGAAAGTTTCAACTTCATATTTATAGTCTTTGGAATTCCAACTTGAATTTTAATAATGTTAATCAGAGTGACGCAGGAGCTCCCCCTTCTGTCGACGCGTTTGTCATGCAAACGAAGCAACGACTTGGCTGCTGTACTTGGACCGAACTGATTTAAGTTTTATCTCTATTAAGGAGTGAGTCGGTTTTCTTGGGCCACTCTTAGTTATCCTATTTTGATATTTGGGAGACTAGGGTTAGTTTTTTTCTGTGAGTTTTGTATCGGGCTTTGAGGGTTGTATTTTAGGGTTCTAGGTGATGTTTTGGCTGTATCCTGGTCTCCAGGTGATTCCCTACCCTCTTTCGCATCCTCCCACGTCACTCCTGGCAGCTCTTCATTGTTGCAGCCACCCCCTGTCCAGCAGTTTTCTCCTGTCCCAACCATTCCCACTACCAGCGACCTTCGCTCCTATCGTACTTGCTGCCATCGCATCGAGACAACAAGTCTTTGCTCATCCAACCGCTTCCAGACCTGTCCACCCCTCCAGGCTTTGCTGCCTCCTCCCTGGACAACAACCTCCAGCTTTGTTCATGCCGCTAACCGACTCCCCCGTGCCACCGCCATCTTCTTCCTTATTTCCACCACGCAGGAGAGCCCTTCCACATCGATCTCCGCTGCTTGCCTGGGGACTTGAGAAATAGCTGCCTTGATTCTTCTGCTTGCCCACCACCCCTTTTTACCACCCAATCACCTTGTAGACTCTCACTGGCTATCTCCACCACCTTTTGATCCAACCCTAGTCGGAGGTAGTGTCGTGTTTATTGCTCAGACTTCTGTTTTGTTTGGTTGTAAGTTCATATTTGATTTCAATAATAATATTTGATTTTTCTGTTATTGTTGGATAATTCTGCTGTCATTTGGTATCAGAACTAGCCTAACCCTAATCATATATCCTAGGATTTCTAGTATCCACCAATACCCAACCTCACCTCTACACAAAAACCTTCATTTTGTTGATTTTTCAAACCAACAATCCCAAAAATTTTCTTTCTCACTGTACATCACCCTGTACATAGTTTTCCGTCAAACCAAACCCAGATTCTAGCTATGCCATTGAAATGACATTAGCCGGAAATCTAATCGAGAGAAAAAGATACGATGCTGCTTATGAGGAATCTGTATGATGTTGATTATGAGAAATCCGCGAAGAGATGTCTAGGAACTTTCCATAGAGGATGCGCGATAGGAATTCCTCCAACTGCAACAGAGGCTTATTGTTTTCGAGAGGAGGTAATCTGAACAGATCACCCGTAGCCGCAATTGTAACTTGCTAGATTGAAGGATAAAATGTCTACCTCGAAGATTTAACCTGAAATATATGAGAAGCCAAGATTTTGAAGTAAATGGATAAAAATTTCTATATTTTGAAGGTCGTTTGGATATGGACTAGTTTATTGACTTTAGATTTTGGATTTTTTTTTAGTATCAGAAAGTCCCACCATACATAATGTGAAAATAGCCATCAGCAAGTTAAAGAAGGGTGCATTATTTTGGTGGAAAAATTTGAAGCACTTATGCCAATGTGAGGGAAAAAACAAGATCATTACCTAGTCAAAAATGAAACGAGAGATGCATCGCCGAGTCTACCAGTTTATTATAGACAGTAATGTTCAGACCATAGCTTCAATGAGAGAGACTTCAATTACATTAACTATAGTTGTTCTCAAAGGTAGTGAGTCTGCGATAATGGACGTTCATGTAGAGTATGAGATCATGATGCCTTAAACTACTTTTTTGCAGGCGTTGAGAGGATCATCAACAGGATTAACATTGGATGTCTAAAAGGTCCATGAGTTTGAAGAGTCGATACTCGACATGAGGCAACCCCAGATAAGAGGATTTAATAATTCTTAGATACAAAGCTTATCTTTTGAGTTACCTATATTGAGGAAGATCTAATATATCAGATATGACGAGCTTTTGAGATACTTCTGGAAGATTATATCGAGTTATTCATATATTAGATTCAGTTCAACAGTGTACCCACCAATAGATGACAAAAACAGGAGTGATGAATTATAACTTTGAAAATTGTCTTAGGAGCTTGGTGGAGAAGAAAATTCTACAATGGAATACATGTCCTACCAGAGAAGAGGCCTTACTTGAGTGGTTTCTAGTGAGAGTTGCCCAGCTTGCCATAGATTTTATCCCAGAGTTGATTTATCCTTACATACTTGTTTATCGAATACATGAGGGAGTACAAGGAGTGGGAGAAGCCAATTAGAACAACTGGATGATCAAGCTCAAATTGCACTCTTGTGAAGCCATGGTTTGGTGGTGTATCCTCCATGATGCTATTCCTACTAATTCTTGGCAGCATAAGTGCAATATCGGTGAGGATTCACTGTGTCCTTGGGGATGTGGGGTGCCAGAGGATTACACAAACATCATCTCCTTCTGTAAGGTGCTACAAGCTACTTTTCAATATCTTTAGAAGTGGGGAATTCGAATCCCGAGCTTTAGTAGCTTGGACGAGGCGTGTAATTGGATGTTGGCGATTCCCAAAAAGCAGGTAGCTACTAAAAGAAATTATTGTGGTGCTTTTCAGCAGCGTTGGCGTGCTAGAAATCTGAAGAAGCATGGCAAGACATATGGGAACCCAGTGATTTTGGTGTCATCTACAGTCTCTTCTCCCCCCGCCTCCTGGTTAGATTAAGGCGAATGTGGATGGGGCTCTTTGTACCTTGGGGATTGCGGGTCTTGGGGGTAATTTTGCATGATGAGATAGGAAATTGCATTGTTGTTGCAGGCCGGAAGCTTTTACATTAGGATATCTCCTGGGTTGATGAGGAAGCGGTCATAAACATTGGTGCTTTGATTGAATTGTGGATGTTAGAGACCAAGGGTAATGTGGTAGAAGATGACAATAGCATCGTTGTGGACGCTCTTCGGCTCACTTTGGAAAGAAAGGATTGGGTTCAAGATGAGGGAGGTGGCCCTGAGATGGCATTTCTAATCAACTTCCTGGTTCTTTTTTCACATGTTGATAGATTTAACAATGAGGCGGCTCATTTTTGTGCTTACCTTGCCATACATAATAGTTATTTTTGTTAAAGAATATTTGATAGTCATCCCTTGCTTTTGTTTTAAGGTATAGAAATTTTTGTGGGGCTAATACTTTGTAGTCTCTTTCTTTTGCTTTTTGGTGGCTCTTTTAGTATTATTTTGTAACTCTTTGTTTTTATATTAATGCAAAATGCACATCGTTCATGGAAGAAGCCAATTATTGATTTGATGGTTCGAGGCTTTTTTTCGTGAGGATACCCATCCACATGCAACTCTAGCTATCAGGATGTACTTTAGAATGAAAATGCCTGCATGATTGACTTACTCAAAAAGTATAACACTCCGCCACCTTCTACTTGGCCGACCAAATGCTTTACTACAAGGAGCCAAAAGATTTGACCGATAAGGTAGAAGCTCCCACAATCTCGGGAGATTGACGCAAGAGCACCCCCTGATCCCAATGCGGGAGTCACGACCTCTGGGCGTTGTACTTGGACCAAATTGGTCCGTCCAGGTTTGTCCATGTGGAGGAGTCGATTTGTCCTCTTGGGCCGCTCTTAATTATCTTATTTGCTTTCGTAGGAGTCTAGGGTTGTTTTTTTGTGTGTTTTATATTGGAATATCAGCATATCTTTTTCTCTTTGAGGGCTGTATCCTGGGGTTTTAGGTGGTGTTTCGGCTGTATTTTGGTCTCCAAGTGGTGATTACCTTCTCTAACCCCTTCCGCTTCCTCCCCATGTCGCATCTCCTGCTCTCCTTTGCTTTATCCACCCTCTGTCCAGCAACTTTCCTGCTGTCCCAGCCATTCCCCTGCTGTCTTTGCAATCCAAGCGCCAGCAGCCACTTTCCCTCCTCCCGTACCAGCAAGTCTTTGCTGTTCCAGCCGCTTCCAAACCTTCCCACCCCTCCACCCTGGACAGCAACTTCCACCTCTGTCCATGCCGCTAACCGCCTTCACCATGCCAATTCCATCTTCTTCCTTGCTGCCACCACCCAAGACAGCCCTTCCACGTCGATCTCTACTGCTTGCATGCTGTCCTGGAACCTGGGAACAGCTGCCTTGTTGTTTCTCTGCTTGTCGACCAACCCTTTCCACCACCTAATCACCTTTCAAACCCTCACCGACCACCAACACCACCTTTTGATCCAACCTTAGCAGGAGTTTGTATCGTGTTTGTTGCAATTTCAGTGCTTGGTTGTAAGTTCCTATTTGATTCCAACAATAATATTTAATTTTTCCGTTGTTGTTGGGTAATGCTGGTATCAGAGTGATCATCATGTCGATTTTAAAAAGCATGTCTGTCAATCGAATTGCTTTACTTCAGGATGAAGCACGCTTTTAGCCTATTACGAAACAGATTTGCTAATTTTGACGTAGTTAGTGAATCTGGTCTGCTTATTCTCTGTTTTTTTATTTTATTTTATTTTATTTTACTTATTCAAGTATTTGTTGTTTGTTCGCGCGTTCATATTCTTACAGACTTCTAGCCGTATTAGATAATTTTTTCATTTTCTTTTAAATGAATCCTATAATATATTAGGTAATTGTCCTTAGTCACTTCACTGCTTTTTTTTTTCTTTTCAATTTGTGTGCTTGTTGTGTGAGGAGGGCAAGAGGTGCTTGCAGGGTGTAGTTAATACTGAGAATCGGTCTGGATAGCATGACAGAAAAATGTGATTTAATAAAAAAAAGGTTTATGTGATTGCTTTGCCTTTTTATGAGGAATTTTATTTTGTTGGATACTTTGATATCTGACAGTTCTTTGTTTTCAAGTGATGCAATCTAGCATAACCTTTTTGTCAAGCTCCATTGTTTGCTTTTGGTGGTCTTATTTTGTTTTATATTCCAGGAGATTTGTTGCGATTGTCTTTGGTCCCAGAGTGAGAAATTCCTTCCTCAGAATTGAATATTACTGTTGTGATCGGCCAAATCCAATCTTACAGGTATGATGGATGTGACATGCATCTCTTCCATTTTAGTTTTTTAAAATTTTTATTTTTTTTATAATTATTTTTATCGTTTCTGCTATTTATCATCTCCTCAATTATGTTCCTTTGTTTCTAGTTTACTACTTTCTCTATTTTATTTCTTTTTCTGACCCTCAATTTCACTATTTTCAGTCCCAGGTTCAAATTAGAAAAGTTAAAGTTGATGTTTAATCAATAGGAAATCACAATACTAATACCAAAATTTATGAAATAATTCTAGATTTAGGGTCTGTTTTGGGCAGCTGCAGTATATATAGCTTATCCAGATAAACAACTTATTCTGATAAGCTGCTGATAACCAGCTGATCCAAATAAGCTGTCTGTCTGTTTGGTTTGAGCATTTGGAAAACATGTGATTTGCAGCTGTTTGTGGATAAATGACCATTATGCCCCTGAACTGAATAAGTTGTTAAGCTGTTTGATTTATGCAGTTTGAGAACAACTGATTTGCAGCTGTTTGTAGAAAAATAATAATTTTCGCTCATCTTTATTGCTAAAATTGGAGCTGACAACTCTTGAACCTCATGAAAAGTATTTGCATGATATGTTTAAAATAATATGATATACAATTTTACATTTACATAAGTGCTTTACCTTTTCTTTTAAAAAAAAAATATTTTCAAATGTAAAATATTATTTTCAAACTTATAAGGAATTCAATTATTTTTTCTCTTTATTCTCTTATTTTTAAGAGGTAGACCTAGGAAGACTTGGGCTTATTGCATAAAAAATGATCTTAATTTATTAGAATTAAATGAAAATTGGACACTAAATAGGACACAATGGAGAAAAAATATTCATGTAGCCGACCCCACTTAGTGCGATTAAGGTTTTGTTGTTGTTGTTGTATTCTCTTATATTCAAGAGAATATTTAAATAACCCACAATTCAAAATATGAATTATGTTTTCAAAATAACAGTAATTGCTGGTATGAGACTGATACTAATAGTTTCCAGTACAACATAAATTATATTTCAGATCAAATTGTTCACATATACACCATTTAACCATAATATCATCCATAGCACAAATACAATTAAATATACGGGAATGTACTCCAACAAGCTAAGGGGAAATGAATTAGGAAAAAAAAAGAATCAAAGGGACTAGCAATAATATTATCCAGAGCACAAATATCATTAAAGTATGATAGCATTTTTACTTGATACCAATAAATTATAGTATGTATATCAAATTGAAATTCAGGTGGTAGAGATGTAAATACATAGAAACTGAGTGGAGCATATGTAAAACGAGTTTATATATGTATGAAACAAACATATGATGAGATATAAATGCTATCATACATGAAATTGTATGAAAATAAAAACTGCAACCCACTACAGGAAGATCAAAGTACTTATAAATTTTAACTTGTTATGAGGATGAAATCAATCATTTTGATTGCACATATTCTCTATTGAAATGCTAAAACTTTTCTCTTTTTTTATTTATAAAATCAACTATAAAAATTTCAGGTTTTTATAACAAAAGCTCTTCCAAAGCCTCAATACATACTTACCTGATTTGCAGGGTTATAGCATAACCTGATTTGCTC
The DNA here is from genome assembly GCA_022702705.1 of Papilionanthe hookeriana x Papilionanthe teres. Lineage (NCBI taxonomy): Eukaryota > Viridiplantae > Streptophyta > Magnoliopsida > Asparagales > Orchidaceae > Papilionanthe > Papilionanthe hookeriana x Papilionanthe teres. The sequence continues at coordinate 54,666,355 of CM040437.1, forward strand.
GCATCACATAAATTTTTATAGTATAACAACTTCCCTTTTATAGCATAACCTCAATAAAAATTGCAGGATTACAACATAACAACTTCTTAGTTTAAAATTTCTTCCATGCAAATGAATTGCTAAAAACCTGATTTGCTCGCATCACAAAACCATCTCTATATTGATGGCACAAAAATAATTAAAGTGGTAGTTACATACCTACCACCCAATTTGTATTAGTTTACATTGTAGCACCAGAATGAGGCCAAATATATTAATGCAAATATTTCAAAATATAACAACACATTTACATATCTAACACCTAAATTTCACAAAACCAAATAAAAGGCAAAAAGAATCTGTATTGCTTATACATAACAGTACAAAAAATATAGAGACCTCACCTAATAGTGAGTATCACGAAACCTAAATAAGAAGAAGAAATAACAGGTTAAAATTACAAGGAAAAAACAACAATATTCTTTTTATAATGTAAAAGCATGTCACGACGATCGTTGCCAAGTTCTGACACCCCAGAACCCTGAGCAAACTTGTCCGGCTGGGAAGCAGTCGAACTACAAGCGATGTCTTGAAGTTGTGATACCATCGATCCCCAAGCAACGGTGTTCGGTTGGGATAATGTAGTAACAGACGTACTGTCAATTCACTTGAAGAACTTGCAGTCATTTGATCCTTGTGCCTACCGGGGGCATCTGTAGAACTGCCGCCCGTAGCTATTTTGTTGACGTGACGTGCGTAATAAGGATGACAATCCGCAGCGGCATAGTACTCGCTCGGACTTTCCTGAAAACCCGTAGCTCATCTTACTACAATTATTTAAGACAGAACAGACCAGTCAACAAATTACTAATAATAAAAAAAAAACATACAATATGTACGAATCGGATGGTATAGATGTAAAGGCATATTAAGATGAACAAATTGATTTGCAAATTGAATGCTACATAATTGAAAATGTAGCCAAAATAAAAGTATATGGAAGTGCATTCTCATGAGCACCACATGTGAAGTAAAACAGGATAAGAAACACAGTATCATAAGGATACAATCAAGTTACAATAGCTCATGATAGACATCAAATATGTAGGCTGCTCTTCATGGTGTACTGCAGTGTTGCAATTAAAAGAATAAGCACATCAACAAACTATAAAGCTGAGTGCCCAACATGATAGAAAAGCTATCATGCATAATTTCAGTTACCATTAATAAGTAAACACAAATGCATTTCACTTTTCTAGGTTCGACATGCTAGAATAGTTATCATGTATAATTTCAGTCACTAATACACAATTAGATGGCTGTCCCACGATGCATTTCAATTTGCATATTACGTTGGCAACACTGTTTTAAGACAAATTAGCAACTACAACTGTTGCTTCTAGGAGCTACAACTTTATTCAGTAAATATGAAAGTTCAAGGTTTGAAATAGACTCTTATCAAATCAATGCAATTAGACGCATCAAGTTTCTGGCCAATGTGCAAAAAAAAATCCATGTTTCCTCTAAACTGATTAGCTAATGCCAATGCCGAAGGGCTTAACTTCTTGCAACTTTATATGGCTCAACGTCTTGCAACCTTATGCCAACATGAGAACAGTACATTATATTGTGTTTCTGCTTAATTAAAAGGAAAAAAATAGAACTTCAACTTTGCTCAGATTTGTTTCTGCTCAATTAAAAAGCATGTCCAACTATTTCCCTACCTATGCAAGCTTCAACATCAATACAAAATTCCTTTTAACAGCTCTACAGAAGAAGGAAAAAATCAAAACTTGATTTCGTCAAAATTAGAAGAAACTATAAATATCAGGGCTCATTGAATTGCTTGAGAAAAGTGGAGAAGAGGAGAATCAGAAACTTAGTTTTATTTTTGCTCTCTTAAAAAGCATTTCGAATTTGCATCTGATTATTGAGACAAAATATCTACCATTAACAAGCGTCTGATTCTTACCATCGTAAGCATATTAATGATAAAGGTTCAGTAGGAAATTGACCCTATTACCAGCCAAAATTTTCACCGCTAGTAACTATTTTTCTTGTAGTGGAATAAGCAAAATAGTATTGAACAATTGGTTTAAAGCTTGTATGTTTAACAAACGCATTACAATTTAAATTTTATTTGATTATGTTCAAGACATTAATAAATCAAAATACATATATTATATATTTTTTGATTCATTGTATCTGATGTACCACTTCTTCAATAGAACATAATTCATAACCTCAAATGTGTCCATAATTTCCAAAAATATTTCATCTACAGTGTCTAAACGAGGGTGATGTAATGTTAATCAATTTACCATCTACAGACATGATATCCAGTTAGGTGATTTTATGGATATATAGAATGCATATGATGGTGCTTTAATATTAAGGTATTCAATAGAAAATATAATCTCACATATTGATTCATCCAAAATTGATAAATGAGTAATGTTTTCGGATGTTTTATATGCCTGTAGATACATACACTACAATAAACAGAGGAAAAATATAATATTTCTAATGCCAATAAATAGAGGGAAAAAGAGGACTTCAGAACCTAAGAACCTATAGCAATTACATACGTACACTACAAAGCTTCTGTCCCGTATTTACATATCCAAATCCTAAACTTGTAATGTTTACAAACAATCACTCATCCACTTGAGCATTCTCCTCTCAGCAACACTAAAATTCAACATTCCCAGTTGACGTCAACTAGTAACATACCCATCTATATGAACATAAAACATAAAATAGATAACATCACATGTTACATACGAAAATATTCCCATAAAAAGCTTATTTACAGAAACATGACTAAAAATTCATTAGGGGAAGAAATACAACTAATAAAGATAAGCTCTAATTATTCTTAGACAACGATAAAAAACTGCTTGACATAAAAAAAAAAAAAAACATTACACCATTGAGGTGCACACCTCATGCCTCCTAGAAGAATGGTACATAAAATATGAAAATAAAGAAGATAAGGTAAATCACCATTCGCATATCGCATCTGTGATACGCTCCCTCAAAGCAGCAATCTCCGCTGTACCTTTCCCATCATGCGTATCCAACACTTGGGTCTGTATAGCTTCCTCTGGAATATACTATCCAACCTGAAATTTGAATGCTTTAGGCGGGATATGCATGTCGTCAGCATTAGCCATATTAAATTCCGTATCAGACCGAGAGGGATGCCTTCTAATGAAGTTGTGGAGTGCCATCGTGACTACTACAATATGTACCTGTTTAAAAAATGGGTATACTGACATATCACGCAGGATGCTCATTTCTTCTGCAAACACCAAATGTTCTTTCGATCACACTGCGTAAGGAAGAGTGACGTTTGTTGAACATTTTTTTTCTACCCCAGGTGACGCCACTTAATCTCTCAAAATCTAGGGATGTGATATTTCTTGTCTGGGAATGATTTTAAATACCCTCTCTGCAAGGGATATCCGACATCCACCAAATAATATTTTCCTGTCACGAAAGACTCTATTATCGATCATTGAAGACAAATACTAATAGATTAATAAAAGTAAACCAACCTAGAGGTGGGTAAGGGAAGCGCTGTCTGCTGTTTTTTGTTGCATAGAGAAAAATACGACTGTCATGGACACTCTCTTTCCATCCGACCATCACAAATGTGAAGCACATGTTGAAGTCACATACAACCATCACATTTTGGGTAGGTGAACCACATCGACCAATGTACGCCACCTTTTCATGACTAGAGAAAAATACGACTGTCATGGACACTCTCTTTCCATCCGACCATCACAAATGTGAAACACATGTTGAAGTCACATACAATCCACGTGCGTACCGTCAATTGCCCCAATGCAGTTCTGTTTTGATGTGTTAGTGATTCAAATATGAGCATAATAATTACATTTTTAAGCAAACATAATGCATTAGAAAAACTAGTCTTGGAAAATGACATGTGACGCGGGTCATTAGCTATCTTCTCTGGAGTTCTACTAAATGACTAATCTTTTAGCTTAATTATGTGGGAAGCTAGGCTTATTAGTTTTTTCAAATCTTCGAACAAGTAACGACTTCTTGTCTCGTAGGAATGTTGGAATCGCTCAATGACTCATCTGATTGATTCGTTCTGAGATAAATGCACAATGTAATTGCCAATGCCTCTCTTGTAGTCGTTCTGGAGGAATTCTGTGGTCGTGATTGCTGCGTAGCTCGTGCAGAAGATAAAAAAAAAGGATACACTCATGTGAAATATGTTGCTGACCCTTATGGGATGTCCAGCAAGCATCTCACCCACCCATTTATCCCCAATAAATGACAAGGTCATGCGAGGTGTTCAAACTGTGCTGGAGCGAAAATGTTCTAATAGCAATAAGCAATCGCCGCAGCGATTCTTTTGCTTCGTTCTCGCTGCCGATCCATCATGGATAAATGTTTTCTTATGAATGAACAACTTAGAATAAAAAACAAAAAAAAATGCAAATATAAAAAAAAAACAAACTTCATACAAAACATGTACTACTTTAATGAAAAAACTTGCACATATCATTGTCTTCAAAATACTTAAAAACAAACATATCAACTACAATCCGAAAATACAAGAGCCACAAAATAGGAAAGACTCATTTGTCAATCAAGAGACGTAAATATTCGACACACAGTTCTGTCGCAGTCTCTTGAAAATCTGCTTGCACATTGGGTCCTCGAGCACTTTAGCACATTTTAGTAGAACGTAGGATCAACCACAACTTCTGAAATTTCATCTAAAGTAATCATAAAATCATCGACACTGGGATCAACCACTACAGTTTGAACAGGTTGTGGAGCTGCAAATACTTGTATCAGTCTATCTATTGAGCTCTGCATGAAGACATTTTTATTTTTTGCTTTTTTTTCATCCTACGCCTCTTTGATTGGCACTTAGACTCGAGCTCCCTCGGGTTTATGCTCGAGCGTTCACTGGAACCCATAACCTAATCGGGTATCAAGTCAGCTGAGATGCCAGCAACCCCTTGCTCACTGGGGTTGAACGCATGCTGACTCGTAGCGACAACTCCCTTGAACATAACATCCAATTTATCTTCCAACTCCGGCTCAATTCCGCACATCTTAAATTTCTTTGCAGTTGGTATTGTTTGCAACATGGAGGGGGGAGCAAGTGGGGGCATATTAGATAAAGTAGAAGTATAAATTATAATTAACTGATGAGTTTGTAGGGGTAAAATTATTACCTCTAACTTCTCCCTCCACCATTACTCTGAAAAATCCACGGTACGCTTAATAGGATCCCAACCCAATCCCGTTGATCCCTGTTTAAGTTCTTTCCATAACTTATAGTCCTTTTTTAGCTGATCCCACTTGTTCTTGAATTTCAACCTATCGTACTCCCCCTTTGTTATTTCTTTAAACTTATTGGAAATATTATGCCACCCTTCTTTGTTAAAGAATGTGGTAGGTCTATTTCGTAATTATGAAAAAAAAATTGTGATGAAATTATTATTTCGTAATATTCAAAATAAGAATATACACATTTATTAATTAAAATAAAAATTAATTTGTTTTTAAGAAAATTAAAATATTTGGGAGGAGATTGATTTTTAACTTTCAAAAATAAAAACTTAACTGAGCAAAATCAGGTAATGCAAACTGCGATGTCTGATGATTTATTGATCTTTAGCATCATCTTTTCTTGGAATTGAAATTACCACAAGAAATTTAATTAATTTTATAATAAATAAATAACAGAGTATGGTTGCTTGAAAAAGCTGCCAATTATACACTGCACTAATAGCATCTTATGCCTGAGTAATTAGTCCAGCCCCTTCTATTATCCTACACCTTTTCCTCCTATAAATTCTCTTCTCAATTTGTGAAGTATTGAAAACGTAAAAATAAATGATATATGATAAATTGCCACGTGTTAAATGACACATTTCGCCGTATGACACCACAAGTTTGTTGGTTTTATAATTTTTTGAAAATTTATTGTTTTTTATTATTAAATTTAATTCTTTGCCTCTCTAGGCGGTGAGAAATTGCTCTCTCATTAAATCTCTCTCAAAATTAGCCTAACAAAGGTTTTAAATCTTGCCAACTTGTCGTCAAGCTTGTACAAATGTATAAACCGAAATATGAACTTATTGATCACCAAATTAAATATCTATACGTAATTTTCTTTGCGCGGGCGGTTGGTGTGGGGGGAGGGGGTGTGGGAGTTCATTATTTTGTGTTTTGATGCTGATGAAAACCCTCATACGTGCTTTTCTTAGCATGATGGGAATGACGATGATGACGACGTTAGACCACCAAATAAGTAACCATTTTGTAGTTTGATATGTTGGTGTAAAGACCAATATACATATTTCTTTGTATGATATGATGAAAACTTTAAGCGGTGATTTAAATCATCTTCCTTTCTTGATATGGTGAATATACCGAGTTTGGCTAATACCTCCCTACCGGGGGAGAGGATGCCAAGACGTTTTAATTTGGAATGAATGAAAACTTAATTTAAGGCAAAAAGATTGAAATAAAATGAGATAAATAAAACATAAAAATATAAAATTACAAAAATCAAAATTAAATTGCAAAAATAAAATAAAAAATAGTTGAGGAATGCAATTAAAGTTAGCCAACAATGAACTTATAGATGTCTTCATAAATTGCTTAACACGCGAACAATCTTTCCTCTAATCAACTTCTTAGGACACTAGAAGCAATGAAATGGAATGGTGCAAATGAACTAAGGGATATACTCTATTTTGAGTGAAAATTTGATGCATTGTGTGGCCTACTTGAATAAAATAAGACATTTGCAGATAAAACTTGTTCCCAAAGAAATGCTGAAGACATGAAATGCCAACTTGCCTATGAATCTAATTTAGTTAAATTTAAAATTGTAAGTCTTCATTCAATTTGCTTAATAACGCCATTAAGTCTCCAATAATTATTCACTACTGGATATAAAATATGTTCTTAAATGGTCTAAAAATGAAGTCTTGCGTACATTATAATATTCACACATGTAAAGCCAATTTTGGATGATCTTGTGTCTTACACATTTTTTTGAGGCACAAAACTTAAATACTTTATCTCAATAGATGTGAAATTATTTTACATGTGTGTGAAATTCTCTAAAATATTTTCAACTCAAAATACCTTTATGTGCTCTGACAATAACTCTTAAGTTCTTAAGCAGGAAATGCTAATGCAAGTTATATGCATCCTTAAGTTCAAATCATTTGAGATACATGCAAGTACATTTAGATTTTATAAATATCGCTTTTCAAAAATTTAAGTAAAAAAATTATTAAATGTTACACGCTTTCATGTGAACTGCTTTGTATATAGGGCATGATCATAAGTTTCACCTTTGCCAATTTGTTCATCCTAATAAAAATTATAGTTGACAAGATCGAGCTCCCATCTCGGAATCAATCTGATCCTCTCCCGACAAGGATTGGCTGATAAGATTGAGTTTCTATTCTGTTAGTATGATCCGTCTCAAACAAATTGAAGTTGATAAGATTGATGCCCTAGTAATCTTTAAACAATAATGTTAATCAAAATCACAAATATAAATTTGTTAAAATTCTTTGATGATGTGCATATTTATCGCACTTCTTAATTGGAGGGATTTATTCATAAAATCAAAATTTTTATATTATAAAATTTATAAAATTGTCAAATGAAATATATCATTAATTAAAGCTTAAGGTAAAATCTCATCCACTTTTCATAATCTAGGCCGGGGTTGAAAACTTTAAAATTAACTCGAGCTAGCAACGATCCAATGTCTTATTAAATATACTGCTACATTCATACTCATAGTGATTTGCGCTAGTAACGACATAATTTGAGTTTTTTGTCTAACATGATTTGGCCATTAGGCCTCACAAATCAAATGGTTGCGATAAGAGCTTTCTAACCGGATGGTCTGGTTATTAGGCTCTCCTATTTTATGGTTACGATTAGAGCCTGTATGCTACTTCAATAATTTTCTTCCACTTTGACTTGTGAATCATATGATACATCTGATAAGACAAAAAAATCTTTGTAAGTTAAAGTTGACTTGAGTTTATACCCATAGGCAAACACCTCTTCTAGCTAAGTAGATCTGAGACCATAATAACCTAGGATGATGGAACAATGAGATTGTGATCAGGTTAGTCATCATGCCCCCCAACATCTGTGCTAGGCTCTTAGAGATAAATTTCTGCAAAATAAAACTCAATTTGTTGTTAGTACATGCTAAACAATTAACACTCTAATGACTAGCCTTAATTGAAAGTGCTACCAGTTTATCTGGAAGGGTTATCATCCATAAGGGCTTTGTGCCTATAGGAAAGCTTTAATTCTACATCTAAAATATTCACAATATGAGGGTGAAATCTCCATGTAGTGTCTTATCTATTATTTTGTATGTCTTCTAAAAGTTTGATTCAAAACTTCACTTAAAACTCATTCATTCATTCCGAGAGAGATTGGAGCTTGAAATTTTTGAGCTCACTCTTTTCCTACACCCCTCCTGAATTTGCATTCGTAGGAAGTCTAACCAACTATTAATGCTCAAATCTAAAGAGTTACATCTCCAAGTTGTCTATAGAATTCTCATACATTTTAAAGTAAACATCGGAAAAAAAATTCATACATGAGGCATGATATCCTGCAATTGAAGGATATACAGATGCGGACTATGCTAGATCACTGGTGGATAGAAGGTCCACTTCAGAATATTATACATTCTTATGAGGAAATCTTATAATTTAGAGAAGCAAAAACAGGTTGTGATTTTAGGATTAAGTGCTGAAGCTTTGTTCGGAGCCATTGCCCAAATGATCGGCGAACTTCTATGAATCAAAATCATGTTAGTAGATTTAAAAATCAAGAGGATGAGCCTATAAAAATATATGTAGTGATAACAAATTCCCAATCTAGTATAACATGGTCAGACTATGTATATTGAGATTGATAGGTACTTTATAAAAGAGAAATTAAAAAGTGGGCTGATTTACACTCCATATATGTCTACAGGGAATCAAATAGCAATTATATTACCACATAACATTGTAATCTCACATTAAAAAATATTGTAGGCAAACTTAGAATCATAGATCTTTTTCATCCTATTTTAGAGAAAGGTTCGAAACTCACACTCTCTCTCTTCTCTAGTGGGCCACATTCACTCTCCAATCATTGCAAAATAGTTTAAGACACATGGATCAAGATTTTGTGCCGTTAGATCGATTTCTCTATATCTATTGGATTGCAATGTGTGCTTCTCTTTAAGGCAATCAGCCTTTCTTAATTTTGCCTTTCCTTTTTTTTTAATTTATTTTTATTTTGTAACGCCTTTATATATGTGCTGTTAACCTTATTTTTATGAGGTCTTTTTCTTCCTCTCCTTAGACCCTAGGTTCTAGCCCTGAGATTTTTTGTTTGACACTCTTAGAGGACTAGTGCTGGGACCCACCCCTCTTAAAAATTCAAGCAACTTACTGTTTCTCTTGCGGTGTCATGCATGCGTAGTCTCAAACCATCACCATTTGATCGAGTGGTTGTGTTCACGAACCATCATCATTTGGTCGAGTGGTTAGGACCACCACGCAGAGACTCAGAGAGAATTCCTATAGGGATCGGGAAAGCCCTAAGAAAACCGTTAGATTTAGGAGATTCCGTTCCGTGGTGCACCACAATTCTCACGCACATAAACATCAAAATTCATATCATGTAAAGGCTTCGTAATTAATTGAAACATAAATTAATTTTTGCAACGATCGATCAACGGATTAAAATTTGAAAATAAAATGGACTTCGACGCATTTTTTACCTGATCGTCGACAAAGTTGTTTGGTCGATCCCGGATGATAAACGGACTGCGCCTGTGCATCCGAAACGTCAACCTTACCCAAGAAGGACACCCATATTGCTATAATTTCGCACACGAGCAAATTGCACACAAATCGATGCATTTGTCCCAATGACCTCAGGTGATAAAACAGACTGCCCTGGTGCGTCCGGAACGTCGATTTTAACTGGGGGAGACATCCAGTTTACTATGATTTTATGAACGAGTGAAAAGCGCGCGATTCAGGAGATTTTAATATTAAAAATTATAAAATTAATAAAAGAAAGCAATTTCATTTCTTCCTAACTCACGCGCGAGACCCTCGCCTCCCCCGCTTCTCTCGAGCAGGGCGTGCCCTTTTTCTGCGCGTCTCCTGGTTCGATCGCGAGCCCTTGCGGGTGGCTTGCCTCCTTGATCCCTGCTTGACCGAACAACCTCCCAATCTAGAGGCTTCGCCTGGCCGACGTTTCTCTTTCTCGAGGCCGCCTACTCTCTCCCTCTAAATGCTCCTACTCCCTCGCCTCTCTCATTCGTCTCGGCATTACAAGCCTTCGCCCCTCTCCTCACGCTCGACACCCTGCCCAGCTCGCCTCCTTCCTTTGCGCCAAAAAGCCCTCACCTGCTTTGCCTTCCAGATTGACTCGGCTCTCCCATTCGCAATCGAGACCTCTCGATCCTGCCTCCTTCCTCGCGTGACCAAACAGCTGCTCGCCCCCTTCCTTTTCGTTCGACTCGCCTCCACCGCTCTCGACAGATCCCGCTCGCCTCTGCATGCTCTTCCCGATCCCGCCTCCTCCCTCCTCGCGACCCGAAGCCCTCGCCTCTCGATCCCGTTTCTCCTCTCTTCCTCGCACATCGAAACTCCCGCCTCCTTCCTCTTGACCAAACGCCTCCCCCTCGCTGAACTCTCCCTTCTTTTTCTCGAACACGGAAGGAGGAAACAAGCATTCTCGAGTCGCCGTCATGTACTTGTAGCACAACAGCTGAGGCAGAGGGGAACAGCTTGTGGCATTGCACTAGCTCTGCATGGCATTCTTCTAGTTTTTTTTAATCTTTTGGAAACACAAGGTGATGACCTTCTTATCTTTTTCTTTACTGATTTCAGTATTCTATGGAAATGAGGTAAAGACATGATTCAATACTTAGTTTTCACAGAATGGCTGTCTCACTTTATTTCTATCATGAAACTTTCATATTACTATACAAAATTGACCTTCGTGATCTTGTCTTTATTTATTTATTTTTTATTTTCTGCTTCTGTATGATTTTACCATTCCGCGTATTTAATGATTAAGATAAATGCTTCTTCATGCATAGTCTTAGGGACCGTGTATGTAAAGTTGGAAGTTTGGATGTTGGATATGTAGAATACATAGGGACTGAGTGGCATGCTAGTAAATCTTTCTTTACCTTTTTCATTATACCTTACATTGGCATGGTATGTCCTGTCACACGCACTTCAAGAATCATTTCAAACCTATTTCTGCATTGATTCGCAGCACTATCATAGTAATTGGTATTAATCTGTTCTATACTCTAATGTAAAGTGTTGTGGTTATGTGTAAGTTAAATGATAGTGAATTGAATTATATAGTAAGTTGAGAGTATCATATAGTGTGATAAGCAACTAAGTATGGTTAAAAAAAATTGGTGACGATTGAAATCTTTTATCATTGTGGAATCTTTCTTTTATCAAAACCGTGAAGAACCTTATGTTTATTAAATGACTTTGCCTACCTAAATTATTTGTTTGGATAGGAAGAATTATATACATACTACGCAATTCATATGAATTTACATATCTAACACCCAAGCTTCAATTCTTACATATCTCCCGATGAATCTGAAATGTATGCAAGCTTGAAATTCATATGAGCGGGTTTTGTGAAAGAGCCATATTTGTCTTCTTTACCATTTTTGGTGCTGGTTTTTGAGAGCTTTACATACAGTCTTAGAGCTGATTTTGAGCAATACAAATCTTTGTTTTCAGATATTTTGGTGGGCTAATTTGAGACTACCCATGTACTGTTTTGACACTTTTTTTTGAAGCATTAAAGATATCATTTTGGGTTAGTTTTATGCACCGCTTTGAAGCCATTTTAACTGTCGATTTGGGCTAGTTTTATGCACTAATTTTGGAAAGGTTTATGTAGCTTTTAAATGCTGATTTACGCACGGTTGAAGTTGAATTTTAGGAGCCCCTTTGCACACTATTTTGGAGTTTCTGTTGATTATTATTCGAACGCTTTTATGTCGATTCACTCGCTATTCCACCACTTGGCTTTGTTAGTTTTGGAAGTGGGTCAGTCTCCTTCTTTATCTTGTTTTCTTATTAAACGGTTAAGCAAAAATGAAAATTTCTGATTTAATTGGGAAACACTTAAAAACATTTGAATGGTTGGAAAATCGTTTTTAATTGAGGGTAGAACACCTTAAATCACTTCAAACACAAGTTAAAGTATAAGCTTCCTAGATTTTTAGAAGCGCACCCTAGGTGAGAGCCAATCTACCTAAACCTAAGTGCAGGCTTCCTAGATTTTTAGGAGCACACCCTAGCTGAGAGTCTATCTACCTAACTCTAAGTGTAGGCTTCCTAGATTTTTAGGAGCGCACCCTATGTGAGAGTCCATCTACCTAACCCTAAGTGTAGGCTTCCTAGATTTTTAGCAGTACACCCTAGGTGAGAGTCTATCTACCCAATCCTAAGTGTAGACTTCCTAGATTTTTAAGAGCACGCCCTAGGTGAGGGTTTACCCACCTAATTTTTAAATAATGAAGCTAGACACTCGACCCTAATTCATAAACTGATGAAGACACTAGATATGAGGATATACTGAGATGTAGTTCACGCTTCCTTAATTAAATCAATTATGAAATTCCCATCATGACTTAACCTACAGTGAAACTCAATGCTCCGGGATTTGAGTTTGAATCTTACACTCTTTAAACTTAAATCCTCCTGACAATTGGGGACATTCCCAATGTCACATATAAATCACCTACCCCCGGTCCTTTATACGTGACATTGTATTTTTGTTTTACTCGTTCATGTTTTTCCTACGATTTTCTTCGGGTTACCGTGAGTCATTTGTGGCTTTCCTCGAAATCTTCAGGGGTAGCAAACTGATCAGGTATACAGGTTTGTTTTATATTTACAACATTTTATTTTCTTTACTGCACTCTACTGCTTTTTCTTACTGCACTTTACTGCATATATATAGCATACTTGTGATGTTACTGTTTATTACTTACTGCGTCTCGTTGCATATTTCCTTTTTTTATTTATGTTACTTCTATAGCCTTCAGAATAGAGGACAGTAGGACACCCGATTTAGGAGATACCCTACGGCAGACCATAAGACTCAATAATAATTACACATGTAAATACAAAACATAAACCATAAACCTGCAATCGTTACAACGGGAAGCATGAAGCATAAAGTAAGTCCTCGTGGGCAACACAACGACGATGCAGCGGAGAACGGGTCTATGCCAGCAAAGCCTTCTTTTAGTTTAAATAACGACCTCTAGGACTTTGAGGTAGTTTGCTTAGAGCAATGTAAATCCTCGCCTTGTCTTTTAGGCTTTTGAATAACCCTGTTGTGCAATATAAGTCCTAACACTTTTAGGATTCCGAGGTTGTTATCCTTCTAGGCTATTTGCACGATTAGATATCGTGCGAATGTAAGTCCTAAATTTTAAAATAAATTACAAGATTAAACTTTAAATAACATCATTTCAAACACATAAAACCAAATAATAGGATAGTTGGGAGGTCATCGAAGTTTTCCTCGGATCTGTGGCCTCCCCTACTCTTCTTTTCTTTGGATTCTTGAAAATGATTGTTCCTACTTGAGCCACTCCCATTTGACTTTCACGTGTCTAATCATGAAATCCTAAACTTTGAAAATCTTGAAGATAAAACCACTGATTTTAATCGAGAGTTTTCTTAAACGACTTAGGTCATTTAAGATATAACTAACTATAAGGGCTTGCCTTTATAGAGAACTAAGAACTCAGATAAATTAAACCCCATCTAATCCTTATATTAGATAGGAAACTTGTCAGACTCACATAAAAGGTTTCGCAGATCAAACGTATGTCACAAAACTCTTTAGTTTAGGTGGTTAAGCCTACTGACAAGTTTTATGCCTATCATTCGGGATAGTGTATTACTTGTGGTATTACGCTCGACCATCCAAACTATCAAATATGTGAGACCCGTTTTGTCTCATCATTACTTTAAAATTAAAATACTATTTTTCAAAATCATAATTATCCACATATATATGAATATTATATTTTAAATTTAATTTAAATCATTTTAAAAAATTGTCCGACATGTGCGTGTGTGTGTCTGTCTTATACAATGAAATAGAAATAAAAATTCATTAGAATTTTTCCTTATTGTTTTATTTTCTACAAATTCGTGTTTCATTCACCACTAAGTAGTGAAACAAAATAGTATATGAAAATAGACTAGTGAATGTAATATGAAGCTATAAAGAACTAAGGATAATTAATTTGAACCTGTTTCGTCAACCCCAAGGCTCAAGGGCACATACCTAGCCAATGCTCCGATTTAGATTCCATTACCCTGTCCTTCATGCACAGAAATATCTTTTAGTAGGACAGAAAAGCCCAACACCAACGCACTCTTTTTCACGAGCAAATGCAACCTAAGATATTTTCCTACACCAAGCTCAGGGAACCCCAACACTTAATCGTTGTGGGCTTTTAGGCTACATAAACTATGAAAACAAGAGAAATTTCCCGTTTTAAAAACTTTGAAAGTTATCAGAGAGTTATGTTCTACTACGGTCACAATTTTTAGATTGATGTATGCAATGAATACATTTCCTCACAAACTAAATACAATTTGTAAACAATTGAAGTTATAATTTATAAAATGTTGTTAAGGGTTGAGTTAATGAATGATATTGTGAATGCAATTTAAGCTTCAATTTAAATCACAAATTTGTGATTTAGATGCTTTGATTTATGTTGTGCTAAATTTGCCTCCAATTGAAACCAACTTTTCTGTGGTATAACTGCAGTATTTTTTGAAAGCTTCCATGAGGTAAAAATTAATGCAAACAAAGCTTGAAATGAAAGTTCAATATAGATGTTTGAAACAACTTGGAAAGCTTCAAATGGTTTCCATTGAAGATTGTTTGCTCCCCCTAAGAATGCAGAAATATGTGTTGCTTGAAGTTCTTTGCAAGGAAAATATGATTTAGAAAAATAAAAACTTAAGTTCAGTTTTTATGAATATGAAATTGATTTTAAAAACTCTTCAAACGAACTTTCAAAAGAAAACTTATTTTTTTAATTAATGAAATGTGTGGAACAACCATACAATCAATAGGTTTAATTCAGAACTGATACCTTTGAAACCATTAATATGCTGAAAAATTTAATGATGTTAAAATTATGAAGAGAACAAAGAAAAAAAGAGATTTTTTCTTCCTTAAAAAGAAAAGTTGAAGGAAATGCTTGATTTGTAATGTGAACTTTGATCGCATCTAAAAAATTGTTGCCTTGAAGCTTGCTAGCCAAGAGAGAATGATTTGGAGATGAGAAATAGCATTTGGAAAATAGGTTTCTTGTTTCAGAATATTACCTAGAGAAAGGATCTGCTGCTTTAGGAGAAATGTCTTTGGGAGAATAGACAAAATGCAGAGAGTTTATTTACAAAATAGTTTAGAACTCATTTGGTAATTTGCTAACTTAAAAAAAAAGCCTTACAAAATAGCTTGGGTTGTTTAAGACTCAATTTGAAGGGTGCAGGAGCCGTTTTGAGAAATAAGCAATTCTGCGATGAGTAGTACACCAATTTTCAGAAATTTTCCCTTTGGTTCAATCGGTTGTTCAGGTACAAGTAAGTGCAAGGTTTGCATTTGGCTATTAGTTGAAATATTTTTAGGATCCATTAAGAAATAATTTCTATTTTTGAAAAGTTTTTGAGTGTTTTGACAAATATGGACAACATTTAGAACAAGAAATACACCAAAGGCTTATTGAATATATGATTTTAACAGTTTAGCTGTCCGAGTGTGACAGAGATTCAGATGAAAAGTAACAGGGGGCTTCTTTCTTAAGGCATACTTTTTTTGTTTTGTTTTGCCAATGTGAAGTTTTAAAACAATATACAATTCTTACTTGAAATGATGCTCACAACTGAACTAAAATCAATGTTCAAGAATTAATATTTAAAAATATGACTTTTTGTTTAAATAATATAAGAAAATTCAATTTAATATATAAATTTGACATATGACTGGGCCGGATATTAACTTCGAATACAAATTTGTAGAAGTTTAGCGCTAAAAATTCAAACATATTATATTTAATAATAATGGTTTGTGGTGATTTTTCTGGATGGTCTTACTGGACATTTTCAAGAGGATGTACTTTGGTTTATGCTTTTTGCTGATGATATCCTTCTCCTGGATAAGAGGAGAGAAAAAACTCAGGAAAAACTTGAATTATGGAGGTCTACATTGGAGTCTAAAGGCCTTCGTTTGAGTAGAACTAAAATTGAATACATGGAATGTAAGTTTAGTAATAGTTTCTTTTGTGATAGAAGTGTAAATTTGGGTGATCAAGTTATTAAAAGGTGTGAACGATATAGATATCTCGGGTCTATTGTTCAAAGCGATGGTGATATAGATGGAGATGTTAATAGTAGAATTCAAGTTGGTTGGTTGAAGTGGAGGAATGCTTCGGGCCTATTGTGTGATAGAAAAGTACCACTTAGACTGAAAGGAAAATTTTATAAGACGGTGGTGAGACCTGCAATGCTCTATGGTGCTGAATGTTGGCCTTTAAAAGAGAAGCATAATACTAAGTTAAGTGTTGTCGAGATGAGATAATTAGGTGGATGAGTGGCTTTACACTTAGAGAAAAAATGCAAAATGAATATATTCGTGATAGGGTTAGTGTAGCTCTAGTGACGGATAAAATTAGAGAGAGTCGCCTTAGATGGTTTGGTCACATTAAACGTCGACCATCTGATGATCCGATTAGGAGAGTAGATGTTTTAGATTCGACTTATGTTTAAGAAAGGCAGAGGTAGACCTAGGTAGACTTGGGCTTATTGTATAAAAAATGATCTTAATTTATTAGAATTAAATGAATAAATGATACTAAATAGGATGCAATGGAGAAAAAATATTCATGCAGCCGACCCCACTTAGTGGGAGAAAGGTCCATGGCATCATGATAAGAAACTCTAAGGTCATCCTCATGTTAAAGGCACATTGCAACTAACTATTTGAATACTTTTCAGCTTTCGTTAGCTAGGATAATTTTATGCTGATTAACATTGGCAAATTGCTAACTAATTTATTGTTGAACTTTGTCAATAAATTTGGAATTTGATTCAGCTTTTAAATCCACAGATATTGAAGGAAATCAAAAGAAATTTATTCCTACTTCTGTTTGTATGGGTTTTGCCATTAAACACCTGTCTTTAAGTTTACTTCTTTGTCCGCCTTTACTTTTACTTCCACTCAGAAGGGACCCATTGAGGCCTCCCCTAGGATCATTAAGAATGTGACCTATTTTAAGTGCCACTACAAAAATCATATGTAAAAGTAGTGTAAGGTGTAAATCATCTATTCAGGTAAAATGAGACCCCTAAACTTGATGATGTTGAAGAGGCTGGAGATGATACTTCCTTGTCTCATGATGAGTTTACTACTACTCCTTTAGTTATGAAATGTCTTTCTATTTTCAATGCTGATTATGAGGATTACAGGCATAGGAATCCTTTTCATATATACATCACACGTATTGCAAAAAGTTGTATATTAATTACTGATGCAGCAAATTTCATCTCTATTTAAGTACTCACAAGGGCTAACTTGTATCATGAGCCCTATCCTAGACCATTCTCTCTTAGCTATGTAAATGACTCAGGAATTTGAGAAGATCCTAGAAGATTTGATCGGAACAACATAGAAAATCCTTGATTAATTTATTTCCTCCTATTCTATATTATTATTACTATCTTATTTCAGAACTATTTTCTTTTTTAGTTTTGGTTAGATATATTTGATAATTTTGTAAACTAAGATACAAGTTAATAATAAGAATCAAGAGAGTTATTCCTCTCCAAACCCGCTTTCTACGTGTTATCAGAGCATTAGATCTTAAACTAGCATCTTCCTCCGAAAACTCCTTTGCCCGAACTCCTGCAGCTGGAAAACCCATTCCTGCAGCTGAAAAACTTCTCCACCATAATTCCTCCTCCGGAAACTCCTCTATGAACTCTTGCAGCTGGAAAACCCAGCCGAAAAATCCTCTATCAGAAGAACTCCTGCAGCCAAAAACTCCTTTATTCAGCCCCAAGAACACCTTCTTCTACCACTGGAAGTTCCTTCCCTGCAGAACCTCATCTTCTCGGTCGCAAGAACACCTTCCCCGCAGGCTCTCATCTATATGCCCTCATCTACGGGCCCTCTTATGTCTTCAGACAGCCAGATTTCGCCCTTCCCGATTTTTCTTGCAGGCCTCCTCCGGCGGTATCATCTAACTGCGGCAGTAGAAGCTTCAGTCCAACAACTAGATGCAACCCTAAATTCACTTGGGGTGATGATCAAGTATGGGAATTATTAAAAGTATGGGATCAAGATTTTAAGTTCGACTCCGGAGGTTAATTCTAAATCAAATACTAGAGATTATGTCCAGATGACTCATAACCCTCTAACTTTATCACAAATCATAAACTCGATGACTATAACTAACTTCAATGGTTTATGTACATTTGTGATAAAGGGAAAGAGGAACATTTCACGGGAGAATGCATAGTTCCTGAGATAACTGACTTCAACCACCACATATGGAAGAATCAAGATAATATGGTTGTCTTAGCTAGTTAACTCAATGACTACTGAAGTGGGAAAAAATTTTTGGCTATACAAAACTGCCAAAAAAATCTGGGAGGCTGTAAGAGAAACATATTCGAGCATTGAAAATATTGTAGACTTGTTTGAGATCGAAACCAAGCTTCTTGACCTTCGTCAAGGAGAGATAAATGTCATCCAATACTTCAACACGTTGATAAAGTATTGGTTATAATTGGATATTTTTGAGGCACATGTGTGAAAACGTCCGCATGATGTTGTAATGTTTAAATCCATTATTGAGAAGAAGAGAACCATCAAATTTCTAATAGGACTAACTGAAAAATTGAATGAGGTGAGAGGGAGGAACATGGGGATAAAGCTCTTTCCATTTGCAAGTAAAGCCTTTACTTAGGAGAGAAGAGAGTAGAAATAAGCTGTTGTTGACTGGAAAGGGCGGGTTCACCAAATATTGAGAGCTCGACCTTGTACATTTACAACTCCTCTCATGACTCAAAACACAAAAAGAATCATCCCACATGTGACTATTAGAAGAAGATTGGGCATATCAAGGACAACTGTTGGAAACTTCATTAAAAGCCTGCATATTGGAAACCTGGACAGAGAAGTAAAGATCAAGAGAAAAATGTTACTCTTGCTACCACATCTGAAAGGTCGGCTGAACCATTCTCCAAAGAGCAGCTTAAAGTACTGAAAAACTTCTTTGTGGGAATTCAGAGTAGCACATCAACCTTATGACACACCGAGGTAGTATATCCTTCTCCCGTCTTGTTGCCAGTAATGGGAGATTTAGAACTTGGATAATACATTCAGAGCCCATGATCATATGACCAGGGACATCAATGCTCTAGTCAACTATCAGGAGGCTTCTACATCTAAATCGATAATATTTGCAATCGAATCATACTCAGACATTTTTAAGAAAGATCTCTCAGAATATTTGCTATTTTATATATTTTATATTTTCCACAGTTTGACTGAACTTTGATTTCAATTAGTAAACTTATTCATGATGTGAAATATATAATTAAATTTCTTGCGTATTCTTATGAATTTTAGGTAATGAAGTTGGGAAAGGTGATTGATAGTTCTGAAATGCATCAAGACTTATATCCGAATCATGGAAAGTCTCTCTAAACACACCCACATCCATTTTATGTTGAGTCAATATATGTTAAAATTAGGCCTTATTACGACATTGTGGTTTAGGTCATCCCAATTTCAATTATGTTACTAAGTTGCTCATTCATTTATTTATCGATACAAAAAATCTAATTTCTATCAATGTGAGATTTGTTAACTTGTCAAACACTAGAGATAATTATCTTCTAACCCACCCAATACAAATCCTTATACCCTTTTGTCATTATATACAGTGATATTGAAAGGTGAAAATCCTAAGTAGAGCCAGATGGTTTCTCATTTATCAACGATTGCACTAGAACCACTTGGGTATTCCAATGAAGGAGAAATCTGATTCAACCCAAGTCTTCCAAACTTTCCATGGCATGATTCATACTCAATTTCAATGCAAAATTCAGATTTTCAAAATTGATAATGCAAAAGAATATTTCAATTATCCTTGAGTTCTATCTTTCAAAAAATAAAATCTATTTGAGCTTATGTATTGATATCCCATAACAAAATTGAATAGTTGAGAGAAATAACATATATCTCCATGAGGTATCTTGTTCAATTATGATATCCCATCAAATTTCTAAATATTTTTTGGGGGAAACAATTTTTACTGCAACATACATTATTAATTGAATGTCGGGCCAGATATTAACTTCAAAACACCTCATCTTGTTTTGATGGTTACTTATCCTCCTATCATAGCTATCCCTTTCTAATATCCTACTTAAAATATTTGGGTGCATATCCTTTATTCACGACCATTCCCAAAATTGTACAAAATAAAAGGGTATAAATGCTACTCTCTCATGTTACTAGAAAATATTATAATTTCATGAATGTCATATTTTTAAAAAATCAATCCAATTACCCCAAATTTGATGTTCAGGAGAAGAGTGCAAATAACCATTAATTTTGAGATGCACTTGATGACACCTATGTGGTCTCACCAACTACTCCGCCTAGCCCTTTTCTTATCCTGATTGTGGATACCTAGCCAACCCAACTTGAAGTCCAGAACAAAGAACTTCGTGTGTACACAAGAAAAAAAATTTCGATAATGGAAGACAACTTGCAAGGATAGAACTGCTCAAGCCAAAACCCGAGTCCGTATTTACTAAAATTTTGGGTAAGGAGGAGTCTAGTACTCACGAGTTACTCTCTTCCTCTTCTGATGTTGGTGATAAGAAAATCTGCATTAAATATCCAATTCAAGAGTATGTAGTGTATAAGAATCTAATCTTATCCTACAAAATTTTTATTTTTAACCAAAATAGTATGTAAATTCCTAAATCCGTTCATGAAGCTCTTGCGAATTAAAGATGGAAGAAACAGTTGAAGAGGAGATTTAAGCACCAAAGCATAATGGTACATGTATTATTACTAAACTCCCTCAGGATAAGAAGCTTGTTGGTGCAAATGAGTGCTCAACATAAAATACAAAGTTGATGTTGGATATTGAGATTCAAAGCCAGACTTGTAAAAAATTTCACTTAAGCCTATGAGATCAAATATGAAGAGACATTCACACCAATTGCCAAACTTAACACTATCAAAGCTTTTTTTAAAAGCAGCTAAGTAGGAATGAGAACTGCATCAATTTGACATAAAAATTATCTTCCTGAATGGGTTCTAGAAGAAGAAGTGTATATGGAAATATCACCAGGACTTGAGAATGATTCAAACAAACACCTAGTATGCAAATTCAAGAAGTCTTTCTACAGGCTTAAGCAATCACCAAGAGTGTGGTTTGAAAATTTTGCTAAAACTATGAGGTCTAATTTGACATAAAAAGTATCTTCCTGAATGGATTCTGGAAGAAGCGTATATTAAAATATCAACAGGACTTGAGAATGATTCTAACAAACACCTAGTATGCAAACTCAAGAAGTCCTTCTATAGGCTTAAACAATCACCAAGAGTGTGGTTTGAAAATTTTGCTAAAACTATGAGGTCTAATAAGATACTCAAACTCAAGCCAATCATACGATTTGTAAAGCACACTCAGAGAGGTAAGATCACTGCACTGATATTATTGTGGATGATATTATTCTTACCGGTGATGATGAAAGAGAAATTCTCAAATAAACTGCTTGCATGGAGTTTGAAATGAAGGACCTAGAAATGATGAGATATTTTCGAGGTATGAAGGTAGCAAAGTCTAAGTAAGGCGTCGTAATATCACAAAGAAAATATATCCTAGATCTATTAAAGGAGATATGGATGATTAGATGTATGCCTGCTGATATTCCAATAGCTCTTAACCAGAATTCAATGTGGGGAGAAGAAAGTGCCTGTGGATAAGAAAAGATATTAAAGATTGGTAGGAATACTTATCTACCTATCATATACGAGACCAGATATTGCATACTCTGTCAGTATTAGCGAACACATGAATAACTCAAATGAAGAGCACTTGGAGATTGTATACTTTCTGAAGTTTCTCAAGAAGACTCTTGGTTATGTATTAATTTTTGGGAATAGTGAGGTGGAAATCTGCACTGATGCTAGCTGGGCTGGGGAATTCATTGACAGAAGGTCCAACACAGGTTACTGCTTCTATCTATGAGTAAATTTGGTGACATGAAGAAATAAAAAACAAGCGGTTATTTCTAGAAGTAGTTCAGAATTAGAGTATACGACACTCGCCTTGGGAATTTGTGAAGTGACTGGATTTAGAAATTGTTAAGGGAATTATGATGTATCTCCAATAGGCTTATACGAATGTTTTGTGAGAGTCAAGTAGATATGAATATCACCAAGATCTTGTGTATCTTGATAGGACCAAGTATATTTAAGTAGACACTTCATCTTTGAAAAAGTTAATACGGGAAGTATACAACCAAGCTATATCCTGACACACCAATAAGTTGCCAATGTTTTAACTATTGCTCTTTCTTTTAGCACCTTCTCAGAGTTCAATATCAAGCTTGGGCTCGATAACGTCTACAACCCAACTTGAGGGGGAGTGTGGAAATCTCAGAGGATCCAGAAAGATTTGATTGTGACAAGTTAGGAAACTCTCGATTAATTTATTCCCTTCATATTCTATGTTATTTTATTTTATTTTTTCAGAATTATTTCCTTCCCTAATTTAAGTTATATATTTGGTAAGTTCGTAAGTTAGGAGGGATTGTTTTATATGTACCCCACATGTGAATAATAAGAACAAAGAGATTTATTCCTTTCCAAACCTGTTTTCTACAATTATGACATCATTGTTTCTCATCTTTGGCCATTAGATGCCTGATTCCAATTAAACTAGCTAGTTATGATCTTTAATAAGACATCCTTTTCATGGGCATAACGCATATCCTTAAGGCAGACTATGGCTTTATGACATTAACGCTATATACTTCGATCATGACAGCACTAATGTCTTCAAACATATAGACAAGGCCATCATGTTATTTTTTGTCAAGCCTTTAGATAAGGAAGCTGATCTGACTCTCACAACTTTACTTATGTACTTAGGCCTATCTCCAACCTCAAGGCCGCTGTGAAATTTTAGTTGATTGTTTTATTGACTTGCCCATTGGCTTATCATATTTATTAAAAGGTAAACTAAGAAATGAACAAGTACAATATGTGGCCGTAACAGACCACTTCTATTTGTTTGAACTCATATCTGAACCGGGGTAGTTGTAGTGTTAAGGTCTATAATCTCTTTTTTTAACTAATTTAACTTTACGATTTTCTGACGATTAGAGAGAGTCGTCTTAAATGGTTTCGTCACATTAAACATCGACTATCTGTTGATACTGTTAGGAGAGTAAATATTTTAAATTTGACTTGTGTTAAGAAAGGCAGAGGTAGACCTAAAAAGACTTGAGCAAATTGTATAAAAAATGATCTTAATCTATTATGATTAAATGAAAATATGACACCCATTAGGACACAGTGGAGAAAAAAGATTCATGTAGCCGGCCCCACTTAGTGGCATATAGGCTTGTTGTTGTCGGCTTTACAATTTTCTATCACCTGTGCATTGTTTCTAATTTAGATTTATTAATACTTAGTTGTAAGAAAAATTTCACATTAAAAAACTGGTACTCTGTCAATGACATTGCAGCTATTGTACCTGTGCATACTTGGGGGAACCTACTACATCATCGCAAAGTCATCTTTCAAATATATTCCTGGAGTTTATGTGAATGAAATGCACAAGTAATTTTGATAACTTTAAGCTCAATAACTTGTAGTATCCATGGTGGTTTTGGCTATTAGTATATTTTTACCAACCTGAAAATTCAATGCCCTTTTGCAGGTATACAAGTTTTTTGGCCGTTTTGGTGGGTGTTATTCTCTTTCTACTGACGAGCTTTTCTGATCCAGGAACTGTGAATGCTAAGAATGTTTCTCAATATATATCTGCCTATCCTTATGACAACATTTTATATGTCGAGAAGGAATGCCCCACTTGCAAAATTCCAAAGTATGTTGCATTGTTCGCCAGATAATTTACTTCATTTTTTGTCACCCTAAAAGTCTGATGGGAGTACACCTTCAGTGCAGGCCTGCTAGATCCAAGCATTGCGGCATTTGTGATAGATGTGTCTCGCGGTTTGACCATCACTGCGGATGGATGGTGAATTTCTCTTTTTTACGCTAAAAATTTAAATTTGTGGCTTACATCCAATGTATCTTAATGAACTTCAACCTGGAATATTAGATCAAGGGAATTAAAAAAAAAAAAGAGACTCGGAGATTTGTTCAAGATATTTTAAAATTCTTTTAGTTATCTAAACTGCTGAAGAGGGAACTGCATTTATTTAATTAGCACTTAATTATCATGCCAACAATTTTTTATTTTTTACTTTTTTTTTAAATTTTTCTCATTAAAACTAAAAATGTGTTATGTCACCTCTACCCTTCCCATGACAAAATGGATGAATTTAGGAGATCTTATGATGATGATTATGGTAATGATATACGTGTACCTAGCTAAGGAAAAGTATTAGAAGCTTTACGTCTCCTGTTTGATCAAGTACTATGGATGAATTTACTTTTCTTTTAAACTTTTTTCTTTGCAACATATATCTCTCTAGTACTTTTAGTTTAAAATATCTTATTGCTTGCAGAATACTTGCATTGGAGAGAGAAACACACGATATTTCATGGCTTTTCTACTTTGGTGAGCAGTTATGTGCCTTTATTATAACAAATATATTTTTGCTCTTTCGTTGTTTTGGCTTTATGCACCTTATTCAAAGTTGCCAAGAGAAATTTCATATTTTCTTTTTTAAAAATTTGATCCTTAACCAAGTAGCTATACCTTGAGGTCCAATCATTGGTTTATAATTGCACAAAGTCATGTGTAATGATTGTAATGATACATCTTTTCACATTATTGATAGTACTGTGTCCATGCAGTACGTGATTGTCATGTCATCAAGTATTTAGGCCTAGTCTTAAATATTAGAAGTTTAGGAATGTTAGTTGAAAGAACTGACTATATGTATTGACTTCTGTTTAAGTACTAAAAACTTAAGAAAACATTTGTGATCATTTTGGAAACTAATTACTGTAACTATCCATACTATTGCTTTATGATAGACTATAAAAATTTTAAAAACCAAGGAAATGTGATTTCTACATGGTGAGTGACTTGATATTTGATGAATGATCATTTCTTATATCTTGGAGTGTTACTTGAATTGACCTGTAGTGTTCTTTATATGTTCTTATTTTGGCCTCTATATTTCAATGTTTTTCTGATTTCTTTTAGCCAGACGCTTCTGTGGAACATGCCAATCAGGAATATATTGATTAAATTGGGTGTTGATTGTAATGTTAATTTCAAGCACACACGCACATAAACCCGCCCACCTGCCACTTTTGGGTAGAATGAAAATGAAAACTTGTAGCATGAATATAAATCAAAATTAGAGACTTCAATTTATTAAGCCAAAACATTGCTGTAATGTAAGAAACACTGAAGTTGCATTGCAATTTTCAAGAAAAGGGCTCGTATACTCCTTTTGCTCTGTTTCAAAACAATAATATAAATTGCAATATAATATATATATATTGGAAATACCTATGCGTGAAATATATTAAAATTTCTTGAGAGAGGGACTGTATTGGAAATGACTATGCGTGAAATATATTAAAATTTTCAAAATGTCTGTCCTTAAATTGAACATAGGTTAAGACGTATTACGAAGATTTCTCATAATCAATTTGGATTTATGCCGGGCAGGTCTACCATGGAAGCTATACATTTATTAAGAGGTTTGATGGAGAGGTACAGAGATAATAAGGAGGATCTACATTTGATTTTTATTGATTTAGAAAAAGCTTACGATAAGGTTCCTAGAGATGTTCTTTGGAGAGTCCTTGAGAAGAAAGGTGTTGATTTGACTTATATTCAAGTCATTAAAGATATGTATGCTAGAGTTGTTACATGTGTTCGAACTGAAGGAGGATTGACCAAGTATTTTACTATTTCTGTTGGTTTACATCAAGGATCGGCTTTAAGCCCATATCTTTTTGCTTTATTTATGGATGGTCTTACTGGGCATTTACAAGAGGATGTACCTTGGTGTATGCTTTTTGCTGATGATATCCTCCCTGGTGGAAAAGACAAGAGAAAAAGTCCAGGAAAAACTTGAATTATGGAGGTCTACATTGGAGTCTAAAGGTCTTCGTTTGAGTAGAACTAAAACTGAATACATGGAATGTAATTTTAGTAATAGTAGGTCTAGTGACGAAGTGTAACTTTGGGTGATCAAATTATTAAAAGGTGTGAACGATTTAGATATCTTGGGTCCATTGTTCAAAGCGATGGTGATATAGATGGGGATGTTAATAGTAGAATTCAGGTTGGTTGGTTGAAGTGGAGGAATGCGTCCGGCCTATTGTGTGATAGAAAAGTACCGCTTAGACTGAAAGGAAAATTTTATAAGATGGTGGTGAGACCTTCAATGCTCTATGGTGCTGAATGTTGGCCTTTAAAAGAGAAGCATAATGTTAAGTTAAGTGTTGCCGAGATGAGAATGATTAGATGGATGAGTGGCTTTACACTTAGAGACAATATGCGAAATGAATATATCCGTAATAGGGTTGGAGTTGCACCAGTGTCGGATAAAATTAGAGAGAGTCGCCTTAGATGGTTTGGTCACATTAAACGTCGACCACCTGATGATCCGATTAGGAGAGTAGATGTTTTAAATACAACTTATGTTAAGAAAGGCAGAGGCAGACCTAGGAAAACTTGGGCTTATTGCATAAAAAATGATCTTAATCTATTAGAATTAAACGAAAATTTGACACTAAATAGGACGCAATGGAGAAAAAGGATTCATGTAGCCGACCCCACTTTGTGGGATTAAGGCTTTGTTGTTGTTGTCTGTCCTTAAATTGCTAGTGCATGTGAACATTATTTAAGAAGTATGAGAAAATGCTCTTTAACTTTTTTTCTTAATCTCAATTCTCTCTTTTAGGCATGCACTTTTATGTTTATATGGCGCTATTGTCCTTGGCTTGATTCTTGCCGGCCAGTTGAAAGAAAGGAAAATCATATTCATATTAACAGGTAAATCTCACATACATTAAAATTGTTCTTTTTATTGATTATCAAAGTTCGATACATTTAGCCTCCTTTTAACTCTGTCTCTCCCATTTCAGTTTACTATGGCGTTGATAAATCATTTTACAGTTTGTTTCCACATTTAGTTCAGGTAAATAAATATTCTTCCATTAGCTCTTGTATTTCTTCCACGCCCCCTTTCTGAAATTACAACCTTACCAAATTTGCAGTGGCTTTTGAGTGCCCATAACACGCAGATGCTTCTAATTGTGTTTCTAGCCATCGTTTCCCTACTCCTTGCTGGTTTTTGTGGCTACCATGCTCAACTTTGCCTCACAAACACAACGACAAATGAGGTATTTTATGAGCAGTTATTTCTGCTTGGCATCTATGCTGAACAATAAGCTCTCATTAATGTTGGATTACCTACATTGATGGAAATAAACAGACATTCAAGTGGCAAGAGTATTTGGAATGGAGGAGGAAACTGAATGAAGCCAAGGCTAGTGCTGCAGCATTAAAGGCTAGCCTTCATTCAGCAAACGGTGAAGTTAAGGTCCGTGAGAGCAAATGCAGGCAGTTCTTTCGCAAATCACCCCTGCAGAGTGAGGTGGTGTTTAAGAATAACGTGTATGACAAAGGAATTCTTAGAAATGTTCTTGAGATCCTGATACCCATGTCAGAAAGGCAGTCATTTTCACATAGGAAAACCTTTTAGTAAAGCTGCACTGCTCTCCCATTTGTTGTTTAAAGTTTTAAACTATGTGAACTGCTGCTGTTCTTCATGAAACTTGGGCAGTAAGTTCATGGATTAGCCCATAGTTTTCTATTAGTACATGCTTTGGACAACTGAAAGAATTACATTGTTTGTTTTGGTGATTTGAATTCATTTTAATGCCTTGGATAGGCTCAAGTATTAATAGTTGTAATTTGATTGATATGAGCCCACCATTTCTCTCACCCCCCATTCTAAGTTTTTAATTATAGGAACTTAATATTTTTTTAGTACTAGTTTCTTCTGTTTTTCTGTCTTTTGATGCCAAAGAAAAATATTAAGAACAAAGAGTTATAATTGTGTCATTATTATTCAATATTTGTTTTCTGCGATCATATATGAGAACTCTTTATCAAAATAAGTTTGCGTGTCATCAAGTTTATTAATTTATTTATAGAGATTTTCTCTGGCTTGGCATTAGGTCAAGGATGATTTCAATTGACTTGACACCTATATTATTTCAACTTTGCAAGATCCAAGTGATATTTGCCCTGGGTTATCTGATATTCTGGTGCATCAAATATGCATATCTGGTGAAGCTGAAAATAGTTGTCCAGTCCAATTTATACACAACATTAACAAGTCATTATCCTGCTAAGTGGGGTCGGCTATATGAATCCTTTTTCTCTACTGTCCTATTGAGTGTCATATTTTTATTTAATTCTAATAAATTAAGATCATTTTTTATACAACATATCCAAGTTTTTTTATGTCTATCTGCCGTTCTTAGCATAAGCTAAATATAAAACATCTAATCTCCTAATAGGGTAATTAGATGATCAACGTTTAATGCGACCAAATTATCAAATCTTGTCAGTCACTAGAGTTACTTCTACTCTTTCACAGATATGTGTTTCACACTTTGTTTCTAAGTGTCAAACCACTTGCCCACTTGAGTATTTTATTTCAGTAACACTTAATTTAATTTTTTGCTTCTTTTTGACATGCCAACATTTTGCATTATAAGGCATTGTAGGTTTCACGACCATTTTATAAAATTTTCTTTTAAGCCTAGGTGGTACATTTCCATCTCATAATAGGCTTAATGCATTCCTCCACTTTAAACATCCAAATTGAAATTTTCCAATAACATCCTCATCTATATCACCATCACTTTGAAAAATAGATTGGAGATATCTAAAATGTTCACTTCTTTTAATCACATGAGCACTAATTATTACAATGATGAAATTAGATCTACTGCAACTAAAATTATATTCTATGTATTCAATTTTAAATGTACTCAAACCAAATTTTTTAGAATAAAGTTGGCTTTCATAATACAAGTTTTCCTGCACTCTCTCTAGTCTTATCCATAACAAGGATATCATCAATGAATAATGTCCACTCAAGTACATCCTCAAGTAAATGTCCAGTAAGAGTATTCATAACTAAAGCAAAAGGATATGAGCTTAAAGTCGATCTCTAATATAATTCAACTATAATAGAAAAATACTTGGTCATAATCCAATGCATATAAATGTAGTGAATTATCTAAAGTCATAAGAAAATTAAAATATGTACATAATCAAGATATGATTAAAGGACCAATTGTTGATGATCATACTATGGATAAGTCATAAATATTTGGTAGAGGTGATTGAATGTATTGATACCAACAATCTAAACACAAGCATTTTTTTTTAAATTCTCAAGTGGATGTTATAAATTTTAGTTTGACCTATGATATTTTTTAAAACTAAATGTTCAATTATTCTCTAAATGAAATGTCATTTTTTTATTAAGATAATATTTAAGAGAAACTTTCGTTCATTTAATTAAAAGGGGTTATCTGAATTGACATCTAAAAATGAATTAGCTCCTAGCAAGCTTTTAAGAGACAAAGGGGAGCGAAATTGAATCAAATCCCCCATCAAAAGAAAAGAAAATGATGTGTCATTATATAGATTGGAAGTTAGACAATAACACACTAGATGACTTTTAATATAATAGGTAAATTTCTGTTGAAAACTTTTAAATTAATTGAGTTGTAATGCAGCACTACTAGGATTAGTGACCTTCTAAAAGTTATAAGAAAAACGATAAGATTATAAAGTTTTTAGTTTGGGATTCCTTTTAATATAATAAGTAAATTTCCCTTGAAAACTTCATAGTCAAGCGTGATTGTAATGGAGCACTCATAGAATTGGTGACCTTCTTAGAAGTTATATGTAAAATGATAATAAAGTTTAACTTGGTATAGGATGAATTAGGCTAAAACAAAATAATAATGAGGTGAGCAATCTTTTATGAAAAAAGGATATAATAAATTACAAATCATGACCTAAGTTATGATAACGTTGGAACATAAATAAGTTTATACATGTAGGTGCTAGGTTGGTAGCCATTATAATGACAATGTGGGGATAAATAGAGGTTAGAGCATTGGTCAAAATCTCTATCAATATACCTTTTGTTAGTGTGGAGGCTCGATAAAAGCCTACTTTAAGCATACAACAACAACAAAGCCTTAATCCCACTAAGTGGGGTAGGCTACATGAATCCTTTTTCTCCATTGCGTCCTATTTATTGTCAATTTTTTGTTTAATTCTAATAAATTAAGAACAATTTTTATGCAATAAGCCCAAGTTTTCCTAGGTCTACCTCTGCCTTTCTTAACATAAGTTCTTTCTAAAACATCTACTCTCCTAATCGGATCATCAGGTAGTCGACATTTAATGTGACCAAACCATCTAAGACGACTCTCTCTAATTTTATCTGTCACTGGTGCAACACCAACCCTATTACGAATATATTCATTTCACATTTTCTCTCTAAGTGTAAAGCCACTCATCCACCTAATCATTCTCATCTCGGCAACACTTAACTTAACATTATGCTTCTCTTTTAAAGGCCAACATTCAACACCATAGAGCATTGCAGGTCTCACCATCATCTTATAAAATTTTCCTTTCAGTCTAAGCGGTACTTTTCTATCACACAATAGGTCGGACGCATTCCTCCACTTCAACCAACCAACCTGAATTCTACTATTAACATCCCCATCTATATCACCATCGCTTTGAACAATGGACTTGAGATATTTAAATCGCTCACACCTTTTAATAATTTGATCACCCAAAGTTACACTTCTGTCACTAGGTCTACTATTACTAAAATTACATTCCATGTATTCAATTTTAGTTCTACTCAAATGAAGACCTTTAGACTCCAATGTAGACCTCCATAATTCAAGTTTTTCTTGGGCTTTTTCTCTCGTCTTATCCATTATCCACGAGGAGGATATCATCAACAAAAAGCATACACCAAGGCACATCCTCTTGTAAATGCCCAATAAGACCATCCATAAATAAAGCAAAAAGATATGGGCTTAAAGCCGATCCTTGATGTAAACCAACAGAAATAGTAAAATAATCAGTCAATCCTCCTTCAGTTCGAACACTTGTAACAACTCTAGCATACATATCTTTAATGACTTGAATATAAGTCATATCAACACCTTTCTTCTCAAGGACTCTCCAATGAACATCTCTAGGAACCTTATCGTAAGCTTTTTCTAAATCAATAAAAATCAAATGTAGATCCTCATTATTATCTCTGTACTTCTCCATCAAACCTCTCAATAAATTTATAGCTTCCATAGTAGACCTGCCCTGCATAAATCCATCAAACCTCTCAATACTTTAAGCATGATGAGAAAAAAAATAGTGGGATTGCTAATAGATGCAGTTTCATAAAGGATAATGGAGGTATTATACCAAAAATGCACTCATCATGGAATGAAATTGCTTAATAATTTTATTCAGCTTTTACAACATTTGAATCATAATAAATGGATAATTTTTATATGTGTTTTTTTTTAATTTCATACTTACATCTCTCATTATCAACTTCTGATGTAGTTATTATGTTTATAAGAAAATAATGAGCATGCAACGTATTGAAGTATTAAATTATAATAGTGATATAATAATGTAACTTACAAAACACAACAAGATATTAAATAGTTTATGAAAAAAAAATTTAGACAATAAACAAAACAATCATGTTCACAAATATATCATGAATATATGTTGTTTATACATTAATAAACAAACAGTGGTGGTAGGCTAAGTAACGAAGTTATAATAATTAAAAAAAAGTAAAAATAAAAATAATAATAATAAAAACTCTCTAACTTTGATAATATATATATATATATCTACAAAATTGCTAAATATAATACATAACCTAATTTTAGTAATGATGCATAATTTTAATAATGATATGGCCAAAATTGTTCTCCATGAGCCCCTTTCAGCTTTATATAATCAACCTAGGAAGTTGGCTTTATGGTTTTTATTTTAGTGAACATGATATACCTAAGCATATAAAGATCAGACTATTAGAGCTAAAATAAAATCTATCTTTTATATGTAATATTACTCTCAAATAAAAGATCAAAGATGATAAACAAATAAAATTAAAATTAAACATAAAATATGTAGGTAAATTACAATATATACCTATGTTATTTCAAGAATTTACAAAGGTGAATAATTTTAATAGTGCATCAAATATTTTGAAAAGTAAAATAAATTATTCCATTTAAAATAAGAGTCAAATTTTTAGGAAAACATTAAAACAAACATATGTTGGTTCAGGTTAACGAGTCACAACTAACCTTTGTAAGACTCCACAAAAATTATAGGTCCCCTAAGCTTTTTATGAATGCTCTCTTAGCATATAGAGTGTTCAAACTCTTAAAATTATAGGTTCTAACAAATATATAAATATTTTTTGAGCCTCTACAACTTTGTGGGCTAGCCCAATCTTATATATATAAAATCTCAAATTAGTTAGAATTAACCTATTATACGAGTAATTATGCACATAATACCAAAAATATTGACTTTTTTAATTATGAGAAACCCATGGAATTTAAAATATTAATATTTTGATCATCATGAATTTATTGAATATATTTTTTTATTATGAATACATGTTGTAAGGTTATGGCCAAAGAGTAAATGCATCATTATAAAATCATAAACCTAATTGTCTCATTTTAGCCACTAAATCCTCTTTTCAATAATAATAATAAAAAAATTGATTTCCTACAACCATATATGAAAGTGAAAGTGAACTATATAAAAACTAATAAGTTCATTAAAAGCAATCTTTGACATTTGAGCTGAAGTGCTTAGATTCTAGATCCATATATGTAAGAACATTCCTAATTGTAATTAGTTATGTTGTATAGATTTTTTTTAATAATTTTTTAAAGTATTTTAAGATAAAAAGAGATAGGGCCAATAACCTTGTCAAACAACTGATTTTTCAACCATGCAACAATTTACTTAAAAGCGATAGAATATCAGTTGAATATTCAGTCGCAACAATCTAATGACTAAAAGTTTCCACCAGCCATCTAATGCTAACGCTTTTGAAACCTAACCCGGCCTGCGAAAGTCTGATTTTCCTCTTCTTCTACTTTTGAATAGGGCTATCGATGAATATTTTCTAGTGATTGTTCGTCTACAGTGATATTCACATCTTATTCTTCTCTCTGATTGCAGTACTCGTGGTGGTGATAAGTTGCTCTCGCTTCAGCTCCAACAAGTCAATCAAATTTAATCTAAGGTAACCGTAGTATTTCGAACTCTCCTGAGTTTCTTCTGTATTTGTTTGATGATTTCTTCTTTTGTTTTTGTTGATGATTAATGTTGTTAGAGCATTAATGTTATTTGAATGTTTTTAGCCTTGTTAATATAAACTCATTAATATTTGTATGTAAATGCCCCAATACATGTACACATACATTTATTATATCTTAATATTATATTTTTATATTATTTGAAAGATTTGGGTGATATGAATACAACAATTAGAAATTAGGATTTTGATATTCAAATGCACAAGGGTTGGTTGGTATGTTTGTAAAAGGTCATCTGAATGCTATAATTTAGAAAAAACTGGAAGGTTAAGTTTATAAATACTAAAATTTCGTTGAGTGTAGTAGATGTAATTTTCAATTGTTATTATTAAAGTTTGAGTAAATCAAATTTAATTTCAATAGACTATGATTTGAGCATTTATAAAGTGTATAAATATCAGCAAAGTTATAACTGCTGTTAAATGTGTCATAATCATCGTAATAGCAACTTGACTTATAATCGGCAAATATATGATTGTTTAAATAAACATAAATTCCTTTTCAGAGATATATATATATATATATATATATATATATATATATATATATATATATATATATATATATATATATATATATATATATATATATATATATATGATAAATATTCTTAATTGATATAAACATAATATAATTTTAATCATATTATCTTAAAAGAAGGCCATATCTTAACATTTTAAAAACGTTTGCAAAATATTTCAAAATAGTGTAATTTTTTTTTTGCAATAATACATAAAATAATTGTAAATAACATTATGCCCGAAATTTGTTATACGAAAACAATACGAAAACAAAAAATTCACACAACAACAGTCAAACACAAAGATTTACGTGGTTTGGCGTTGAATTGATTTGCCTAAATCCACAGGGAGAGTGATTTCACTAGCATCGGATGTGAGAAAATAAAATGCTAGGAGGGGTTATAAATTCTGCATTGCTCATCATACATCTCTCATAAGATCTAATCTCATTTATAGAGAAGGACTAGGGCATACAAGTAAATAATGCAAAAAGAATAAATTATCCCAAAATTAAAAAAAATTAAAAAATACAACGTTCTTCACCTCATCTCTTAATTCTCGATAAGTGAGAGATGACCAAATGAGCTCCGCTTCAATTTAACAGTACCAAGCTGGTGGTCGAAGTAGCCTCCTTCCAAAGGGATCAAACCTCATGCAGTTCTTCAAAATGCTCGACTGAACAATCAGTTCTGAGCTCGGATGTTCACCAAACTCCTAAAGTATGTAAACTTTTTGATTGTTACCACCTTCGTGAGCATGTCCGTTGGATTCTCCTTCGTATGTATCTTCTTCAACAAAACTTTGTCGTCGTCAATCAATTCCTAAACAGAGTGGTACCTCACATAATGTGCTTGGTACGAGCATGATCCAATGTATTTTTGGCCAAGAGTATTACAATGTGACAGTCACATAATACCATCAGAGATAACTCTTAAGTCATCCAATAGGCCCTGCATCCATATCACTACCTTCACCGCCTCCGCGACTATCATGTACTCAGCCTTCAATAGAAAAAACAACAGTAGAATGAAAAATAGAACTTCAATTGACGGTCCAATGTGAATAAATAGCCAATCATAGATCTCTGCCTATCTGTATCACCTTCATAGTCTGAGCCAGTGTATCCTATACACAAATCTAGAATAGATGACAATCTCTCAAACACCAAGACAATATCAACTATATGCTTCAAATACCCTAGAATATTCTTCACAGTTTGTCAATGTTTCCTTCCTAGATCCTACATGAGCATGCTCACAACACCAACTACTTGTGCAATGTCTGGTCTAGTACAAACCATGATATACATCAGACTACTCACTGCGCTACCATAAGGAACTAGTTGCATATATTTCCTTTCTTGATCATCTTTAAGACGTCAATCTGAACTTAACTGAAAGTGAGATGTAATGGATAATTTCACCTCCTTGCTCAAGTTATCGACCACAAAATTTTTCTGCACCTTGCGAACATATGTTTCTTGTAAAAAAAAAAAAAAAAAAATCTATCTGACCTGTCCTTGAGAATCTTCATCTAAAAATTCCTCAAGTTTCACCTACCTCATTCATTTCAAAGTATTTGGATAGTTGATTTTTCATCATGTCAACATCAATCTAAGTAGTAGATACAACCAACATGTCAACATATAAAAGCATATAAATGAACTCATAGTTGGCCAACTTCTTAAAATATGCAAAATGATTATACTAACTTCTCATGTACTCATGTTTGATCCCTGGTTTCTTTTATATATGCTTTTATATGTATGTAATTATATTTTCAGTTCTCTTTATTTAATATAGGGATTCTATGCAAGTATATGTATCGTTATCAAGTAATATAGGACATTCTGATTAAGCCCCAAAATATCGATCCCACGGAGAAAAATTCAAACTCTTTAGAAGAAATTAGATAACAAACTCTATTTTGAAAAAGATACTTAAACTATGGATACTTTTGTAGGAATAAAAGTTCAATTCTTTTTGGTAATTTTGATAATTTAAATTAAAGTAAACAACTAATTAAATTTAAAGAGATTTTTGTAAGATGAAAGTAATATAACTGAAATATATTTATCCTTATCATGAATCAGTAACAAGTATAGGAATTCTGTTGTGGAAGTATGTAAATTTTGTTGTGTGACCCGACCAGCAATAACGCAGTAATATTAGCTTCCAAAAGATGGCCAAAAACTTGACTCAATTTATAAATAGCGGCTAGTGTATAAAATCAAAATGTTGTAAAATTTTAGAAAATATTTTACACACTAGAAGTTACTACACAAGTATACGTATCGTTTCAAGTAATATAGGGTTTTCTTTTATAACCCCAGTATCGATCCCACAGAGAAGCGAGGTAAGAAATCCTTTAGGCTAATTCCAGTATATTTCTATAAGGCCTTAAATTTGGAATGTCGATTAAAATGAGTCTTCTAATAACTAATCCTAAATTAAATTCTTAAATAAAAAGATAACTTATGGATAAATTGGTTTGGAGAAATTCGAGATATTAAAAATTACCTTTTTCTTGCAATTATATAGATAATGTGTAAGAAAGATATGCTTAGAATTAAAGTAGTAGTTCCAAATAGAAGCATTCCTATTCTTTACCCTTTGGTCGAGCATAAAGAACATTAGGCAATCTATAGATCGGTTCAGGATGTTTTATTAGTAGAATGGATTAATCTAGGCTCACACTACTTAGATGTCCAAGGTGGCTAGTGGTCGGCCCTACCGGTGACCCGTTCCCTTTCTATAGATCAAATTATTAGAATTTAGTCCGTCACTCTAAAAACTAATCAATTTCGCGCCCAATAAACAATATCTCCCTATTTATTCGCACTTCACCTCGAATAACCCGCACAAGGCCTTCGACTACCCAATGATTCATGTGATATCTACTAGTTAAGAATTCATCTCCTTAAGTCTCGGAATTCTTCAACGGGTTTTAACAATACAAGTGATCAATTTGTAAAGTAAATGAAGATCCCGTATGAATATCATTACCATAATTTAATAAGAGATTATCTAAGCAAATCTTAATTCCTAAACATGCATCTATTTCATTACAAAATAAAAGTAAATGAAAATAATGGCATAAGAAGTAAAAGAATTGATAGAACTATATAATAAATTAAGTGTCAACAAAGAACTTATTTCATTAGTATTCTATTATATTTATGCAACTATCTGTCATCTAGAAACATCTAATAGATAATTCTATCATAAAAATGATTTTCCTACGCATGCCACTACTTCATATTAAAAGAAAGAGTAAAGGAAATCACTTACGAAACATGGATAATTCACGACAGAAAACTTGGGTTAAAACAAAGAAAATCCACTAGAAAGTGTTTACAACAATTACAAGAGAATGAAGAACACAATACTTAGCTTTTTCCTTCTGAAAGAAAGAAGAATATCTCTCCACCAAAGTTTCCCACTGATCCATGCGACGCTCGTACATCCCTTACATAAATATCTCAAAATCCCTCACCAATCTCTCCATAAGATGTAAAAATCTACATCTTCATAACTCTAAATGACTAAAATGACTAAGGGAGAAGAAAGAGACTATAGGGTGCGATTTTCTCTGAAGGAGTGGCCTCCTATTTATAGGCTTCAAGGGTTGCCTCAAGGAACCTCTTCAAAATGTGTCCATGTTCAATGAATCTTCTAGAAACCAACTCTGGCGCCTAGCGCGGGATCCGGCGCTGGCGCCGGACTCCGTGCCCGAACAGTCGCACCCCTTCACTTTGGGTCGCACCTCTTCGTGATTTAAACCGCTCCAATGTGTCTAGATTCATTGTATCACATGTCCTATATATTAGGAATAACTTTCAGGCTTCTAGAAGGTTTAGAAACTACTTAACACCGTCAAAATCCCGTCCAATAACCGTTACTGGATGATTCTGGCGCCTAGGCCTTGATTCTGGTGACTAGGCGCCGTTTTCTCGTCGTCACTGGCGCCTGGGCGCCGGGTTTGGCGCCTAGGCGCCACCCTGTGCGCAGCTCCACCATTTTGCTCCGTTTGGCTCCGTTTCAACTCCGTTTTGCCCCATCACCTACAAGATAGACATAAAAACAATCTTTCTCAAAAGTATAATTTCATTCAAAAACATGTGAGAAATATAAAAGATATTAAGCATAGAAAAACATATCAATATGTGATAAGTTAGAATTTGTTTTTCTTGCTCATTTTGGCTCAAAATTGCATAGTTTTTGCTTCATTTTCTCTAAAATCATATTTTTATACTTGAAAACAAAAATATGCAAAATTATGCAAAATACCTTCCTTTATAGTGTAATATCATTAAAAATATGCATAAAGTGGGCATGAAATGAACACTAACAATAGGTACTTTTTTTCATGGATCATTGTGTCGAATAGGAGCAATATTATTCTTTACCCTTACTAGAGATGCTATAAAGAACATTGGTTAATCTAAAGTTTGAATGGTCCTGAAGACGGGCTAGACGAGGAAGATACTAGCTCTCAACTCTAGTGTTCCCTCTAATCCCTTCGCCTGGAGGCTAACTTCTCGCATCAAAACCTAAAACAATAGACCGAATTGAAGGTTTTAGTATGTTACCCTAAATTCCTTTAACTCTATACCCTTCAAAATTTCTCTCCTTATTTATTTGCACTCAACCGTATGAATTACATTCTCATCCATACAATCTCATTTGATTATTACTATAAGTTGATTGAGATTATACCATCACAGATCTTATATGTTCTCACAACAAATATTAACATCTTAATTGGCCAAATAAAGAAGTAAATGTAGTAGGTTTGAATCATCACAACTTATTTCAACATTAAAGATCTATACTTCACACAACTTCCTTCCAACACTTAATTACTTATCATGTTAAGGAAAAAGATAAAGAGAACTACTCATAATTTGTGGAGAAAACACAATAATAATTGAGATTAAAAGTAGAAATCATGTAAACACAAGAAGTCTAAATTAGAAACCAAATGTAGTCACAAAGATAAAAACTTATCTCAAATTCCTCTCCACCAAACTCTTGAAGTTCCTTTGAATCTCTTCATTCTCTTACAATGCTCCCTAAGACTGGTGTTGACCTCATTTTTGGTGAGGTCTTCTCTTCTTCTCTTTAGTACTTAGGATCTAGCCTTAGGCTTTTCCTTTGACTATCCTAGAGGATTAGAATTGGGACCCACCACTTAGAAATTCAAACCACTTCCTAACTCCCTGCAAACTCCACAAACTTGATTGTAGACCCCTAATCACCTAGAGGGTTGAAATTAAATGTGGAAGTTTAAAGGATGAGTTCCCATGGGACTCTTTGGCCTTAGGATCGCCCTGGTGGCTCAGCTGCAGTGAAGGGCCGACTTACACACACACTACACCTATACACTACACTTTCACACACCTCTTAAAAACACACCCATACCCAATTTGACCTCCTGACTTATGAAGGTGATTCACATGGATGATCCTTAACCCCTAAGCCCTTGGCTAAGAGGGTTAGGAACAACATAGTGGATGCCTAAAATGAGTCCCTTCATGGCTCATGTGGGCTTGATGTGGCTTCATGGCTCAACCAAAATGATTTCATTCCACTTACATTCACCCAATCTTCAATTTTCCAAATTTTCGATTTTGACCCCGGGACCTCTACACCCGCTAGCTTACCCAATACTCTCGAAACCCTCCAAAATTTACAAAATCACCTAAATTACCCAAAATTCTCAAAAATCAATCCTAAACATTGCCTCACCAATCAAATTGATCATCCATACCCAAAAATACCAAAAATTCCAAAAATACCTCCCAATACCCTCCAAATACCCAAAATACCCCTCTTGGCCAAAAAATCCAAAAATTCAGAAAATTCCCAGAAAATCCCAAATATTCCCAATTTCATTTTGTTCAACTACATCATGGGCCAATTTTGTCAATTTACCCCACTTTTATCAAAACCCCCAATTCGACCCATTTTAACCCAAAGTGAACCCAATGTCGAACCAAACCTACCCAATTGACCCAAATTCTGGTCCAATTCAGTTCTAAACTTAAATTCAACATCCCCAACACCAATCTAGACCAAATCCAAGCCCAATTTGATTGGCATTGGGATCCAATTTCACTTTGGGCCTTAAAGCCCAATTTGAACCCATGACCCAAACTTAGCCCAAACTCACCCAATTCAACTCCAATTAACCCTAAATCTTTTCTAAACCTTCCTTAACATTCCCATAAAAAAAACACTAACATGATTTGCCCAAAGTTTAGACCCAAACCCCACTCAAATTCAACCCAAAATCAAA
The DNA here is from genome assembly GCA_022702705.1 of Papilionanthe hookeriana x Papilionanthe teres. Lineage (NCBI taxonomy): Eukaryota > Viridiplantae > Streptophyta > Magnoliopsida > Asparagales > Orchidaceae > Papilionanthe > Papilionanthe hookeriana x Papilionanthe teres. The sequence continues at coordinate 54,706,965 of CM040437.1, forward strand.
AGGCCCAATTTTGACCTAAACCTAAACCTAGCCCAAATAGACCCAAACCTCAAAATCAAAACCCAACCAAAGCCAAAACCTCTTTGAAACATTCCCATAAACATTTCCCAACATTAATTTTACATCAATTTCAACTTTAGCCCAACTTTGGCCCATGGTAGCCCATTTTGGCCCACCTTAGCCTCTTTACCAAAAGGCCCATATCCAACCCAATTCAAACCCAAATCACCTCAAGTTTGTTTCAAACCACTCATGACACATCCCTAAACCAAACTCAACAATTATTTGGCCCAAACTCTTTACAAAATTTCCATCCATAAATTCATTTTTAAACTTAAAGGCCCATTCCTTAGACCATTTTAAAAGCCCATCTTTTACCACATCCAAAGGCCCAAAATTGGTCCCAAAGCCCACATGAAATTCCTCCTTATCATCCCTTTGATTGAAATCATCCCTAAGTCCTAAATTCATCATTGGATTATCCCAAAATTAAACCTCATGGCAACTCTCACCAAAATGCCAAAAGTCACAAAACCCATTCTCATGAAATTGACTAAACTTTTCCCTAAGCCACATGGAGCCGTGCCATGAGCCATTCACAAGCCATAGGAAGCCATGAAAGTTTGGCATGTGACCATGCCATTAATGGTAAAAGGAGGGGCTCCTTTCCTAATCTTTCATTAAGCCTTTTTAACCTTATTCATGACACACACTAAACCATGTTTAGCCACCTCATCATGGATAGAGACCACACCATCCTCTCTGGGCGACCCAACCGATCCTCTCAGCCCAAAATCAGGCCATGGGGAGGTGCACCCAACCCAAACCAATGGGTTGACCAAATTGAAGCCAAAATGACCCCTTCTCCATTCCATTTTAATTCAACCCCTTTACACATGGCAATTGCCGATTGCTCGCACCAAGTCCCAGCCACGACCAACCCGACCTTGAGGGTGATCCATGCTCGGCCGGCCGGCCACCCGGTTCTTAGGAAAACACCATGCCCGAGACCTTGGGAGAGGCCAAGCTTGGAATTCTACCTTGCTCGAGCCGCCTCACTCCAAATGGCCATTGCAGCTGTTCTTCTCCTCACCTAGCAGCGATCCCGGTCCTCGACTCCCCACGGAGGCCCTCCAGCCTCTCCTGATTCAAACCCCTCACCCTCTCGGCCAAAGGAGGTGTTGAACCGGACCATACCAAAACTCCGCCAAAATCACTCCTCACTCCCCTCCGGACTTAGAGCAATTGATCCCTCACCGTTCTCCCCGCTCTAATCCCCATTGATCGAGCTCGATTTTGGAGCTCGATTCTTAGGCCGAACAGGACACTCCCGAATCCTTCACCAAAATCAAATTAAACTCACCTACACCTTCACCGGACCAAGAGAAGAAGTTTTCCGAGTGAAAGCCCCTCTCCGAGCCACCCGGTTGTTCCGGACTCCAAAGGTTGTGATCGGCTACGGTGGAAATCATACCTAGACAACTCACCAAGCCGAGGACTTCATCCGGAGCTTTCTTGGACCCAATCGAACGTGACACAACCCTCGGATCGAAGCTTCACTTCTGCGAGCAAAGGTATGAACTCCTTCTTCTCGCCCGAGCTTCGGTCGATTCTCCATTTCGATCGGCGTGATTTCATAAGCATGTTCACCGTATGGATGTGTTCGTCTCTTCGAAGACGAATCCATAGAGCATAAGAACACGAAAATCCGTCGAGAATCGAGTGAGTTCTTAGGGTTAGAGTGTGGACGGTCACGGGATCGCACCCGGCCGTAGACGATGACCGAGAACCGTCGGATCGCGCGTGTATCGGATGGACGGCTTAGATTGCGTCGGACCGGCAGATGGTACGTGAACCGCGGGGCCCCGGACAGCTCGAGTCGATGGCGGTGCCAAACCGTGGAGCGACGCGTGTCGATTCGGAGCCGCCGAGGTTGAGTCGGCGCCGATGTGGATAAGTAGAAAATTAGGTATTTTCTGATTTATTTAAATACCAGAACTTCAAAAATCCATATCTTTATGTAGAAAAATCACAAAAATAAAATAAAATAACCCTCTTGCTCAGTGAATGGAGGAGAATAATGTGGAAAAGAAATTAATTAATTTTGTCCAGTATTTTATTTTTAATTAAATATTTACTCCCTGCATTGTTTTAATTCTCCATGCATTCATACAATTCACCATGGCATGAGACCATAGAGCTTTTGAAGCCTCTCGAACTTGGGAACATTCCCCGAATTTTCCAAGGTCGGAGGCCATCTCTCGTGAAAAGTTATTGATTTTTCAAATGCATGTTGCTCGTTTTGAGTATTTTAATTCCAAAAATTAGCATGTTGTGAAATAAATTCTAGGAAAATTTGGTGATGTTCCTTATGACTGGAGAACCCTAGGAAAAATAGGACTTGAGTTAATTCACTCGGATTAACCCTAATTGGCCTAAATACCCAAAATTGAACTTTAATTAATTAGAGTTAACCATAGATCAAATTGACTTGAAATCAATTCTCCACTGACCTTTAGGATCAGAGGAATCCACCATAAAAATTTCAACCCAATTGGACTTGGTTAGCCCCATCAAATGGGTTGATTAAGCCACTTAACAAAAATTAAACTTTAAAATTTCATAACTTTTAAAATACTTCTAAAAAATTCACCAAATTGGTTTTGAAGCCTCTCTGATATCAGGGGAATTCAATAAAATTAAAATTGCAATTTTCTAAAAAAGTTGATTTTTTTATAATTATTTTAATATTTTAATAATTAAAAAATAATAAAAATTACAAAAATAATAAAATTCACCAAAATGTCACATTTTGAATTCTAACCACTTAGGAACAAACCCCATATTTTTCTTATGTCTCTAGGTTGAGATATTAAATTTTAAAGCCTTGGGGTAATTTTTAAAATTAAAAAATACATTTTCTAGCATTTCCACTAAAATAATTCCAATAAATTAAGAAAAAATCAGAAAATTATAAAATTTGGTTCTCTGGAATCCTTGATATCAGAGAAAATTTTAAAAATTATAAAATTCATTTTTCAGCTTATATTCTATTTTTAAATTAATTAATACTCCAGAACTTAAAATAATTTTAATAAATAAAATATAATTCAAAAAATCACAAAAATTGGTCCAAGTGGTCCTCTAGTCATTAGGAATATCCCATAATTTTCTTAAGGACAGAAACTCTCCCTTGGTCATATTATTAAATTTTCCTTGGAAATCCTTATTTTCCACCAAAAATAATTACATAAATAAATTAAATACAGAAAAATCACATTTTCTCCTCTAATGTCTTTATTGACATATGAGTAAGGTCACATAAAAAATTCAAATTCATTTGAGCTCAATTTAGTGAGTTATGAAATTATTAAGCTTGAAGGGCAAAATGGTAATTAAAATTTTAACCCTTAATTAAAACTTTAGGCTTAATAAAATTAAAGAGTAAAATATTTGATCCTAATCTGATTTGGATGATTGAAATTTAAATAATTAAAGGGTAGAAACCTATTAAACAATTCAACAATAATTGAAATGAACTTTAGTTAAATAATTAATTAAAATTGGAAGAATAGTAAAATTGGAGTTATTAAAATAGGGATGTTATTAGGAAGGAATTTGTTCTTTAATTTAAGAATTCCTAAATTAATCATCTCAATAATAATATTTAATTCCTAATTAAAATGATAATCCAAGTTTAAGGTTTAAAATGCTAAAAGACTTAATCATTAAATTAAGTTAAGGTTAAATTATTTAAAGCAAATCCCTTTAAAATAAAATATTAAATTAAATTAAATTAAATTAAATTAAAATTAAATTAAATTAAAATTAAATTAAATCATATTAAATAAAATAAAATAAAATTAAATTAAATTAAATTAAATTAAATTAAATTAAATTAAATTAAATTAAAACAAATTAAATTAAATTAAATTAAAGCAAATTAAATTAAATTAAAATTAAATTAAATTAAAATTAAATTAAATCATATTAAATTAAATTAAATTAAATTAAATTAAATTAAATTAAATTAAATTAAATTAAATTAAAACTAAATCAAATTAAATTAAATCAAATCGAATTAAATTAAGCTAAAAGCATATCATATTAAATTAACTTAAATTAAATTAAGTTAAACTAAACCACATTAAATTAAATTAAGTTAAATTAAATTAAATTGAATTAAATATAATATCACCTAAGACATGAAGAATTCAAAATAAATCTAAAATAACTCGAACACTTATTCCAAACTTAAATCATTAATTTGAACTTAAATTTGAATCACGAATCATTAAATATCATTTTGCCCTTAAGAGCTTTTACTATTATAACTCCTAAATGGAGTATCAAGTTGAAATGTCACTTCACTCATAAGGATATTCAAACATCCTAATTCACTCGAGCAAGAAATAAAACTTAACTTAAACACCTGGATGATTAATTCACTCGCACAATAAATTCATTTGGACTTAGGATAATTCCGAAATATTGAAAAGATGTTTAAGATTCGTCTTAAACACTTCCTCAATATGATGGAATGTCCTTAAGAACAAATCGAGCTTAGTTGTTCTTTGGTGAAGAAAATCATCCTTAAAACCAAAATTGAAGACCTAGACGTCATAGAAATGACTAGCAATATAGGATTAGGAACTTGGTAGAAAACCATAACCCTCCCCTTAGCTTTACCTAGGAACTTACTTTAAATGCTTAAATATTCTAACGTGTTTTAAGTGCGAGCTTGGGATGACGGGAAGACCTCAAGTACGCTTTTATTTTATTGCAATTTACTTTACCGCAATTTATTTAATCGCATTGCACTTACCTTTCTTGCATGATAAACAACGAGTTGCATGAAAACCTACACCTACTAGGACGAAACCAAAACTAAAACCCATAACTAAATTAAAAGACACTACAAGATAAAATTCACCACCACAACATTCAAAATATAAAACAACTCAAAATTTAATCACAAAACGAACAACAAAACTACAACTACAACTAAATTAAAACGTCTCATTGAATGATCGGGAATACCTCGGATGATGTAACCCACGTGTTGCTAATGGGATTTCCCACGGTCTAAATGAAAGTGCGGAACTCATTTAGTTGAGTTTAGCAAATTCATCCGGGTAAGTGAATTCGATGAAAATAACTGGTGTCGGGATGACGGAACCGTGGGATCTTAATCGGTTCGTTTAATCGACTTTAAGACTCGTTTTAATTAAAATATTAAAGAACACCGGATTTTAAGATTTTCTCTAAACCAAAACACTTCTCTCATCTCTGATTTATGAACTTCTAAAACTAAACTCTGCCGACAACAAGGAGCTCGGAGCATGGTGGGCGAGCTCGCCATCGTCATCATCGAAAACACGAATCTGTTTCGACAAAACTTTTCTTTAGTTTAAACAATCAACTCATAGGACTTCGAGGTAGTTTGCCTAGTGCAACATAAATCCTCAACTCTTCGTTAGGCATTTGCATGATCATGTCATGTAAATTAAGCCCTAACCGGTCTTAGGATTCCGAGGTAGTCGTCCGATACGACATAAACCCTCATATCTTCAAGGCTATTTGTATGATTTTATCATACAAATATAAGTCCTAATTAATTAAAATTGGCAAGATCAAAACATTAAATAAACATTAGGACTTTCCTAAATTCAAGCCAAACAATAGGATAGTCGGTAAATTACCGAAGTTCGCTTCGAATCCGTAATTTCTCCTACCTTTCTTCCTTTGAGTCCCCAAAATAAAATGTTCCAAATTTGATCCAAGTCCTATCGAAACTCCAATATTCAATCCCTTGAAAACTTAAACTTTGAAATTTTGAGAGCGGAACTATCGATTATTATCGAGAGTTTTCTTAGGTGATTCCCGTCACTTAAGATGTAATTAACTATAGGGCTTGCCTTTATAGGAATTTTAAGAACCCGAGATAAAATAAACTCTCGTTTAATGTTTTCATATTAAAATGGGAATTTGTCGGCTTATAAAATTGGTTCGCGGACCAAACGGATGTCACAAATCTTCTAGTTTATTTAATCGAGCCCCATCATCAAGCAATGTGTACTATTCGCGGGATGGATACATAGTTTGTGATGCGGTGCTCGTTTATATAAACTATTCGGGATGTGAGATCGGTTTGATTTCATATCTTAAAATTTTCAAATTTAAAATTACTTTCAAAATCAAATATTACTTTTCAAATTATTTATTTAAATTAAAACCCAAAAATACGCCGACAACTGGTCGCCTAACCCTTGAGGGTTAAAATATCTCAAAATCACTAACAAACGATGGATTCTTACTTTGAATTATCTACATACCTTCTCCTTCACTAAGAATGAGATAAAGGAGAAGAAACCCTAAGTAAAAATCCTACAACTCCTTACTTTAAAAAACTCTAAATCTACTCTTCAAATATGCTCTAAACTCCTCTTTTTTCTTCAATTCAAGTCCTTCTCTTTAAAATTTTCCAAAAGGTGTTTTGGTGTCTCTTTAAAATGTGTCCACATTCAATGAATCTTCCAAGAGTTGCCTCTTTTCAAGAGCTATTTCAATGTAGTTTCGTGCCCATTAACTGAAATTCACATTTTCACCAAGAGTTGCTTCAACACTCCTTTGAAATTTGTACAAAATTATTTGATTTCCAGAATAACTCCCCGATGCTTAAGCGCGAGGTCTTTGACGCTTAGGCGCGACCTTAGCTATCTGCTGGCACTTAAGCGCCAGATCTGGGTGCTTAGGTGCAACAGTTTATTTTCACACATTCTTCAATTTTGCTCTAGATTTGATTCTTTTTTCACTATTTTCATCATATTCAACCATTTAATTGTACCTGAAAGAAAAACACACAAATAACTTCCATTAAAGTGCAATATCCTCAAAAATAGATATAAAAATGTGTACAAAAATGCTATATATTTTAGGTGTATCAATGTCCTCTCATGAATTGATCAAAATTTTTTATGTTACTGCCGTAGTGCATGCTTTAATTTGTACAAAGACTTGTCCAATTTACAAACTAAGTATTTTGATGCTTCATATTCAGACGGTTTCATCATATAAATCTGTTTCAATTCTCCGTGTACAAACATTGCTTCATATCAAGTTGTTTCAAGATCAGACCATAATGTGATACAAGTGCTAAGATGACACGGAATGAGGGGTGCTTGACCACTGGGGAGAACACCTCATCATTATCGATCCCTTCTCCTTGTAGAAAGTCTTTTGCCACTAATCTTGCCTTATACCATGCATCAGCTCAATATGATTCTTCCTTTTTTGAATAGACCAATTTGTGCACGATGGCTTTTCTTCCCAGAAGAAGCTTCACAAACCTCCAATTACCATTCTTTCAAAGGCACCCCATCTCTTCATCCATCGCTGCTTTCCAAAGATTACAATTTGGGCTCTTCATGGTTTCTTTATAGTGACAATGCCAATGGATGAAAGTGTAAATGCAATGTGATCTCTTAACCAAGCTGATTTTGAGACATTATGTTGCCTTGTTCTATTCCTAGTAATATATGCCTGAGTAGGAATCTCTTCCTCAACATCTTCTTCCACCTCCTCCTAGCACTATTAACAAATACCTCTTAAGCTGTAACTGAATCAAGTATCTGGGTCAAAGTGGACTAACTTTGTGAAACAAACGGTGTTGCATCAAACTCCAACTTCTATTGCATATCTGCGATCTTAGTAGATCACTCCATCTACTTTGAGTCCTAATTTTTCAACAAACATGCCTCAACAATTGTATGATCCCTTCTAATGACAACTTTCCTTTCTGATTGATCAAGCTACTTGAAGATCTTGACTTCACGCTTGAAACCAATGAAGATTTCCCTCTTTGCTCATGGTTCTAGTTTATCATTCTGCAGTGGTAGTAAGTTGGGCACACAAACACTCTCATATGCTTGTAATCTAATAAATCCTTAGGGGTATTCTTAGTTGCAGACACTATAAGAATTTAGGTCTTTACGATGACCACAATATGTTGGTCATGATAAGAAAAACCATCGCTTATAATATCATCAACGGTTTTAGGCTTGTATGTAAAAAGCTTTGTTGACCTCACTTTTGGTTGAGGTCTAGTCTCTCTTTAGAATAGCCTAAGGTCTAGCCATAATACTCTCCTGGTGACTATCGTAGAAGACTAGCAATGGAACCCTTACCCCATAGAAAATCAAAACACTTCTTTGCTTCACTTGGAGTTTTCAAATGTTTAAAGTCTAACCTCTAAGTACTTAGGAGGACAAGACCCATCATAAGAAAACTCAAGAAAATTTCCCTACAGGATGCCTAAGCCAGACTGACCCTGTTTGGTCTAGAGCTGGCACACAAACACTTGCACATGACACCATCACACACTACCTCACAACCCTAAGCCAGACTTCTCCAAACTTGATCCTCTACTCCTTTAGAAACTCATGTGGGTGGTTTCCCCAAGCTCTTAGCCCCAGGCTAGGGCTTGATTAGTATCAGCATATGGAGGGTCCAAAATGGGGAATTCCCTTGGTCCATGGCTCAAATGGGTTATCAATCTCACCCAACTCCATATTTTACGAAAAATTCTAGTTTTTGACTCCTTAGCCCTAAACTCTACCAAATGACCAAATTACTCCAAAACTCTAATTTTGCCAAAAATTCCCAAAATCAACAGAAATTACCAAAATCCTCAAAAAATCACCCAATTCCTCACCACTCAAAATACCCAAAACACCTCAAATTTACCAAAATACCCAAAATAGTCCCCAAACCCCTCCAAATTACCAAAATGCCCCTCCTAGCCAAAATTTTCTAAAATTCTAAAAACTCCCAAGACCCTCCAAATATTCCCAATTTCAATTTAAACAACTCTATTTGACCAAATTTGACTAAATTTTCTCAATTTAATCAAAAGCCCCATATTGCCCTTTAAGGCCCAAAATGCCTAAATCACCCCCAATGTCCACCAAATTGACTTCAATCATCTTCAATCCCAATTCTAAAATTTAACTTACAATGCCTAACCTCATCCCAAACCAAAACCAAGCCCAATTAGACCCACATTTGAGCTCAATTTTAACCCAAAACAAAAGGACCCAAGTTTGACCTTGTGGTCCAATTCCCCCAAAATAAACCCCATGAGCCAACCAATTCCATAAATTAATATCCAAAACCCTTCATAACATTCCCCTAAAATAAATTGAACCATCAATTGACCCAAACTTCCACCCAAGCCTCACCCAAGTCTAACCAAATCCAAAATCCCTAAATTTCCCCAAATTGTGTCATATGTCCAAAATCCACCGAATTGAATGCTCCAACCCTAAAATTTCCACACAATTAATGTTGGAAACTCTTCATGACATCCCCATAGACCATTTTGAACCTTCAATTAAGTTTTGAACCCACTTTAGCCTAACCTAAACCCAACTTGAACCAACATGCCCAAAATTGACCAAACCCCAAAACTTCACCAAATTGACCTCCCAAACCAATTCAAAATCACTCCAAACCTTTTCCAAAAGCTTTATGACAATTATTTACCCCATGTTGACCAGTCAATTGGTCCTAACCCAATCTTGAACCCAACCTAGCCCAACATTGTCCCATGTGACCGAAAATTGAACCCATGACCAAATGTGGCCTAGCCTAGCCCAATTTGACCAAATTAACTCCACCACAGCCACCAACTAAACCCTAGGAACCACCCCTGATCCACTTAGCCCAACCTAGTGGAGCCATGGACCAAAGGATCCAAAATTTGTGGGATCTCATTCCACATTTGGCTAAACCAAATATACTTTTCCTAAAGCTTGCCCAAAATCCATTTAATTCCTTGATAGTCTTCTCACTGGCTCACCTGAGCCTTGGACACCCTCCCTTGTCCTTGTCTACTGGCCTAGTCATCAAAGGAGCCAAACCCGAGAGCCACCTCTCCCAATTCTACACCTAATTGAGCCAAACCAATGTGGCAATCTCTAACTGACCATTAGCGCCGAATTGCCCTCCACATAAGCAACTCATTGCACCCAAGCTGACCCCCTGAGCTCCACCCCGGTTATGGCCATTTAAGCCACCACCTCTCACGGACAAAAAAAAAAAAGATAATTCACTTTGCTAAGGGAAGCCTCCACCCAATTGTTTTCAAATCTTCCCCTGACTTCCCTAAGCTCATCCCAGCCATCTCCCTGCCCCAATCCCCACTGTCTGAGACCAATTTTGAAGTTCAAAATTGGCCTAAAACAAGACACTCCTCCACAGACCTTTACACTTGATAAAAATCAAATTTCTTGCACCCACACCTTCACCACAGTGAACTAAGAAGAAGCCCCATAAAAGCCCCATCACCGACCACCCTAGGGCAGACTTTGATCAACACCTAAATTCAGCCTTGATCGAATTTGGGTCTAGACAATTCACCACAGCAAAAGGCTTCATCCCTGAGCTCAGAGGACTCCTATAAAGCTTTCCAAACTCTCTAATTGAGGCTCCCCTTCTGAGAGTAAGGTAATGGACTCTCCCTTCTTCCTAAGCTTGTTTTAGTTCTCCACTTGCATATATTCAATTTCATGTCATGTTTACCGTATGGATATGTTTGCCTAGTTTAGACGATCCCATAGGACCAAACTCGAGGCAATTTAGTTGAGTATAGCTCGTGTTCTTAAGGCTAGATGGTGGACGGTCTCTGGTTAACTCCAGTTGGGGACGATGCTTCTCCGTCGTTGGATCGTGCGTTTATCAAATGGAGGGCCCTGATGGCGTTGGACGAGGAGATCATCCGTAAACACACCGTCAAACTGAACCGCGTTGGCCAACCAGAAGACGACGTGTGGGGGCTTCGATCTGCCGTAGGATGAACTAGCACCGATGTGGATAAAGAGAAAAATAGGATATTTAATGAGTTAAATAAATTAGTCTAGCTTCAAATATTCATATCTTGGTGTAGAAAAATTAGAAAAATAAAAGAAAAATATCCTAGTGCTCAGTGAACAGAGGAGAATAATGTGAAACTAATTTGAAATTAAATTAATGCATGTATGATTTTTAATTAATTAATTATTATTTTTAGTCTTTTGACTTAAACATTTCACCATGGCATGTCCTTTAGGGCTTTGGTAGCCTCTGTCATAAGGAACCTTCCCTGTTTTTTCGAAGTCTAGGGAAGACCTCTAGATAGAGATATCTATTTTTCATGTTTAGTGTATCTGTTTTAATTAATTAATTATAATAATTAGTACCTTGGTTAGAAAATCTAAAAATATTTTGGTAGGTTTAATGTGATCAGAGGAACCAAGGAAAAATTTAACTTGAGTTAAATCATTAAGAATTCACCTAATTAAGGCAAAACCCCAAAATTGATATTAAATTAATAAAAAAAATACACTATAATTTAAGGTCATAAGGACTCTCATAAAAAATTTCAAATCATTTGGAGTTAACTTGACCACCCAATTGAATATTTTCAAGTTAAATGGCCATTTTGGCATTAAAATAATTATAATAACGAAAATACAACTAAAAAATTTACAAAATTGATTTTGGAGGTTCTCTGTGATTAGAGAAACTTAAGAAAAATAAAATTGGAATTTAAGTAAAATTTTCATTTTTAAGGGTATTTTGAATATTTAAATAATTAAAAATAATTTAAAATTCACAAAAATCACAAAATTAATAAAATTCATGAAAATGTTTTGAATTATTTTCTAAGCACTTAGGAGAAATTGGAATATTTTTCCTAATTTATAAGTAAAAATATTGAATTGTGAAGCTTAAATATAATTTTTTTTAAATACTTAGAAAAATGAATTTCTCTAACTTTTCACTAAAATAATACTAATAATTAAAATAAAAATAAAAAAATATGAAATTTATTTCTCTGGGTTCCCTGACCTTAAAGAAATTTAAGAAAGTTATAAAACTTAATTTTCAACTTAAATAATATTTTATATTTAATAAATACTCCAAAACAAAAATCAATTATAATAATTAAAATATAACTTCAAAAATTATAAAATTTGGTCCAAGTGGTCCACTAACTTAGTTAAACCTCCAATAATTTTCTTGGGGATATAAACTTTGTTTTGATTAATTTATTGAATTTTCCTTGAAAATCCTTATTTTGTATGAAAATAATTATATAAATCAAATTAAATTAAGAAAAATCACATTTTCTCCTCTAATGTTTTAATTGACCCATTAGTAGGGTAATATAAAAATTTTAAAGTCATTTGAATTAAATTTAATGAATTATGAAGTGATAAGGCCTTTAGGGGCAAAAGTGCAATTTTAAAGAATTTAGCCTCAATCAAAATTTAGGCTTAATTAAAATGAGAAATGAGCAAAAGATGATCTTAATTAACATGTTTGAATAATTGAAACATAAAGGGATAAATGATAGAAACCAATCTCATTTTTCACATATTAAAAGATAAGTTTGTAATTTATTTAAATCATATTAATTTGTATGAAAATTAAGATTAAAAGATTCTTATGCTTAGGGGTTTGGCTTTGAAAGTTAATAATTCATCCTATGTGATGTTTAAATGATAATTTGATAAGAATCATAATTATACAACTAGACCTTTCTAAAAATTACAAACATACCCACCTAGGTCTTAAGGGCTTGGTAGTGAGACTAGGCTTAATCAAATTTGAATAATGAATATTAGAAAAGAAAACACAATTAACTTTAAACACATTTGAGACACTACAAGCCCATCAAAATTGGTTAAATTCTTTCATAATTAAGCTTGCCTCTAAAGGTCTCACTTACATAACTCATAAATAAAATATCAAGTGACATTTATCCCACTTTCGGGATGATTAAAACATTGGCTCACTGAGCATAAGGGTTTGAAATAGATGAAACATTTAATAACTATGATAAGTTCAAAATGAACTCAAGAAAGTTCAAAAGGATTGTGAAATATCTAGGTATTCCCTAGACCTTCTCACAAATCTTTTGGATACCTTAGAGAACAATTGAACTTATTATATTTCTTAAAGGAAGACATCTCTTAAGTGAATGAATAGGACCCACCAAGTTATGACATAAGATATTGTAGGTTTGTGATGAACCAATCAACATGTTTTACTTCCCTGCAAATTATAAATGTTTATTGCAAAAATATACTAAATTTTCAGGTGGAGGAACGAGAAGACTCGCCAGGTACACTTTTATAAGTTTATAGTACCTTTCCATTATTGTACTTTTCTTGCTTACAAGCTTGCATGGTAAACAACAATGTAACCCTGCATGAAAACCAAAGCTTTTAGGATAGCCACAAAACCAAAACCAAAATCAAAATTAAAATTAAAACCAAAACAAGATATAATACACCGCCACAACATTCAAAATATAAGACAACTGAAAATTTAATCACAAACAAAACAAAAATCACAATTACAACTAAATTAAAATATCTCTATCAGATGATCGGGAATACCTCGGAGGATGCATTCTATGGCTGCTAATGAGATTTCCCACGGTCTAAATGAAAGTATGGAACTCATTAAGTTGAGTTTAGTAAATTCATTTGGACCAAGTGAATCCGAAGAAAATAGTGGTGTCGAAATGAGAGAACTGTGGGAATCTGACTAGTGTCGCTATAATCAACTTAAACTTCCCCCAATAAGACATTAAGACACCTCATTTTAAACATTTTCAAAACGCGATACTTCTCTTTTATCTTCAATTTGACACTTCCTTAAACTAAACCAGCGACGATGATGAGCTTGGAGCATGCATAGTGGGCAGCACAGCCATCTTCAACAGCAAAACTCTTTAGAACTAAAACAACAAGCCATAGGACTTCAAGGTAGCTTGCCTAGTGCAGCATAAACCCTCATTTTATCTCTTTAGGCCTTTTCACCTTGTGCAATATAAGCCCTAACTAGTCTTAGGTTCCGAGGTTGTCATCAGATATGACCTAAATCCTCCTTTCTTCTAGGCTATTCACAAGATTTATATCAAGTGAATGTAAGCCATAAGTAATAAAATTGACAGGATGAAATATTAAATAAATATCCCAAATTGGAGCCAACCCATAGGATAGTGTGGGAAAACACTAAAATTATTCTTGGATTTATGTTCTTCCCCTAGTTCTCCTTTCTTTCAGATTCCTCTAATAAAAATTGTTCTGAAATTTGAGCCACTCACCTATTCGATTTCCTGTTATCACATTTTCTTGAAGAATTCTGCCTTGTGGAAGTCATGAATATAAATATTTCCTGATCTATATCAAGAGTTTTCTTAGGTAACTTCATTATCTAAGATGTAATTAACTATAGGGGCTTGCCCTTATAGGAAACTTAAAGATCCCAGATTAATATAGACCCTATCTAATTCCTTCATATTAGATAGGGGAAATTTTCGGTCAACATAAATGGTTCGTAGACCAAATGGATGTCATCAATTCTTTAGTTTATTTGATCAAGCTTCATCACCAAGCAATGTACCCATTCTTCGGGATAAATACATGTCTTGTAGTGAAGTGCTTGATTATTTAAACTATCGATTATATGTGATTAGTTTGATTTTGTATTTTAAAATTAAATTTGTATTTCCAAACTTCTATATATATTTATGTACATTAAATCTAAACAAACTCTTTGCGCCGACAAGCTTGTCGGTAATTTCAAAATCGATTGATATTCCAACAGTATAAATTTGACGGAGGTTAGCCAATAATTTAGTGTTGTAGCTTTTTTTTAGAAAATTTGAGCCATCGGTAATCATAATCGACAGTTCTTTCATCGGTAATAGTGACAACATATTTGTTAGAAAAGTATCTCACCCATCGGTTTTTCAAAGTAGGCAAAATTGTCTTTTATGTGTCATTTCTATAACTGATGGGTTAATTGTGGGAAAAGTGTCACACTTGTCAGTTTTTTTATGTATATAAAATTTATCGGTTAAGCTTCGTTTATGAGTCTTTTTTATAACCAACGAGTTAATTGTCATAAATGTGTTACACCAATCATTTTACCCACTTTAAGCTGTCGTTGATGTGTCGTTTAGGCATCGGTAAAAATGTCCATCGGCTAGCCGTCAGTTTTGCCTACGGATAAGTTTAGAATCGTCACAAAATTAACGGTAAGTCATCAGAATCCTATAACATAAGGAAAAAAGAAACAAATTCTTTCTTTTGTATTTACATTATCGCACCTACTATCACAACATTTAATATACTATTCCAAGCATCTAATGAAATAACATAGTTAACAAACAGTAATTTATCCAATTAAATAATAAAATAAATAAAATGTATTTACTCTAAAATATTTACATTACTGCTCAGCAAAAAAATAATGTTCAAATGTACATATATTGACCTCAATTTTGATGAGGTCTTCTCTCTTCTCTCTCCCTAGTACTTAGGATCTAGCCTTAGGTTTTCCTTTTGACTATCCTAGAGGATTAGAAATGGAACCCACCATTTAGAAATTCAAACACCTCTTAACTCCCTTTAAACCCCACATGCCTGATTGTAAACCCCTAAGCCACTTGGAGGGTTAAGATCAAATGTTGAGGTTTAAAGGATGAGTTCCCTATAGAACTCTTTGGCCGTAGGACTACCCTGAGTGGCGTGGTCTATTGAGGGTTGACTTGCACACACACTACATTCCCACACACACATTCCAAGTCCTAAAACCACACCTACACCCAATTTGACTTCTTAACTCATGTAGGTAATCCATATGGATGGTCCTCAACCCCTAAGCCCCTGGCTAAGAGGGTTAGGAACAACATATTGAGTGCCTAAAATGAGTCATCTCATGGCTCCTGTGAGCTTAATATGGCTTCATGGCTCAACCAAAATGATCCCATTTCACTTACATTTGATCAATCTTCATTTTTCCAAAATTTCAATTTTTGACCCTGGGATACTACACCCGCCAAACCTACCAAATGCCCTGGAAATAACCCAAAATTTGCAAAATTGCCTAAATTACCCAAAATTCCTCAAAATCAATCCCAGACATTTCCCACCACTCAAATTGATCATCCATAGCCAAATACACCAAAATTTCCAAAAATATTCAAAAATACCCAAAATACCTTTTTAGCCCAAAAATCCAAAAATTCCAAAAATTCTCAAAAAATTCCAGAAAATCTCAAATATTCCCCATTTTATTTTGTTCAACTACACCTTAGGCCAATTTAACCCACTTTTACCAAAACCCCCAATTTGACTCATTTTTAACCAAAGTAAGCCCAATGTCAAACCAAACCACTCCAATTGCCTCAATGTTGATCCAATTCAATTCTAAACTTCAATTCCATATCCCTAATATCAACTTAGACTAAATCCAAGCCCAATTTGATGAACATTTGGATCCAATTTCAATTTGAAGCCTAAGGCCCAATTTTGGCCCATAACCTAAACTTAGCCCAAACCAACTCAACTCAACTCCAATTAGCCCTAAATCTTTTCCAAAACCTTCCTAACATCCCCACAAACAAAACGCTAACTTAATTTGCCCAAAATTTGAACCCAAACTTCACCCAAACCTAACCCAAATAAAAAATTCCCAATTTGGCCTAAACCAACCATGAATCCAAATAGGCCCAAATCCCAAAATCAAAGCTCAACCAAAATTGAAAACTCTTTGTAACACTCCCATAAACCTTTTGCAACATTAATTTTACATCAAACCCAACATTAGCCCAACCTTAACCCAAGTTAGTCCAATTTGACCCACTTTGGCCCCATTACCAAAAAAGCTCAAATTATACCCAATTCAACTTCAAATTGCCCCAAATTGGTTCCAAACCATTCATGAAACATTCCTAAATCAAATTCAATACTCATTGGTCCAAATCTTTTATAAAATTTCCATCCACCAATTTGTTTTAAAACCTAAAAGCCCACTTCCCTTAAGGCATTTTAAAAGCCCATAATTCATTCCAAAGCCCATGTGACACTCTTCTTCATCATGCATTCAATTAAAACCATCCCTAAAGTCCTAATCAAATATCAAATTGTTCTAAATCAAACCACATGACAACTTCCATCAAAATATCCAAAACCTTTAAAATCCATTTTTATGAAACTAAGCCAACTTTTTCCAAGCCAAATGTGAGCCATGAAGCCATGCATAAGCCATATGCAAGCCATGGAAGCCACTTTCCACCTCACCAAGCCATTAATGGCAAGAAGGGGGCTCTTTCTTAAGCCTTCATTAAGCATTTTTAACCCCATTTATGATACACTCTAAACCAAGCTTAGCCACCTCACCATGGATAGAGACCACACTACCTTCTCTGGTCGACCCAAATGATTCCTTTCAGCCCAAAATCAGACCTTAGTGGGTACACCAAGCCCATTTCCATGGGTTGACCAAACCAAGCCCAAAATAACCCTTCCCCCATACCATTTAAATCAAGCCACTTTGCACATGGCCAACCCTAATTGATTTCACTAAACCCCAGCCCTAACCTCACTGGTCAAGATGGTGACCTGACCCTGGCTAGCCAGCCACCACAGTCGCCGGAAAACTCTATGGCCGAGAGCTCCATGTGAGCCAAAATTTTGAATTCTTTCTTGCTGAGCTGTCCCATGCCTAATGGTCACAATGGCTGTTCTTCTCTTGACCAAGGCAGCTTATCCCAGCCTTCAACTCCCCCTGGGAGGCCCTCCAGCCACCTCTATTTAAACACCACCACCTCTCGACCAAAGGAGGTGTCGAACAAAAACTTAACAAAACTCGCCAAAATTACTCCGAACCATTCTCCATACATAGAGCACTTGATCCCCACCGAAATCCAAACTCCAATTTCCCCTAGCTGAGCTCAATTTCAGAGTTCAAACTTAGCCCCAAAACCAGGACAACTCGGAAACCTTCACCAAAATCAAATTAAACTCACCCACACCTGCACAAGACTAAGAGAAGGAGTCCCCTAGTGGAAGCCCCCTCACCAGGCCAGCCATTCTCTCTATCGGCCAAGCTTTGAAATCGGGCTTGGTGGAAGTTGCACCTAGACAATTCGCCAGGGCCAGAGGCTTCATCCCCAGGCTCCTCCAACTCCAACGAACGTGTCGAGCACATTCAGTCGAGGCTTCACCTTCTAAACCAAGGTATGTGGATTTCTCTTTAGCCCGAGCTTCCAGCGATCCATCATTTAATTTGAGTCGATTTTGATGTATGTTAGCCATATAGATGTGTAGCTCTAGGCTGGACGAACATGTAGGAGAAAACCGCATGCGATTTGGTTAACTATAGCTCGAGATCTTAAGGTTTTAGTGTGAACGGTTCTCGGGTTGGGGCACTCGGGGACGATGAAAGGATGTCGTCCATTCGCGCGCGTATCGAATGGACGGTCCAGATTACGCCAGATGGAAGGACGGAGCGAGACCGCGGGCCGCGTGGCATCCGAGTCAGATGGCGGTGTCGAATGGGAGTGCGACGCGTGGCCTTTCGGAGTTGCCGAGGTTGACGCGGCACCGTGTGGATAAGTAGATAAATAGGTTATTTTCTATTTATTTAAATGCCCAGAATTTGAAAAATGCATAACTTTACATAGAAAAATCAGAAAAATAAACTAAAAATACCCTCTTGCTAAGTGAACAAAGGAGAACAATGTGGAAAAGAAATCAAGTCATTTTGTTGAGGATTTTATTTTTAATTAATTATTTACTCATTTCAATGTGTTAATTCTCCATTTGCATAGACAATTCACCATGGCATGAGACCATAGGGCTGTTGTAGCCTCTGATCTTGGGAACATTCCTTGAATTTTCTAATGTCAGACGCCATCTCTATGGCAAATTATTGATTTTCCCAATTTTTGTGCCTGTTTTGTTATTTTAATTCCCATAATTAGCATGTTGGGCAATAAATCCTAGGAAAATTAGGAAAATTATCTTAGGACCAGAGGACCCTAGGAAAATTATGGTTTGAGTTAATTCAATAAGAATAACTCTAATTGGCCTAAATACTCAAAACTGAATTTTAATTAATTTGGGTTAACTACACATCAAAATAACTTGAAAACAATTCTCCACCGGTCTTTAGGATCAGAGGAACCTCACATAAAAATTTGAGATCAATTGGAGGTGATTAGCCCCACTAAATGGACCAATTAAGTTACATGACCAAAATTAAACTTTAAAAATTCATAACTCCAAAAATACATTTTAAAAATTCACAAAATTGGTTTTGGAACTTCTCTGATGATATTAGGGGAGTCTAAGAAAATTAAAATCAAAATTTTCTAAAAATTTTCATTTTTAATCATATTTTCAATATTTTAATAATTAAAAAATAATAAAAAACAAAAATATTAAAAATCACAAAAATGTCACATTTTGCCTACTAATCACTTAGGAACAAACCAAATATTTTTCCCAAGTCTCTAGGTTAAGAAATTGAATTTTAAATGCTTAAAACAATTTTTAATATTAAAAAAATGAATTTCCTTACATTTTCACTAAATTAATTCTAATAAATCAAAGAAAAGTTAGAAAAATATAAAATTTATTCCTCTGAGCTCCTTGAGGTTAGCGAGATTTATAAAAATATAAAATCCATTTTTCAACTTTAATTTTATTTTATAATTAATTAACACTCCGAAACTCAAAATAATTATAATAAATAAAATATAATTCAAAAAATCACCAAAATTGGTCCAAGTGGTCCTCTGGTCATTAGGAACATCCCATAGTTTTCTTAAGGATAGAAACCTTGCCTTGATCATGTTGTGGAATTTCCATTGGAAACCCTCATTTTCTCACAAAAATAATTATATAAATTAAATTAAATTCAGAAAAATCACATTTTCTCCTCTAATGTCTTAATTGACATGTGAGTGAGGTGACATAAAAATTTCAAGTTTATTTGAGCTCAATTTAGTGAATTATGAAATAAATAAGCTTAAAAGGGCATTAATGTAATTAAAAAATTTAACCCTAATTAATATTTTAGGCTTAATCAAAGGGGAGGGTAAAATATCTGATTTTAAAATTTTCATTTGATGATTGAAATCTAGGCAATTAGGAGGTAGAAACCCACTAATTACTTTAAAAACATTTAAAGTAAATTTTAATTAATTAAATAATTTAAATTTTGGAAGATTAAATTAAAATTTTGGATTATTAAGGTTATGGATATAACTTTAGAAGATATTAATTCTTTAATTTAAAATCCCTAAATAAATCACTTCAATAAGATCTAATTCTTAAATAAACTTAAAATAATAATTGGAATTAATAAATTAAAAATTAAAAGAAAATAACCCTTAATTAAATTAATATTTAAAATATTAAGTGATTTAACAATTAAATTAAATTAAATTTAAAAATTAATTCAACATCACTTAATAACAAACTTAAAGCAAATTTGAAATATTAAATAATATTAAAACAATTCATAATTAAGCATATAAAACAAATTAAGCTAATCAATCTAACCTAAAATATCATAATTAACCTAAATCAAACCATCAAAAATATATGAATAATTCAAACACTTCTAAGTAAATTTAAATCATCAAAATTAATCGAAACATTAAGATAAAAAAAAGTTTAAAGATTTAAACTAAATTTAAAACAATTTTTACACTATTCCAAACTTAAAATTATTAAAATTTCATAATTAAATTAAACCACTTTAAATCATCAATTCCAATTTTAAATCATTAAAATCTTTAATAAATTAATTTGCCCTTAAAGCGCTTTTGTTATCATAACTCTTAAATAGAACATTAAGTGAAATGTCACTCCACTCATAGGATAATCAAACATCTTAGTTCACCGAGCAAGAAACAAAACTCGACTAAACTTCTGAGGATTAATTCACTCGTGCAATTAAATTCACTTAGACTCAAAACAGTCCCAGAAGTATTGAAAAGATGTTTAGGATTCATTCTAAGCACTTTCTCAATATGATGGGTAGTTTTAGAAGAACAACTGAACTTAATTGTTCTTTGATGAAGAAGATCATCCTTAAACAAAACACAAGAACCTAGACGTCATAGAAAATGACTAGCAATAGGATTAGGAATTTGGTAGACAACTAGAACCTTCCCTTAGCTTTTACCTAGCTATTTGTAATAAACATTTAAATGCTCTTAACATGTGTTTTAAGTGTAGCTTGGAATGACGGGAAGACCCTCCAAGTACGCTTTTATTTTATTGCAAGTTACTTACATGTACTGCGCTTTACCTTTCTTGCATGTTAAACAAGATTGTTGCATGAAAACTGAAATATTTTAGAATAGCCACAAAACTGAAACCAAAACTAAATTAAAAATCGACACAAGATAAAATTCACCGCCACAACATTCAAAAGATAAAACAACTCAAAATTTAATTACAAACAGAACAACAAAACTACAATTGCAACTAAATTTAAACGTCTCGTTGGATGATCGGGAATACCTCGGATGATGTAACCCAAGTGTTGCTAACGGGATTTCCCACGGTCTAAATGAAATTTTGGAACTCATTCAGTTGGGTTTAGCAAATTCATTTGGACTAAGTGAATCCGATGAAAATAGCGGTGCCGGGATGACGGAACCGTGGGATCTTAATCGGTTCTGTTTAATCAACTTTAAGATTTATTTTAATTAAAACATTAAAGACATTTGAACTTTAAGATTTTTCTAAGCCAAAACACTTTCCTCATCTCCTGATTTTCACCTTCTAAAACTAAACCTCTGCAACAAGGAGCTTGGAGCATAGTGAGCAGCACGGCCATCGTCGTCAACAAAACTGGAATCTACATTAGCAAAACCTTTCCTAGTTTTAAATAACCAAGCCACAGGATTTCGAGGTAGTTTGTCTAGTGCAACATAAATCCTCAACTTCTAGTTATGTATTTGTATAATCAAGTTATGCAAATTAAAATCCTAACCGGTCTTAGGACTCCGAGGTAGTCGTTTGGTACGACATAAACCCTCACATCTTCGAGGTTATTTGTATGATTGTGTCATACAAATATAAGTCCTAATTAATTAAAATTGACAGAATTGAAACATTAAATAAATATTCTCAAATTGAAGCCAAACAATAGAATAGTTTGGGAAGTTGCCAAGATTCCTCTTGGATCCTCAGCTTCCCCTACCTCTCTTTCGTTGGATTCTCAAAATAAACTGTTCCAAACTTGATCCTATTCCCTATTGAAATTTCCAAAATCCAATTTGTTTGAAACCTTAAACTTTGAAATTCTTGAGAGCAAAACCACTGATCATTATCGAGAGTTTTCTTAAATGATTCCGTCATTTAAGATGTAATTAACTATGAGGGCTTGCCCTTATAGGGAACTTTAAGAACCCAGGTAATATAAACCCTGCTTAATTCATTTATATTAAGCAGGGGAACTTGTTGGCTTATAAAATTGGTTCACAGACTAAACGGATATCACAAATCTTCTAGTTTATTTAATCGGGCCTCATCATCAAGCAGTGTGTCTATTCTTCGGGAGAGATACATGATTTGTGATGCGATGCTCCTTTATATAAACTATTTGTGATGTGAGATCAGTTTGATTTCATATCTTGAAATCTTTAAACTTAAAATTATTTTCAAAACCAAATGCTACTTTCAAGTTATATATAATTATAAATTAAACACACAACCTAAAAAATATGCCAACAACATAAACATAAAAAAAAGAAAAAAAACCCTCATAATCATCATCTTTTATCTTGTCAACCTCATCATCATTGTCCTCTACCACTTCCTCCTCGTCTAATGCTATCGCTGTCATGTCACACTTAATCATATGGTGTCGGAAGGAATCCAACTCAGCCTTCTACTTGGCCTCCATGTTGTCCTTCAGGTCTGACCTTATTTGAGAGAAACGGACCTCCATCTCAGTAGAGAATGCCATAACATGCTTGTAGATCTTCTCATTCCGTGCGGTAGAGATAGAAGTTGTAGTTGCATTGATGGAGGGATGAGCATTGCAGTAAAAAATCTACGTCCTGAGACTGAAAACTCGAACCTTCGTCTTGCCTCTAGCAGTCTCCCTCCACAGGTTGTACCGGAAGGATCACGCTCGCAGAAGGATCCATGTGTATCTTCAAACATGAGAATAAGAAACACATTATAAAATGCTTTCAGCTGAAAAAAGTATACTTACATATTTTAGTAGATCTACTGGTTAATTGATAACAAAAGGTGATGAAACCTAACAATAATCATGCATATTAAAATGAGTCAACGTTTTAGATAGATTGAAGTCAGAATGTTAAGATCTTGTTAAGGCTATTAGGGCTGTCGAAGACCAATTATTAATGAACATTTATTCATATTTTTCGCTAATTTTTTGTCATTTACAACAACCCTTTCACGAGTATAATTTTTTCACATTTTCTCTACAAGTGTAAAGCCACTTAGCCACCAAGTATTCTCATCTCGACGACTCTTACTAGAACATTTTCACATGATGTCTTAAGAATCTAGTAAATTATTGTGGGGACGCGGATGCTTAGGTTTGTGGTTGGCTCTTCGCTCGGAGACAAAATATGATATAAATATATCTGTGTGAAGACTAGTGTAGCTACAATGCATACAATATTAGAGGGATTTTTCCTAATGAATTGAGAATCAATGTTTGACTCATAATGATCTTCGATGAAACTTACATTACTAAAATTTCAAACGATCTGACTTGTAGTAGATCTAATATTATCTGTCAACATAGCTACACCAAATATTGCATGAGTTTATTTCTTTTGCGTTTTATTTTTCAAATGAAATGCCAATCATAGCACTAAGCATACTCGTAGCCGCATACCCCATAAGTGATTGACTAAACACCTGAAAATATAGTATGAGAAGGAGATATTTCATATAATGTAAAAATTTCACTGCATCCTTAAGTGTGAAGTCTAATTTTCACAGTCAGAATAAAAATTCACATCGAAACTAAGTTGTCATTTTCAAAATAGAAATTCACTTCGAAATTAAATTTGCATTGCCAAAATGAGAGTTGCTGCAATGGAATTTAGATTTTAACATGAATTTCCATCTTAGAACTGACAATTAGATTTCATAGTAAATTTCCATTCTAGCTGTGAAAATTTGACTTAGCAGTAGGGGATGCAATGAAAAATTTTAGACTTTATGAAATTTTTTTTTCTAAGAACATGTTTCCAGGTGTTCAATCAATCGTGTACGGGGATGCGGCGATGAGCAAATTAAGTACTATGATGGTCTTTACAATTGGAAATAAAATACAAAACAAATATGTCTATGATAGAGTTGGAGTAGCTGCAGTTGCAAGAAATATTAGAAAGAGACACTAAGAAGTCTAAATAAACCGTCAGAATAACTTTTTCTTAATACAAAATAAAAAGTACCACTAAAAAATTAGTTGATTTTAATTTTGACTCAGATTTCTTTAGAACCGACAGTATTTAAGCTCAAAATTATAATGTTAACAGCTTAATTAAGGCCGTCGAAGTTCGATAATTGGAAATATTTATCAATATTTTATCTCTAACATTATTTGTCACCATAGCTACACCAACTTATTCATGAGTATATTTCGTTCACAATTTATATACAAGTGTAAATCCAGTGATCTGTATGGGGTTTATGATTGACAGTTCACTTAGATACAAAATATGAAAAAAAAAATATTTGTGAGCGGGCTGGTGAGGTACAGTGACATACACTATTAGAGGGAGATGCCTTGATCAATTACGACTCAAAGTTTTACTGTTTAATGATCTTTGATAGAACTAACATAACAATATGTTAAATGATCAGACTTTGAGTCGAGATGATGTTGGTTCCAAACAACCAACTTGAAATCTACTAATTAATCACATCCCATCAATATCACCGACACTTTGAACAAGAGACACGAGATATCTAAAATGTTCACACCTTTTAAATAATTTGATCACCCATATTTCCAACTCTGCCAATAGAGTTACTACTACTAAAATTACATTTCAAGTTTCAACTCTAGATCTACTCAAACGAATGACTTTAGACTCAAATATCGGCCTTCATAATTTAAGTTTTTCCTAAACTCTTTCTCTAGCCTTATCCATAAGGAGGATATCATTGGTAAAAAGCATACACAGGGTGCATCCTCCTGTAAGTATCTAGTAAGAGCATCCATAAATAAAGCAGAATACATATGTGCTTAAAGATGATCTCTGATGTAATTAGGGTTGTTAATACTCTGGTTTAGAACCAAGCTGGGGTCGGCTCAAAATCGGCTTGAAAAAAAATCAATCTAAAATTTTTGCTCGTAGCTCGACTCATTTGTTTTGATATGATCTCGATCTGAGCCAAAATTCAAATCAATTTTTTGGGTGATTAACAATCTTTGAGCTAAATTTGCTAAATTCACAGTTATATGTTATTTATAATCCATTTTCGAGCTGAGATCGGGTCAGCTCAAAATTGGGTCTAAAAAAATTTGATCCAAAATTTTGGCTCACAACTTGGCTCGTTTATCTATATCCAATCTTGATCCAAGCCAAAATTTGAATCGATATTTAAGCAATTAGCTATGTTTGAGATAAATTCACAGCCCTTGATGTAATCTAGTTGAAATAGAAAAATATTTGCCAAACCTCTTTGTTGTTAAACCCTAAACCCTACACACATTATTTAAAGAATGTGAAAATGAAAATGAAGATAACAAGTTACCTTCTTCGATCGTTTCAGGTAGCAGAAGGAGGAGAAAAATGGGGTTCCCGATCACTGTACGTCGTGATTCCGCCACTGTGTTCCCAGCTAGCTCCTTTTTTGACTATATCGTGAGGGTTTCAAGATGAAGGCGATGGTTTTGGATAAACAGAGAGAGACATGCATGTGTTTCAGGGGAAGGCGAGGGCTTCAGTTAGAGGAGATGAGGGTCGGGAGGAGAGATTAGGGAAAGACCGTGAGGGAGGTGATTTTGGGTGGGATATGGGAATAGTTATGAAGACCCATAAGTGGCTTTTATTGCTCCGATTATTAAAACTATTACCGGCTGATGTTCCCATAGTTTAATAAAGTGTGTTAGTTAAAATCTGCCAGATCGCGAGTTCAAAGTTAGCCAACGAACTATAATTGTCGATTAATATTCACTTATAATCAATAGGTTATTCTGTCGATTATAATTAAAAATAGTTGGAAAACAAAATATTATTGATAAGCTACAGTATATGTTGTATTTGTGTTGTCACAAATAACTAAAGTAAAAGATAGTCGCAAAACCGATCGTAATTAGAATAATTTTCCTGACGTGTAAAAAGTTGTCTGTTTTTTCATCGGTTTTAGCAGTTTTTTCTGTAGTAAGAAGGCAGGTGGTTCACCAATTAACATACAAGTCTATGGCTTTGACCCAATAAACACTATTCAACCCAACATTGGATAATATACATCGAATTTTACCCATCAAAGTTTAGTTCTTCCTCTGTGTCATACGTTCAGTTGTAGTGTCTCTCAAATAGTGAAATGATGCTCTATCACAACTCTCTAGAACTCTTGTAAGAATGCATCTGAAGTGTATTTGCCCCTATTATCTGATCTAATACACCAGATCTTCTTACCATTTTGAGTCTCAATTCACTTCTTCCAAGTTATGAAAATCTTCAACATCTCACTTTTGTGCTTCATGGTCTACATCCAAACATACATGGAGTAATCATCAATAAAAGAGACAAAGGATCTCTACATGTTGAATGATGTGGTCTTCTTCGGGCCCCAAACATTTGTGTGAACATAATCTAAAATACCTTTTGTACTACAAATGACATTCCTAAAATATGCATGTGTTTTCTTGTCAAACACATAATATTCACAGAAATTTAAGTTGCAGGTGCTCTCTCTTTCGATCAATCCTTGTTTCACCAAAGCGTGAAGTGAAGCCTCTCTAGTATGAGCTAGGCACAAATGCCACAGCATAGTGGCGTCAGAAGAATCATCAACAACATCACTCGTTCTAGTCATTGTACTACCTCAAATATAGTAAAGCTTGTGATGGTGAAATCCCTTCATAAAAATCATTGCTTCACGACATATCCTCACAACTCCTACATCAATAATTATCATGTAGTGCTTAGAATTTAAAGCCCTAACTAACAACAAATTATTCCTGATATAGGAAACATGTTAACATCGTTCAGCTCCCTCACAGTACCGTCATGCATCCTGATAAAGATATTTCCTATACTAATAATATGATAAGCTTGATCATTGCCCATAGTCACTGCATCGTTATCCAGCTCCTTGTACATATAGAACCACCCTCGATGAGGACAAACATGATAGGTAGTAATTTTGTTCAGAATCCAGCATGAATCATTTGTAAACAACCTATGAGAAACAACATATAACAATACATCTGAATCTTCCTATTCACATCATTTCACAATGATATTGTCTCTCGCCTCAGATGCGGTTTGCTTTCCTATCTCCTTTAGCTTCAGATAATTTTTCTTTCAATGGCCAGACTCTAAATAGAAAGCAAAATAAATTTTTTCCAATATTATGCCCACGAGATTTGCTTCGCTTTTGACAAGTGTCATTGCTACCACATTTTTGTTGAATTTTCCCTCTTCTTCTCAAGTCTGGCACGTTGGAGTGTATGTGTCTCAACAAACTCCATCTTTGTGGACTCTTTATCCCTTCGCGGAACTCATGATTCAATAGCATGGTAGCATTTCACCATAATTTAAGACTTGTTTCTCATGAATGATTGTCATAATATTGTTTTTCGTATTCTTCAGGGAGGAAATTGAACAAGTAAAGTGAACTGTCCTCATTTCAATTTCTTCATCCAAATTTAACAGATATGCAACAGCTTTGTGAAATTATTCAAGTGCTTATCAATAGTAACTCCTCGTCAAATATGTAGAGTCGAACACTTCATCAAAAGATGGTTCTCCATGCTCTTCATAAGACATATTCTCCAACATCCTCCACAATTTTCCTCTCCATCATCACCCCATATTTAATCTCTAGGTTCAAAAAATTTTGGATCAAGCCATAAGCACTCAAATTCATCTTCAATCAATCTCACCTTGACATCTCTCCAGAGCATTCATTGTTATCCAGGACTTTTCTAGAGTTAAAGAACACATCGCATCCATAACCTTAGATCACTATATGCCAAAGTTCAATGTTCCATCGAATTTTGTTGTATCGATTTTGACGGTATGTGTAACCACATTTTGAATTAAATTTTCCACTTTCAAAGTAGACATTGAAGATCCTAATATTATGTTATCATCCATTGCTCTTACTAGTAGAATTTCTTTCAAAAAAAATTCTCTAATAAAATACATGTTTTTTCTTCTCAATTCCACGAGCACTCCCATGTACCAGGAGATCCTACAGTCGGACCGCCTGAGGTCGGCAAACCTCACTTGAACTGTCACTTATTGCAAATTTGTTGTCGGAGCCTTCAAATCCGCCGACAAAGCACATCAAACCACTTGCCGCAACAACATCAACACACAAACCAAATTTGCTACTATTGAGGTCAAACCACGCTACAATCACGAAGTTGAATATTCAATATCAATTATTATGTGAAAACAATATATAAAAAAAGAAATTCACACAACATCAATTAGACACAATGATTTACATGATTTGAAGCTCAATTGATTCGCCCACGTCCATTAGGAGGAAGATTTCACCAGCACTGGATGGGAGAAAGAAAAATGCTTGTGGTCACAAGTTTTGCACTCCTCATCATACATCTCTCATAAGCTCTAAATCTCTTTTATAGGAAAAATATTTACGTACAGAGTACGCACGCAGTTTTACATGCATATAGAGCGTTATTGGAGTTAATGCCCCCAATAACCCGACAAACTTCCGAATAACAACAAAAAAATGAGCGCGGAACCGTGACATGTATTGGTAGGTTATTGTGGGGGGGGTTTATTGAGAGGTTATTTCAGTTAATATTCCAATAATCTCTCATTAACACCCAATAACGGAGTTATCAGAAGGTTATTTGGAGGAGTATGCACGCAGAACTGCGTGCGTACTCCGTACGTAAATAACGCTCATTTTATAGATAATTTCTAGAGCATAAAAGTAAATAAAACTAAAATATCAAATTATCCCTAATTAGAAAAAAAAAACCATAAATAAAACAAAATTATCATCTATTTCAAAAATCGGGCCCGTTATGAGAATCGGTCAACACCGTATTGACCAATTCAAGTAACCGTTAGACCCACTCGAAGGTTAAATTGCCTAATCTTCATAAACTGATATTATCATATAATTTAAATTATTGTCATTTGTCACTTTCGGTGCAAATGACCTCAGTTCCATCAACACATGTAACCTAATCTGTTTTATTTAAGGAGAAATTTCGACGTAAATTTTCTGACTATAATATAATTCAAATAAATTATAAGTTATTAAACATATTTGAGATTAGTACATCTTCTAATAATCATATATTATAATCATTTGAAGATAAATACAAAAACTATAATACTCTCTGCCATAATATTCCATCATCTTAAAAAATCTATCATCACCTTTAATTTTTAAGCTACTTTATACTAATTATAGCAATTTCAGCTGGTCCCATCATAACAATATAAATATAAAAAAAATAGACAAATAAAAATTCAAATTACACAAAAAATCGAAGTGCTTCACGCCCTAATTATTTAATATACGGTCAATAAAGATTGAGGGTTTGTTTGGGGGTAGCTACAGCTTATTGAATAATTTGTTGATAAGTTAGGCGCGGTGGTTATTACAAATTTTTATTTTTTTGGAAAAGCCAGTCCGCAACCAGAAAACTCAAATCGCACCTAAGTAGGTGCGGTGTAAAAATACAGTTTTCAACGTTTTGAAAAACGTATAAGCTGTCAAAACGCAGTTTACCCAACAGGCTAGGTGGGTTTTCAAAATGCTATCGCACCAAATAAACTGCCCTATACGGCCCTGAATAATTTTATATAATACTGAACTATTTAGAATATGAGAATTGATAATTTGAAATTTATATATCAAAATCAGAAAAATTATATGTATGAGTATTCAAAAAATTTTAAAAGACTGAAAAACATTGAGATAATTTGGTAACAAAGGTGAAACCAACTTCCTTTTTTAGAAGTGCAAATTATCTCTTATACCCATTGTGAGAGGGGCTGGAATAACAAAGAGGAAAACGATATTTCAAGATGAGTAAAATATCAAATTGTTATAAGTAAAAATTTAAATTTAATTGGACTACCTTAGTCCAACCATGACGGCTAAGGATACCCCGAAGCCAAGCAAGTTTCCCAAAACAATCGATTTTGCTCGGCATCATCAATGGCCACCGCCACCGGCGAAGCCACTTGCTCTTCCACCACGACCTCTTCAGCCACCGCCGCCAGCCATGCCGACCATGCCATCATCTCGCAGCGGCGATGGATGCAATAATCCTTCACCATCCCATCTTTGACATCATCAAAAGATCCAGCACTGGCAGTACAGGACTCGGTGTCATCTTCTTCGTTGCAGCCATCCATGTCTTCTTCCGCCATGAACAGTGCATCGAACTCCGAGTCGCCGCTCTCCTCCGCCGGCAACTGATCTTTGTTGAAATTATCCATCTTGTAATCTCAGAAATGAAGGCGTCTCTGTTTTAAAGATGCTTGCTTTTGAAGAGGACTTAAGAAAGGAAGCGGAGACAGACTTGCTTATCTTCTAGAAGCGAGGATCGGCCGTTTGCCCGGTATGAGGAGGAGGGGACCGCTGCGCTTCTAGAAGGCGTGGACATGTTTAAACAATTATATAGTTTGTCGTACCAAAATTGGATTCCCTTATTTGGATTTTATTGGAGTGGTTGGTCCCACGTCTTGTACATTGAATGGCTCCTGACTCATGAGAGACTTGAAAAGAGGCTTTTTAATTAATTCGGTTTCTTTTTCCATGCTTAATTTTAGAAAGTAGTTTTTTATATTGGAAATAAATTTATTAAAATTTTATTTTGTATATAAAATTGGTGTCCAGGCTGATGTTACATAGATCCAAGGGTTTAGAAGAAAATATTATGATTGAGGCGAATCCACTCCAAAATGATTATAAGGACCACTAAGCCAAACAATTAAAGTCGATTAAAAGGTAAAACTGAGCGAGCCAAAAGGGAGGACAAGAAGACAACCGAGCGTTTGATCGAAAACGAGATAAGAAAACATTTGAGATATATGTTTTCTCGGTTCTTTTTAAGGACTCAAAGTTGTGAGCTTGTCTATTTATAGGCCGTTGTATAAGTTGACCAAATCAAGCTCACCATAGCCAGCCTTGGTACCCTAGAGACTGACCTAGATCCCCTTAACCCAACTTAATGGGGCCATGGACCAAGGGTCCCCTAATTTAGGCGATTTCCTTCTTAAAATGGCTAAACCTTGGAAGATCTCTTACTCAAAGCCATCACAACACAATTAATCACCATTAAGGCCTGATCACTGACTCACCTGACCCTCAACCAACCTCCCTTGTCCTTGCCGGCTGGCCTAGTCGCCAGAGCACCCCAAAACCGAGAGCCACTTCACACCTAGCCAAACCCAAACTCCACCCCATGGCCAGCTCAGCCCTGAATTACCATTGGAACTCTTCAGCACTCCACCTAAGCAGTTCATTGCACCTGAATTGAAGCCCTGGCAGCCACCTCATCCATGGCTATTTACACCACCACTCTTCACGACCAAAAGGTTGGCTGAACCAGACCTTAACAGAACTCTGCCTAAATAACTCCAAATCCTTCTCGCAGCACAAAGAACTTAATCCCCACCGCATTCCTGCCCTGAAGCTCACAGACTCAGCTCAATTTTGGAGTCCAATCTTAGACCATAAACATGAAATCCTTCAAAGCTTCACAAAATTCAAATTAAACTCACCCACACCATCCCCACAACAAGAGAAGAAGTTCCCCACTGAAAGCCCCATCACCGACCACTCCAGCAGAGACTTCCACCAAAGCTTCAAATCGGGCCCGGTCACTTTCATACCCACACAATTTACCAAAGAAAGAGGCTTCATCTCTGAGCTCCTGGGACACCCACGAAAGTGTAAAGCATCTTTGATTGAAGTTTCACTTCTCAAAGCCAAGGTATTGAGCTCTCCTTCTTACCGAGCTTCTATGAATTCTCCACGTAATTAGGGTTTATTTAAACCATGATTAGTCATATAAATATGTTCTCCTAGCTTAGACGAGTCTATAAGATCAAACCCGAGTTCAATTGGTTGAGTCTAGGCTGAGAAATTAAGGTTTGAAGGTGGACGACTCGTGGTGCACACCAGTTGGGAATGAAGCTCCATGACAGTTGGATCGCACGTGTTTGTGTTGGACGGCTCAAATCACGTCGGACGGGAAGATAGAACGGAACAGCGGGCCGCATGGCAACCCTGTCAGCTGGCGGTGTCAAATGGGAGGTTGATGAGGTGCTGAGCTGTTTAAGTAGGAAATTAGGAATTTTCTATATTTATTTAATTAAGAAAACTTTAAAAATTCATAACTTGGTGTAGAAAAAAAATAAATTAAAATTACCCCCTTGCTCAATGAACAGATGAGAATAATGTAGAAATGGTTTGAAGCTTATTTGATGCATGTATGATTTTTAATTAATTAAATACTATCTGTAGTATTTTAATTCTCCATGCACTTAAACATTTCTACATGGCTTGCCATTTTATCATGTTGTAGCCTCTGTCATGGGGGATCTTATTTGATTTTTTTAAGGTAAGAGGAGACCTCTGTGAAGAGATCTATATTTTCCAAGTTTTTGCATCTGTTTTCATAAATTAATTTTAATAATTAGCATATTGATTAGAAAAATCCAGAAAAATCATGGTAGGTTCCTTGTAACCAGAGGACCCTAGAAAAAATAGAAACTTGATTTAAGTTACTAAAAATATCCCTAATGGTAATTAAGACCTAAAACTCAAATAAATATAATTGGTTTATATATAAATACAAATTGCTCAAAAACAATTCTCCATTAAACTTTAAAGGTTAGAGAACTCCCCATAAAAATTTCATGACATTTGGAATTCATTTAGTCACTTAAATGAATTTTCTAAGTGAAATGATAATTTTGAACATTAAAGTAATTTTAATAATTAAAAATACAGATAAAAAAATTATAAAATTGGTTTTGGTAGTTCTCTTTGATCAGAGAAATTTTTATAATGTTTTCATTTTTGAGCATATTTTAGATATTTAAATAATTAAAAATAATAAAAATCACTAAATATTAAAAATCTCTAAATTGTCGCATTCGGTCTCTTAATCACTTAGGAACCATCCACATAATTTTCCTCTAAGTCTCTAAGTAAAGATATTGATTTTTAAAGGCTTAAATTAATTTTTAACATTTAAAAATAAATTTCCTTAATTTTCAACTAAAATAATTCTAAAAATTAAAATATAAATTATAAAAATATAAAATTTTTTCTCTAGATTCCTTAACCTTAGAGGGATTTAAAAAATATATAAAATTAAATTTTTAACTTTTAAAATATTTTATAATTCATTAAAACTCTAGAAATTAATATAATTTGAATAATTAAATTAAAACTTAAAAAATCATGAAATTTGATCCAAATGGTCCTTTAGTCTAGATCTACCTCCAATAAAAATTTCAAAGTTGAGTGTTTTATTTTGATCAAGTTATTAAATTTTCATTTAAAAATCCCTATTTTTCCATGAAAATAAATATATAAATTAAATTTAAATTTGAAAAATCACATTTTCTTCTCTGATGTTTTAATTAATCCATCAGTGAGGTGTCATAAAAATTTCAAGGTAATTTGAATTGAATTTAAGGAATTATGAAGTGATAAGGCACTAGGGGCAAAGTTGTGATTTTAAAGAACTTTAGCCTTAATTAATATTTAGGCTTAACCAAACGATAAAAAAGGAGGCAATTGATGATCTTGAATGATATATTAAATGATTGAAATATTAAAGGGATAAACAGTAGAAACCCACTTCAATCTTGTCATATCAAAACTAAATATTTAAATTTCCTTGATAATTTCGACTTGGAAAGACAATTAAGCAAAATGATCCCTAAGATTAGGGGCTAATCTTGGAAGTCAATAATCTACTAATTTTCACCTCTATTTGATGATTAAATGATAACCCAATCTTTTGATAAAAATCAAACTCATAAAATTTAACTTTTTCTAAGAAATTGCAAATACATCCACTATATCTTAAGGGCTTAATAGTGAGCTAGGTCTAATCAAGTCTATTAAAAGAAGTTTAGAAAAGCGAACATAATCAAATGAAAATACTTGAAAACACTACAAGCCCAATCATAAAATTAATTGGCTAATTTTCCCAAATGAATTAAACTTTGTCTCAATGGATTTTCACCCACATAATCCCTAAATGAAATGACAAATGATAATTACCTTGTCTTTTGGATTAATCAAAACATTAGTTCACTAAGTATGAGGAAATGAAATAGATGGATCATCTAATAATTATGATAAGTCCAAAATGATCTCAAGGAAGCTCAAAAGGATTGTGAAACATCTAGGTTTTTCCAGGGGCTTTTCATAAGTCTTCTGGACACCTTGTAGATAAATTGAACCTATCACAATTAATACCTGAAAACATATTTAAAATGAACAAGTAGGACCCACCAAGTTATGACATAGGATTCAGTAGGCTTGTGACGAACTTATTCATAGGTTTTACTTTCCTGTAAATTATAAATGATAATTGCCAAGAATACTAAAGTTTCAAGTGGAGATGATGGGAAGACCCGCCGGGTATACTTTTACTTTATTAAAATTTGCTTTCATGCACTCTACTGTATTTTCCTTTCATGCAAGCTTTCATGATAAAAAATAATTTCAAACTACATGAAAACTTAAACCTTTAGCATAGCCACAAAACTGAAACCAAAATTGAAATTAAAATCAAAACAAGATAAAAATCCACTGCCACAACATTCAAAATATAAAACAACTCAAAATTTAATCACAAACAAAACAAAAATCACAATTGAAACTAAATTAAAATGTCTCTTTGAATGATCGGGAATCCCGCAGAGGAGGTAACTTATATGTTGCTAACAAGATTTTTCACGGTCAAAATGAAAGTACGGAACTCATTCAGGTAAATTCATTTAGACTAAGTGAATCTAAATAAAATGATGGTGCCGGAAGGAGGGAACCGTTGAATCCTAACCGGTGTCATCATAATCAACTTTAATATCTCCCTAATAAGACATTAAGACACCTCTATTTAAATATTTCCAGAACATCTCATTTCTCTTTTCTCTTCAATTGACATTTCAAAAACTAAACCTGCTACGATGAAGAGCTTGGAACATGTACAGTGGGCAGCACGACCATCTTCAATAGCAAATCTCCTTAGAAATTAAATAACAAGCCATAGGACTTTGAGGTAACCTGTCTGGTGCAACATAAATCCTCACCTTATCTCTTTAGGCTTTTGCATAACTCTATTGTGCAATATAAGCCCTAACTCGTCTTAGGGCTCTAAGGTTATCATCGAGTATGACATAAATCCTCCTATCTTTCAGGTCATTCACATGATTGGTATCAAGTGAATGTAAGTCCTAAATAACAAAATTAACAGGATGAAACATCAAATAAATATCCTAAATCAAAGCCAAACCATATGATAGTTTGGGAAGACATCAAGATTCTTCTTGATTCATGCCCTTCCCTTAGCCTTCTCTCCTTTGGATTATGATAAAATAACTATTTCAAAACTTAAGTCAATCACCTATTGAATTTCCAATTATCACATTTTCTTGAAGAACCTTTCCTTTAGAAGTCATGAATATAAATATTTTCTGATCTATATCAAGAGTTTTCTTAGGTAACTTTGGTTATCTAAGATGTAATTAATTATAGGGGTTTTCCCTTATATGAAACTTTAATGACCCCAGACTAATATAAACCATATCTGATTCTTCCATATTAGATAGGGGAAATTGTCGGTCAAAAATAGTTCGTAGACCAAACGGATATCATAGTTTCTTTTAGTTTATTTGATCAAGCTTCACTACTAAGCAATGTAACTATTCTTCGGGATAAATACATGTCTTGTAGTAAAGTGCTTGATATTTAAATTATTGATTATATGAGATCGGTTTTGATTTCATATTTTCAAAAATAAAAAAATGATATTTACTAAAATATTATATATTTATATATAAATTAAAATAAAATTTCCCCAAAACATGAATTTTTTTAAAAAAACCCCTGAACAATTTCACGACCGACCCTAGCTAGTTATGACCACGATTATAACACGAAGGTTTGTTCACCAAGTCGATTATTTTGGGTTAAACTGGAAGGGGGAGGGACTTAAGCGAGGGTTTTCGGCAGAAAGCAGAAGAGGGGGCAGATGGAGGCCAAGGAGAGAGATAAGTTTGTGGTTTTATTATTTTTTTGAAATTAATTTAATTGATTAATAATTAATTTTTATATTATCCAATTGATTATAA
The DNA here is from genome assembly GCA_022702705.1 of Papilionanthe hookeriana x Papilionanthe teres. NCBI lineage: Eukaryota > Viridiplantae > Streptophyta > Magnoliopsida > Asparagales > Orchidaceae > Papilionanthe > Papilionanthe hookeriana x Papilionanthe teres. The sequence goes on from CM040437.1 coordinate 54,743,377, forward strand.
TTAATATTTATTTGTAATTATTTAATAGTTGATTAATGAATAATGATATATTTGAAACTTTAAATTATTTAATAAAATTTTATGTAATTCTTAATTCATAAAATAAATAAATAATTAATTAAAATTAAATTATTATTTCATAAGTAATTAGTTTACACAAAATTATTAATTATTAATTAATATAAATGCATTATTTTATGTACTTTAAAGTTTTGAGTACTCAATTATTTATTTTATTCAATATGAATCTTTGAATGGTTTCTATGATCAATGTTGTTAAATTCTTTTAAATATGTCAAACTCTTCCTTGGGATTTACTTGCAAGTATATCAAACATTTTTTAGAATTAAAACCCCTTAGGATGTGATAAACTTAGATTTTTAAGATTTACTAAATCATATTTAAACTAAATTCCACTTACAACCAAATGACCCCTAAACCTAGTGCTCCCTGACCTTTCTATTTAAACCTAAGCACTAGCCCCCATCCTTTCATTTGACTGCTCAGTTATTATTTTATTATTAGTAGTAGTATTATTATTATCATTATTATTATTGAATCCAAATTTATCTTGTTATACATGTCCAAAGATCAGAGCGATAAGGACCTTAAGAGAGGAATATAAAGTGACAGAAAATGAAAAAGAGATAAATAACACGCATTGATTTGTTCCGTATGAGCGAATTGGGGTATCCTCGATTTTTTTACTCAATATATATATTGAATATAAAAATTACAAGAGAAGGCGAGAGAGGTCTTCTTACAGAAGATAGGTCTTTAGAAAAGAGTCAAAAGCTCTCTCCCCTCCTCATATATCATATGATTCCCCTATTTATTGGAGATAAAAGGACCAAGTTTAAAATTACATGTTTGTATATGGTTTAATGAGGAAGTTACAAGTTGTTATTATATTTTTATAGTCACCACTTTAATATGAGAGTTATAGGTGTTAATGGTGCCTTTTTTATATTCATAACCATATTTTAACATATTTTCATAATCTATCTTTTTATCTAGTCTGCTAAATTTTTTTGATATTCGTGCATGATGTTATTGGGGGTACAATCATGTATAATATAAACAAATAAAAAAAACTCTTATATATTTTTTTATTTAATTGTTTTGTCATTTTGCTAATACCATCGATCGTCATCGTTGATCTCACTCGAAAAGGAATAAAAATGGGGCAATGAGCAATTTTTTTAATATTCATTCGAGAATGCATGACTACATGTCCTTAAAACCATGGACTTATTTGGAATATTCTATAAAATTAGAGGTTTTTCAAAGCCCTATACTGGGAAACATGGAAATTGACCCAGTCCGCAATTACACAAATATTTAATTTAAAAAAGATAGCTAAAAACTTAACCCACTATATTTTAGCGACTAGTGTGTACAATATATATGTTATAAAATGTAGAATTTAAATAATGATTTACATATTATGGGTACTACGCAAGTATACATATCATTTTCAAGTAATATAGGGTTTTATTTTAAATTCGTAGTATCGATCCCGCAGGGAAGGTGAATGGACTAAGAAACTCCTTTTTACCGACTTAGTAAACTGTACTTAAAATCCAGACATTAATTTAGAAAATTTAACAGCATGTTCAGGTGTAATACAAAGTTACTAAATTCCTACAAGTTCTATTTCAAAGCTAAAAGAAAATGCATAAATTCTAAACTAGTTTTGTAAATAAGAGAGAAAATTATGTAAAAGTTCTTTCCCATTGCAATGAGATAATAATCAGTGTATGAATCAAATGCTTAAAGGTTAAGATATAGTCTTGTGCCATATATGAGCATACCTATTCTTTACCCTCTCCCGAGTCCATAAAAAACATTGACTAACCTAAAGTATGCTTTTAAACCGCTTAATTATGTTGGATAAGTTCTAGTCTCTCCATCTCAGATTACCCACTATGCCCTCTTTATAGGACTAACTGGTCCTTAGGTTCCAACTATATATCAAATTGGTAAAGGTTTTATCCTGTCACTCTAAAATCACCAATTTGCGCCCATCAAAACTTATCTCCTTATTTATTTGTACTAACACATGAATTACCTTCTCATCCACGAGATTAATGTGAGTCTTACTAGCTGAGGAACACATTGCCTTCCCGAGGCATTCTGGATTTACAACGGGTTTTAACATTCCAATTGGTCAGACTGAAGATGTAAATGAAGTACGAAGTATTGAATCACCACAAGTATGAAATAAGAGAAATCTTAAACAATTCTAGTGATACACATGATTAATTCTTGTTGTACGGAGAAATATATAGAAAACTACTCAGATTTTATCAGAATAACACGACAAAACATAATTTATATTAAAAATCAAGTTTTCACCATAAAACAAAACTCAAACACGAATACCAAGTACTTCTCTGAGACTTCTCCCCAAGCAAATCTTTTGAGTTCCTTTGACTTCCTTTAACTTATTACTCTAATAGACACACCAAAACACACACTACAAAGACTCTCTCACACACATTCACTCAACACACAAGTAGAGAGACTCACACTAAGCCTTCTTCAACAACCCCTTCTAAAGTCTCCCACCGATAGCCTATTTTGACTAGACAATTGTCTCTTTAAGTAAAGTTTTTAAAATCAATAAGAGTCACTTCCAGCATCTCTTCAAAATTCATCAAAATTCTGTTTCTGACACTCAGGCATCAGTCTTCTAAAAGCCTCTTTAACTACCTGACACGTAAGCGTCAGGTCAATTTTTGTTCTTTAGCTCCATTTGAAATTATTTTGCTTCATTTTTGCTCATTTTTTCTTAAACTCCATTTCTTATACCAGAAATTAAAAACATACAAAATATCTTTTATGAAAGCACAATATTCTTAAAAGTGAGCAAAAAAAATGTATATATAAAGTAGCTAATTTTAAGGTGTATAAATTCCCCAAAATTTAAACATTATTTTCCATCAAGGAACTCCTCTAATTTGTAACATAAATACTTTAACTTATGGTAGTGGGTTTCATAAAAAATTACTATAGTTTTGCCCCATAAAGGTGTTGATCGCCAAATGTTTAGAATTTTAATTTATGTAAATATATAGAGAGATTTTAGAAAAATATCATTTTTTAATTTTAAAATATGAAATCAAATCGATCTCATATATGCAATAATTTAAATAATCAAGCGCTTCACTACAAGCCACATTTATATCCCAAATAATGGATACATTGTTTGGTGGTGAGGCTTGATCAAATAAACTAAGGGTTTATGACATTATTTTGGTCTGAGAATTATTTATGTTGACTAACAACTTTTCATGTCTAATATGAAGTTTGTGGGGTCTTTAACTTTTCTATAAGGGCAAACCTCCATAGTTAATTACATCTTAAATGATCGAAGTCACCTAAGAAAACTCTTGATTTAAATCAAAAAATATTATATTCATGACTTCCAAAAGGTAGGATCATTAAGAAAATGTGGTAATAAGAAATCCAATAGGCGATTGACTCGTGTTTGGAACAGTTATTATAGGAATCTAAAGGAAAATAGAGAGTTAAGCTAAAATGCATCTCAAAGAAGAATCTTTGTGATTTCCCAAACTATCCTATTGTTTAGCTTCAATTTGAGATGTTTATTTAGTGTTTCATATTGTCTATTTTATCATTTATGACTTACATTCACTTGGTACCAATCATGTGTATAGCCTGGAAGATAGGAGAACTTATGTCATATCAGATAACAACCTTGGAAACCTTGGATGAGTTAGGGCTTATATTGCACGAGGTGCAAAGGCCTAAAGAAATAAGGTGAGGATTTATGTTGCACTAGGCAAGCTACCTCGAAGTTCTATGACTTATTATTTAATTCTAAGGAGTTTTGCTGTAGAAGATGGTCGTGCTGTATAATGTGTATGCTCCAAACTCATCATCATAACAGGTTAAGTTTTAGAATTGTTAAATTGAAAAGATGAGAGAAGTGTCATATTTTAGAAATGTTTAAATTGATGTTTCTTAATGTCTTATTAGGGAAATTTTTAAGTTGATTATAGCGACACATGTTAGGATTCCACAGTTCCCTCGTTCAGGCACCGCCATTTTCTTTGAATTCACTTAGTCCATATGAATTTACCAAATTCAATTAAATGAATTCAGTACTTTCATTCATACCATGGGAAATCTCGTTAATAACTGCAGGTTGCCTCCTCCGAGGGATTCTCGGTCATCCAAAGAGATGTTTTAATTTAGTTTAAATTGTGAACTTTGTTCTATTTGTGATTAAAGTTTGAGTTATCTTATATTTTGACTGTTGTGGTGGTAAATTTTATCTTTGTTTTATTTTAATTTTAATTTTAGTTTTGGTTTTGTGGCTATCCTAAAAGTTTTGGTTTTGACATGTAGGGTGACATTGTTGTTTATCATGCAATTTCACAAGTAGAAAATGTACGAGAAAGTAAATGAAAGTAAATTGCAGTGCAATAAAATAAAAGTGTACCTGACATTTCTTCTCATTCCTTCACCTAAAAGTTTAGCCTTGCAATGCATATATATAATTTTGCGGGATTGAAACATGCTTATGAGAAAAGCTGAGCAAGCCTATAGATAGGTTCGTCATGGGCTTACCAAGTCCTATAACTTGGTGAGTCCTATTTATTTTAAGTGTAAAGATGATTTCTTAAGCAAGACATAATAAGTTTAACCGTCCTTCAAGATATCCAAAAGGTTATGAGAAAATCTCAGGGGTCAGGCCCCGAACATCTCACAATCGCTTGAAAAGTCTTAAGTTCATTTAAATTCATTACATTGCTTGGTGATCATCCTTATCATACCCTTATGCTCAGTAAACTTTGAAGTTTTGATCATCCCGATCAGTGGGGCAACTATCATTTGTCATTTCACTTATAGATTATGTGGGTGAAGGCCCTTATGGGCAATTTGACTTAATTAAAGAACTTAACCGATTTGATTTTTAAAGTTGGGCTTGTAGTGTTTCAAATATGTTCACTATTAATTGTATTATCTTTTCTAATCCATATTAGTTGACTTTGATTAAGCCTAGCTTACTACCAAGCCCTTGAGACTTGATGGGTATATTTACAATTTTGGAAAAATTGAATATATAAGTGTGGTTCACATCAAAGTATTAAATTATCATTTGAACAACAATTAGGTGTATTGAATTAGGGCCTGTTTGGTTCGGCTGCAGCTGTTCAACTTTGCAATAGATATTCTGCACTTCCATGAGCAATTGTAGGGAAGTCTATCTGTTTGTTTGGTTGCAGCTGTGGGAAAACAGCTGCGGGGCAGCTTTTTCTGTAAAAATGACCAGACTGCCCCTGTTTATTTGCGCAGATTTCCAAAGTGTCCAAAACACTTCAGAAGCAAGGAAATGTGTATGTCACAAAGAACAAATGTAGCGATCGAAATAAGCAAAATGGCTAGTCCATGGAAACCTAGCTCTAGCAAACAAGCACAAAATCAATGAAAAAAAATGCTGGAACAGTTTGCTCAGGTGAAAACAAACAAGAACCCCTGCACCCAAATCCATCAGGCATGACATTCGAATGTTTCATGCGTAAGCAAAATGGCTAGTTCCAGATCTAGAGGATTATATTCTAAAAACCCGAGCGTACCGAGATGGAGAAAGGAGCCCGGAGCAGCTACTGCCGCTCGCTACCACAGAAACCAGAATGCAGGAAGGAGAGGGAGCAGAGAGGAAAGAGCGGGGGTAAACCGGAATAGGGTTCACGAGAGAGAGCGGAAGCAACGAAGAAGGAGTGGGATAAAGGGTAAACCGACACGGGACGAAAGTCGTGCCGCGAGGGTTATCCTGCGGTCGGCTTCGGAATAGCTTCGCGGCAGCTGTGCCGCGAAGTCGTAAAACAGACGGGAAGCAACAATGGCGAAACGGCTTTCAATGCCGTGCCGCGGTAAAACGGAGGAACCAAACGGGCTCTTAATGGATTATTGACTTCCAAAGTGAACCCCTAACCTTAAGGATCATTTAATTTTTATCTTTCTTCCAAATTAAAACATTAAAAGAAATCACAAATTTATCCTTTTAACATGACTAAGGTGAGATTGGTTTCTACCACTTACTCCTTTATGTTTCAATCATTCAATCATGTTCAATAAGATCATCAATTGCTCATTTAGCCCTTAAATTAGACCTAAATATTAATTAGGGCTAAATTCTTAAATTTACAATTTTTGCCCCTAAGGCCATAACACTTCATAATTCACCAAATTTAATTTAAATTACTTTAAAAATTTTATACTACCCCACTCATGGGTCAATTAAAACATTAGAGGAGAAAATATGATTTTACTAATTTTATTTAATTTGTATAATCATTTACATGCAAAAATTATGATTTTCAAAGAAAATTTAATAACTTAATGAAAACAAAACTTATGCCCTTAAAAAAATTACTGAAGGTTTAGCTAAGCCAGTGGACCACTTGGACCAAATTTCATGATTTTTTTATTTTTAATTTAATTATTATATTTATTTCAATTTCTGGAGTATTAATTAAATATAAAATATTATGTAAGTGGAAAATTAGGTTTTATATTTTTAATAAATCTCTCTAAGGCAAGGAACCTAGAGAATTAAGTTTTATATTTTTGTGGTTTATATTTTAATTATTAGAAATATTTTAGTGAGATATTTAAGAAAAATTTATTTTTAAGCTTTAAAATTATTATTAACCCTTTTAAAATTAATATCTTCACTTAGAAAATTAGAAAAATTATTTCAATAGTTCATAATGATTAAAAGACTAAGTGTTACATTTTGGTCGATTTTAATATTTTATTGATTTTTATTATTTTTAATTATTTTTAATTATTTAAATATTAAAATATCATGTTAAAATAAAATATTTATTTTAATTCACATTTTATTTTTATTAAATTCTCTTAGTCATAAGAAACTCTCAAAACCAATTTTATAAAATTTTCAATTTATCTTTTAATTATTATGATTATTTTAATGCTAAAAATGACATTTAACTCGAAAAATCAAATTAGGTTATCAAATTAATTCGAAACGACTTGAATTTTTTATGAGAGTTCCTCTAACCTTAAGCCATAGTGAGGAACAAAAATTAAACATTCTCATTTATATTCAGTCCAATATAATTTTATTTAGGTTCAGTGAGTTGATTAAAATTAGAGTGAATTTCAATGAATCAAATCAAGTTTGTATTTTTTCTATGGTTCTCTATTCACAGGAAATCAACCAAAATAATTTTTTATTTTTCTAATGAAGATTCTAATTATTATAATTATTTTATCAAAACAAACATAATAAACTTGAAAAATAGGGATCTCCTCATGGAAACCTGCTGAGATCTTGAAAAAACCAGGGAAGATCTCCCTTGATAGAGAGAATAAAAGCCATAAGTTTCAAGCCATGCTGAAATGCCCAAGCAAATGGAGAATCAAAAGACTAAATATAATATTTAATTAATTAAAAATATAATACACATCAAACAAGCATGAAATTATTTCCACATTATTCACCTTTGTTCACTGAGCAAGAGGGTATTTTTATTTTATTTTTCTGATTTTTCTACACCAAGTTATGGATTTTTAAAGTTAGGTTGATTTAAATAAATTAATTAAATCCTATTTTTCTACTTAAGTCACTTAGCGCCAACTCATCCTACGGCGCATCGAAGCGCTATGCATCGTCTCCTCCTTCACCGCCGGCTTCTGAGTCAACAGACACGCGACCGCGCTTTATGCACCAAGAGTTCATCCGAAGTCATCTGATCCGTTCATTTGATACATGCTCCATCCAACAGCATCTGACTTTCGTCCTATACTGGTTCTTCCCGCATACCGTCCACCTTCTAACCCTATTATCTCGCTCGATACCCAACCAAATCACTTCTGGTTTGTTTACATGAACTCAACTGACCTAGATGAACCTATCCATATGGTTTATACGATATAAAATACAGTATATTGTTGACCTCATTTTTGATGAGGTCTTCTCTTCTTCTCTTTAGTACTTAGGATCTAGCCTTAGGCTTTCCTTTGACTATCTTAGAGGACTAGAATTGGGATCCACCATCTAGAATTTCAAACCACTTCTTAACTCCCTGCAAACTCCACAAACTTGACTGTAGACCCCTAATCACCTAGAGGGTTGAAATCAAATGTGGAAGTTTAAAGGATGAGTTCCTATAGGACTCTTTGGCACCTGAGGATCGACCCAGGTGGCTCTGGTGCAGTGAAGGGGCTGACTTACACACACACTACACTTTCATACACCTCCTAAAACCACACCCATACCTAACTTGACCTCCCGACTCATGTAGGTGATTCACATGGATGGTCCTAACCCACTAAGCCCTTGGCAAGAGGGTTAGGAACAACATAGTGAATGCCTCAAATGAGTCCCTTCATGGCTCATATGGGCTTGATGTGGCTTCATGGCTCAACCAAAATGATTTTATTCCACTTATATTCACCCAATCTTCATTTTTCCAAATTTTCAATTTTAGACCCCCGGGACCCTACACCCGCCTAACCTACCAAATGCCTTGAAACTACCCAAAATTTCCAAAATCACCTAAATTACCCAAAATTCCCCAAAATCAATCCCAAACATTTCCACATTACTCAAATTGATCATCCATACCCAAAAATACCAAAAATTCCAAAAATACCTCCCAATACCCTCCAAATACCCAAAATACCCCTCTTGACCCAAAATCCAAAAATTCAGAAAATTCCCAGAAAATTCCAGAAAATCTCAAATATGCCCAATTTCATTTTGTTCAACTACATCATGGGCCAATTTTTTCAATTTACCCTACTTTTGTCAAAACCCCCAATTTGACCCATTTTAACCCTAAGTGAACCCAATGTCAAACCAAACCTACCCAATTGACCCAAATTCTGGTCCAATTCAATTCTAAACTTCAATTCAACATTCTCAACACCAATTTAGACCAAATCCAAGTCCAATTTGATTGACATTTGGATCCAATTTCACTTTTGGCCTTAAAGCCCAATTTGGACCCATGACCCAAACCTAACCCAAACTCACCCATCCAATTAACCCCAAATCTTTTCTAAATCTTCCTTAACATTCCCACAAGCAAAACACTAACATGATTTGCCCAAAATTTAGACTCAAACCCCACTCAAATTCAACCCAAAGCTAAAAGGCCCAATTTTGACCTAAACCCAAACTTAACCCAAATGAACCCAAATCCCAAAATCAAAACCTAACCAAAGCCAAAACCTCTTTCAAACACTCCCATAAACATTTCCCAACATTAATTTTACATCAATTTCAACCCTAGCCCAACATTGGCCCAAGTTAGCCCAATTGACCTATATTGGCCCATTCACCAAAGGAGCCCAAATTCAACTCAATTCAAACCCAAATCACTCCCAATTTGCTCCAAGTCACTCATGACACATCTATGAGCTAAACCCAACAATTATTTGGCCCAAGCCTTTACCAAAATTTCATCCCAAAATCCATTTTAAAATTCAAAAGCCCACTTTCCTAAACCATTTTAAAAGCCCATCTAAAACCATTTCAAAGAGCCCAAAATCTACCCTAAAGCCCACATGACATTTCCATTTGCCATCCACTTAATCAAAGCCATTCCCTAAGTTCTAATCACATCATCAAATAATTCCAAATCAAGCCTCATGCCAAATCACCCCTAAAATACCAAAATTTTTCTTAAATCCATTTCCATGAAATTGACTCAACTTTTCCCAAGCCAAAGACAAGCCATGCAAGCCATGGACAAGCCACATGGAGCCATGGAAGGTTTGACATGTGATCAAGCCATTAATGGCAAAAGGAGGGCCCCTTTCCTAATCCTTCTTAAACCCTTTTTACCTTAAGCATGTCACACACTAAACCATGCTTAGCCACCTCACCATGGATGGAGACTTCACCACTCCACTGGCAGCTGACCCAAGTGACTCTTTTCAGCCCAAAACCGGACCTTGGGTGGTGCACCTAGCCCAAAAGGATGGGTTGACCCAAACCTAGCCAAAATGGCCTCTTCCCCATTCCATTCCAAGCCATCTCCTTTACACATGGCAAGGCCCGATTGATCGCACTAAACCCCAGACCCTGACCCACTGGACCCGAGGGTGACCCATGCTGCCGGCCGGCCGCTCAGGTCGCCGGAAAACTCCATGGCCGAGAGCTCGCATGTGAGCCCAAGCTTGGAATTCTCACTGTCGAGCCGCCCAATCCCGAGTGGCCATTGTAGGCACGTTCTTCCCTTGACCTAAGCAGGCTGATCCCAACCATTAAACCCCCCAGGAGAGCCTCCAGCCATGCCTATTTAAACCCCTCACCCTCTCGGCCAAAGGAGGTGCTTGAACCAAACCTTAAGGAAACTCGCCAAAATCATTCCGGATCGCCCTCCACACATAGAGCACTTGATCCCCACCGAATTCCAGCTCCGATTCCCTCCGGTGAGCTCGATTTCGAGCTCGAACTTTAGCCCAAAAACCGGGACACTTCTTCGCGAGTGAGCCAATCCCCAAATTGATTGGTCCTACACCTTCACTGGACCAAGAGGAGAAGTTTCCACCGAAAGCCCCATCTCCAGGCCACCCGGTTGCTCCGGCCTCCAAGCTTTGTGATCGGCCGTGGTCACTTTCATAGCTAGACAATTCACCGAGCCAAGGGACTTCATCCGGAGCTTACTTGGACCCGATCGAAGGTGACACAACTCTCGGATCGAAGCTTCACTTCTCGAGCAAAGGTATGAACTCCCTCTTCTGCCCGAGCTTCAGTCAATTCTCCATTTTGATTTGCTTGATTTCATAGCATGTTTACCGTATGGATGTGTTCGTCTCCTTAAGACGAATCCATAGAGCATAAGAACATGAAAATCCGTTGAGAATCGAGTGAGTTCTTAGGGTTAGAGTGTGGACGGTCACGGGATCGCACCAGTCGTAGACGATGACCAGGAACAGTCGGATCACGCGTGTATTGTATGGACGGCTTGGATTGCGTCGGACCGGCAGATGGTACGTGAACCGCGGGGCCCCGGACAGCTGGAGTCGGATGGCGGCGCCGAACCGAGGAGCGACGCGTGTCGATTCGGAGCCGCCGAGGTTGAGTCGGCGCCGCGTGGATAAGTAGATAAATAGGGTATTTTCTGATTTATTTAAATACCAAAACTTCAAAAATCCATATCTTTGTGTAGAAAAATCAGAAAAATAAAATAAAAATACCCTCTTGCTCAGTGAACAGAGGAGAATAATGTGGAAAAGAAATCATTTAATTTCATTAAGTATTTTATTTTTAATAATTTATTTACCCTCTGCACTATTTTAATTCTCCATGCATATAGGAAATTCACCATGGCATGAGACCATAGGGCTTTTGAAGCCTCTGAACTTGGGAACATTCCCTGAATTTTCCAAGGTCAGAAGCCATCTCTGTGAAAAGTTATTGATTTTTCAAATGCATGTGGCTGTTTTGAGTATTTTAATTCCAAAAATTAGCATGTTGTGAAATAAATTCTAGGAAAATTTGGTGATGTTCCTTATGACCAAAGAACCCTAGAAAAAATAGGACTTGAGTTAATTCACTCAGATTAACCCTAATTGGCCTAAATACCCAAAATTGAACTTTAATTAATTAGAGTTAACCATAGATCAAATTGACTTGAAATCAATTCTCCACTGACCTTTAGGATCAGAGGAACCCACCATAAAAATTTGAAGTCAATTGGACTTGGTTAGCCCTACTAAATGGGTTAATTAAGCCATTTAGTCATTTTAAACTTTCAAAATTCATAACTTTCAAAATACCTTTCAAAAATTCACCAAATTGGTTTTGGAGCCTCTCTGATATCAGGGGAATTTAAGAAAATTAAAATTTCAATTTTCTAAAAAAGTTAATTTTTTAGTATTATTTTAATATTTTAATAATTAAAAAATAATAAAAATCACAAAAATAATAAAATTCACCAAAATGTCATATTTTGAAATTTAATCACTTAGGAACAAACCCCATATTTTTCTTAGGTCTATTTAATGAGATATTAAATTTTAAAGCCCTAGGGTAATTTTAAAATTAAAAAATGTATTTTCTAGCATTTTCACTAAAATAATTATGGTAAATCAAAGAAAAATTAAAAAATTGTAAAATTTGGTTCTCTGGAATCCTTGATATCAGAGAGAATTTTAAAAATTATAAAATTCATTTTTCAACTTATATTCTATTTTTAAATTAATTAATACTCCAGAACTTAAAATAATTTTAATAAATAAAATATAATTCAAAAAATCACAAAAATTGGTCCAAGTGGTCCTCTGGTCATTAGAAATATCTCATAATTTTCTTAAGGACAGAAACTTTCCCTTGGTCATATTATTAAATTTTCCTTGGAAATTCCTATTTTCCACCAAAAATAATTACATAAATAAATTAAATACAGAAAAATCACATTTTCTCCTCTCATGTCTTTATTGGCACATGAGTGAAGTCACATAAAAATCTCAAGTTCATTTAAGCTCATTTTAGTGAGTTATGAAATTATTAAGCTTGAAGGGCAAAATGGTAATTAAAATTTTTACCCTTGATTAAAACTTTAGGTTTAATAAAATTAACAAGTAAAATATTTGATCTTATTCTGATTTGGATGATTGAAATTTAAATAATTAAATGGTAGAAACCTACTAAACAATTTAAAATAATTGAAATAAACCTTAATTAAATAATTGATTAAATTTGGAAGAATAATAAAATTGGAATTATTAAAATAGGGATATTATTAGGAAGAGATTTATTCTTTAATCTAAAGATCCCTAAATTAATCATCTCAATAATATTTAATTCTTAATTAAAATGATAATTCAAATTTAAGTTTTAAAATGTTAAAAGACTCAATCATTTAAATTGAATTAAAGTTAAATTAATAAACACTTTTTAAATTTTCAATTAAAATTAAAATTAAAATTAAAATTAAATTAAAAATTAAATTAAATCAAAATTAAATTAAAAAAATAATAAAATTAAATTAAATTAAATTGAATAAATAAATTAAATTAAATTAAATAATTAAATTAAATTAAATTAAGTTAAATAAATAAATTAAATTAAATTAAATTAAACTAAATTAAGTTAAAAAAATGTTAAATTAAATTAAATTAAATTAAAACAAATTAAATTAAATTAAATTAAATCAAATTAAATTAAATTAAATGAAATTAAATCAAATTAAATTAAATCAAGTTAAATTAAATTAGATTAATTCACATCAAGTTAAATTAAATTGGATTAAATCGAATTAAATTAAAATTAAAACTAAACTCAAATTAAATTAAATTAAATTAAATCAAAGTTAAATTAAATTGAATTAAATGACATCACCTAAGACATGAAGAATTCAAAAATGAATCTAAAATAACTTGAACACTATTCCAAACTTAAATCATTAATTTGAACTTAAATTTGAATCACAAATCATTAAATATCATTTTGCCCTTAAGAGCTTTTACTATTATAACTCCTAGATGGAGTATCAAGTGAAATGACACTTCACTCATAAGGATATTCAAATATCCTAATTCACTGAGCAAGAAATAAAACTTAACTCAAACACCCTGGATGATTAATTCACTTGCACAATAGAATTCATTTGGACTTAGGACAATTCCAGAAATATTGAAAAGATGTTTAAGATTCGTCTTAAACACTTTCTCAATATGATGGAATGTCCTTAAGAACAAATTGAGCTTAGTTGTTCTTTGGTGAAGGAAATCATCCTTAAAACCAAAATTGAAGACCTAGATGTCATAGGAATGATTAGCTATAGGATTAGGATTTTGGTAGAAAACCATAACCTTTCCCTTAGCTTTACCTAGGAAATTGCTATAAATGCTTAAATGCTCTAAATTGTATTTTAAGTGCAGCTTGGAATGACAGGAAGACCCTCCAGGTACGCTTTTATTTTATTGCAATTTATCTTACTGCAATTCATTTATTCGTGTTGCACTTTACATTTCTTGCATGATAAACAACAGTTGCATGCAAACCTACACCTTTAGGACAGAAACCAAAACTTAAACCCATAACTAAATTAAAAGACACTACAAGATAAAATTCACCGCCACAACATTCAAAATATAAAACAACTCAAAATTTAATCACAAACAGAACAACAAAACTACAACTACAACTAAATTAAAACGTCTCATTGAATGATCGGGAATACCTCGGATGATGTAACCCACGTGTTGCTAACGGGATTTCTCATGGTCTAAATGAAAGTGTGGAACTCATTTAGTTGAGTTTAGCAAATTCATCTGGACTAAGTGAATTCGATGAAAATAACGGTGCCGGGATGACGGAACCGTGGGATCTTAATCGGTTCTGTTTAATCAACTCTAAGTCCTGTTTTAATTAAAATATTAAAGACACATGGAAATTAAGACTTTCTCTAAAACCAAACACTTCTCTCATCTCCTGATTTATAACCTCTAAAACTAAACCTCTGCAACAACAAGGAGCTCGGAGCATGGTGGGCAGGCACGGCCATCGTCATCAGCAAAACCCGAGTCTACTTCACAGAAACTTTCCTTAGAATTAAATAACCAAGCCGTAGGACTTCGAGGTAGTTTGCCTAGTGCAACATAAATCCTCAATTCTTCGTTAGGCATTTGCATGATCATATCATTTAAATTAAGCCCTAACTGGTCTTAGGATTTCCGAGGTAGTCGTCCGATACGACATAAACCCTCGCATCTTCGAGGCTATTTGTATGATTTTATCATATAAATATAAGTCCTAATTAATTAAAATTGGCAAGATCAAAACATTAAATAAACATTAGGACTTTCTTAAATTCAAGCCAAACAATAGGATAGCGTGAAATTACCGAAGTTCGCTTCGAATGCGTGATTTTCTCCTGCCTTTCCTCCTTTGAATTCCCAAGATAAAATGTTCCAAATTTGATCCATTCCCTATTGAAATTCCAAAATTCAATCCTCGAAAACTTAAACTTTGAAATTCTTGAGAGCGAACTACGATTATTATCGAGAGTTTTCTTAGGTGATTCTCGTCACTTAAGATGTAATTAACTATAGGGGCTTGCCTCTATAGGAATTTTAAGAACCTGAGTAATATAAACCCCGTTTAATGTTTTCATATTAAGCGAGGGAATTTGTCGGCTTATAAAATTGGTTCGCGGACCAAACGGATGTCACGAAACTTTTTCTAGTTTATTTAATCGAGCCTCATTATCAAGCAGGTGTGTCCATTCTTCGGGATGGATACACGGTTTGATAGTGCGGCGCTCGTTTATATAAACTATTCGGGATGTGCGATCGGTTTGATTTCATATCTTAAAATTTTCAAATTTAAAATTATTTTCAAAATCAAATATTACTTTTCAAATTATTTATTTAAATTAAATTAAAATTCGCCGACAATTTCTGTAGGCGACCCCTTTTAAAAAAAATACCACACTCAACCTAAAAATATGCCGACATATATGTATGTGTAGAATGAAAGCTCAAAAATAATTAAGAGCTCAATACCTTGATCTAAGAAGGATTGCTTCAATCAAATGAGTTCTACACCTTCGTTGGGACCTCGCGAAGCTCCTTCAAGTAATAATTTGAGCTCTCCTTGAGCCTAGGTATGAACTTAATCAAAACCGATTTGGGGGGTTGATCAAACTCTATGCTAGAGGCCCTCTGTGATGGGGCTTTGATGGGGGAATTTCTTCTCTTGCTCTGGTGATGATGTGGGTAAGTTTAATTTTAGTTTGGTGGAGTTTTAAGATGCGTCCTGTTTTTAGGTGGATTTTGAGCTTTGAATTTGAGCTCAGGCAGTGGGGGAAATGGCTGGAGGATGGTTGGGTTACACTCAAGAGATCTTCAGGAAACTTTGGAGGCAATTGGACATGGTCTCCCCAAGAAATTTCAGCAACTTCCCCTTGAACGTGAAGAGGTGGTTTTATAGCCATGGCCATTGGGCTGATCTCAGGGGTGCAATTTGGGTGCATTAAGCTGCTTAGGTGGATTGCAGATCAGCTCCGGTTCTTAATTAGGGCTTGACACATCATGTGGGCTCAATTGGGTGAAAAATCAAGTGGAGTAGCTCTCGGTTTTGGCTCCTTTGATGACTAGGCTGGCCGGTAAGGACAGGGGAGGGTGGTCAGAGGTCAGGTCGTTCAGTAAGGGGTCACACAAGGCATTAAACTGATTTTGGGAAAGATTTTGGCAATGATCCCCTTGACTTAGCTTAAAATGGGAAAAATCCTACAAATTAGAGGACCCTTGGTCCATGGCTCCACTATGTTGGGCTAGATGGGTTTAGCTCAGTCCCTATGGTCAATTTGGTGGCTATGGGAGGTTTGGTTTGGTCACATTGGGCTAGTCTAGGTCACATTTGGCCATGGGTTCAATTTGTGCTAGGTTGGGCTAACTTTGGTTTGAACTTGTGTTGGGCCCAATTGATTGAGCAAAACGGTATGTATGATTGTCATAAAGAGTTTAACAAAGGATTGGAGTGATTTTGAATTGATTTGGGAGATGGATTTGGGGAATTTTGGTTATTTTGTCAATTTTAGGCATGTTGGGTTAAATTTTAGTTTGGGCTAGGCTAGAGTTGGGTCAAGGGTTAATTAATGGCTCAAATTGGTCTAGAGGGATGTCATGAAGTGTTTTTAACAAGAATTGGGTGAAAATTTTAGGGTTAGGGTATTCAATTTGGTGGAATTTGGGCATGCGACACATTTAAGGCAAATTTGGGGATTTTGACTTGGGTTGGGTTTAGGTGAGGTTTGGGCTCAAATTGGGATCAATTGGTAGATTAATTTGATGTTTAGTTATGTTATGAAGAGTTTATGATTCAAATTTAGGGATTTTTGTCTTGGCTAAGGTGTTCAATTTGGGGGATTTAAGTCATACGGACAAAAATAGGGCTTTTCGATTTGGATTGAAATTAGGCTTGGAATTGGGTCAAATTAGACTTGGATTTGGTTTAGGATTGGATTAGGGATGTTGAATTTGAGTTTAGAATTGAAATTGGGGAGGACTGAAGTCAATTTGGTGGATATTGGAGGTGATTTGGGCATTTTAGGCTTGAATGGGTAATTTGGGGTTTTTTGTCAAATTGGACTAATTTGGTCAAATTGGGTCCAACAAAGTGGTTTAAATTGACCTTAGAGACATTTGGGATGATTTTGGAATTTTTGGATTTGTAGGGGTATTTTGGGAATTTAACGGGTTTTGGGGCTATTTGGTAATTTGGTAGAGTTTTAGGGGTGAAATGTCAAAAGTTGAGATTTTTGGTACAATTGGGGTTGAGTGAGAATTTCAACCTATTTGAGTCATAGATCAAAAGAGACCACACTTTGGATCCTCCATGTGTTGGTTCTAACCCAAACCTTAGTCAAAGTTGACCAAATCAAGCTCACGTACCTGCAGAGACTACATCATAAATATTTATAAAATTAAATATTATAAAATATAATTAATTAATATTTTTTTAAATAAATTATCATATTTAAAAAAAATTAAATTCTATAAACTATAATATATAACAGATTATGAACAATAATTTATTACTATTACTTATATAAATACTATATATTTATATAATATAAGTTATATAATTAATAGATATACAACCAACAAACAAAAATAAGAACCGCCTCCACATTAACCTCTCGAAAGTGCTCGGGCTCTCGGCTGCCTTTCCCGCTTCTGGGTCTTCTCCTCCTCTGCAAATCGGGAAGGGCTGTCGGCCGCTATAACTTAGGGTTTGCCGTTTGTGTAAGTCTTCTAATATCTACTTCTATTTCTCCTCACATAGCAGCGTTGGCTCGATTGCTCGGTATTCTTGCTGGGTTATTCGATATTCTTGTATGGTTGCTTGTTTGGCGAGTTGTTATCTTTGAGTATCTTTTCTCTAATATTTCATATTTATCTTATGTTTCGGCTCGTAGCTTAAGTTTTCTTGAAAATTTCTTTTAGATTTATCTATATTTTTTAGTGAAACCTAGTTTTTTAGGGTTTTGGCAGTGAAATCTCGAATGTTGCATTTAGATCTGATTTTTTTATAGATGAGATCTGATATAAGGTTTTGCTGTGAAATTTAGTTCTGCTATTGTGCATTTGTGCGGTGATTCATACAGCTTTAAAGCGTTGTTGCTGTGTTTCTGCTATTGCCTCTAGATCTGATTTTTTTTTTGTTTTGTTTTTTTTTATATATTTTTATGGATGACATTATGAAGAATACTATGCTTTTTTCCTTTAGTTTTTCAAAACAATAACACTTCTTTTCCTAAACTTTTTCTAAATTTTATCAGTTTCACTTTGGTGGTTTAGAGCATGCATCTTTGTGAAGTGCCTGTACATGGATGTATTATTCTCATTCCGCCAAAATCTAATGCATGGTTTTATGTATGCTAAAAAAATAAAATGCTGCTCAGTGCTCCACTTAAAGCTGTCTGAACAAAATAGTGCAAGCAAATCAAGCATAATCCAAATTTAATATTTTGATACTGAGTCCTGACCATTTTATATTATATTCTCCTGTTTAAAATTTGTTCCCTAATTGTATAATGACCTGCTGTCTACTGACATAATTGTGCACTCTTGTAATCTCTTTTTTATATTAAGTTTTTTATTTAGCACTTAATATTGTTCAATCAGTTTTTTATGTATTTTACATCTATTTGTTAGTTTTCTACATTTGCACTTAAAGTAATTGCAATTGAGCTTTCCTTAAAGCGTGAGATTATGTGGTAAGAAAGGACTTGTATTAGTGAGTTGCGTTCTTTATTTTTTATAGTAAAATTTCACAAGATTTGTCCAAAGAGACAAATGTGAAACACCACCATTGCATTGCATTGCATGAATATCGTTTCATATGTAACTAGTCTAATTTTCTTTGTAGATGTCATATTTTTACAACTAGTCTCACATTCTCTATGAAGATGCCCCATTTTTAGGAATGCTGCACTTGCCAATATCTCTTCTCTTAAAAAAATTCTTGATAAATTTCATAGATTATTTAGGCAAAATGCCTAATTATCTTTGCAAAAAATGTTAATAACTTTGAAGATCTGTGTAACATTATTGTATATAGTTGCCCTAATCCATATTTTACCTACCTGGGTATTTCAGTATCTATACACAAACAAATATTGGTCTCTTTCCTTATCTATTTTAAAATGACATGTTTTTGTGGGTTACTTGAGAGTTGAGCCGTGCTATCCCTTAAGCTATATTCTGCTCATTCAAAATCATGATTTTGCCGGTTACCTAGGAGTGGAGATTTGCTTTAGAAATCAGAACCAATATCTGCTTTTTTTTTGTTTTTTTATTAGCGAGTTGGTTCTGAAAATTTGCCTTCTCATGACTACTTGAATGTTGTGACAGAGGATAAACTTTTTGATTGTCTAGTGCACTCAATTTTAAGGGGCTGATTGGTAGCAGGATCTATGCAAAGTTTTAGTTGAATCTTCTTGAACGACAGGAAATACCATTTTAAAATTTACAATTTTCTAATTCCCATTTCTACATGATTTCACCGTAAGGGGGTGTTTGACTGCACGTATGATTTACATTAGATGGGATTTAGTAAATCAGGTAAATCTTGATTTATCAAATCCAAAAGCTATAAATCTAGGATAGTTTTTGTTTTAGTTGAAGTTAAATCCACTTAAGTCTATTTGATGTGTTAGGCATCTTATTTCAAGATTTAATTTTCCTTTGAAGCTAAATCCGTTAAATTCACTTAAAAAATTAGATTTACGTCAAAAAATATAGATGGAATTAAGAGAAATTTGGATTTAGCGAAGCACTAGAATAGTTCTCATTTTTTCTCGTTTGGGTGGATTTATGTTAAATCCACCCATAAATCCTATTAAACGTATGCTACCAAACACCGCCTAAATCTTAGATTAATGAAATCTTAGTATTGTGTGGATTTAATTTAAATGTGCACGTCTCAAGCGCTCTTCTCCTTCATACTTTGTGAACTCATTGATGCCTTTCTCACAAGTTGCTATCATGACTTCTTGCTTTTTTAACTTTTAGAGATTTTTTTAGTAGGAGGATAATGAAGAGGATGTTGAATATTAGATGTGTTGCAAAAGCTTCAATATTAAATTTTATAATTTAAAAATTGAAAAGTAATTATAATAATTACTATTTACTATTAAGTTAAAATAAAATAATATTTGTTTGTTATTCAATTTGATTAAGGGTCTGTTTGGGGCAATCAGTAACTTATCCAAACTTATCCAGAATAAGCGAGTTTATTACGATAAAATGCTGATTAACGAATTGATCTGGATAAGCAATCTGTCTGTTTGGTTGAGCATTTGGAAATACGGTGATTTACGAATTGTTTGCGGATAAATGACTATTATGCCCCTAAAATGAATAAGTTGTTGAGCTGTTTGGTTTCTGCGGTTTTAAAACAATTTCTTTGCAGCTGTTTGTAGAAAAATAATAATTTCTTCTCATCTTTATTAATAAAATTTTATTAAAATATAAAATCTTATTTTAAATTAAAAAGGAAAATTTTAAAATATAAAATTTTACTTTTAAATATAAAATCTTATTTTAAAAAAATGATATCTTATTTTGAAACATATTTTATTAATAAAATTTTATTTGAACTATTGTTCTCTCCAGCCATCCGCTGACATCCTCCAATGCTTTGATTCTCCAAACTCCAACGATTCCATTGAACCCAAAAAGTTGAGAAAAATCCCATTCACCTTCTAGCTCCACCTCAAAATGGAAGAAAAGATTTTGATGTTTTGAAGTCTGGTGAACAAGTTCTCATCTTACATATCTAACACCTATATTTTTAATTTTTCATAAGTGTCATTGCACCGATGAATGTAGAAATAAAAAACATCTGTAATAAGAATGCCACATACACTGAATAACCAACCTCCAACTTGCCTTCACTCTCGAGCTTCTCTAAAATAAAGATTTATATGCATGCCACTCAATTCTTATGTATTTATATATCTAACAGGCAAGGAAATAAACCTTGATGGTAGAAATGAACAGAAAGAAAGAAAAAAAAAATTGTTACTGTACCACAACAGACAAAGCGAAACCAATACAAGAATCATTGAACTCCTGATAATCTACGAAACAAATATATGGATCACAACAGGCTAAGAGAAACAAAAAAGTGGTTCAGTAGGAGAATCAAATTCTTCATTTTTCCATAAAAAATAACAAATTAAGGGATTAGATTCTGCATTTCTCCCACCTCAAACTCAACGTAAACCTAAATCCTCCCTAAACCTTTATTTCCGAATCTCTGCTCTTCCAATTAACCCACCAATTCAAAATAAAGATAGAAACCACTTCAAAATCAATTGATTCATGTAAATACAATAAAATCAGGAAGAAGAAGAAGAAAATCAAAGTACTAATCTCATCACAATGCACCAAATTTGAGAAAAATGGCTTAAATGAAGGAGAGCAGGAACAGTGATGAAGTAAGAGAGGGAAATAATAATTTTACAGGAAGCTGAGAAGGACCCGGTAGCCCCATCGGCACAGATGAGCGAGCCGATGAGTGAGCAGGGAGCTTCGGGCTTCGGCTGCGACACCGATGAGAGAGCAGGCAATTCGGGCTTCGGCCTTCCACCTTCCAGTAGGAATGCGAACGGGGCAGAGAGAAAAGTGAGGTTTGCTCACATGATATTTTGGGGTTCATTCGAAAAGCGGAGAGGCATGAGGAGAAAGATGGGAATTTCGGAAGCCCTTGTATCGCAAGGTTTCGGTCACGAAAGCGAAAGTGAAGGCGATGGTTCTCGGGCAAACAGGTAAAATCCGAAACAAAAATGCCGACCGCGGGGACTCCCCTGTGGTCCGCGTGCAACACAAAATAACAAACTGAGTTTTTGAATAAGCTCTAATAAGTGCACAACAAACACTACGGTGGCGTTTTTGAAAACGCCACCGCAGTTATAAGTTGCCCCAAACGGGCCCTAAATAGAAACTTCTATATTTAATCAGTTTATAAATTATTAAATAATGCTAAATTGATCTTATATTTGATTTAATAATGGTTAATAAAAAAGGCGTTAGCTTAAGTAAATTAATATCATATTTGATTTAAGTTATTAGTTAATTAGTTTAGGGCTTATTTGGGCTCAATTTTATACTTTATTTAAAAAAATTGCTTTATTGGCTTTGTTTACATTTGTTTTAAAAATATTTTAAAAATAAATCAAATTATTTTATAAATACTTGAGACAACTAAAAATTATTTTGAGTATTTTTAAAAACTTGATGATTTGTATATATTTTATTTCAAATCATAATACAAATAAAATAAAATGAAAATAGGAAATAGAAAATGAAAAAGATTAAACATCACCTTAATAAATTACTAATTAATGACTAATTGAGATATTATCTTTAGCATAATTCCTTAACCTTTTGGCCAGTGAATTGTGTTTCATTATTTATGATAATTTTTTCACGTTGCTCTTATCAGAAATAGTCTTGGCTTATGCTTTAGTATTGATCCACTTGGATAAGTATTCGATTGTGACTAGTATGAATTTCTGCTGTCTTTTGAGAAAATGACCCGAGGTGTTGGAGTCCTCAAACGATAAATTATTAGTGACTCATGATAGGTTGGTAGCTTGTGGGAATGTTCAAGTTGCATGAGGGTAAACTTTTGGCACTATTCACGTATTTTTTTGGAAATATTCCACGTTCTTATTGAGGTTGGCCATAAATAACCCTGCATTAATATTGAATTTGCCAATTTTTTTTTTCTCTAGGGTAGCTTCCGCATTTGCTCGAATGAACTTTTTTTTGAAGATTCTAGTCACTTTGTCTTCGCATATGCATCGTAAGTACAATGAGATTATCGATCTTCCAAAGACTTCTCCATTAATGATGAGGTGTTGCATCACCTTGATCCTAAACTGTTTGTGATTCTTTACTTTAGCGATAAATTCCTCGATTGTTTTAAAAATGAATTTATGGGTCCACCCAATTTTCAATCTTCTCTGCCTCTGCCTCCATAACTTTAATTATTCAGTTGCGGGTAGAGTAAGTCTTTGTGACGATATCCCGATCTGGTGGTTCCGTTTGGATAAGAGCTCTGCTACTTGGGTTCCGAGGGGATATGCTCAATTTTGAAAGACTAAACTTCCCCATCTCCATCCACACTTTGTAAGATATCTTATCATCATTTTCTCATAGATTTCAAACCATATGTTTACTTGGTTGACTGCCACTTAAATTTCACGAGTGAGATGCAATTCTACAATGCAGGCTTCATATTCTGCTTGATTATTAGTTATCTTGAACTCAACATCTAGGCTCTTGAAAATGACTCTTACCCTAGCTCAATTTCATGCTTTGTTTATGTGTAGGACCCAATTTTGGCCTTCAGACGATGCTTTCTCTTAGACGCTAGATTTGGAAAAAATTGCAAGAAAGTGAACGACAACCTGTGCTTTGATCACCATTTTAGGGATTTGTGACAGTTCAAAATTGCTAAGCTCGTCTGCCAATTGGAGGAGTCGTCCAAAATGCTCCGGTTTGATGAAGATCATTTTGAGAGGATGGTCGGTGGTCACTCGGATTTGATGTGTTTGAAAATAGGGGTTGAGCTTCCGTTCTTACATTACTATAGAAAAATTTGATTTTTTCATTGTAAAATACCTGAATTCTACGTTCCTTTGGGCTCATCTGACGTTGTAGACTAAAAACTGCTTCCTATGCTTCTTTTAGACTAGGTCGAGTTAAATTCCTTAGAATTAACTTTCAAGTATAGCGATAAATATTTATTGGTTTATAGACTCTGAAGTAGTGGTCGGGATGCCGGAAAGTTACTATAAGGCTTGTTCACACTTAATAGTCCATATGAAGCTTTTGGCTTTCCTCAATACTTGAAGAAAGTTGTTTATTTATCTCTAAATTTGAACATAAAGAGTCTAAGATCCTTGAATCAGCTTATTAGCTTCTACAGTACTTTGATGTTGGGAGGGACTCTATGATCGCCTGAACCTTTTTAGGATTGGCCATGATTCTATCAAGCATTAGTAAAGACACTAGAAATTTTCTCATATGGATTTGAATATGCATTTTAGTGGTTTCAATTCATGTTACATTTTCTCAGTGTATTAGAAGTTTCTTTTAGATATTTTATATTTTAGTTGGATGATTTATTTTTAACTGCATCAACAGAAACCTTAATATTTTTCATGACATTTAGGAAATTTATGATCGAATGGCCAGCTGGTGTGTCAGCCAATGTGTTAAGTCACTGTAAAGAGTAGTTTTCCTTTCGGTAAGTTGAGTTGAGACTGATAAAGTCGACACATGTGACATTTGCTGTTAGACTTTTGAAACATCATAAAGTTTGTTTCCCAATTATCGTTGATAAAGTCGACACATGCGGTATTTGCTGTTAGACTTTCGAAACATCTTAAAGTTTGTTTCCCAATTATCGTATTGCACCTCCTTAGTGTAGTCAATTTCTAACAACTTAAGCACTTCTTCTCGGTTAGGCTCTGCCAACGTAAGTGTTATCGATCTTATTCTTTGCTTGATCAATTGGTCCCTCAGGTTGATGTTTAGCTAGTGACAAGAGACATCAATATAAACGCCTAACATCTCTTTTGTGGACTAAGCAAATACATCATGATATTTGCGAAGTGCGGTAATAAGCTCATCCTATGGGGCCCACATCAAAAGTTATGCCGTCGAAAATATTCACTAGCATCCTACTATGGCAGGGAGCTTTTTGGTGTTTTGATTGGTTTCTAAGTCACTCTCTTGTTGGACTTCTAACTCAAGGCTCTCAGTGTACGCTGCTTACGACCTACAAATAACATGCATGGAATTGCTTCCAATTTCCTTGGACAATGATTACCCTCATTTGCTCGAGAATTTTACTGCTACATGATAGGTCGAGACGATGGCGTTGAAGCTGTCGAGGAGGGGATGACCAAAGATTTATTTGTAGGTCTCTATCAAATTGGCGATATTGAAGCCGACCATTGCAGTCTTCACCCCAGATGATTAGCGTGGTTAGGACTCCCAATATCTCTTTCTCGCCTTATAAGCATAGAGAGGCTTGGATGTTGCAAAAAATTGTGCCCCTCTTAGCTTCATTTTATCAAAAACATAATTACATAAAATATTTATAGAACTTACTGTATCAACAATGATTCTACCAAATTGAAAATCGACAATTAGGGCCATGCCATGATAGTGTCGTTATAATCCCTTTACAGGATGTTCTTCCTCCGTGAAAGAGATGGATGGATGGTGCATGATCTGCTGCTGGGACGGGGTGGCCATACAAAGCTCTTCTGATCGAAGTTTCAAGTTTGTTGATGAGAGGCTTTGACTCCTCTAAGGATAACCAAAATGACTTGTTTAACATGGATTATTTGGGCTCAAGTGGGTTCATTGCGGTCTCCTTTTACTGGTACTTTTTCTTGCCTTTGCGTGATTGCTCTTGGAGCCACAAACTCTTTCAACTTTTCAACTTCTATTAATTCATCGATTAAGCTTCAAGATTTTGACATTCCTTCTTGTTGTGCTCATGATATCTATGACAAACTCGATATTTTTTCGGGTCTCGAATGAAGTCTTATGCCTTCATCAATTCGGTTTTTAAAGGTACTCTTTATTTTGGTTGATTTCTACTACTTATATTATTGAGACTCTCAGTAAAGTTTGCTGAAAATCTTACGAGTCGGTGAGATCTCTTTGGGTGGCGGTTCGCCTACTTTTTGGGCAAATTCCTTGTTCCTACATGTGAGTTCTCCCTTGGAATGGTTGGTGACGACGTTCCTTAAATTTGTGTCTAGTTGCCAATCGTGGGTAATCATTCTTCCTCCATTTGGTTTCCCAAAAATTTCTCTTCAAGTGGTGCTTCCGTGATGCTGTGCTCATTAGAGGAATGAAGGCTAGTTATACTCTTTGACTGATATGTGGGTGTTAATGAGTTATAACAACTCAATCAAGATTCTTGGGTGTTATAGTCCAAGCACATAGAGAAAAGGATTTTCCATCTACCTCTGAGCTAGGGCAACATAGTTGACAGTAGGTTCGACATTGCGCACTTCAACATCTTCAAAAAATGGGTCATAAAAGTGCTTATGTCTCTCCATGTTTTAGGCATAATTGTAGTAGCGTATGTGGACTTTTATGTGAATTTTGCGCACTAATGAAATGAGCTACAAATATCCTTTTGAACGTTGTAAATGAGGTGATTACTCCTAATGATAAGTTATTGAACCATTAGAGGGAAGACCCCTTGAGGGTCAAAAAAATAATAGACATTTCACTGTGTCGTTTATTCTCAGCAAGCATACAATAGATTCAAATTAGGCGATTTGGTCGGAAGGATCCGACCACCCTCGATAGGATTCCATGGATGAACAAGTTCGATATGGATTCCATAGAAGTTTTATTTTACAATAATTAATTAAAAAATATTATCGATATAATAATATATTGTTGTAAAATCTAATTAAAGAAATTCTAATTAATTAAATTTTATATAAATAATATATTATATATGATACGAGTTATCATCGAGCTTAATATTGAGTAGTTACCAAGATACTTGTTTAACAATATACGAGTTTGTTCGTGAACATAGATGAACAAGTTCGACTATGTTAATGTTTAGTTCATTTTGATTTTGAGTTTTTAAAAATTATCCAAGTTTGTTTATTTAGTAATTTGAATGAACATTATTGAGTCTTAATGGAATCAAAGTTCAAGTTATTCATCGAGTGCACCGGTTCATTTACAGCCCTGTGCACAAGGCTTCACGTGCTTAAATGAATAAGTTTCCATGTATATTTTTACCTGATGGAGCTTTTTGTTGTGCATGTTGCAAGGTTTTCTGAGGGTGGTCTGGTTATGCCATTTTCAGTTGTGCCTTTCATTCATTTTGTCTGATGATTATCTGATTTAAAGAATTGCTTGGAATGAAAAAAATATCCTGAAAATTACTTTATCGAGCTGTAAAAATGCCTGAAAGAATTTTTTAATACCTCAAAAGAACTATTCTTATTACGCTTTTCTTAACCTATTTTGTTTTCTTTGTATAGTTTGTGAAAGAGTTGATTTGGCTGGTTGCTGAAGATGGGTACCCCTCGCGCAGCTGTTGTCCACAAGAAAAATATACACATTGGTGGAGGTATGACATTATACATGCACGGTTACACTAATAGTTTAATATTACTTAGCAGCATTTTGAGAGTTATAATTTGTTGAAATTTCTTGAAAAAGCTACTTTGACGATGAAACCTGACAGGCTGAAGACTGCTAAGACTGCTGGCAAAAAGCTCAAGGCTTTGGAAGATCTTAGAAGTACTTATTTACATGTTGTAGGGGCTTCAACATATGTTAATTTCAAGCAGAAATCTACTAGAATAGGAAACAAAGTAAAAAAGAATCAAATGACACAGGGAAAGCAGAGCAAGTCAGTTTTGCAGGCCGATTTTTCCTGTCCGTCATCCGAACGGTTCTCTACGTTCGGACGCCAGTTACATAATGACGCGTGGCGTCCGGGGGTCCACAAGTCCACGTGGGAAAGAAAATGAAAAAAGAGGGAAAAAGTCAGGCCCAGCCTCCCCGCCATTTGAAATCCCGCTTTTTGTTGAATACGGTTTTTGGTTTCGCTCGCTCTGCACTTTCAGTAACAGTAAAATAAATAGCAGAAAAGTGATTTTTTTGGCTCTGTTGGGGTTTTCGAAAACTGTTTTTTTTGCTCTTTAGGGTTAACGAAAAGTGATTTTTTGGCTCTTTAGGGTTTCACTTTTACTGCAAGAGATGGAGTTTGATTTCTCTCTTAATGAAGAAATATGAAGCATGAATTACGAAAACAACTCGTTTGGGACGGATGTAAGATTAACTTTACCCAGAATGTTTTTGTTGAAGAGATGAGTAATAACTTACTTAAGGTCGGTTTTCATGAAGATTTTTCTGGAGTATTTTTAATAGTATTTTGGTGTATTTTTAGAGTATTGCTGAGTTTAGGTTAAATTCAAGTCCATATATATATGGGTAATTTATTTGTTATTTTGAGGCTGTTGCTGTCTTAAATTTAAGGTATTCATGCTAATTGATGTTAATTCTGTGTTTTTCATGAAGATTTTTCTGGAGTATTTTTAGAGTATTTTTGGTATATTTTTTGAGTATTGCTGAGTTTATGTTAAATTCAAGCTTGCTATATATATGAGTAATTTATGTGTTATTTTGAGTGTCGTTGCTGCATTAAATTTAGGGTATTTCTGCTTGTTGATGTTAATTCGTGTTTTTTCATGAAGATTTTTCGAAGTATTTTTAGCAGTATTTTGGTGTATTTTTAGAGTATCGTCAGTTTGAGGTTAAATTCAAGCTCTACTATATATATGATTGATTTATGTGTTATTTTGATGTTATTCTGTCGCCTTAAAGCTAAGGTATTCCTGCTAGCTTAATCGTTAATTCCGTGTTTTTCATGAAGATTTTCCTGAGAGTATTTTTAGTGTATTCCTAGTGTATTTTTAGAGTATTGCTTGGGTCATATACATGTCTGACTAATTCTATTGTATAATTTCAATTTGTAGTTACCTGCGGCAGGAAGTTATTCAAATGATCCAATTGTACACAATTTTCTTAATACTATTGTTCATAATGAGGTAGAGATTTACGAACACTATTGCGCTTATGCACATCATATTGGATTCAGTGTCCGCAAGGATCACAACTGCTACTGGCCGAACTCCAAGCAAATTAAGTCGAATGATTATACTTGTGCAAAAGCAGCCATAAGAAAGAGTCACTGGTCGCCAATACGTTGAATTATCACATCGTCGCTGCATTATGAAGAAAAAAAAATACTATTAGATTTTATAAAGGAATAAGGCAGTATAGAAAAAAGTTGAATTATCACATCGTCGCTGCATTATGAAGAAAAAAACATACTATTAGATTTTATAAAGGAATAAGGTAGTATAGAAAAAATATTGTGGTTTTACATATTTAGTTTTGTATTGGTTCAAACAGGTATCTATAACCTGCTGCATCTGAGTTGGTATTAGATCTCTGTCAGGGAACTCAATGGCTGGACAGTCAACATCAGAGATGTCACCTTGTAATGCAATGAGAGTTTCTCACTGTTCATCCTCCTCCGCTGCTGTAGTCATATCCAAGTATTATTTCAAACTTCGTCGATATATCTGCTCTCGCAGGATATCACATGAAAGAGAATGATAGCTTCGTCTGTCTGTTCATTCGACTGTCTCACTCGGACTCGAAGTTGTTCTTCCGTTATTGGAACGATTTTCTTCCTCTTAATTACAATGAATGGGAAGACAACTGCCTTCCTTTTACGGGAGCCTCTGGACTTAACCCTTCGGATTATGCTACCCATTGGTTTTCAGTCATGGGTTCCTCCCCATGTTCCCCGTTCCCCTTATTTATTATGTCTTCAGTTGCAGGTTCCTCTACTGAAGCTATAATCCACATTGTAACTATAAAATCCGAAATCTTAAGCCCAGTTTCTTCTTCCCTCTTTCTCCATATATGTAGGAGGGTGTTCAGCCACTAATGAGCTTTCTTTAGGTGATTCGATGTCACATTTATTTAATTTCTTTTTTCATCTTGCCGTATCGGTTTACATCGCACAATTTCGGACTCAGGCCTACATTTACTATTTACATTTCCGTGAATTTACATACTAACGTAAGCTCCTCGAGCTTGAGCCATCTCTTCTGTACGACCAATACTGTTGACTGCGTATGTGAATATGTAGGCCGCGAGGTGCTTCGAGTTTGAACCAAAGGAGTACCACCACGTGAATCTGGTGTTAGTGGCTCGACAGAATTGGTAGGAGATCTGATCCCCTATAGGGGCAAGTAATAACTGCTCGTCCTCACGGACATCGGCAAATGATTCGAGAACCTACAGATGTATTTAGTAGAACTAATAAATATTTGATATAATATATAAACAAATAAGTCTGAAATAATACAAAAAATATTACTACGTACCTGTACAGTGCTAAGTTTTTGAAATATTAAATGAATCCTTGCTGGGTTGGAGCCCGTTTTTGTTCGCCACCTCAACATGCTAGGCTCGATATCGCAATACGTAGGTGCATCAAAGTACGCTACAGTAAACCACTAGTTGCGAATCAAAAATTAAATCAATATTTCACATTAATAAAATAGCACGACATATATTTATGTACTAGCAATGGAAATGGACTAATCGGCTGACGAAAAACAAGCCATTGAAGTATCACAATCTCTGATCCGTCTTTATTTTGATGTTGCACCCGTTTATTTGCTCGATCAGGTGGTCACACACCGTTGCAGACCAATTAAATGATGAAACATACAATTTAGATACTTTTTCATCATATAATTGGCCTGCAACGGTGTGTGACCCACCCGATCGAGCAAATAAACGGGTGCAACATCAAAATAAAGACAGAGCGTAGATTGTGATACTTCAATGGTTTGTTTTTCTCCTCCGATTAGTCCATTTCCATGACTAAATACATAAATATATGTCAGTTATTTTATTAATGTGAAATACTGTTTTAATTTTTGATCTGCAGCTGTGGTTTTACGAGCAGACAACTGTGACAGCCCCAGCTATTCCTGATGCCAGACATGACATGTTGAGGTGGCGAACAAAAACGTGCTGGAACCCAACAAGGATTCATTTAATATTTCAAAGACTTAGCACTGTACAGGTACGTAGTAATATTTTTTGTATCATTTCAGATTTATTTTTTTATACATTATATCAATTATTTATTAGTTCTACTAAATGCACCTGTAGGTTCGCGATTCATTTGCCGATGTCTGCGAGGATGAGCAGTTATTACTTGCCCCTAGAGGGGATCGGATCTCTTCTCCTACCAATTCTGCTAAGCCACTGACACCAAATTCATGTGGTGGTACTCCTTTAGTTCCGACTCGAAGCACCCCGCGGCCTTCATATTCACATACGCAGTCAGAAAGCAGTATTAGTCGTATAGAAGAGATAGCTCAAACTCTGAGGGAGCTTCACAATTTTGTATATAAATTCATGGAAAATGTAAATAGTAGATTAGACAGTCTAGAGTCTGAAATTGTGGCGGTTAAGACCGACATAAAGGAGATGAAAAAGAAATTAAATAAACATGACATCGAATCACGTAAAGAAAGCCCATTAGTGGCTGAACACGCTCCTACATATATGGAGAAAGAGAGGGAAGAAGAAACTGGGCTTAAGGTTCCGGATTCTGTAGTTCCAATGCTGATTATAGCTTCAGTAGAGGAACCTGCAACTGAAGATATAATAAATAAAAGGAACGGGGAACTTGGGGAGAAACCTATGATTGAAAAGTCAATGTGTAGCTTAGTTCGAAGGGTTAAGTCCAGAAGCTCCTGTAAAAAAAAAGGCAATTGTCTCCCCATTCATTGTAATTAAGAGGAAGAAAATTGTTCAAATAACGGAAGAACAAATTTCGGAGTCCAAATTGGACAGTCAGCAATTGGATGAACAGCGAGAAGCTATCATTCTCTTTCAAGGTGACATCCTCATGAGACGAAGCATATCGATGAAGCTGGAAACAAGACTGAATACGATTGCAACAATGGAGAGGATGAACATCGAGGAGCTCTCATTGCATTACAAGGTGACATCCCTGCTGTTAACTGTCCAGTCATTGAGTTCCCTGACAGAGATCTAATACCAACACAGATGCAGCAGGTCATAAATACATGTTTGAACCAATACAAAGCTAAGTACGTAAAACCACAATACTTTTTTCTATACTGCCTTATTTCTTTATAAAATCTAATAGTATATTTTTTTCTTCATAATGCAGCGACGATGTGATAATTCAACGTATTGGCGACCAGTGACTTTTTCTTATGGTCTGCTTTTGCACAAGTATAATCCTTCAACTTAATTTGCTTGGAGTTCGGCCAATAACTGCTGTGCTCCTTGCGGACACTGAATCCAACATGATGTGCATAAGCGTAATAATGTTCGTAAGTCTCAACCTCATTATGAACAATAGTATTAAGAAAACTGTATATAATTGGATCATTTGAATCACTTACTACTGCAAGTAACTACAAATTGAAATTATACAATAGAGTTAGTCAGACATGTATAGGACCCAAGCAATACTATAAAAATACACTAAAAATACTTAAGAAAAATCTTCATTAAAAAACATAGAATAAACATCAACTAGCAGGAATTCTCTAACTTTAAGGCAACAACAGCATCAAAATAACACATAAATTACTCATATATATAGTAGGCTTGAATTTAACCTAACATCAGCAATACTAAAAATACACTAAAAATACTCCAGAAAAATCTTCATGAAAAAACACAGAATTAACATTAACTAGCAGAAATACCCAAAATTTAAGGCAGCAACAGCCTCAAAATTACACATAAATCACTCATATTTATAGCGGAATTGAATTTAACCTAAACTCAGCAATACTCTAAATATACACAAAAAATACACTAAAACTACTCCAGAAAAATCTTCATGAAAAAACACAAAATTAACATTAACTAGCAGGAATACCCTAAATTTAAGGCAACAACAGCCTCAAAATAACACATAAAACACCAATATATATAGCAGACTTGAATTTAACCTAAACTCAATAATACTCTAAAACTACACTAAAAATTCTTCAGAAAAATTTTCATGAAAACCGACCATAAATATGTTCATCTCTTAAACAAAAACATTCTGGGCAATGTTAATCTTACATCTGTCCCAAACGAGTTGTTTTCGTAATTCATGCTTCCTATTTCTTCGTTAAGAGAGAAATCAAATTCTATCTCTTGCAGCAAAAGTGAAACCCTAAAGAGCTAAAAAACCATTTTTCGTTAATCCTAAAGAGCCAAAAAAACACTTTTTGAAAACCCTAACAGAGCCAAAAAACTACTTTTCTGCTATTTATTCTACTGTTACGGTAAGGCAGAGGCGAGGGAACAAAAAAGACCGTATTCAACAAAAAGGCAGGATTTCAAATGGCGGGGAGGCTGGGCCGGGCCGGGCCGGGCTTTTTCCCTCTTTTTTTCATTTTCTTTCCCACGTGGACTTGTGGACCCCCGGACGCCACGCGTCATTATGTATTTGGCGTCCGAACGTAGAGAACCGTTCGGACGATGGAAAGAAAAAACCGGCGTTTTGCAGGGCTTTGGAAAGGGGAATAAACCTTTTAATCATATATCGATTGATGAAGAAACAAAACAGTTCTGCATGGGCTCCCTTCCGCCATATAGAGGAAACAACAAATATATTTAAGCGCTCAGGCTGTGGAAGATCTTCAGAATATGCGACATATTTATTTATGAAAAAAATTCCAGGCTCAGAGTTTGGAGAACCATTTACGGTAATTAGCAAATATTTTTTCATTGAAAAACATTGTGGTACACCTGTGTTGGCATTTTCCGTTGCAATTCCCTTAGAATGTTAGACAAGAAATTTTGGTTTTACCATTCCATGCCATTTTAAATTTTAATATCAGTTGTTCCTGCTAAATATGGTGTACCATGTCTATGTTCGCAAATATTTTTATTCTTCCATTCCTTCAAAAAACCATCATGTTGCGTTATTTGGAATGTCAATTTTGGGTAGGTTTTTCCATTCTCTCTTTATTCTGTTAGTTTTGGTTGAGTGAAGGAAAAGATCATGAGACAGACGAGTCGGATTTTAAATATCAGTTCCAGGTTTTTTTCTTCAATTCTTTGCTTAATTGTTTCATATATTCACAGCTCTAAGTTTCACAAGTCTTAAAGTAGATGATACATGCTTAACTTGTAAATCGGTTGTACAAATGTGCAGGGCGCCTTTCATCAGTTTATACAAAGTGTAGCTGGATTATGGCTGGAAGATGACTACCCATTACCAGAATTAAAGCTGAATGATGGATTATTAAGAATTTAGTATTGGTGGTGACGGCAGTATTAAATTTGAAAGGCCCGATTTCTTAGTAGAATCTGTAATTAGTAGAAAATTTCTTAGCTTTGTTGAAGCTTTATGTACCTAAAGTACTTTGATATCAAAGATCAACTCATTTTTTTATTTTTAGCCAAAGGTTAATATAAGCATGGTTACTTTCCCAGTGATTTCCATGATGACATAATTATTTGGTCTATTCATTAGCATTTTTTTTATAATATTTTTATCAAGAATATTCTTTATTATTATTTTTTTATCATTCTCCTCTCTTTTATATGTATGCATATGTTTTTAGATTTGTATTAGAAAAATCGTTTTAATAATGCTTAAAAATTTACTTTTTATTTTATGCTCTATAACAGTTGAGAAAATTGCCTGTGATTATTTGAGTTCCCCTTAATCACAAGTACACATAACATCCAATAAGCTTCAATTAAAATCTGGAAATTAATAGCCATCACATTTCTGTCATAGGTATTACCTTATTATAGAACCAGCCAATGTCATTAATTCAAGAGTTGTATTGGTTATCCTAAGAAAAGTTTTAGAAGAATATTTTGTTTTAATATTTGATTTTTGATCTATATATATATATATAACCTTTAACACCTCCAAATTTCTATTCAATGTTTTGGTTTCTTCTTCCCAAACGCCTAGCTGAAAGCAATTGCTCTTTGCTTTGCTGCTTTTAAAGCTCCACCTAGCTCTTGCTCAGCCTAGGTCACACTATAGTGTTGAAGCTTATATTTTTGTGTATGTGTGTGTGCGCGCACGCCAATAGTTATATAGAGTATAATTTTATAAAATTAGTTTTAATGATGTTGAGGTGTGAATAATAGGATATAAATTTATAAACAACTTTGATTGACTTATTTATTTTTATTATTTTTGGTATTACAGTTTATTTATCAATAATATCAATAATGACTAACAGTTAAATTTTTATAATTAATTAGCTTAATTGTTATTTTATTAAATTTATCAACTTTGTGCCTCTTTGACTTTCTTTTATTATATATTATTCTACTGTTTTTTCATGAGCACACAAGGATCTCTTCTAGCAGAGACATGTACTACTCACTATTGAATCTATTAGTAATAGCATTTTAATATTTTGTTCTAACAAATTGGATCTCTGAGTCAGGAGTAAACATCATAATTCAATTGCATGGAAACGTATCAAAATATTTCATTCCATCGAGCTTGCAAGCTTTTAATAAACATCATGATTCAATTGCTTGAAAACATCTCAAAATATTTCATTCTATTGAGCTACAGAGCTTTTAGTGAACGTCTTGATTCATAAATATAACATCGACATTTTATTTTGATGCACATTTTACATCAACTAAACATGAAAGTTTATGGTAGTAAATTCAAATCTGGTCCTCCATCAAGTTCATTCTTCTTTCTTCTACATGTAACAATAGCGATGATAATAAACTAGTGAGCTTTCAAGTTTATTATGATAACAATTCTATTACAAAATTTAGATGCCAAGAAAAAAAAGATGTGCTCATCATACACTTGTACATATATAAGGAGTAAAATCTTAATTAATAGGAAGAAACCGTGAGTGATTTGGTTGAGTATGGACAACTCTTGATTTAGGTTAGATGGGGATGATGAACGGATGTCATTCATTTGCGCATGTATCCATTGGACGGCAGATAAGGAGTCACACGAGGAGATAAAACATAAAGTACGGCCCGAGTCAGCACTAATGTGGAAGGCGGCGTCGAATGGGAGTGCGACGCATGGGCTTTCTGAGCTGCTAAGGTTTGAGTCAGCATCTTGTGGATAAGTATAAAAATAGTCTTTTTAAATGATTTAAATAATCCATAAACTTAAAAAAAAAAAATTTCATAACTTGGTACAGTAAAATCCTAAAAATAAAATAAAAATACTTATATGCTCAGTAAACAGGAGAATTATGTTGACCAAAAATCAAAATTATTTAAACCATATTTATTTTTAAATTATTAAATACTCTAAACCTTCATTAAATCATAATAACTAAATATTAATCACGATGACATGAAATTCTGAGGGTTTGTTCTCTTTGTGGCAAGGAGTATTATCTGATTTTTTCAAAGTTAGAGAACACCCCTATCACGGTAAACCCTAATTTTCAAAGTTAAGTTACCCTTTTATTTAAAATAATTATATAAATTAAAATAAAAATAAAAAATATGAGTTTGTTTGGCAAGTTCACTGTGGTCAGAGAAGCATGAGAAAAATAAAGCCTATGTCTAAATCTCTTTAAAATGCAATTTCTTAATTTAAGTCATTAAAACCCATAAAAGATTAAGTAAATAAAAATATAATCCAAAGATCATAGAAATTGATCCACATTGAATATAATGGTTATGGAAAGCCTCTATAAAAATTTTAAACTAATATGAATTGATTTGACCATCAAAGTGTATTGTTCAAGAAAAATAAGACTTTCGCACTAAGATAATTATAATAAATAAAATATAAATAAAAAAATTACGAAAAGTGGTTTGGAGTGATCATTGTGACCAAGTGCACAAAAAAAATATTAAAATAAAAAGTCCATTTTGGGCTAATTTCTTAATTTAAAATTAATTAAAAAATTTTTAAAATCTCAAAATATAAAAATGCACCAAAATATCACAAAATGTTCCTTGACCACTTGGGATCACTTAGAATATTTTTTTCCTAATTTTCTTAATAAAATTATGCATTTTTGAATGTCTAAAATGTATTTTCCCTAAGTTTTCACTAAAATAATTATAAAAAATAAAATAAATATAAAAAAATGAAATAAATTTTTTTAAGTTTCTTGAAGTTAGAGAGATCAGTGAAAAATATTAAATTGATTTTCTAAAATAATATGTATTTTCTATTTAATTAACCACCAAATTAAACAAATAATTATAAAAATTAAAACATAATTTAAAAAATCATGAATATTAACCCAAGTGGTCCTATGACCTAAGTGAAGCTCCAATAATTTTACTAAGAATAGAAACTTTTCTTTAATCAATTAAGAGAATTAACTTTGAAAATTTCTATTTTTGGACTAAAGTAATTATATAAATTAAAATAAATATCATAAAAATATGATTCCATCTCTGGTCCTTCAATTAATATATGAGAGATAGATCAACAAATTCTCAAGCCCATGTCAATTAATTTAAAAGATTTATAAAGATAGGAGTCTTAGGGGCAAAATTATAATTTCCACATGTCACCTCTAATTAAAATTCAGGATGGGTTAAAAGCTTAAAGGGTGATATTTTGATCCTAAACAACATTCTAAAGTGATTGAAACGTGATGGTAAGGGGTAGAAACCAATTAACCTTCACTTTTAGAAAAAAGGGTATAAGTGTAATTATCCCAATTGTTAGAAATTGGAAGAAGAAATTAACTGGAATGATCTAAATGTTGGGACATAAGTTAGAGAGTTGATAATTCACTAGTATAGAGTCCCAAACCAGTGATTGACCTATAGGTCAATCTTCTAACAAGAATCAAATGTCTTTAATATAGCACTCTTAATAAATTACACATTTCACCCTCATGTTTTATGAGCTTTATAGTGAGCTAGGTTTAATCTAAAGATACTTGAGGGTTAGTTGGAACATAAATCATAATTAATCCCCTTTAAACACTACAAGCTCAAGCTTGCTTATCCCTCTCTCATGAGTTAATTAAGTTATAGAACTGCGCACAACTTAAACCTAGTGAACTACGGGGTGATCTATTCAACATAACAAGCTCAAATGGCCTCGAAATGATTCAGAAGTCTCTAAAGGTTGTCTAGGGTATCCTCCGAACACCTTTATAATCTTTTGGATGTTTTGAAGGACAATTGAACTTATTATGTTATGTTTAAGAAAATAATCCTTTAAGAACTTTACGGACCCGCTAAGTTATGAATTGTGGTTTCTTTTGAATTTAAACCGTTAAAGCTTCAACACTGCTTTTTTCATGCAACACTTGTATTTACTTTGCAATTTAAGATATATGCATGATTATAAACGCTAACATTTCAGCGAAAACAGCGAGGAGATGACATGTATGCATTTACTATTTATTTACTGTCATTTTATTATTGCAATTTAGCACTGCTTTAATATATTATACATGCTTGGTTGAAATAATTTCCAAATGTCAAAACAAACAACTTTCAAAATTAAGATAAGTCTTTTTAAAAAAAAATAAAAAATTAAACATTTTCAAAATAATCAAACAAATATAATACAGTCATTTTGAATTTACAGGAGTCCCTCAGATGAAATAACCTACGGTTGCTAACGATATCTCCCCACTTTAAAAGAGCTTAACAAATTGTTTAAACTAAGTAAATTCAGCAGTCTGGAGTTGGTTTTGAGACATTCAAATGTTGTAATTGTTCTTAGTGAAGTGCTCCTTTCTTCAATACTTCTCCCTACTCTTATTCATAGAGTGGTTTGTGCTTATAAGTCCAAGTTTTGTAAGGGATATTAGACTGATTTAGTGCTAAAGAAGAACGCTAAAGCCCAACGGGTGACTAAAGAAAAGTTTGTCCGTGACATATCGCTCTATTTCTTTAGCATGTATTACATGACAAATCTGAATTCAATATAATATTAAATCCAAATTTAGCTTATTTGAATCGATATATGTATATGTATATTTATTTATTTCCTATGACCTTAACAGTTTCTTAAATTATAATAAGATGCAGTTTGTGGCAAAAATGCGATTAAATGAATATAATCAAGTTAGACAAATTGGAGCATTACATAATACCATACTTGGCCCCGCGAAACACTGCACCCTTAGGCTATGTTCTATATTTATTTCCCTCCATCCTTCCCCTTCCACGCGCCCATTTCCTCCGCCTCTGTTTCCGCTTTACCCTCTCCCGCCGGCGAAGCCTTCTGAAATCCTCCGTCTCCGGCGACAACGATGCCAAAGGATTGTGGAAACCACAAGTCCTACTATCACCACAAGCTTTACCGCTGGATCTTCGCCAGCTTTCTAATCCTCGTCATCCTCATCCTCTTCATCATCCTGGTAATCTGGCTCCTCCTCCGTCCCACCAAACCTAAATTCCTACTTCAGGACACCTCCATCTATCAATTCAGTCTCTCATCAAACACCAATCTCCTCTCCTCAAACATCCAGGTCACCATCTCCTCCCGCAACCCCAACGATCGCATCGGAATCTACTACGATCGCCTTGACGCCTTTGCTGAGTACAAAAACATGCAGATCACCGCAGCTACGGAGCTCCCTTCCGGCTATCAGGGCCACAATGATGTCAACATCTGGTCACCCTTTCTCTCCGGCATCTCAATCCCTGTCGCGCCATACCTCGTGGACGCCATCGGCCAGGATGAGAATGCCGGATTACTGCTAATGAAAATCAAGATTACCGGTAGGCTACGATGGAAGGTTGGAAGCTGGATCTCCGGTCACTACCACATCGATGCCAGCTGCCCTGCGTTTCTTACAGTGAATAATGGTAAGGATAAATTCCGGCTTCAGCAGATGTCTCCCTGTAGCGTCGAAGTGTAAGGCCTACGGCTGAAGCTTTGGCGATCGTTAATGGAATTTACATTTCCTTTTTTTTTCTTTTTCTTTTTCAAAATTTGCTGGATTTACATCAGTCGTAGATGTGATGAAGGATATATTTATAACGATTTCACTACAATTGATCTTTATTTTTATCAGAGTATGTACTTAATGTATTTACTACATAGCGTTGCGCAATCAGAGAGTACTTTGCTAAATTATTTTTTGACAGTTTTTTTCGAAAAATTACCGCTATAATCTCATTTTCCCATCATTTTTGGGTTATTTTATAAGGATAACGCACGCAGCGCTGTGTTCGGAATCCGCAAATAACCACCGACTGACCATCCAATAACCTATGAGATTGTGTATTTCAGGATTATCAGGATGTTATTAGGAGGTTATTGCCGTATTATTCCGAATAACTAGCGAATAACCTCTTAATAATATCACAATAACCTCTGCAGTTTTAATTTTATATTTTTTATCTGTTATTTGAGGTATTGTAAGGTTATTGGGAGGTTATGTCTCAAATAACGCTGCAATAA
This sequence comes from Papilionanthe hookeriana x Papilionanthe teres, assembly GCA_022702705.1. Lineage (NCBI taxonomy): Eukaryota > Viridiplantae > Streptophyta > Magnoliopsida > Asparagales > Orchidaceae > Papilionanthe > Papilionanthe hookeriana x Papilionanthe teres. Next base: position 54,783,404 of record CM040437.1, read on the forward strand.
CTTTCTAATAACCTGTCAATAACCCCGTCAGTTCAATTTTAATGTTATTCACGGAGTTATTATGAGTTATTTGTTGGTTATATGGTGGTTATTTGAGGATTTCGTTGTTTATATGGAATAATTTTCCTCACTTCTGGCTAAGTGCGATTGGTGTGACTAATTTTAATATATATATATATAATAGCTACCACAGGTATTTGAACATTAGATTATTTTTCAACAACTTTACAGCTATATTTTACTAAAATGTAATTGCCCAAAAAGACACTCAGTTTCATCGACTGCGCACCAGCAAAATATTCAAAATTAAGTTGAATCTCGCTTTTGAAAATGGATCAGATGTCAGAACAATCAGCCAACCCAAACATTTAATTTGAATTCACTATGATCATGCAACAAAAGCTTCAATAATGATCAATTGCACATCAAATTTCTCAATTTAGTCACTAACTGGCCAAATGAAATTGCCCAAAGGTTCAGAGTATCTTGCTAGAAATCGGCAATGAAAGGGAAGTTGATGATGGCTTCATATTACCATGGTCCCTGGTTGGAGATCAATGTGTGTTATTGTTGTAATCAAATTGCAATGTGCTAGCTAAATTCATATGTTTTATAGCTAACTCATATTCAAATGCAGAACCAACATTATTTTTTAGGGTAGGTAAAATTATTGACCATCTATTTTTTTAAGCATTAGGCAAGTTAAAATATCGAGGCAGGTAGAATCATTAAGGGCCCGTTTGGGGCGGCTTATTAGAGGTGCGGTGGCGTTTTCGTAACTCTCCCGTGCGTTTGTTTCGCGCGTTAAGGATTACGGTAGGATAACGCTGAACGCCGCTTTCTTCTTCCCTTCGTTATTCGGGGCCGCCCTTCGCACCCCGCGTTCAGCTTATCGTTCGGGCTTATTACCCTCTCGTCCTCGATCTCGTCCGCAGCGTCCCGATCTCTTTCTGTCGCGAAGCCCAGCGTCCCGATCTCGTCTCCCCTTCTGTCGCGAAGCCCATATCATCTCAATCCCCTCCCGATACTCACGAGAGCTGGGAGCAAGAAGGGCTCTGTCGCTCTTTCGATGGCCTCTGATGGCGATGCCCGAGAAAAATCTATCGGGGCTACGTTATAGCGTCGCCTGAGAACACCAACTGGCCATCGGCAACAAATGAAGCTGAGGACGCTGCCAGAGAAGTGGAGAGGATCACTGATGCATACGAAAGCTCTTCCTCTGGTCCACAAACTTCAGCTCTCAGAGGACACTGATGGATTGTGAGTATGCAATAGTTTTGCTTCTTCTCATTGATTTACTGTTTTGATTGGTGAGATTCAAGGCGTTTGGTTTGTCTGACCGATCATCTCGTTTGGTGAGATTCAAGATATTTTGACGAAATTAATCTCCTCAATATGGCAAATATAACTGTTGTTTTGGATTTTTTTTTTTTTTTGCTTTTTTGGTCTCTTATTTCTCTTTGTTCTGTTTTGAGGTTGCTGCCCTAAGAGTTCTTAGAAGAGGTTGATGTTTTGGTTTTTTTTTTGCCGTACCAGAGTTGCTATTGTTTTCTAATTGATAGATTTATCTTTTGTGGTTTATGTTACATCTCTGTTCTTCTGCATTATTCAATTCCTTTTATCGTCATTCTTGCAGTCTTTCTGTTTTTTGTTCAGAATGTTTAAAATTATTTTCATATTCTGCTATATATATATAAATTTTGGTAGGAAATTGGATATATGTGTTTTATTTGTAAATACATAAGAATTAGGACTCATATGACTCAAATCAATAATATCACATAAAAAATAGGACTACTCTCACTTTTAAAAAGAGAGATACTCCAAACAGACCCTTAGTGTTCATTCCAGTGTAAGTCCAGACATCTATATGTTAATAAAATATTTATTGTTAAATTTGAAATATGATTTTATATGTTAATAAAATTTTATAAATAAAGAGGATCATAAATCGTTATTTTTTACAAACAATGTCGCATATAAAGCTATTTTCAAATGCAAAACCAAACAAATTCAACAATTTATTCATTTCAGGGGCATAAGAGTCATTTATTCATAAACAACTGCAAATCAGCTGTTTTTCAAACGCTCAAACCAAACAGACAGACAACTTATTCGAATCAGCTGCTTATCAGCAGATTATCAGAATAAGCACCTTATCCGAATAGTTTGAATAAAATGCTAATTGCCCCCAAACAGACCCTAAATTACATAAACTGCGTAAAAGATAAATTTTGATATTTATATTGAAAAAATTACAAAAATTTAGAGGGCAATTTCCCACTCTGGACGTAAACTAGTTTGCCCCTGCTCATATTAACTAACCCTTACTATGCAATGTTACATCTATTTGTTAATTTTAGTGCTATGTTTTGACTCATATATTTGAATAAGGTGCATCAAGTGGTCGACAACGAAACATTTGAACTTTTGGGATAAGTCTTCTGCATTTTGAGAATCTAATAAAATTTTAATTTTTTTTTTACTTTTTGTTTGCTTTCTCTCATCTTTTATCTTTGTTTAGCTTAAAAATTTCATCATACTCATCAAGCTAAAGGAACCACTGTCAGAATCGCACCTGCAACTCGTTATCCCGCCAATCGACTGCCTCTTCCTCCAACCGGCTACTTTTTCCTCCTATCAGTCATCTTTTCTTCGAATCAACCGTCTTTTCCTCTGATTGGCCGCCTTTTCCTCTGATCGGCCTCCTTTTCCTCTGATCGATTGTCTCTTCCTCCAACCGGCCGCCTCTTCCTCCAATCAACCGCCTCTTCCTCCAATCAACCGCCCCTTCCTCCAACCGGCCACATTTTGCTCCAACCGGCCGCCACTTCCTCCAACCGACCGCCTCTTCCTCCAACCGACAGCATTTTTCCTTTGATCGTCTACCTCTTCCTCCGACCAACTGCCTCTTCCGGTTGCATTTTTCCTCCAACCAGTCGCCTTTCCCTCCGACCAACTGCCGATCATCGGAACCCCGACGAAACCCCCTACAGAAAAATTCCAGAATGAAAAATCTGGCGATCGACAAAGTACCGATTAGTATGCACCAATACAAAAGACAAAAATAACATGTATTACTCTTTTAAAAGCGATTTTGTGATCTTACTTTTCCATCCTCTTTCTATCTCTCTGTAATGAGGGTCTCTTTAGGCTCTCTCTCCCTCCCTCATGTAGTGAGCTTGCTCCTTTCCCCCTCACTTGTAACCTCTCTTGTGCAGACTAAAAATTGGCCACCGAGCCTGAGTACCATCTCTATTTGCCCCTCGACAGGGCAACCCTATCTCTTTGTCTCCCTCTCTTTTCTTGGACACGGTTCAAAGGACAAATTTGGATTTAATATCCTAAAAAGTGTGGTGAGCGTGGAATGTGTCACTGACAAGACGAAAAGCCTTCCGTGTTGGAGAAAGCTGAATGACAGAGAAATAATAAATAAAAAAAAGGAAAAGAGACAAATCTCTTTCTCTATCTCTTCATTAGTAAAAATAATTTTCTCTCTTTCATTTCAACCTTTCCTCCGGAACGAGCAATCAAAACCTCTCCCAAACCATAAGAAACCTCTAAAAACTATCTCAAAACTCCACAAGTGAAAGGTTAAGAACTTGTCTCCTACGCCTCAGAGACAATTGGCTACCAGGCAGTGACAAGCTGTGCGAGGTGTATAAAGTGATCGTCATCGATCCCAGAAACTATTCACCACCAAGAAGCAACAAGCTTCGCGACAGGTATGCAGAGATCGCCTTCAACACTTGAGATGACATGTCACTCAACAACGATATGCACCATGAGGGGTATATGGCTATCGTCTTCGACCCTTGAGATGATTCTCTACTCTACAACGACAAGCTCTACAAGAGGTATAAGACGATCGCCTTTGGCCCTTGAGATGACTCACCAACCAGCAAAGTCAAGCTCTGCATGGAGTAATAGTTGATCTCCTTCATCCTAGAGATGATTCGCCACCTGAGAACGACAAGCTCTGCCAGGGGTATACGACGATCATCATAGACTTTTGAGATGACTCACCACCCAGTAGCGACAAGCTCCGTAAGGAGTATACGGCGAGTCTTGAGATGATCGCCACCCAGTAGAGATAAGTTCTGCGAGGAGTATATGACGATCGTCTTCGGGTCTTGAGATGACTCGTCGCCAATCATTGACAAGCTCTTTGAGGGGTATACGACGATCGTCTTTGGTCCTTGAGATGACTCGTCAACCGTCAAAGACAAGTTTGGTGAGGGTATACGACCATTGTCCTCGTCGCCCACCGGAGGCCACGTTCTAACGAGAGTAAAAGAGACCATGGGAGGGGTGGAACTTGAGTTGAGAAAACATCATATACAAAAGATAATCTTCTAAGAAATCTACTCATCAAAAGCCAACTAAAGGGATGTTAAAAAGCTAAGCAAAGCTAGGGGCTAAGGAACAAATGTTTTTTTTACTTATGAGTTTTCCATTTTTATTGCATCTTCTCATCTAAGAAGTGAAAAAATCGAGGGCTTCATGTTTAGCCTAAAAATGTCACTTTACTCATCAGGCTAAAGAAACCGCCGTCAAATTAAAATTTTAATTTAATTTTTTTTTACTAATTTAAGTATCACTATATATCGTCATTGATTTTACTCAACGATTATTCAAAGAATTACAACTTTTAATAAAAAAAAAGGTAAAACAAATTTTAATATTATTGTGTTCACAACTCACAATCCATAAAGAAAAACACTGAATTTATAGATTCACCAATTCATTATGCTTAATTTCATTGATTAATCTAAGAAAATCACAATTATCAATCAATAATCAGATATATTGCAGTCTCTTCTCATAACTTAAATGTCATTATGTCACTAAAATATAAGATTGCATTAAGTTTTATGCCCAAATGATTGTAAGTTGAAATTGATTATATTCAAGTTCCAATTATGAATCTTATTTGTATATATCTCCCAAGCATCACATTGAAATCCACTTAGACTTTAAGTTCTATTTTACTTGTGATCCGACAACCAAAACTCCCTAAAACCATGACTATAACTCCAATCCCGTTCAATAATTGATTCTAAAGTTGTCTAGTTGGGACCATCACACAATGTAGCTCCGGTTGTACGCAAACCGAGCTTGAGCAAATTCGAGATTGGATTATGTTTGGTTCGTTTGAAATTAATTATGTTTGAAACTAGCTTATGCTCAAAATTACTCGTAAACACCGTGTTTGTGTTTGACCCATATTTCTATTCGTGTCTGACTCAAAATTGACTCTTTTAAAAGGGTATTGGATTCGAACCTGCACCATTTTCATGTAATAAATAACACAGAACCACATAATCACACGAGCTGTAGTAATTTAAGTTTAGATATAAATATATATAAAATAGTATTATATAAATAATATATATAATTTTATTATTGCGAGCTAAACGAGCCGAACATAATCAAACAATGTTTGTGTTCTGCTCATTTAGAATTCGACCTTAAGTAATTTGAGTTGTGGTGCTAAATGCACTGTGTCGAGGACTTTCCAATTTCTCATTTGAAGAAATTTTGCAAAAATAATATAATTAATGATAATAAACATACAAATAATGTAATTTTTTTTGACAAAATTCAATCACTACCTAATTAAATTATCACATTCAATTATTGCAAATAATTCTATGAGAGGTAGGAAGTAAGCCTAAAAAAGGGAACACCTTGAATTACTTCAACTGAGATAAATGGATACATCAAATAATTCTATAGCTAATTTCACATAATTAACCTTAATTAGAATCACCAATATTGATAAATGAGTGAATGAAAACATATGTTGATGTTAATATGGTCACTTTTTTAAGGAAATATTATTGATTTTGTAGCATTTTTATTGATGAGAAATTTTGTGTATATAATTAGTAACAATATTTAATCAAACACGAACAGTCATGTGTTTGATCGTATTCGAATCATTATTTTTTAAAATATAAAGTAATTTTAAATAATTATATGTAAAAAATTATCATATTTTAAAAATAAGTATATGCTCTAAAAATGTATCATATTTTATAAAATTAAATCCTATAAAGTTTATCTAAAAACTTTATTATTATTTTAACAATTCAAATAATTCAAATAAATTTGAAAGATTTCAAACAATTCGAGTAATTCAAACAATTCGAACAATTCAAACATTTCAAACTAATTTCAAACAAATCATACCGAACACGAACAATAACTTCACGAACAATTTCAAACATAAGCCTATTTCAAACACACTTAATTTCAAACAAACCGAACACGAGCACAACCTTTTTTTCGTTCGTGTTCGGTTCGTTTACACCCCTAGAAAGGAGAGCATTAGTTCACTATAGAGACCACCTTCACCGCCTAACCTATTAGAAGAGAAATTTAAGAAAAAGAAAAAAAAAACTCAAATTTAATTTGATGCATAGGAATATTCAAGTCAAGTTTCTATTGTCCCTCTTAACCAAGTCAACCATTTTAATCTAGGTAATTAATTTGCATTTAATTGAGTTCATTTTGTGGAGCTTGATCCTCTAACTTAGATTAATGATGATCCATCCAACTAAATTTCAATTTTTGAATTATTGATCATACTATGAAAATCTTATGATCAATTAAATTTTAATTTTGATCCACCATTCTAGCTAGCTTGTGTAACCATTTTTAAACTTTGGTAAACACTAGTCCTAATTTAGCCTTTAGGTGGAACAAGTTTCAAATAATCCATTTTAACATCTTGATTTCATTTCATTTAATTATTGAATGAATATTATATTACTTACTTTGGAATATAGTTTTAAATTAAAGCCTCACCTTTTAAGCATTTTTACTTAATTAATTACTTTAGAAAACTGACCTAATTAGAACTTTAACCTTATATAGTTGTTGTTGGCCTAGTCCACTCCAATGGAGTTAGATGCATGAATTATTAAAGTTTTATAATATAATATTTTCATCCAATGCAATTAATTTCTCAACCATACATGAGCCAACTTAAAGGACCTTAGTTCACTTTAACTCAATTGAATCCTAAAGGTTTTTTTTTTTCTTTTTTGGCAAATTTTGATTAATTTGGCCCCATTAATGATCATAACATTGTTATAATAGATTAAAAATTATTGCTTTGTAATAAATTTAACCTAGTATCAATCCAAAGTATTCATTAGATTAATTTGATCCAAATTTGCCTAATTTAAGATTTTGGCCAAATTGATTAGATTGATCAATTACATATAAGCTAAACCTTCCATTCAAAATAAATAAGTTCATGATGTTTTAATTGAACCAAATCAGGCTCTAATTAAGATAATTATAATCAAAGTTGGCCTAATAAGAATATAACTTAAAGAGATAACACCAACACGAAGGTCACAAATCAAAACCTCACATCAAATTTTGGATAATTCATCATAGATAAATCTCCAAGCAAGCCCATATATGTATCCTCTTCCCTTCCTAATTAATTGAGAATTCTTTATAAACTTAATTTATGGATTTTCAATCAATAATTTTTGATACACCAATCCAAAAAATGAAAATTTGTAGTGATTAATTAATTCTAAGACTGCAAGGCTTTTCATTTCTTAGTTTGGTTAAATTTTATCTTATATTTAAACTTTAAATAATGTAACATTTATCTTATTTTACTACCTCTTATATTATTAAATGTATTTAGTCATTTTAATAATTATTTTTCGTATTGAAGCTTTACATGATTTGTTAAACATGAAAAATACCTTTTGCTATATGACTTCACTTTGTGTTGCTTTTAACTTATAGAATAAACTTATCTTTTTCTTGAGAAAATTATTTGTGCAATGTTTTCTTAGCTACTCTGCCTTTAGTGAACTACTAAAGTATCTTGTCTTATGCCTTAGGTTGCGATAAATTTTTAATTGTCCTGCTCCACTCATACTTCTCTCATCTCCTAACAAAACATTCCTTTCCCCAATAAAAGTCTTACACAAACTTAACTCATAGCCCTCTTTTTGCTACACACATCCAAACCCTTTATTAACTCTTGTACACATTCCCCATATTCATCCGACTTCCTATGGCTTACAATCCCGTTAACGTAAATATAATATGGCCCAAAGCCAAAAAATAAGTAAATAAATCTCCGTTGCAATCAATAAAACTAAGAAATTTATAACTTCTTAATAAATTGATTTAAATACCATAAAGATATCCCCGTTAATTTTCTAGCATTAAATATTATGATATGGATTTTTTAAAAATTTTATTCTAAAAAACATACTTTCTAATGCCTAGACTTCTAGGAACAAATAATTCCAAAACATAGATTCCCTTCACCCCACTAATCATGTAATCCTTCACCACTATCCTCTAAATAAGTTACATTCAAATGCCTAGACTTCTAGGAACAATTAATTCCAAAACATAAATTCCCTTCACCCCACTAATCATGTATTCCTTCACCACTATCCTACGGAGACACTAATAAAATTGGTATTTTTACTATCAAAATTATATAAAACATACATCATATTGTTGTTATAGTCAATAACATCAAAGAAGTTAAGGCCAAGTTCCTTAAAGCCACACATTGGTGACCTAACAAAGCAAATATTTTTTTCTATCACAATATTATTTTTTTAAGGACTAAAAAACATGATTTATCTTGTAACTATAGATTTATTATTTCTTGGCAATGTTTACTCTTACTTTTATAGATCTTTTAATTTAAAAATTGATAAAATTTTAATATGAACCAACCATAATCAAGATGTTCTCATATTTTTTAAATAAGAAGGATAATCCTTACTATGAATTATGATTAAAACATGATAGCTAGAACTTACAGTTTTAAAAATCATTTAAATAATTAAAAGCTTTTTGCATTTATTACAATTTATAAGTATTTATTTCATAATAAATTCATAAATCATAGAAATCATTTAATTATAAAATTAAAAAAAAAATTATACAGTAAGTTAAATTATGTTAAATTCTATGGCTATATGGTTGAAGAATTTTTTGTCAAAAGAAGCCATACAAAGAGCTTGTAATGTAAGAAGTCTTATATAGCCTACTCTATTAGAAGCTCTCATGCCTTCAATATTAATTTGATTAAGATTATATATTCAATTTCCCTACTCTTCTATGATGGCCTTTCCTTCTTATTTGGCTCTTCAAAATTATTTATGAAATTTAAAAGTAAACATTCTACTTACAAAATAATTTACCTTTCAAAGTATCTTAGATAACTATTAAGAGTTTTAAACTATTTTAAAGAAGATCCATTAGGAAAAAATATATGTATCTTTAAGAAAGTAAATGTATTTTAAAATATTTTGCAATATCACGGACTTCATATTAGGCACAACTTATCATACTGAGTTTGAACTTAAGGATGATTAGTATAGAAGACTCCCTAACTAAAGAATTTTGGATATGAATGATCCATTAACTAAATTAATAATTTAATCCACAATTTATTTATAACATATATCAGAAAAAAAAATTTATTAAGAGAGAAAATAAGGTATATAGTGAACATGCATAATGCCATGAGAAATTAATTATTTCTCTCATAATAACTCTTAAAAAATTTTAAATTTTAAATTCCAAAGAAATTTAACTCTCTCATTTCCTAAGATAAATCTACAAAGCTTTGCAAAAGAAAGGAAAAAATGGAAAGAAAGTAAAAAATCAACAAAGAATACTTTGAACTCTAAAATAAATTTGAGTTTCCTCATGCTCCTTATGATTGAGTTACCATTTCTACTATTCTAACTCTTTGAGTCTAGTCCAACTATTTTCTATGCAACATCACATCAACTCCAAGATTCTTTCATAGCATTTAAACTTGATTATATGTGACAGTATATGCTTAGATTTGATTTGATCATGTTTATATTCCCCATGTTACACAAATTCCTTCATAAAATGAAATACTACGATAATTGTTACCATCTAGTTCTCTCCTCCTTTATCCCCACGGACATCTCACTCTCTCAAAAGTTCTAAAAAGTTTCTCATTCATCCACAATTCTTAGCTATTCTCTCGCTCTCCCTCAACAACCTAGTAGAATAATTCCATTAGGGCTGTCAAAACGGCTCGTTGTTCACAAACAGCTCGTATTCGGCTCGTTAAGAAGCTCGAGTTCGGCTCGTTCGTTAAGTTAACGAGCCGAACACGAAGAAAGATTTGTTCGTTTGTGTTCGGCTCATTTTGGCTCGAAACATTACTCATTAATTATATATATATATATATATATATATATATATATATATATATATATATTGATGAGTAGTATTTTTAGAAAATTTAATTTAGTACAAAGCTGCAAAGATTTATAATCAATTAATAGTATTAATTAAGAAAATAGAATAAAAAATATTAAATTAGATTCAAATGATGTTTTAATATAGACAATACATTTTAAATCTTGCACCAATCCTTATAATCAATTAATAATTTTTAAATCTTGCACCAATCCTTAACATTTTATTTAGTACAAAGCTGTCAAAACAACTTTTTGTTCGTGAATGGCTCGTGTATGGCTCGCTAAGCAAACGAGCCAAACACGAGCACACTTTTTGAGCTCGAAATATAAACGAACCGAACAAGAGCATAATTTTTGAGCTCGAAATATAAATGAGCCGAACACAAGCTGAGCCTGGGCTCACTCAGGTTCGGCTCTTTTACACCCCTAAATTCAATTAGGGCATTGATCCTCCCATAGTTCACTAACTTTCAATTGCGCCCCTTCTTTCAAATAACGTGGCTTTCTTTAATTGGAAGGCATCTTTCTGGTGGCAATCTTTTTCGCATGTTCTTCAAAAGAAACTTGGCATGGAAGGAAGATTACGTGATCGCATGAAGAAAACAATGTGTTTGGTATTAGGTAGCTATTAAATAGATTTTAGTACAGTATGATCCTTTCAGCACTTTGATAAAACGACTAAGATGTTTAGGTGGTTTCCTTTCGCAAGTCTTGGCAAATTGCTTTCTATTTTTCTTCTAACGATGGCTGAACAAAAGATTCACTGAATGTCTGAAGTCTTCTTCATGTTATCATTCACCTTTAAGAGGTACTGAGAACAAAACTTTCTGAATGATTAATTGATAGTGAAAGATTATGTTTTTCTCAAAGTTAATGATGGAATAAGTTCTACTTTGAGCTTTATTCTAAAGGAGAAGAGATAGGATGGGGATAATATTCCTTACAATGATTGAAGTTTGGATGTAATTAAATATAGGTGTTGGGATAGTTTATAAATGGTTAGAACTTATTTGATTACCTCTGACTAAAAATAGAAAGCGTTTATAAAATATTTTGAATGAGCTGATAGAATTCAAAACAATAGCTTTTTGAAAATAAGGACATCCTATAAATTCAGCATTTTAAAAAATGTTTCTTTTTTTTTTTTTTTAAGAAGCACTTAAATGGCTAAAATAGATTTCAATGTGACATCTTACATGAGATTGAAGGTCCAAGGAGAAAAATAGGGCTCATTTGTGACTTCTATATGCCTAAACATCCACATAATATGTGCTTAAGAAAATAACTATTTTTTTAACATTTTCGCGAATATTTTTAGTGTGATAATAAAATTACTTTTTCTAGGGGAGTTGCTAGAAAATTTATGAAAATATAAAAATTTATTAATGTCTAGTTACATCCAATCGAATTCCTGAAAAAGGCATCTGATCAAATGAAAACCTCGTTGGCTTGATTATTTCTTGAAATATTATTTCCAACTTCAAGAGGATGGATGTGTTTTCCATTCTTGAAATAAAGGTTGTGTTTTTCCATTCAGCTCGTGGAGTGATACTCAATGAAATGATTAACCCAACTATGTGTCCCAGCATTGTTTCTATTTATCTCTACTCAAACTACTGAGTGTTAGGGAAAGGCACTCATCAAAGTTGAAACATAACTAGTAGAATGATGATGATTTTGCTTTAGTGGCAACAATGGGTACATGAATTTAAAGTGCCATATTTTAATTTTTGAAGGCTATCTTTTGCATGATAGCATCACCATTTTGTAGTCACCATTGATTAACTCATGCTTTGAATTAGAAGAGATGATGAGGTGCTTAGTATTAGTTCCAAGTGTAAATCTTAATCAACTATTTTTTAAGTTGGCTCGATCTAGAGATGAAAAAGATTTAAATTTACTCATCTTTATGAACATCTTATGAAGATGGCTTAAGTAAAAACTTTGATTGTACAACATTTAATTGTGATCTTTGATAAGTTAAGTCGTCAGAGCTTTTAAGTAATGACAATATTGTTAGAAAGTAACAACTAATGCATAGGCCATTTCATTTATTATTTCTCTTGGTCTTTCTTTTTAGAAAAATTGCTTACATCGTAAACAAGAAATCATATTCTTTAATCTTCTTAAATATGAGCAAAGCTAACTACCATTAGCTATTCATCTTAGAAATTTTGCCTATGAGAAGAGGAGGTAATGAAGTATATACTTCTACATATATCCTAAGGGGTGGTGGATTTTTTTATTGTGCATCCACCATAGATCTCAAAAGATATTTATCTAAATGATCAGATACGACATTCAAAGAATTTTATATTATTTTAAATTATAGAAATATTATCTTAGAATGAATCTAATCACTCGAATAATTAAAATCTTCATGATTTATGAATCTACGGAACTAAAATTTTTCCCTTACCTTATAGGCGTAAAATAAAGTTTATAATTTTACTATGGGCATGAGAGGGGTCCCTCATAGTTAATTACATCTCAAGATTAACTCTTGAGAATATCTCAATTAAAGTTATGATTTATACCTTTTTCAATAATCAGTAAATGTCTATGAGATAAAAGACATTGAAGACTCAATAAAAAGATATACTTGATAAAGATTGCTTTTACTTGAGGTGAGACTTGAGCTTGTTAAGTTAATTTTATTATAAAAGTTTATTTTGGTTTGACATTTAAGTTTGATTTTGTTTAAGTTTGTAGGTTTTTAATTTTTGAAAGTGATGTTTAAATTTTTAAAATTGATTTATTGAATATTTTTTAGTCTTTTGAATTAATTTGTTAAAGTTATTAGGTTTATTGATTTTAAAATTCATTTGACTATTTGTTAAAGTTCATTTTAAAATTATAAATTTTTTTTATTAATTTTGAAAATTTTTTTAAAGTTTGGTTTATAAGGCTCGTTAAAACTCATTTAAGTATAATTAAGTTTATTAAGGTTTATTTTAAAATCATTTAGATTTTTAAAGTGTATTAGAATTTATTTAGGTTTGTTAAGATTTATTAAAGCTTGGTTAATATTCCTTTAAGTTTATTAGATTTATTAAAGTTTATTTCAGACTTCTCAAAATCCATTTAAGTTTGTTAAGATTTATTAAAGTTTGTTAAAATTGTTGAGTTTTTTATAATTATTTCAAGGTTGAAGTTGTTTAAATTTTCATTAAGTTTGGGTTGAGATATTTCTTTAATTCTCTTTATCCATTCAACTTCGATAATTGAAAGTCAAATTTTTGGTATAGAGCTTGAATTTGAAGTTCAAGTTTGAAGTATAGAGTTGGAACTAAATTAGTAATTTACAATTGAGATTGAATTGAGCTGAATAGGATTGAAAAAGAATTGAATTGGTATTGAAGTAGGTTCGTATTTCAATCAAAATTAATTTGGTTTTGAGTGAATTAGGTTTGAGTTAACTGAGTTTGGCTGGTTGGAAAAGTGAGTTGAATAAGGTAAAATTAGGTTGAAGTGATTTGATTGAAGTTGAGTTGAAATTGGAATTGGGTTTGATCCAAAACTAAAAAGGTAAAAAGGGTAGAGAATTTCTTGATGGAGGTGATACCCTAACCTAAATTACTATAAAAAGGAGGCTATAGGTAGACTAAGCTAAATCTTGGGAATAATTATCCCGATTAAAATGCTCATTGCTTTCCATCTTCCTGGTGCATAATATTCTTATACTATTAACCAATAAAATAACAAGAGGTCTCCCTTATCATTATAGTAATGACTTAATGTAGACTGTCTTATTATTAAATAGTTTAGGGTATCTTCATCACTAACCGTGGGTTACTTCCTCCTAAAGCATCCTTATAGTTTAAGGGGGTGGACCACTTATTTCAGAGCTCCTAGTTCATAATTCGTATAAAGGGCACCAAGTAATCAAACTGGACTACTTTAGGATGTGTGTGCACCTGAGATTTCTTTAGAAATTAGAGTTCTTATAATGGTTTTGAGTTTTGTTTTCTATCCTAAATATTCCTATTCCCCATTCCTTAGGTTGATATGTGCGGTAGAGACTTATATACAAAATAATTCAATTTAAACCTTCAAAGTATTCACTCTTCATATTTAAGGATCACGTGTATTCTCTCCAAAAAATATTTTATTTTCATACAAAAATAATTTTTAAGAAAATATTGTTATCATTCGAAGAGTGTGAGTGAGACAAAATTACATATATATGAATTATGTAGACTTAAAATGGCCCAAGACTTATATGCTCAAAGGCCAAGGCTACTGAAATTACCTATTTATATTTGATAATTAATAAAAAAAGGGGTGTATGAGATAAATACAGAATTTAAGTTACCAAGCTGTGAATGTTGTGGAAACTTTTCTAATTGATGCAATTATTCCATTTCAAAATTTATTTCTATAAAATACATACGATGGAATTTTAAAGTGTAATTTTAGGCTTATAAAGTATGATATAACAATCGTCTAGAGGTGGCTATCATCCTCATGTTGATGATTCCTATACTTGTACAAGGAAAGAGTCTCATAAATGCATAAAAGAATAACATGAATGCATGCGATCATTTATCTAATGGTTCTACTTTAGATAGTTTTATATGATATTTTTGAATTTTCTTTTATGTAGATTATTATTATTTTTTTTAAGAGCATATCATATATAAATGTTAAATTTACACCCAAAGAAAAGAAATAAGTAAAACTAAAGAGAAGATGCCATAAAATGCACAAACACAGTATATACATTATAAAAGAATAACCAATCAAAAAAATTAAATACATAGGGTCAATATGTTTGGGTATCTAATACAACTTCAAAAAAATGGGGAGTTAAGGTCTACATTATACATCGGAACTAGTTCTATGTAATTTTAATGGCCCTAATTTTAGTCTTAATTAATTACTTCGTGCTTCACAAGACATCAACTACTTCTCAAACTTCATCTATGCTCATCTCTAATCTAGGGGGACTTCACACAACATTATATTTTTAATTAGTTTATATATTATAAATAAAATATAACAATTATTAAGCCCCTAACAAATAAATGTTAGCACAATAAATTATGTTTATAACCTAAGTAGTTTATATTCATCATTTTCATAATATTGCATTACATCACAAAACAATAAATTATAACAACACAACATCTAACAATTATTTAAACATGTCAAACAGCCTTAACATAGAGTCTATGGTTAATGTCCTGTTTAGCATGCAATATATGTTAGGTCATGTGATTATCTATATAGTCAAATTCTATTCTTTTATCTATAATTTCTTTTTAGAAATTTTAAGTTTACTTTAGGGAGGGATTAAATTTGGTTCATTAGTACTTTAGAGATCTGATTTATATTTTTAGGTTTGTTGTTCATGTTGATTTTATGATCCTTAAGATACCCATAAACATACAATATTCACATAAGAGTGAATCTTATCATTCATGGTATCTAACATACCTGAGGTACACACATAACCTAGAAAGATGAGGTGACACTTTATAGTGCCTTAAAAGCACACAAGGGTGAATTTTATTTTATGTTATTTATGATTTTATTATTATTTTCATTAAATTATGTTTTTTTGTTTAAAATTAAAATAGCTTTAAAATATTAAGAAATTCATTTCTAAAACAAGGATTACCTCAAGATATCTCAAAGAAAATCAAAGGAGTTTTGGGTTATTTTGAATTAATAATTAATTATTAGTTTTTGTTAATAAAATGTCAAATCAATGGTAAAATACGCTCTTATACTATAAGAATATTCATTTAGAGCTAAGGATGACCATAGAAGGTTCCCATTGAAATTTTGATTGATTTTAAATTAATTTGTTTTTTGAATATTTTTTGTTCCATTAAACACCTTTTATTCTATTGTAAGTATGGATTATATGCATGTTTATGAAACCTCTCACAAAGGTTTGAGACGAATGTATGATTTTGCTAAAAAAAAAATTGATTTAATTAGAATATATTTTAATTATTTTTTTGATATGTTTAATTATTTATTTCTAAAAATTAAATATTTATTTTTAAGTTTAAATATCTAATAATTTTATTAAATTTATCCTTAAGATGTTATAGAAATTTATTTCATGCTTTTCTTTATTTTGTTATTATTTCTTGTAATTTTCTAAGTTGACTAATGTAATTAATTATCTAACTATTTTTTATTGACTTCCTGACTTTGTAGAATAGTAAATCTAGATTTTCATGTAGATTGATCTTAGTTTTAAACATAACATATAAGATTTATATAGAAAAAAATAAGATTAATTTGAACCTATTTTTAATTTTAAAAATTTATTATTTTTTTATGAATTAAAGATTTATCTAATTACTCTTGTAATTTGATTTGTTTTTCTTTTTAAAATTTTTTTCCTTTATTTGCTAATTTCAGATAGCAATTGTTTGTTTTAATTAGATTAATATTTTATTATTTATGAATTATTTTGGTTATGAGTAATTTCCTCGAATAATTTCCAACTAAATAAACTCTTTATCTAGTAAGTCACTGATCTAGTATGCACTTTATGCACAGTGGACACTTTTTAAGATTAATATAAGTCATCAAATCCAAGATTGGATCTAGAATTTAATCCTAGTGGATGTATGATCTTTATTTGATAAATAGAAAGTTTTATTTATCACCCACTCCTAATTCACTTTCAAAATTATTTATAACAAACTTCAAGACCAAGCAATCAAGTAGAAATTCTTCATATTGCCTTCATTAGGTGGATCAAAGTATCACAAAGAATATGTCAAATGATGTGATTATTTTCATTTTTGATCCACCTCATAAAGGCCAACGATAAAATGAATTTTTTACTAAGTGAAGATTAGTTTGGTTCATTTGAGTTAGATTGAATTTGGAGTTCAATGGTGCTCATTCAAATGCCAAAATAATTCTTCTTTAGTTTACATGATCTAAGGAATTTAGATTGAGAATCCTCAGTTTACTATGGGTGACTTTGTGAGAGATTTAAGGTTCGTTGGGTGGATACAATAAGTTAGCATTGAAATCAATTAGAGATGAATCTTTTGAGGCTTAGAGTTATCTACATAAGAAAATTTTAACTCATACCCATTGTAGAGCTAAGTTTCTATAAGTTGATCCTATGCCGCTTCATTCTATTTTGAGTGGGATACTCATGAATTTATGGTTAGAATAGTTTGGAATCTATAAGTAAACTCCACCTAACTGCCTAAAAATATTCACAAAAAATATTCAAACAATCTTTTGAATTATGTCTAAAGCAATTTGTTACCAATGCAATCCATGAATGGTGAATTAATCCAAAGATCAATGTTTAACCAAATAGACAGACCACATAGGATTTTAATGCATTCAAAGAGCATTTAAATCACAGCTCTAAACTATGCCATGGATTGACTAGCTATCCCTATGATTAATTGCATTGTGTCAATTTGTTTGGGTTCATTTAGCCAAACAATATGCTTAATTGATTTGAGAATTTATGAAGAAGTAACATAGGATCTAAGTATTGAGTATACATTTTGTGTATTTTACTGATTGATTTGTCGCTAACAAATCTTGTATTGAGTTTTTTTAAGAGATTCTACAACCTTATTTATCCATGACGATTATCATCACAAATACATGGATATAAATGGGCAATAAAGTGTGTATGTTATATAGATAAATACCCATATATGTATTAAGTTCTTTAGGATTTTAATAGGTTCAATGTAATGATTGAGTATAATAATTATCAATCTCAAGTAATATTGCACCTATTTATTAAAATGAGTAAATTACTCAAAAAATATCATTTTATAATTATTAAAAAATCATTCGTGTGAAATTGCTATTCACCGCATATGTTGGTAAAAAAAGAAATTTAATTGATAAAATTAAAATTAAGAATTCTAAAATTTACCAAAAAAGATATTTTATTCACTTTGTGCTAAATAATTGTTGGTTGCATAATTTATTTAATGATTAAATTACTCCATGAAATAGCTCACCATGTTAAGATTTTTCTTAAGTATTAAACTCGAAAGTTTGTTTTTCTGACAATATATTTTGAAGTTGACAAAACAAAGTTTATTGTATTAAATTTTTTTCTTTGGAAAATTGCTCAAAATTATGTTTAATTTATTAAGAATTTAAAATTTCTAAGATTTAATTTGGTATTTGATAAAATCTACTAGAAAAAGTTTATGTCTAAATTGTTGAAAAGGTCTTAATTCATATTACATCTAGCAGTAATTCTTAGTATTACTAAAATTATATCCAGTGAATCTAGATACTTTGAAATTTGCTTGATCTATTTTGAAATAATCTAATGTAATTGAAATTTCTTTTACAAATGATTATGTGTTGAAATTAAATTAACTAAAAATATTTTGTAATGATCATTTTATTTTCATTTTTATCATATTCTATTTAAATATTTTTGGTGCATAAATGAAATTTGAACAAATTTTATTGAGGCTCGCATTAATTTTGTAATATTATTTCATAATTCAATAATTTTGATATTTTGTATAGTTTAATTGATTGTTTTTGTGTTAAATTTGTGAGCAAGTTTTCTTTATATAAATTAATCTATTGGGATATAACGAGTTTAGTTGAACGTGACCTATTCAATCACCTCTGAAGTTTAAAAAGAAATTATATGAAGGTTTCTATTGATAAGATTATATTA
The DNA here is from genome assembly GCA_022702705.1 of Papilionanthe hookeriana x Papilionanthe teres. Lineage (NCBI taxonomy): Eukaryota > Viridiplantae > Streptophyta > Magnoliopsida > Asparagales > Orchidaceae > Papilionanthe > Papilionanthe hookeriana x Papilionanthe teres. Next base: position 54,802,310 of record CM040437.1, read on the forward strand.
GGTTTATAATTTCTAGGTGTAAGAAAGTATTGTTATGATCTGCTGGACTAGAGTATGAAACTACATTGGGTTGTAGTAGCTTAGAAGGAGAGTGTGATGGTATAATGCTTCTTCACCCCCATTAAAGGAGACTTTTAGCTTTTGTAGTGGCTTAGTGGTCTTGGTGTTGACTGAGCATTAATGCATGCCTTTAGTGTTTTGGCCAAATCACATTTTTTTGTGCATAATAATATAAATGGGTAATGATATGTGGTGTATTAATTACTTAAAAATAATTTGTTTCTATTAGTAAATTTATTTATACTTCCTTCGTTAAAACATGTGAAATATAGATTGTTAGCTCTAAATATGAGTTTTAAAGTGCACGCTTTCCCTCTTAATTTAGCCCCACTATGGTGCACCTTCACCTTACACTGATTAGAGGTAAGAAAATATTGATTCCAAGCATATTGAGTTAGATCAAAAGATACCCACTTCTTGCTAACAAGCACCTTCTGGTATTCTATGTTCCTTAGCATTAGCAAGAGATTCCAAAAACACATGAACTACAACCACATCAACTACAAAAGAAAAATTTGCCACCCTCATCATTGATCATACACTTTTTCTTATTCCCATGAATGATAAATCTTCTCTCACATATTAGGTCATTATTAACAATAAAATGTTAATACCTATCAAAAGCCCCACTACTAGAAAATTACTTAGAATCAAAGTCTTTATTGACCTTCTTCCTCTTCATTATTAACTTGCTAAAATTTTTCCTAAGGAAAAGGAGAATCTCATAACCTTGTTTTCCTAGCCCATAAATATCTCTCCCTCAACTTAGCTCTCAACCTTACTCACTTTGTATATGTAAATGAAAAGTAGCCCATGAGATATATTTATACTTATTCATAATGTCATGATGTTGTATAACTCAGTTTGCATGTTAGTTCCGAATGATAACATGATGTTGAGTTCGGTGTATAGTGCTATACCCATGGTTAAAAAAGGTCATAAAATGGTATTAATCTTTATGTTTCATTATATAAATGGTCAGACATAAATATACACATCTAAAAATTGTTTAATCATATTTAAAATATTAATGGGGCACCATATTGTTTTATCTAAGATTTTGTAAATAATGTTGATAAATTATTTTTGATAGTTGTACTAATAGCAAGTTTGTGAGTCAATGCTACAATGCTAGTCAATTATAACACCTTGCACTTTGATAAAAGTCAAAATAATTGTCCTTTTTCTCACTTTTGAGAAAAGCACAATCATATGTCACATATTTTTCACAATTAGTACCAAAGTTCAAACAATAATAATGTGTGGCACTACTATAGAAACATCTATCACCAAGGCACTTTAATAACAACACTATAGTGATTTGTAAAGAAAAAATTTTAATTTGTTTTAAAAATAAAAAATTAAAAAAAAAAGAAACACATTTAAACACATGGATACAGGTCACACAAAATCATAAATAATAAAAAGAATACTGAGTTGCCTTTCAATCAATGCTTAGTTTATAGTCTTTAACATGATTATGCTAAACTTCTACTTTGTTTGAACTAAATTAAATGACATTTTGTGTTAATTCAAATCCCATTCCCAATAACATTTATATCATTGTCCCTTCACTTTTAAAAATACAAGCATCAATTTTGCTTTGAATAGCAACTATTCCATTAGGGTAAACTTTAACTATAATGATTTCTTTTTTAATGAATTTGACACATTATTTTTGAATCAATCCCTATACTTTAGGATAGACTTTCCTAAATGATTAGTTTATGGTTGAAACCAAATATATAATCAAATCAATTGATTCTCTTTAATTCAAGATGAACTCTTATTGGTACTTGACCCATTTAGTTAATGTTAACTTGACCACAATTAGGCCATTAAAAATTGGTAACCAAACTAAGTACCCTTGGAGGACCTAAGGTACCCTTAGGTTATCCATGATAACATTGAACCCTATGAATTAAGTTTCATCCCAAAGTCATAGAATTCCTCCTAAAAGCCTTTAATATCCTTACTTGACTCACCCTTACGTCAGATGACCTATTGACCCTAGTTGACCTAGTCATTCAATAGTGTCCATGTGGGAACCAGCAAATATATCAATTATCATTTCTTAAACATCTAGTTCATAATGAACTTAACTAGATTTTAACTCATTAATAATCATAAATGAGATGTGTTTAAACCTTAAAGCTCTTGGCCAAACAACTTTAATCTAGGACTATTCTTTTAGTTCTTTAAATAATGAATACAAATTTAATTAAAAAATATATATTCTTCCTAAACTCAAATCAAAATTAGCTAAGTGTCTCTAAAATCACTTTGGTTGTAAAATCTCATAGAATATTCAAGCTAGTCAAATCATATTTCTCACTTGGTGAAGCTAACTCAACATAACCCATTAAGAGAATATTGCCTAAATCGCATGAAACCCTTTAAACCCTTAATTCAAACAAAAATAAAATGAACCAAAACTCTTTATAAATTTAGCATAGTTAAATGAAAAAAATTATGAAACCATTGAAGTTTATTTTAAAAAGTTAACTATATAAAGAAAAATAAAATCCAAATAAATCACTATTTGAATTAATTTAAATCAAGCAAGGTTGAAATGTATCCCTTTGAATTTCAATTTAGTAAACTGAGCTAATGAGGTGTACCCATTATAAAAGTAATTGAATTTCATTAATTTAAATAAAAATTAAACCAAAATAAATGCTGCCAAACCATAAACTATAAAATTCAATCAAGACACTAAAATACACCCAACCATCTCTTAAGGAAAACTAAAATCATTCATATAAATAATTTAAACCAAAATCAAGCTAAATTATAAACACAAAACAAACCCAAGTTCTAAATAGACTAAACCCAATAAATAAATTGACAACCCAACCAAAATTCAATAATATTTATACTTAGGATATCTTAAATACCTAAAACCCTCTAATTATAAAAAATTCAATACCGAGTTTACCTTTAAAATCAACCTAAACTATACTAAAAAGTTAAATCTTTTTCAATTCAAATAGACATAAATATTGTTTAGATTAGATTTATTCAACTATGCCAAATCATTTGCTTAATTAAAATTGAGTTTATATGTAACTTAAATTAAAATTAATCTCTTAGGGTGTAATAAGAGGCTTCCTAAATCAATGTTAATGCCTGCCCAACATGGTTAAGCTGTTGTACAAAGATCTTAGCCTTACATATAGCTCAGATTAAGGAGGACTATACAACATATTGGATTGTCCTTATAAAACCACCTAAGGAAGTGCACTTAACCACCACTCATAAAACTAACCCAAATCTACTTAGTATCATTTTGTTGGTTTGTTTTAACCAACCTAAACCACATGAAAATGAAAATCATGGATTGTTCCATTATAATAATCAACTCCTTACTAACTCAAGCCTATAAATATCCCATTTATTAATTGCTCTAGGTTCAAATACATACATCCATAATTTTCCTCAAATTCCCAAAAGGCTTTTTGAAAGAATATCCTCCCAAATTCCACCTTTTAACCTAAATAATAGTTAGTCCAACATACTCCTCATAATATTTTAATATCAAGATCACTTGAGTATTCGTCATTGTGTTCAAACAAACCTCAATGAACTTCCAATTACTAAGAAACTCCACATCTTTAGGTAATTTATTTTTTTTTAAACTTTATTTGTGTTTGGTCTTTTGGAAAAGAAATCCTAGAATAAGGATGATTTTATCGTTGCATATTGTCTTGATAGTATCTTGACCAATTTCATTAGAATTGAATGCATAAATAATTCTTAGATTCTTTAGATTGAATGCTTTTTTTATGTATGGTTTAAATTCATTGGCATGAGTATGGACATGAAATGATCTCAACTAATTTTATTTAACCAAATAAATGAATGTGATTTCATTAAATTTGAATTCATCATCCATTCCACACCATTAGGTAATGCCCAATAATATTTATTAAAGTTTATATGATTAGCCATATGTAAAGTGCACTGATGACTATACAATTACTTAAATACTAAAGTAAGATTAAGAATTAGGTTTTAAATCTTCTAAAAATTATAATAAATTGCATAGTTATCCAAAATTTTATTAGTAAATATTATATGGAATTATGAAATATAGAGTCATTTATCAAAAGTAAAATCAAGAACTACTTATTATTAGATTTTATTACTTTATACAAACATTAAAATCATATTTTTAACTAATTAATTAATTAATCTCTAAATTTGGCCAAATATTTCTTCAATGTTTCTTTGCACTTTCTTGACCTATGATATTTTGTTGGGCATAAACTTGATCAATTTAATTAGGAAGTATTGTTCTTAATGTATTTGATTAAATAGTAATAAAATCTTTATAATAATAAAAATAATTTTATACAAATTCAAATCCTTTAATAATGATCTCAAAACGATTTTCTAGTGTTAGTAATGAGCTAAGAAATAATCTATTGGATTTTGTGAATTAAAATTTCCTCAAAATTTTAATTAATTTTAATTATGTAATTAAATAATTCATCAAAAAATTAAATAAATTATAGAATTCATGATAAACACAATAAAAATAAGAAAAATTAAGAAATTAAAAATAGAACCCTAACAACATAGAAAATATATGAAATAATTTCAACTCATTTTAACTTAATAAATATTCTGAAGAAATTCTTAATCAACTAATTCATTTATTCATATAAATTTCATATGGCCACAAATTAAACTCTAACTTTTACAGAACGTGAAGGATGTTCTTTTATACTTCTCCATAAAATTTAATTATATTTAAGCTAATTTGAATTTATAATAATTTCTAAAATAAAAATAATAATATAGGAATAAAAATAATAATTAACTAAATAATAATTGAATATAAATAAAGTAATCCTCAACAATTTATGAATTCTTTTTAAGGTTGTTCCTAAACTTAAAAATTCAGGTCATAAAATTTTGAGGTCGTTTGAACTTAAAATTAAACACAAACTAAAATTCACAATTGAATGAATTTTAAATAAAGATCAGAAATTAAACATAAAAACCTATAACAAATCATATTTGTGTGCTTGTTGATATTATAAAATATTATTTCATTATTTTTGAATGATTTAATTATTTCATAATGCATAATTTCTGTTAAAAATTTGCTTTTCCCCCTGGATAAATTTATGCACAATTTCAAGTTGTCTTCCTTGTGACTTCATCTCAGGATTCAAACTAAGTGGAAAATTTTTTAACATAACTCAAAATTTTGAGAGATTTTCCAAATATATAATAGAACATAAAAGATCTAAGAAATGAATTTTGAGATGTTTGATACTCTCCTTTTTATAACATTGCAAAATGGTATGTTAATAATCATTATTTTATAACTCATATATATATATATATATATATATATATATATATATATATATATATATATATATATATATATATATATATATATATATATATATATATATATATATATAAAGAAGAACCACTGAGGCCTATTTTATTTAAATAAAAGGGGTACAAAACAAGTAGTATGAGAGGCCCAATAGATGTACCTCTACTGATAAACAATAAGCAGAGAATGCTCAAACAAAAAGATACAAAAGACAGAAAAGAAAACATGCAAATAAACATTGTCTAGGAACGAGGTCGCCTAGGCCTTCCTCTTCCTCTTCCTCTTCCTGCGAGTACTTGTTACAACTCATATATATATATATATATATATATATATATATATATATATATATATATATATATATATATATATATATATATATTCCTTCCTAGCATCTCATCATGGTTTCCGTTTATAGATTAAATAAGAATTTGACAATTTACTTTCTAAACTTTCTCTTGACGCACTTTTGCTTCTCATGAATACTCTGAATCTAGTATTTCAAAGGCATCTTGTTACTGACAATGTATATGATAAGTATTGTCCATAGTATTCAATAATGGAGAAAAACATTTTGAAGATCATGAATGGCATCGCTTATTTTGAATAAACATGGGAATATTTTCATTGTCTAGAAATATTGATTTCTTTTACTACATTTTAAATCTCAAGTTTTGATCCATAAAATATGAAAATTTTGCCAAGTTTTCAATGGTGTTCATGAGCTAAGAGTCATCTCATCTTCAAATTTCCATGTTGTGAGTTTTGAATCCATTCGAGAAGGAATGGCCTTATTATTGAGATAATAATCTTTTCTTTCCTACTGATCAACATCATCATTTATTTGACACATTAGAGGTTGCTTGGCCCTCTGAACTTGTGCCTATTGAGCTCTGGATAGAGGAAGAGTCATACATGAATATAAATGTTGCCATGAATGATTCTTTTATGCTGCCATTGAGGGCTAAACATCCTTGAAGCAATAGGCCATTGGTTGTTTTATCAATAGTAACAATTATAGTGTAGGATAAAGAATTTTGAGATTTGAGTGGTAGGCTTTAATAGCATGTTAAAAATAAGCAGACAAGTAAAATATAGAAGAATGAGACTCAGTTGTATTTCTAGTGTCAATGAAAGAGCCCAGGTATATTTTTCTAAAGACTAGGAGAAAAAGGAGGGACCGACCAAGACCTTATGTAAGGTATAAAACTAGGTACAAAATAGTAAATATTAATGGCATAGAATCAAATTCCATATTAAGAAAATGAATAACAAGAATAATACTGCAAAATAAGGAAATACATGATAGCAAATGAGAGGCATTTCCAGCAGCCCAAATCCTGGAGAAATCTGCAACCTTTTTGCAAAGAAAGCTAGATGTTTATGTTATCATCTTGGGAAAGGTAATTGAATGGGACAGATTTCATTTTGTAATTAAATAGCACTTACGCCCACATAACATTCATACAGTAATTCTTCGATATATGAAAGGGCGGTGGCTGTATGCAGGGCTATTAACGATTTGATTTCAAGTCTAGCCAAAATCAGCTTGAAATCGGCTCAAATAGATTTTGCAAAGACTTAAAATCGGCTCGTGACTTGTTATATTCAATTTTCTGCTGACCATGCTCTATGTTGAATCGAGCTCAATCCAGCTTGAAATCTCAACTACCAGACTCAAATTGCATTATTTGGATCTGTTTCAGCTTATGAATCAGCTCCAACAGATTCAAAACTGAAACTAGCCTGCTCAAATTGAGTTATTGGATCCATTCCGGCTTGAATCGGCTCGAGATTGGCTTGTGACTCATTATATTCAATTATACTTAGCATTATATATATAATTTTTTACAAATAAAAAAAGACTACGAGTCAACCTCAAGTTAGTTCAAACTGATCCATGTATGACTTGAAATCCGCTCGAACAAAATTCAATACAAAAAATTTTAGCTCATAGCTCGGCTTGTTTATTTTGATCTGATCTCGATCTGAGATAAAATTTGAATCGATTTTGGAGAGATTAATGATCTTCGAGCTAAATTCACAGCTCAAGCTCTATGCAATTTCTGTTTACTTTATAAACTATGCATATTCTTGCCTTTTTTTTAATAGCGTGGAAGAAACATTCTTGCTCAAAGATGATAAAGGTGCTTTGCTTTTTCAATATCATATGCAACAGCCGCAACTGATCTGCAAACCACTGAATTTTTATATTGGTAGCAATAAATTATTGCAACAGCTTACGACGGTTGTTGGCTTGCTACTATTTAATATTCCTTGGACATGGACTTAATGGTCTTGTAAAGTGTTGGAGAAGATAAAATTTTCTTATTTTTATGTTCAATTCATGATTTTGGGAAAATCTCTTTTTCAATAATGTAAAATTTTGATTCTGGTTAAACGTAACACAGCAATGTGGGACAAATCATATGGTGCAACAAAGGTTTATTTACAGGTTGGGGTATTGCTGCAGAACTCCATGGATTTATAATCATTATGAGGAAAAAATATATAAGCAGAAACCTAAATAAGAAATTAAAGTTTTGTTTTAGAATGTGTGGTAAATATGTAAAAGTTCAGCTTAGAAATGATCTAGTTGTTATTGATATTCTTATTTCCCGTTTCTTAAATTCAATACATGCATTAAAACAAATGTGTCCAAGAAGTGCTATATTTCCATTGACTAGTGAACGTGATTTTTTGGCTCTTCTTGTTTAATGTTATAAAATAACAATGCAGGAATGATGCACAAGCAAGAAATTTAAATATTTACTGCACTTGTAACAGTTTAGTTTTTACCTATTTTTAAATGAAACTCAACTATCAACAATAGAATGTGCAGAGCTAGTTGGTAGCGTAGGATGAGATGAGAATAAAGTGTACATGTATAACTAAGTGTAATCATACTAATGAGTGGAGGCAGGCATAGCGATTTTTATTTCTGCAAATTGACATTTTTTGATGTTGTAATACTATAGTTTATCACCACTGCCCTTCAAATTGAGTAGTCCTTTGGAATCATTAATTTGCTATAAAAAGAACGAAATTTGGAAGTGTTGATGTACTTGGTGAAGAGATTTGCAATTTGCTCATCAATGTGGTAAACTATATTGTGGTTATACAGTGACAATAAATATCAATGTGCTTTGTGCAAATATGAAATACAAGGTTGTGTGCAAAAGTGATAGTTAAAACATTATCACAGTAAAGAAGGGTAGAAGATGTTAATTATTTAACAAAGTATTGTAGAAGTTGATGAATCCAAATAATTTATGTTGCTGAAGTTGCAAGTGGCCGATATTTTGCTTTTATGGAAGATTTGGCGGTAGACTATTGCTTGACACCCCCTGATATTGGAGATGAACCGAACAATACACAATAACTTGTAGTATATATTTTTATCCGTATGATCTTATGCCCAATTTAAGTTGCAATAAGCATGTAAGTGTAAAAGAGGCGGCTTAATAAGTAAACCAGCAAGGGAGACTGGTTTTGATATATCAAAACGAGTGTTAAAGAACCTGAAAAAATTTTCTATGGGATGATGCATAAACTGGCATAAGTAATTGGCAACCAACAAAGTATCAAGTCTTGTAATGGCAAGATAGTGAATGAACCAACTATTTGTCAATATAATGAAGGTTTAAAGTAATTGGTTTGATCATTAGCTGATATGGATGGTTTGGAGGTAGTAAAATTTTGAAGGGGACTGGTTTGAGTGAATTCCATTGGGTAGATATGTATTTTAAATGCCTAATAACAGTGACAATTGTCAAAGATCCTCATGTTAAATTTCTATTGTAAAGTCTGATTAAGTTAGTAGATAGTATTAGTATCATTCCCTGTTACAATAGTATCATCAATAAAAGCAAGGAAGAATAGAAAAAGATAGTGTCCTGCTGGTAGATTAAAAGTGAAAGATCTGTAGTGCTTTACCAAAAACCAATATATTAAAGTTGTGTGGAGTGGATAGCAAACCATTGTGAGGGAGATTGCTTAAGACCATCAAGAGGTTTGTGGAGAAGCCACACATGCCCGAGATGTTCTTGATTGATGAAACATTGAGATTGGTGCTTATAAATTCTCTTGAAATTTTGCAGGCAAGAATATACTTGATATGTCTAATTGTTTAATCGGCGTTATTGGCTAGTGTAATGAACATGTAAATGGTGGGCTTATTTGAGACAGAGCTAAATGTTTCATCATAATCAATACCGTACTACTATTTATAATCGTGAGCCACTATTTGTCAAGAAACCCTTTCATCAGAATTAAATTCGGTTTTAAATATTCAATTACAACTACAAATCATTTTATTTGTGAGTGCAGGAACACGATACCAAGTTCCATGCACTTGAAGAACCTAAAATTCTTTTGTCATAGCAAATTTCAAGTGTTCATATTTAATATCTTATAAATATATGGTAGAATCAGTAGATAGAGAAGTTGAGTGAGCTAGATCAATAATTTTCTTTGGTATAAATTTCCATATCTGGAATTGAGTTTTCATCAAATTTGTAGGTTAATATTTTGGATAAAACTGAAGCAACTTAAAGTGGTTGTTGATGTTGGACCGGTTAGAGGATAACGGTAAGGAAGTTTCTCCAAGAAGTTGTGATGTTTTAAGAGTGGGTTGGGTCGAATGTTACTATGAAGGTTGAGAGGAAGAGCTTATGGAGATAGAAGGAATGATGGAAACTCGAACTACGGTAAGAATTGGGAAAGTTGAGATAGAATTGGCGATGATATAGGTTTTGAAGAACTTAAAAAAGAGGTTTGTAGATAGGGAAAGAGATTCTCTTGGATAATGACTTGTCGAGATATGAAATTTTTTTATATAGTTGGGTTGTAGCATTTGTAACCTTTTTAAGGAGCATGCCAAATAGATGCAGGGTGCTGAGCATGGCATTATTTTGTTTAGTGTATAAGGAACAAGCCAAGAAATACAAAGACAACCAAATGCACTACTGGTGTCACATATGGAGTGTGATGATATAGGAATTGATAAGTGAAATGTACTTTGTATTTTGGAGATGATAGCCAATTTAAGATGTAAACAATGGTGGTAAAGTATCGACCCATAATGAAAGAGAAAAACCAACATCACATAGAACGACACACATTTTAATAAAAAATATGTATCCTTGCATTCAACAATGTCAGTCTACACTGGTATGTGAGGACATGAGTTTTGATGAATGAATGTTAATTGAGTTGATATATTTTACGATATATTGTTGCAATACCTCCTCCATCAATGTAGAAATTTTTTATGCATTTGTTAAATTAATTTTCAATAGGGTTTTTGAGTTTAATTAAGTAAGAGGTAGCATTAAACTTAAGCCTCATAAAAAAAAATCAAAAAAAAAAAGGAAAACTAATCAATGTAATACCAATTATCAACAAAGAAGATGTAAAATCTTGATGCAAAATTAAAGAGAAGTGCATGCATCTGAGTGTTTATGTTCCAAAGCAATAGAACTATAACTAGTAGAACTACAAAAAGGCAAATGGTGGCTCTTGGCCATGTTACAAGTAGTAATAGAATGGTTAAACTAAGGAGGTTTTAGGAATTTCTTTATATATTTTTTGAAGTATTAAGTTTGATGGATGTCAACGTCAATGAGGCCACCAGGAGGAGGAAGTGGATAATAAGTCTAAAGCTGTGAAGTAGGAAGTTGGTAGTGATTTTGGTGATGTTCGAAATGGATAGAGTCCTTTACTGCTTGTAAATGTATACAGTTGGTCTGCAATCCCTTTATTATGAAGCTAGGACTTAGGAAAAATTACTGTCAACAATGGGTCGATGAACAGAAAGTGGATATTTAGATAACTTGAGTGCATGAAATAATTACGATAAGTTTTGCTTAAGGGACTGAGTGAGTAGAATGCCTTGACCAACATTAACAATTGCCATAATTTGCCCATTTCCAATTATGACTTAGTTTGTTCCATTGTAAAAGGATATGTTGGAAAGATGGTTGGCATCAAAGGCAAGATGGAATGTGGTACCAATGTCCAATAGCCATTCATTTGCGATTGAAGAGATGCAAGCCCACAAAACGTATGGTTATTGTGATGAAGATGAATAGTTTTAGAATTTGGTTCTATGCTAACATCAAATGGTTAAGGGATTAGTTTTGCAACAAATCTGACATGCAATCATAGGAATCTTCACATCACATCCTCTTTCTCAATTAGAGCAGCATCATCATTGATTAGAAGTATTTTGGAAAAAGTATCCCTTGTCTTGAATGCAATATGTAAACAATACATTTTGCATCTGAGAATCAGGTTCTAGTTTAAGGTGATGAGATGCTTCAATAGCCTGGTTTTTCTCTGCACTACACAATAAAGTATATAAATCATCTAGGATGATTAGTTTCAATCAAATGTGAATAATAGTTTTAATAGCTAGATGCAATGGGGGAAGTCCATTTAAGTTATATAGCAGAATATCTTTAGAATCAATGGGTGAGCTCAAGGCAACAATAAGATCAATATTGGATTTGATTTAAAATAAATATTTGTTCATGGATTGATTTCACATGAATAGATTCTTAAGCTCATTTTGATGTGTGTTTTGTTTGTAGATTGGAGGTGATAAGCAATGTTGTGCCATATCTTTTCACAAGATGGCCGATTTTAGCAAATAGGGTATGATGGAAAGATATATAATGCCATAGTGCAGATACCAAGTTCTGATCTTTGAGAATTCATAGATTATATTGCTGATTTAGAACCATCATGCCATCCTAATTGATTTGTTTTGTCTCTTGACATACTCTAGATCCATCCAATTAACCATCAAAGCCATTAGTATGGAAGACCGTGAGTATTTGAGACCTCTAGATTTGATAATTCTCAATTGTTAACTTATTTGAATAGCCATTTTTATGTTAACCATAAAAGATTCAAGCTGATAAGGATGGGAGTATCATTCATTTTGATAAGTGGTTCACTAGTTTGCTTGGGAGTAATGGTGGTTGAGATAATTGAATCAACCATGGAGACAAAAACAAATAGAGATGCAGAGCCATGAGGAAGAATACAATAAAAAAGAAAAAAAATGAGGGGATAAAAACTAGAAATCAATTTATTGTTACACATATGAGCTTTCATATCATGTTAATTATTTTAAAACAGAAATGCATGAAAAAAACATAAGTAGACAATCTGAATATTCACTACACCTATAACAATATAGTATTTACTTATTTACAAAAAAGGCTCTGCTATCAGTAACAAAATGTGCAGAGTTAGTAAGTAGTGTATGGATAAGGGAATAAGATCTACATTTGTAACCACTAATTACTATAATTAAACTAGTGAGTGGATGCACGTGCAACAATTTCTATATCTATAATACACATTTCATGATGATGCAATAATATTGTCTGTCAGCACTTCTTACCAACCAATGGCTACATTACTATTTTTTTTTTAATCTTCTTTTATTTTGACAAGTAGGACTCCTCCTTAATCCTTATATAACATTCATGTATGATACGAATGACTTCCTTGGGGTCGATACTACAAGGATTAGTAGAAGTAATATTTTTTCTTTTATGTCAATGAATGCTTCATAACAAGCGTCACTCTGATAGAAAATATAATATCTCTGTAAGGACTAAGAGTTAGATTATACACCTCTAAATACATATATGACATTCTACATTATACAAAGTGAAGATATATTAAAGTCTTTAGAGGAGGTGTTCCTCTAATTGCCATAATTTTAGTGGGATCTCATTCAAATTATTGTTAGTAACCATGCTAAAATATTTACCATGCATGTTTTCACAAGTGAACTTAAGCATATCCATTTTCAACTTACATTTGAATCTTTGAAAGCCAATTCTTTAGATTACATATTTGCTCTTTAATATCTCATATTTAGAAAAATGTTTAAGCATATAAAACTCTATAATTTTAGAGTATGACGAGAGGCCCAATATTTTTTATCTCACCAATTTGCACATATCAGTCATGAAACTTTGACGGGAGGCCCAATTTTTATTAGGCTGAAAGGCAACTCAATATAACCATGGAAGACTATAAGAGGATAATATGATATTTTCTTCTCATTATTTATTGTCATCTTGATTTATTTTAGCCAAATTAATGGCTCATTTATGAAATAGAACATGCCACTAGTTGAATAATAATGGAAAACATGTTATAATATAAATGACGGGAATGTATGCAATTTCTTGTTCAGGACTTCAAAGTCAATATAGACATACATTTGGCCACTTTCTCAAAATTGAAATAATGTTGTTACTTTCAATGAATCTACTTTTTCTATACTTTGGAAATCATCACCCTTCTAACTAAACCTTCATGCATCTTTGTGACTGCATTATAGGTAGCATTTATGGTTGGATGATAAAAACTTATTTTTTGGCTTATCTGGACGTAAGTAATGCCTTCAACTCTTTCTCATTCCAACTACAAAACTTACTTGAAAGGTGTGTAACTACAAATGTTGTCTTACTTATGATTCTTCTCATTCGCAATAATTATTTATATCGTATCAATACAATGTATGTATGGTGAATTGAACTGAATTCTATCATTCAGAGAATCTTTTTATTTTATAACAAATAAAATAAATTTACTCATCATGAAATTTTGTGTAAACCTCAACTTCGACCAGAACTTTTTGAAAATTGGGACAAAATATCTTAGTAAAAGAACAGGCTCAAGGTGACATCAAATTGGCATTTCAAATATGGTAGAATTGTTTTCTGGAATGATATCCTCCGGAATGGGAAGAATATGTTTAGTTTCTCAGTGTGTGCGTCTATGTGCATAACCCTGATTATAACAAGAGTAACGCAATAATGACTTCATGGGAATGGAATTTCTTAATTGTTTTATACAATATAAAATAATGTAATGTTCATATGAAGTTGTAAAATCTTCACAGTTGGCATCATTTCATATGGGAGGCTCACTAAGGCATAGAAACGTGCCACTTCCCAGTTCAATTTAAACTTAGACTGCTTCTTGTTTAACTTGCATAAAGAGCAAAATGATTCATGTAAAAAATTTCTCTCATGAAGTTTATTATATTTTAATTTTATCTTTTTGGTCTAGATAAGGCTAAAGCATAATTAGTATTGAGAATTTATACGTACAAGTTTTCTGTAATGTGAATAAAAACTTAAGAGATTCAATGATATCTGTATGTTTGGGCATTTTCAGCAAGCTTAACTTTGTAAAAATGTAACTAGATATTATTGCAAATTATTGTTCTTGGATTTTTTTTGATGGGAGAGAAATGGTGCTAAGAATAGAGAAATAAAGTTCAGTTGGCAGAATTTTGTATGGAAAGTAAATGAGGTAGCAGTTTATCTCAGGCATGCTAACAAAATTCAAGCTAGATATTATAAAGGGGACGCACATTTTAATGCTCTTTATCATATCAGAAGAATGGAAGCTGTTCAAGTTCAGGAAAAAGTGATTCTTAAATCCTACTAAATTTCTATTGAAAAAGGTCATCTTAATGCTTTCAAAATAATGATTGAAGAGGAGATTTCCGGGCAGCTTTATTGGACGAATTCTTAAAGTGATTCTTAATCCCACATTGATTGCACACATAGTGATGAATCACAGGGAGTTGAGTTGAAACACAGACAAGGGAAAAAATTTAACGTAAATTATAGATTTTTCATCATCCATAAAATTTCATAATAAACTCGAAAACATGGCATTCATGTATGATAATTTTATATTGATGTTCAATGTATTTTAAAATTTAAGCACAAGAGTAGCTTACCTATTGCTCTCATCAAAGCAAAAATTATGTTAAGAATTGAGATCATACTTATCCTAGGATTTCTTGGAATATCATCAATTCCACGAGACATATTGCCTGTACAAGGAAAGGGATCTCTATTTATCAAATAAAGCATGGCCTATATCTTTTGAACGATCATCAAATGCATGGATATAAAGCAACCTAGACGCTTAGTTTTTTAACAATATCTTAATATAAATGTATTTTAATGAGGTGGTTAATGGAATATTAGCCTCAAGTGGAAAGTTAATTGCTACAAAGATTACATCAATATTTATATTACAATTTGAATTGACTTGCGTATACGCTAATGATGTGCATAATTATATATTAGTTAATGTTAACAACTATAAATGCTAATATTCAAATTTATGAATTTGGTACAATCACAAAAAGGATAGAAAGGTTCTAAACTTTTGGAATGAACTTAAGTGTGAGGGACTTAGTTAAAATAGCGAAAAATCTACCATGAAAAGAAAAAAAGGGTATAGCTATTGGTGTATACTCAATACTAAGGTAGTTGACTACATGGTGTACTTAAACAATAGCATGACAAATTAAATATTTTTGACTGAGTAGGAGGAGAAGCTAATTAAATAAGGTGTGTCTGAATTCCAAGGTTTCTAATAGGAAGGTCACTTTTCTAAAGGACAATGTATAATTTAGCCAATGTATAATTGATTAAGACTGTAGATAATATTATTAATAATGATTTGACTATAATACAGGTATACTTTGATCAAGTTGGCATGACAAAGTATATCATTTTTAAGATCATACATTCCTGAGGGATTTAAAAATAATGATGGCCAAAATTTCAATTCTCACTATCAGTGAATGATAGCTTTATAAATTAGGTAGACCAAAGTGTTTTCTTAGGTATATGGCATCGGATATCATTGTACCTAAAGAAGGCTAAAATAAGTTATCCTATGACATTGTGTAGGTTCCTCAAAAATGTGTGGTCCCTTGTTAGTTAGTTTCCTAGTAATGATAAAGAAACTCTTATGTGTTTATAAAATATAGCGAGAGGCTTGATCATTCATATCCATCAAACCTTGGATAATAAATTTAAATTAAATTAATAAATACAGAAGTCTATAATATGTGGCCTTTGAGTGATGCTTAGGATATATTATTAACAAAAAAATTACTCATCCCTGAGATGCTCGTACGATAATATGCATATGTTCTAAAAGTTTTGATATTTGATAGAATTAATGAACAAAATTACATGAAACAAGTATGACACATAAATATTTTTCTTTATTAGGGTTAGTAAGGATTTCTTTGGGATTTAAATGTGACATTAAACTTTTTAAATGTTTCAAAAATGTTAAATAAATAAAATATTATTCTTAGCTCGACATGTTTAAATGAATTTAAATAATTTTCATATTTAATGAAAAATTTCAATTAAATACTTGAAACACTGAATATTTTGATGATTAAATGGTTACCATTAATATTTTTTTAATCCTTTATACTTATAATTTAAATTTCATAATAACTATATATAATCCTTCATTGAGATTTTTTTTCCAAATCCTCTCTAAGCCATCTTAAGCAAATTTGTTACTAAGAAGCATAAGAGAAGTCTATGAAATAGAGTAGAGGTGGTTTCTCATCTACACATGACTTTGATAGCTCTACACAATATGCACTTCATGATTGTAAATGTTTTTTGAGACTATTCCTATGTGAGCCAATTAAGCATGAAGTCTATGATTCACTCACCCACAGTTCGATTAGAATTAACAACCCACAACTGGAATTAGTTGAGATAAATTGGTTTTGTCACTTCTATAAATTGTGAGCTCAAACTGGTCATTGATGATGCCTAAGCTAACTGTGTGTGTTTAGAAGGTGCTGAGTTTAATGAAAGAGCGTTGGAACTGCGGTAAAGCTCAAGAAATAATGGTTTCTAAATTGGTTTCTCTTTTTCTCTCACAGTTCATCATTTTCTTAGTTAAAATAATTTTTCATCATTATTTTCACTTGCTTCAAGCTACCATTCAGCCTACTTAAAAACATTTAATGCCAAAAATATTAGGTGAATTTTTATTGAGTAAATCTACTTATCCTATTCTAACCAAAAGATAACCTGATGGCTAAATTAAGTTAAATATGTATTACATAATGTAAACTTCTATCGAGGCAAAACTATAGTTTGGAGGAGTGGATATGATAACTGGTTTTATTATTTTGAAGCCTAAATGCGGCTTAACCCAATTTTTATCATGTTATTTTGACCCTCAATTAATGAACCAAGGTAAAAGGGCACTTTCGTAATGTGGTACCGCTCACCTACCACATCTCACCTACCGCTCACCTACCTCCCACCTACCACTCTCTTGGTTTGTATAAATAGAGAGGGTGTGAGGCTTAGGAGAACAAGGGGAAGAAGTCTTAAGCTATCACAAAGGAGGAGAGAATAGCTAGAGAGGAGGAGAGCATCTTGAGGCCCTATATCAAGGTGTCACTTGAGAGGGAGGCTGTAGAAGGAAGATGAGGGCTCATCTCTATGTATAAGCTATGTATTCTCCATTTCTTTTGCCTTAGTGAACTACTTGATTGATTCCCTCCCGTGGACGTAGATCCAGTTGGATTGAACCACGTAAACGATCTGTGTTTGCTTGTGTTCTTTGCGTTTTATTTCTATACCAGGAACTCACAACAGATCAAATGGAAGAAACTAACTCATTTAGTTTACGAATAAAACATTAAGCCAAATGTTTAGTTCCAAATTGAATTAAGCTTCCTAATCTAAAATCTTGTTCATAGACTTGAAAAAAATTTGAATAACTAACTATGCCGCATCTTCTCTTAAATGACAATTGGTCTCTTTGGTTTAACTGGATAGAACTAAATCTTTATGCTTTAATTGACCAATTTTAAGGTTTCAAAAAAATTTTCTATTGGTTAACGATATTTTAAACATATGTTTCTACAATTACCTCAAAGTAAGTAGTTCCATTTGGCAACACTGTTAATTAGATGATTGAAAAAATGGGTGGGGTGTTTTTTCCTTCATGGATGGACTATACTTGTTTGCCTAAAAATGGACAAATATAGGATCAAAAGTAATTTAATTCCTTTTATCATATCATATTTATCTTAAAATAGCACCATATTAAATTTATTTAATGCTTAAGGCCATTCAAACTCATTTTGCCCATTTGGGTTGCTATGAGACAATTAGCCTATTAGGGTCAATTTTGTATTAATTGGCCCAATAAAGATAAAATTGAGGTTTAGATTGATGATAAGATTTTGTTCAAATGACCACTCAAATTATTAGAAGGATTTGATCAAGTTTATTAATAAATTTGATATTGTAAGGTTACTGATCTAGTTATGTTATGTAGACATTTTAAGTACTAATACCATGCCCTTTAGGTTATTGAACAAAAACCCAATCTTATGAGAAACTTTAGGAAAAATAATGACAAGGTAAGCAACAAGTATTGAGGTCCTTCCCATCAAATCATTTATTCAAAATTATGTCAAATCATCTAAAACATTGTAATTCAGCAACTCTATCTTATTTTGTAACATTCCAGGTTGAATCAATACTTAACAAATTGAGTAACTCCATCATGAGGGATTTACATTAATTAATCTTAATTATAGTTTCTTGAGGAGAAAGATACTTGAACTAAATTTAAAAAGATTAGTCATTAGTACATGAAATTTAAAGTTAACATTCCTTAATAGCCTTCTTATAATTCACTTAAATTGGAAGAAGAAAGTTGATTATACAAACTATTCTTGTAGAAGTAGCTTGATAACAAGGATAAAAATTATGACACCACATGGCTTCTTTACCATTTCTATTGAATGTGCATGATAGGAGAAAGATTCCACTAACCTACTTACCATTGTGGGATTTACAAAAATAGTTTGTTAATAGTTGACACCATCATAGCAACATCATTCTTCTTATTTTCATCTATGTCATCATTTAACTTTTTAAAAGAGAAAAAGACAAAATTTCTCACAAAAGAAGCATACATTTGCTCCTCTGATGTCAAAAGTAATAGATTATGATGTTATGCACCTTTCCTTTTTGGATTCTCTACAAGTGAAAACTTGTTTTAGAAAAATTATGGGACTTCGGTGGTATTGTGGTGGTACAGATGAAATATTGTGTTTTTTCTCACAAATGAACCATATTTTTTTACCCCTCTAATGTGAGAAAAAATATATTATGATGTTATGCAACTTTTCTCTTTGAAAGTTGATTTTCTAAAAATTTAAACATGTTTTAAAAAAATGGTGGTATAGTAATGGTACAGATGAAAATATTGGCACAAATGAAAACATTGTATTTTTCTCACAAATGAACCATATCTTTTGTTCCACTGATGTGTGAAACAATTTAAAATTTATAATGTCAAAATACATTGATTCAAACTACAAAAAATACTATTTATGATTTAGACATGATAAATCAATATCAAAATACATTGATTCAAACTACAAAAAATTTCAAGCAATACAAACCATTGTTATGATTTCAATGGAAGCTAACTCACCTCTATGTCATTCTTGCCGCCAATTTTTTGACTTTCAATATTCAAATTTGCTCTGATACATATTTATCGTAGTCTTGCTTCGTGAATGTAGTCCTCCCCACAATATACCACAGAAAGTTATAAACAAAAACCCTAGAAGATGAAAAGGAAATGAATGTAGCAGTGGAGACGAAACAAAAAACCTTAGATCATAAAATAGAAATGAAGTAAGGTCATGAGTTTTTGAATAGGTAACTCTTTCTAATATTCAATTTGGTTTGGGGCCGGGTTCAGCTAACTTTAAAAAATCATTTTTTTTTTATCTTGCGAAGTGTGACTAGCCAAGCAAACAAATATTGAAGTGTTATAGAAGTCTGGATGTTAAACTGCGTCCAGACTCTGGAAGTAATATTTTCTCCCATGTAAGACATATTTCTTTGCAAAATAAGCTACACTGGGGTTGTCAATGATGGTCCCAAAAAGTCATTTCGACCCAAAACTCGACTCAAAAAATTGAGTTTGGTTTGATCCAAATAATTTTTTTAGTTGAGTTCAAGTTTGGAATCCAAACTCGTTTTTTTTTCGGGTCAGTTCGAATTGACCCACCAACCCAAAATTGACCTAAACTAACCAGATAACATGTATTTGACTTGAAATTGACCTGCTAACCCAAAATTAACCTGACATTGACACAAATAGCTTTTTTGCATTTTTTAACTGGGTTATAGAGGTCAGATTCGTATCAACTAGTTGAAGGCGGATCAGGCTCAAGTTAGACATTTTGCCTGTTTGATATTCGACCCAACTTTGGGTTTAGTATTTTTGGGTCGGGTAAATTTTGGCTTAGACCCAAACTCAACCAATGAACCTGATTTAACACCCCTAGGCTACATGTTCTTTATCAGTAACAAATAAAAATTTATTAAAATTTTCTCGTGTTTCTTATAGAGTCAAATATTAGGTCTAGATGTCTAGAGGTTCAAAGGAAGGCTGGAAACACCTAATGATTCGAACCCTACCTTTGCATCCCTTTAATAAATCAAATTAAAATTCCTCTCTCTCTCTCTCTCTCTCTCTCTCTCTCTCTCTCTACATATCTCTTTTCTTTTCATAAGCCTCATAAAAGCAATGTATGTTGTACGCATCATCAATGGACAAATTTGAATTCAACATCTTTAAAATAATGTCAAATATAATCATTAAATTAATTAAATTAATGCTTAACTACAGACTTTCAAGTCACAAGCCATGTCTCCATATTCAATTAAAAAATAAAATAATAAATTTATCAGCTAAACAAAGTCATTACCTCTTAACCCATCTATTTTTCCAATGAGAAATCACCAATTCTCATCAAAATTTAACTCATAAAAACTTTCTTTGTCTTTTCAAAAGATTATCAACAATTTAAAAAATATACTCTTTTGAGACTTCATAGCTTTATTTTCCTCCCTTCCTTCCTCTTTTACTTCTCAGATCACGATTCCTTCGAGATTTCGCCAATCATCTCTCTTAATGTCATTTAACAATAACATATCCAACTACCCTATTTTGTCTCCACCAACTGCAATAAATAGGCCCATCAACTCTTGCAGCTGTGGTTTAATTTATAGCTACCCTGTATCCAATGGCCCTTTCTTCGTGTCATGATTAATGACAAAAGCAGACCAACCACTCGTCCCACTCGTAACTAGCCACACATCTACCATTCCATCCTTCTATAATCAATAACAACAGGCGTTAAACAATCCATCCTTCAAATTCCAAACATCCAAAAGTACATATTCTCCATGTTCTCCTATCAAAAACTGAAGAATGTTGAAGAAAGGGAAGAGGCAGATGAAGAGCTTGTTATTGCGAGAAAGAAGATCATTAGCTACTGGGTTCAGAGAAAGAGATGGGGGAGGAGCAGGTGGAGCTGGAGGAGACCGAGAGTCCGAGTGGCCGGGCTGCTGCGAAGAGCTGTGAGGGGGAAGGCAGCAGTTGTCCGAGCAGCTATGAGAGCATCATTGAAGAAAGTGATGGTAAGGTTGAGGGAAGGGAGGCCATATGTTAGCGAACTATTTGCTGGAAACTACTTGTTCATGCAGGTGAACCCATCTGTTGCCGTGCCATATTTGGACAAGTCTCTTGTCCCAGCTACAAGGTTGCATCAAGCATATGCAATTGCCCCAAGGATTGCTTATTAACTAATTTGTCATGTATGCTGCTGTGGCTTCTTTTCATATTTATCCTTTGTATTGCCTTTATGATCTCAAGTTCATCTTATTATTTTGTCAGAATAAATGAAAAGTTTAATGAATGGTTGGTGGTGTTTGTTGTTTGGAATGATATTGCTGCATATTTTAGTGTACCATGACTTGAGCTAGCTTCTTCTGAAACCCTTAACTTACATATTATTGACCTCTGATTTGATGGAATATATGAAAAATTTTGCTTAATTTGTGCAGAATATAATTGTAGGGAGCATGAAATCCAGCAATTTTGATGATCAACTGCTTAATGATTGAATTCCGAATTTATTAAATTCCTTCAATCAATGGAACTTGTCAGAGGTAAGAATTTCCCGTACAAAAATATTCAAATCGGGCTTGAAAGAAAAGCAAATTATTAATCAAAATTTACCAATCTTATCTGTAACACTCACCTCTTTTAGATTTTTTTTACGGCTCATTTTATTAGATTATAAGTTCTAAAGCTTCAAAAAATAAAAATTAATCTCAACTTCTAAGGCATAAACCTAAATTGTATGATATGATAGATTGGAGCAACACTCGCCTTCTTAGTATCTGGTGCTCCCTATTTTTTCTCCAAAGACTCCCTATTTTTTCTCCAAAGGAGTCTAGTAAGAATTGTTCCAGTTTGAGTAGATCCCTTTTAAAATTATAAATTAATAACATTAAATATCAATCTTTGTGATATGCAGAAATGTCAACCACTATGTTAATCGAGAGTGTTCTTAAGAGGTTTCCCATTATAGGATGTAAATAACTTTATAAATCTTGTTTTTTTAGGGATATCCGTCCCATGTTAGGATAAACATTATCCTATTTATGTAGGGTCGAGAAAAAAATTTTGGCAACTTAGAACGCTAGAATTTGAAATCTCCCTTTTATTATCGAAATTATTTCAGGATAGTATTTTTATCGTATGATATGATATACTATTCCTGATATTGTATCTGATGATAAATAAAAAAGTTTAAAACTCTGTTGCATGGTCCTCACATTTCATATCACTCATGGAATATATCCACTTGCGAACAAAAATTAATGACTCAATATGTTATGGTTGTGCTAAATTTAAGAGGAAAGAAATTGAGACAAGTAATGCGTGAGCTTATATGTTACCTGAAGTCTTCATACTTAGTGCATCTAACACCACATTTGCATTTCTTGGGTGATATTGTATTTCCAAGTCATGGTCTTTAATGAATTTCAGTTATAACATCTATCTCAAGTTCATTTTTTTCTGAGTAAAGATATATTTTAAACTTGATCAGTAAATACCTCACATTTAACTCCATATATGTAGTAGTATTTTCAAACAAAAATAACTACAGCAAACTGCAAGTCATGGGTAGGTTAGTTCCTTTCAGATTATTCAATTGCCTATAAGCATAAGCAATGATCTTTCCATGTTGCATAAGTACACAACCCAAATCCTTCAAAATGCATCACTAAAAAGTTGAAACCCTTCGAACCCCAAAGGAATGATCAACACAAGAGAACTCGTCAAACAAGACATCAAATTATGAAAAGCATCTTCCCAATGACTAGTACAATCAAACTCTTTATTGATCTTTTTGTTAGCCTAATAAAGGAATAGTTATTTGAGAATGTCCTTCTACAAATCTCCTATGATAGCCAACCAAATCTAGATAACTCCTAACCTTAGTAACAATAGTAGGTCTTCGCCAATCTGTAATTACCTTTGTCTTATTCTTATCTATAGTATATCATCTCCACTGATAATATGCCCACGAAAAGCTTATAAGCCAAAATTCACATTTAAAAAATTTCACATACAATTTATTCTCTTTCTAAACCTATAGAAAAACTTATTAATGATTTGTAAGTATAGCTTCTTTTCTTGAATATACTGGGATATTATCTATGAATCCAATCACAATGGTATCCAAAAATTTTCTAAAAACCCTATTTATCAAATCCATAAAATTGTTAGAAGTACTAGTTTGTCAAATTACAAATTCATAGTGCCCATATCTATTCATGAAAGCTATCTTCGCTGTATCTTTCTCTCTAATCCTCAAATGTGAATAGTCTGACATTAGATCAATCTTTTAAAATATGAAAGTCCCTTTGAATTGAGCAAACAAGCCATCAATCCGTTACATTGGATATTTGATCTTCACGATGAGCTTATTCAACTCCTTATACTCAATGCACATTTTGAAGTTTCCATCCTTCTTCATAAATAACACTTGATCTCCCCAAGGTGACGTGCTAAGCTTGATGAACTCCTTATCTTAACAAATTCTGTAATTGACTATTCAAGTCCTATAACTCCTTAATGAGTCATTCTATAGGGTCCCTTGGATACTATAAACTAGCAATATCTCAATTGTGAAGTCAATCTCTCTTACAAAAAGTAACCCTAGCAAATCATCTAAGAAGACATCTGAATATTCTATTACCATTGGAATATCACCCAAAGACTTTCTTCCTTGGAGGTATCTATCGCCTGAGCTAAAAAATCTTAGTGTGCACAATTAAACAATTTGAAAGCTATCACATAAGTGATTATTATGGATATCAACCCTCTATCACCACAAAATTTAACTTCTACCTTCCTAAATACATTTATTTTTTATGGTCATTTTATTGCAATTAGTTGTAATAAAATCTTTAGATAACCAATCTATGCCTAAAATTGTCTTAAATTCCACTAAGGGTAACAAAATTAGTTATGCATAAAAATGCTTTCAACTAATCATTATGTTTTTTTTCGTTTTTCTATCTTTTATTTTTGAAGGAATCGCCAGCCTGACGATCATCGTATACTTCCCTTATTCGAATAAAATTCTCTCCTGAATCAGATAAGTGATTCGAAGAGGAGATGAACCAAATAAGAAGGGACATATGACAATGTGACAAACAAGGTAAAACACAAAACGTGGAGAGCCTACGTGTGGTAAACCTCACAATGATATGCCAAACATGTCCGCCTAAACAAGATTGGACGGAGTCACCTTAAACTGATATCCACAAAAGAATACATACGTAAACTACCCAAAACCAAAGAGTCAGGTATAGGTGCCTATTCTGGGGTCAAGAAAGCTCCTAATGGGACGTATCCCACTTAGTTAGTTACATCTTGGGGTGTACCCAAGAATACTCTTGATCCAATGGGGTTTTGCTTACTCAGTAGTGCCAACTAGTACATGGCTACAAAAGGAGGTTATTTCATAGGAGAATTCTCCGAAGCTTTCAGAGTTCCCGCTAGACCACGGGGTGGAGAATGGATCTCTCACGATCCCCATAAGGGTAATAGACTCATCGGCATATAAAGCCTGTGAAATAACCATATCATTCCAATGGGGAATCCCGATACGTCAAAGCACATCCGAGTTATAAGGGCAGAGAATAAATTGTCGTATCCCAGACGGGTAGCAGCTTATCGGCATCGGGTCGTCTAGATGATGCCAACGAAGGCAAATGAGTGAAATGTCTCAATAGAAGTAATCAAAAAGGGAGGGAAAAGAGTAGTCCTAAAAGGTAGAGGTAGTCAGGTCAGGGTACCACAAACCCGTCATCCCAAGCCACTAGAACCCTAAGTCTACCCGGTCGTGAAGGTAGTCAACCTAACACGTCCTGAGATCCCCAGTCAAAAATCTATGAATTGTGTCATCTACGGTGAACCTCGGTACCCTAAGGTTAGAGGAAAGAAACTCTATCATATGACTATAAGCTGAGCTCCAAGCGGTGGAGCTTACACCCGCCGAAATGGCGAGGATGTCACAGGAAGGAAAGAGGAGAGGAGGTTCAGCTACAAAGCTATAAACGCTCCAACGAGAGGACTTACACCCCGTCTGGGTCGAGGAAACCCCTAACATCCTGAACGCACTAGACAACCACCAAATCAAAATTATGCTGAGCCAGTCAGGTAGAAGAAGCACGGGGACTTTTCAACGGGACATGCAAGAAATGATGCAGTTATCTACCACAATCCTAAGCGTGGAGGGCCTATTTAATATGGCTTGGGTGATAGCCATGCAATGAAACCAATTTAAAATCCGGCTGAAAACCATGCAGGAAATAAAAGTACATATTTTAAAATCTTGAATATTTTAAATTTTTATTATCTTGATTGTTTTACTTAGGATGTTTAAAGATAAAAGAATTATCATTTTAGGGTCTTTAGTGAGCCTAGGTTATATTATTTGCAAGTTCCCAAATAACAAAAAGAAACAATATAAAATGCTCCAAACATGCAAGACATGCAAGAAAAACATGAAAAAGCACGCCAAAAGAATATATAAAAGAGGCCAAATGTCGTTGGGCCGGCAACATAATCCAGGGAAAACATTAAAAGCAGACGGACTCCGCATATACATGCCCGGTCCTAAATCTATACAAAAAAGTAAAATTCGGACTTAAGGTACGGAACACGAGACGCCGCTCCTAGTCCTTATCACGTAGTTCGGTGGTTCATCTCCCACGAAACCAGTGCGCGTACCTTATTTCCAATACAGACTCTGCCTAAGGACTCTATCAAATACAATCAGAAAAGAAAATAAAGAGTCGACCTGCATAAAACAAGTATTAGCGGGCACACCATGCAACGTGAGAATAAAATGTTGTGCCTTATAATTGGGGGAGCTATTAGCACCTGCAAGTAAATGGATAAAAATCATTAAATGCTCCCTCATAATATCACCTGTGTGAGTGTGCATAAATAGGCACAACACTTATAGAAGATCGCTCTAACATACTATCACACATAACAAGCATCCAAGCACACCGAAAATGGCAAAAAAAAGGTGAAACGTGGCTAGCACAAGACAATACAACACATAATAATAGCCAAAGGTGTCGAAAAATACTACATAGCATCCTAAACCCTAGCCTAGCACACCATCTAACGAGAAATGGGTTAACCCGGTATCTAAGTGCAGGGAAAGTCTAGGTATAGTATGACTTTGGCGGGGTCGCACTACTGGCCCCACCCTAAGGATCCAAAGGATTTATAAAGTGCCAACCGGGTTGAATATTAAAAGAGTTGGCCTCATATATGGCCTAATTTGCTAAGTGCGTAGATTTTTAAAATTTAGTAAAAGTAATAAGTAGGGAAATACATAGATTTTACAATTTGAAATAGGGGCCAATAAATGCAAGTCTGTAACATGTTGGGGTAACACAAATTATATTCTTTGGATCCTTAGCACAGTCATACTCATGTCAGTCCCGATGACTTAACTTGCATCGTTCACCGGGATCGCCTCGGCAAGCAATGCTCGTTAAGGCATCGAGACCGACACGAAAGTCACTCTCCTAACAAGTCTGGCTCACTATCCATGCGAACATGCAAATGCAAATATAGGCGATTAAAACATGCAAGTGATGAGTGTACCATGAGGCAGTGACTCGAGCAAAGATGGGCATATCGTGACAGCAATGGCTTGAAGAGGGTGTGCCGAGGCAGCAGTGACTCGAAGAGGTGGGCCTACCGTGACGATAGCGGTCCGAAGAGAGTGTGCCGAGGCGATAGTAACCCGAAGAGGTGGGCTTACTGTGGTGGTAGTGGCCCGAAGAGGTTGTGCTGAGGCGGCAGTGACCTGAAGAGGTGGGCTTACCATGGTGGTAGCGGCCTGAAGTGGGTGTGCCGAGGCGGGAGTGACCCGAAGATGTGGGATTTTCGTGGTGGTAACGGCTCCAAGTGGGTGTGCCGAGGCGGCAGTGACCGAAGAGGCGGGCTCACCGTGGTGGTAGTGGCCCGAAGTGGGTTTGCCGAGACGGCAGTGGCCCAAAGAGGTAGGCTTATCGTGGTGGTAGCGGCCCGAAGTTGGTGTGTCGAAGCGACAGTGACCCGAATGGGTGGGCTTAACAAATGATCAAAACAAATGTAAGACAAGATGCATCATGCAAGCAAGTGAGCATACACACACACTATGCAATGGTGCAAGTGGTTGGTAGAATGGGTCGGGATGTCCGGTCGAACCGAAGTATCAGGACAATCGGCCCCGAGTAGTTGATTGAAGCACAAATGATATCGGCCGATCCCGGATGACCAATCAAGGTGCTAGTGCAAGATGCAAAATGTAAGTGGTACCGACCGGTCTGGGACGACAGATCAGGGTGCAAGTGCGAAATACAACGTGCAAGTGTGACATGCAAAATGCAAATGGTATCGACTGGTCTGAGACGACCGATCGAGGTGCAAGTACGAAATGCAAAGTGCAAATGTGGAAGAGTGACATGTGAAATGCAACATGCAAGTGTAACGTGCAAAAAACAACGTGCAAGTGTGTCAAGCAACATGCAAGGCATATCAGTACGATAGAGAGCCATTCTTATGGCAATGACCTCGCCCGAGGAAACCTAGGGTCAACATATGAAAAAGAAAGGCGACTGCCGCCTTTGCTTTAGCGAGGCAAACAGGAAATTTCTCCCCAGATCTACAAGGGGAAATTCTCCGCCTCGTCATGAAATGGGCCAGCGACGATGTTTTTCCCAATTTCATGACACCTCCAAACTTTACAAAATGAGCTAATGATATGCATTCTCTTATTTTGCAAAGGCTAACTCTTCAATCTTTCCTAGAAAGATTGAAACATCCAAAGCAAAAGGGAGCGTAGTGAGCTCCAACTCTTAGGATTTCTGTGTTAAGGCTCACAATCAAATGGGGTTTGCTCGGCTCTCGTAGGAGGATTGGCCACGCATGGAAAAATCCCATCCTGAAGGCGAAATCTAGAAAAACAAGTGATCCATCACATAGGCGCACTGCTGCGCTGGCTCATGCCGGCGCACGCACCCCGTATGGGCGATCGAACCCACACGTCTATCACCACTAGAACCTAAGGCTAGCTAGGAAGTAAAATGCAAGGGGTTTAAAAGACATATATCGCCGCGTAGTTTGCACGAAGCCCAACGATGTTCGCGGAAGCTTTTGCACGCAGTAGATGATCCTTGTACCCTCCCAAACAGCGACGAAGACTGTTGTCCGGCGACGTCTAGGTACTCCAGCGAAGTGTCCGGTCACCGAGAAGGTAGAACAGCGATGTCCAGAGGTTAGCTCGCCAACGTGCACGCCAAGAGCGAAGGAGATGTGGAGAGAGAATCCAAAAAGAAGCTCTCCTCACTATTTTGTTCCGGCGCGAGTACGACTCCAGCGAGACAGAAGACCGACGACGAGGAAGAGATCCAGGGTGGCCGACCAAAAGGAAAAAGAAAAGGTGGCAGGCGACATTCACGCAAGGGAGCTCGAAGAAGATTGGCCTCGACATTGAGAAGGGGTGAGGTTGACGAGAGTTCGACGCCGGCATTGGAGGAGACCGGCGGAGCGTCGCCGACAATAAGAAGAGCATGCGACGGGGTTGGCGGGGTTGGCTGAGAAGGATAGGAATAAGAAAAAGGTGTCGGTCTCGTCGGCGGCTGGCGGCGCGTACGGCCGGATGGAGGAGGAGCTCGGGCTGCAAAGGATCGACCCGCGGCGAGCTCTGACAGCGAGGAGAAGGATCGGCGAAGGTGGCGGGGTTGGCCGAGAGAAAGAGGAAGGTGGCGGCGCTGGGTGCGACGGGCAGCTAGGGAAGCTCCGGTGACCTTCGTCGGCGACGAGGAACGTCCGACGAAAGAGGCAGCGGCGAAGATGGAGGGAGGCCGGGTGCTGGCTTCGCGAGAACGAGAGCGGGAGGGGGAGAGCTCCGCGTGAGATGAAGAGAGGGGGAGCGCTCCTCGAGGGAAAAAATGGAGCAGGTGATAATATCCCCCTCTTTTTAAAAAAAATTCTTCCGTCCGGTCCCTGGACACGTCCAAAGTCAATGACGGGGCGCCACTTATCCAGTGGGCCCCGTCTCCATACACCCTGACCAATCAAGATGTATGGAGGCGGGGCCCACTGGACAGGTAGCGCCCTACCATTGGACTTCGGACACGCATTCGGAGACTAGACAGAATAATTTTTCCTTTTTTTAGGCGAAAGCGTGAGATTCGATAGGATGGCCTGGCTCCTCTTCTTTATTTTAGGCATGTGTGAGGTCCATTTTTAATAGGACAGAATAGTTTTTTTCTTTTTTATTTATATTATATTATATTATATTATATTATTATAACAGTAATAATAATAGTAATATAATTATCGTTTAAGCATTTGTTTTGCCTAAGCGCGGTATGGTGGTGAAATGAACATCACCTTAGGTAAATTCGACGTTCCAGACACATTCGCGGGGGTCTGTTTCATTATCAGGGGTCGTTCGAACCACTTTTTTGGCAATCGGGCCCAAAAAACGATAATTCGCACATTTTAGCCAGCTCGCGAAGTTGTCGCCAAAATGGACGTCCTCCTTAGGTAAAATTGACGTTTTAGACGGATTTGTGAGGTCTGTTTTGCAGTCCAGAGTCGTTCGGGCAACTTTCTGACAATTGGACAAAAAACGATAATTTACACATTTTAGCCCTTATGTGAAGTAGTAGCGACATGGACGCCCTCCCTCAGTAATTTCGACGTCACGGACACACTCGTGTGGTCTGTTTCGTCATCCGGGGTCATCATAACAAGTCACCGATGAACGGGCCAATATGAACCAACTTCCCGCGTTACGCGTCAGGTAGCACTTATTGGCTTGACTAAAGCCATCCAATATGTGACATGTCGACCGGCCATAGCCTAAGCGAAAGCCAATGCTTAGCAAAATGATATTGGCTACGTGCCCCTCAACAGGTACCGAAATGTCTTGAATGAATGTCTCGAGCTACTGGAAAGATCATATACATGAAGCATAGGCTCGATGCGCTTAGGTGGACATCACGTACATGTAACATCAAAAATTGATGCTAACACATTCGCTTCACCTACATAACTAATTAACTTTTATAGGAGTACCATTTAGCATTCTAATAGATAATATTACAGATATTAATGTATTATTCAGTTACATCACTTTAACTAATTTCTCAACTATAAAAAATATGATGCTTATAAATCAAATAAAACTCTTATTTTCCTCTTTCGAAGATATATGGTACCTATTACAATAAAACTATTGCACTGAATATTTATGGTTGAATTATTAATGAATTTAAGTTCTTATGGGATATTATGAATGACATGACATGAATTCTATTATTATTAAAAGTGTATTGGTTAAAATTTTTTAAATATAAAATATACGTGTGATAACTTCAATGAATCCTAATTTCTTAGTGTGAAAGTGTATAAACACTAGGCTAAACATTTTGTTGTGTCTGACCTAGATTTGGCATTGATTTTGTAGACTCAGTTGTCCTTAATCTGCCAAAGTTTTTTTGAGGTGGTACATCACTGCCCCTAGAATATGTTGGAGCCCTTTATCACAATTCTTCGCAATGTGTTCAGGTTTGTGGAATAAAAAAGATGTTTTAGATCCAGAAAGATACTCACCCTAGTGAGATCTTCCACACTTGCCACACTTCCTAATTTCGGTCTTGCTGTCAATAATGCTAGATCTAGCCTTTTAGCACTTGTATTTGCTGACTGAAAGAATTGTTTGCCCTGAGTGCTCTGAGGAAATCTGGATCCCTCTAAATTTCTCCTCTTCTAAAAGTTCCTCCTCCTCAGGGTAGCCTGTAAATCCAGCTCAATCTATTGGTCCTCTCCATCAAAACAAAGTAATCCTCAATTCCAAGAGGAATTATTGGATGCTTAATCATATCCTTCAGCCAAAATAAAAACCTATGGCACTTATCCTAAGCATTTGGAACCAACATAAGTGCATACCTTCAAAGTATAATAAACTCTACCTCATATTGCATTATCAAATGATAACCATGTAACAACCTAATAAACATATCTTGTATTTGTCGCCTAGCTGACAATTGAACGAATTAGTCTCTAAAGATTATCACAGACTCCTCTCACCATACCATGTAGGTGGTATACCAAAGAAACCACTACATATCATCCACATTTCCTCTCTTCTTGTAGACCTTCTTCAAACAGTCGTATTAATCTTTTAATCCTATTTCTGAAAAATAATAGTTAAACAACACGTTAAGTTTAAGCAACTTAGTGAACAATTACTAATCTATTATGCGTTAAATCTTCATGCAGTTGCCTAACATGATTCAAATGAATATGTTGATCAACATTAAAATAATATTTACATGTTTTATTTTATTAAAATATTTATTAAATATCTAAATAATTTATATTCTCATACATTTTTTATCATTTAAATTTTTCCTTTCAATACTCTTTTTCTTGTAATGAATTCATCTCAGAAGTACTCTCAAAACTTTTACCATTTTGTACCATAAAAGCACACCTTTACCATTTGTATCATAGAGATACGCATTTACTATTTTCTTTACCATTTAACTAGTGTGAGTGCAATTGCATCCCTTAGTAGTACGATAGGAGATGATTCACTTTCAATCAAATTAATGGGCTTGTTTTCTCCCAACATATTTTCAATCAAATTCACGTTCAACTCTAGTCACACGTTCTAACCTATGAAATTACTTATATATCTAATAACATTTAATTAAAACAGTGCATATAAAAGCATAGCATTAACCTCTTATAGGCTTAATCATCCACTTTATCTCTACCTCTTTTGCAGAAACCACGATCCTAAACCCTAATTTGTTGAATCAAGTTTTCCTTAACCACTGATCAAATTCATCAAATCCTTCTTAATAACATATATTTTATTAAATAAAATATTGTATATAAATAAAACACTAATTCTCGCCTTACCAAAATTTGCTCGTATCAATGTTCCTTCCCGCAAAATCTTTGACTTTTAACATCTATTTTTAATTCATAAGAATTTAAATATTAATATCATAACATATTAATTGATTACATTTATTTAATTTAAAAATTTAAACCCTAAATCATACCTTCTTTTTTTTACAGAGCTCAGTTTAGTTAACCCCTTGCGAAAAAAAATTGGGTGCGGAATACGTACGCAGAGCTGCGTACGTAAACAGGTATAAGTGGGTTACAATGAGATTATATTTACGTTATAACCTCCTGTAACCTACTTATAACTCCCTAGTAACCCGTCTGTAAACTACCAATACATGAAAATACATGCGCGGTTATAGGGTTACAAAGAGGTTATATATAGGTTACAAGAGGTTATAACGCGGATATAACCTCCTTGTAACCTCTATGTACCCCATTTACACCCTCATTTACATACGCAGCTCTGCGCACATGTTCCGCACGCAATTTGTTCCCCGCTCGACTTCAAAATTCCATCTAATTCTCTATTAGAATCTGCCTGCAGAGCTGCTCCCTTCCCCCTATTATACTCCGCAGGAAACCTGGCCTCTTCCTTCGCACTGGAGCCACTCGACTCGTCTACTCTCCACATCCACGCGACCTGCTTCAATCATTCAGACCAATTCAGTCCGTTCAATCATTTCAGACCAATTCGATGCCCTGACGTTCTTCCATTAATGCAGCCTTGTCTTTGTTAAATTGCTACAATTTGCGGCATTCAAATGAGTGAAGGCGCGGGGATATAATAATTTCAAATACAACCCTACAAAATATTAATTTCCAAGAGTTTTGAACTCAATTTTTGAATGTTTTGGGAACAAGTCAAAAATTTACATACAAATAAGTTCGCAGAACATTTTGTCCTCTAAATTTTACTAAAAAAATACAGCTTGGCTGGGAACATTCAGGGCCGCATCAACACCACTCAAATAATTTGGAAAGAAACAACAAAAACAAAATAGAAAACTATCTGTAAATTCCACCGTCGATTAACACATTAGAGGCTTTCTTTAAGACTGCGACTGGAATAGATTAAGTTTAAATAAATTCAAAAGAATTTGGCACAAATAGCCATTGATCTTACCTTTAATTTTTTGCATGAACAATAAAATGAATTTAATTGCAGACAGCTAAAGAAATTTCAATTATAGTGTAAAAGATTATGCATTAATGAGAAGAAATTTCAAAGAATTTGAATCTGTTGAGATGCTACCAGTTTCCAAGTTGAGACCTGAACACATGGTATAATCAATATACAACCAACCATCCATTTTCTTCCACCATATATACTGTCCAATGAATGACCTTGAGATCCAGCCGGCTGGGATGAAACAATTATAAAATCATCAATTTTTGTCACCCATCATAGTACCGTTCGTAGAACGAAAACTTTCCTTGAGATTAATTTTCAATAAGGTTTACTCAGTTTGTTATGTCTCTTGAGCTGTACCTTCAACTTCTTACCACCCAATTGGAAACCATTCATGACATTAATAGCAGCTTGTGCAGCTTCTGGTGAATCATAACTTACAAAACCTGCCACAAAGATAAAACGGAAGAGAGATTTAGGAAACTACTTCCAGATAAAATAGTGACTAAAGCACAGTTTGCTTACCAAAGCATTTACTAGCACCAGTTGCTTTGTCAACAAAAACCTTAGCACTCAAAACCCTGCCAACTCTCTGAAAAGCATTTGAAAGCTATTGATCACTATATTCTTGGGGAATATGATAAATAAACAAATTAGCTCCAGCAGGTCCTGCGGAAAGGAGATATTAAAACACAAAAATCAGTAGGTTAAATAAAATTGAAAGATGCGGGAAGCTCTAGAAACAGTAACTTAGCAGCTTATATTAACCTTCAATCTGTCCCCCAGAGCAACACGATTCTCATTCATAGGTGGATTTGAATTATGAGAGTTATTTGAATGTCTGTGTTGATGTTTGATATGTTGTACAGTAGGCCCACAAAACTTTTGACAAATGTTCATGTCATTGTCTTGTGTTACTAGTTAATGTCTTTATTAAGATTTGAACCAAAGTTTTGCTAAAGGCTTCGGCTGAATCGTTAGCTTTTGGGTAATAGATTATTTAATATTTCCAATCAATTCTATGTCTTCGAATGGAGTTGTTTATTTTTTTATTCTTGAAGGTTGTCCTGTTACATGAGATTACTTTTTGAGGGATTCCAAATTGGTAGACAATGTCTTCAACGATGTATTGGGCTTCAAATTTGCTCAACACCGACATCTGGTCAAAAAAACCTGCGATAAAGGACGTTGTTTACTAAGGAGTAAGAGAATGCTCGCTGTTTGATTTGATTTGCAGCAGAACTGTCTTCTGTTTGTCTCCCAGATTACAAATATTCAATGATCGCCTGTCACCAATCTTTTTCTTCTTCCTTCTCGGTAGCTGCTATTGTCGCGTCGACACTGATTTTATGAAGGTCGTCAATGTCTACTTGCGAGAGAACTTGGCGTCCTTGTACTGAAATTGGAACATGATCCTCTTCCAGACAGGCGAACTCCCTTGCAAGCTTTGCCAAAATATCAGCCAAAGATTTGTCTCGACTCGGAACTACACAAAAATGTTACCTTTGAGATTTGTTCCAATAATTTCATGGTATATCATAAGTACTGTTCAAGCCTCGGGCAAGCTTTGGTTTCGGATTCTAGTACTTTCCAACGATTTGATTGATGATGAGTTGGAAGTCTTTATAGATGATGTCTTTGATTTCCCAACATTTTAATAACTAATATAACATCCATTTGGAGTAGGGGTGTAAACGAGCCGAATACGAGTGACCCAGGCTCAACTCGTGTTCGGCTCCTTTATATTTCGAGCTCAAAAAGTCTGTTCGTGTTCGGCTCGTTTGCTTAGCGAGACGAACACGAGCCGTTCACGAACAAAGAGTTGTTTTGACAACCCTAATCACGTACCCATAAAATGTTAAGGATTGGGGTAATAATTAAAAATTATTGTTTATATTAAAACAACATTTGAATCTAATTAAAATATTTTTATTTTATTTTCTTAATTAATACTTTTAATTGATTATAAATCTTTATAAGCTTTGAAGTCAATTAATTTTTTTAAAAATACTACTCATCAATCTATGTTCGCGAGCCAAAACAGGCTGAACACGAGCGAACAAATGTTTGTTCTTGTTTGGCTCGATAACTCGCGAACGAGTCGAACACGAGCCGTTTGACAATGACTCTAATTTAGGAAGAAATATTACATCAGGACTTCGCACGTAGAGCTACGTGTGGAGTCCAATAAAATGACTCCACGTGGAAGTGATAGAAAAATGAAAAAACAGCGCGGTAACACGGGGAATATTCTCCCCGTGTTATTCCGCATTATTAAGTGTTATTGTGGTTGTTTTGATGTGTTATTGTGTTATGAGAATATTCTCAGTGTTACAATAACACAATAACACATCAATAACACCTGAATAACACATGATAATACATGAATAATGTGGAATAACACGGGGAGAATATTTCCTGTGTTACTGGGCCAAAAGGGGAATATTCTCCACGTATTATTCATGTGTTATTATGTGTTATTTATGTATTATTTTATGTTATTGTGTTATGAGAATATTCCCTGTGTTATAATAACACAATAAAACATTAATAACACATCAAAATCACCACAATAACACTTAATAATGTGGAATAACACGACAGAAATATTCCCCTGTATTACTCCCATATTACCGCACCATTTTTTTTATTTTTCTGTCACTTCCACTTAAAATTTATTTATTTTATTGGAGTAGCTCTATGTATATTTCTTCCTGATTTGTAGTGGTGCGTTTACGGCATGAGTTCCTTCGGCATGTGATATCGTTTTTCACAGACCAAGCACGTAAAACCTTTCAGTGTTCGCACAATTCTTCTTTAATTTATAAAAATGTTCTCTAACAGTGTTTTGTGTGCTGTTTTGCTTCCATGGTTATTTAGCCCGCCAAATAAGTTGGCGCAGTTGGAGGTTCCGGGAGAGTCGAAACTAAATGGCAGGCGGCAGCGGGCAATTGAAGTTTCTTGACTGGTACCTGAAGATAGCGGCTGTGTCGGCTTTCGTAGGGGCTTCCATGGAGCTCTTCATGATCCACACCGGCTTCTGTGTGAGAACTCTCCTTTCTCCCTTTCAACTTCAAACCCTAACGCTTGCTGTTTGGACCGATTCATATTAAGGCAGGATGCTTGCGATTTCAAGTGAAAACTTGAAACAAAGACATTTCAAGGGAATGAAGATAGCTAATTCTGGATTTATTAGTGGTGTGATTATTGCCCATCATTCATTGGGATTGATAATTTTCTACTGTGGTTCGATATTAGATAGGCTTAGGCGACAATTGCAATCCTTACGGTCAGATAATCATAGGTGAGTAAACATAACCCTTGACGATTTATGGGGAGATGAGGTAATTGTAGGGCCTTCGCTGCGGTTTAAAGTCAAAAAGATAGGAGAAAATGAGGAATTGGGTTAGGCAGGCAAGCCAAGTTTGTTAATGTAACTTAGCAAATCCAGGCAGCTACACAGAATGTATACCTTTTTGTTGGATCACGCCTTAATACAGTTTATTCTTGTCTAATCATATGTTCTCGAAACACAAAAAGTGAAATAAATAATACTCCGAGTTTCTTTGTAATCCTAAATCTCTTTTAAAGTTTAAACTAGAGTTGCTTGTGTAAATGTGTATGTGTCCTTTTGGAATGCCAATTCATGACATTTTTTTACTTCTATACTCGAGGATTACAACTTTAAGCTAGCCAAGACAAATTTCTTTTTTCATGAGTCAAATTATTTTTCATTTGAGTCAAATTATTTTTCTAACATGCATTGCAGAAAGCTTCATGCAGTTTCTCTTTATTTTAATTTTCTCTCTCCAAAACTTTAACCTCATAATTCTAAGAACCAGCGGCGACTTTCTTATTTCATGCTTCCTTTCGGTTCATTAAAATAAATTTCAACAAAAATATACATTCAACTCTTTTTCCATCAGTATCTCTAAAAGAGATTGTATAAACCTCATTCATAATGAATAAAGAGATAGCTTAGGGGTTTCCTTCAATTTTTCACCCATGAGTGTTATAGCCAAACCAAAAGTTTGCATGTAATAAAATGGAAATTGTGATCTGTCAGTTTAGACGTAACGATACTTACCCTTTGAGACTGGATGCCATGCATTTTCACTGGTGAAAGATGTTCTCTTAATTTGGATTTCTGAATTCCCAGCCAATGACACTTGTTTAAGCATAGTGCATTTTTATTAATTGTTATTAAGTGATTGCTTGAATTCTTGAAAAGTTTCTATATGGACTTGATAATATTTAATACATATTTTGTCCGACATTTAGAACAATTTCCTTTATGGAATGAAATCGCGTGATATCTTGTTTCTCAACCCATTGTTTCCTTTTTATTTTTTCTAATCTTAGTTCCTTTTTATCTTAGACCTTGATGTTAGAGGAGATTATGCACTCAAATGTAGCCTTTTCCTGTATCATTTGTACAAAATATATGAACCACATCTATGTGGTCTAGAAAATGTGTTAAGTGAGAAGTGCAAACTTTCTTAGTTAAATATTGGCTAAAAGCTAGAATTTTTATTCAATTTCCCATATAATGTAGAAGTTTTTTGAATAAAGAAGTGTTAAATGATTCAATATTCAAATCTTAGATTTGAGCTAGTATTGGCTATGATTTTTTTTTCTTACTTCTTGAGGTGAAGAGATTGTGTGGGTGTTTGTGGCCAGGGTGAGAGGTTGCACGGGGGCATTCATATAAGCCTATAATAATGATGATTAGACTACCCTAATAGCATCCAGGAAAAAAAGAGAGGGCATTATATATCTGTTGAATAAACTATATATATGGCCTGAAAAGGTTGATCAGAAATGAACTGCAAAATATTGTCTCACAAATCAAGCCTTATTTTTGTAGCTCCATGAACATAAATAGTGAAAACGTTAGATATTGTGGCTTAGAGATGATTAAAGATATGTACAATTGGATACACTAGTGCTAAAAGCTTATATTTATCTGAAAAGCCTTCATTGTTTCTTCATGCCAAGGTGAAATAGGTTGATGATTGGTTAACAATCAAGTCATAAAACCTAAACCAATAATCTGTAAAGTGAATCTTAAATTTATGTTTTCCAGTGTTAGGACATTCTCAATAATGGTATATCATGACATAATTGATTGTAAGCAGGGAGTTGGCCATTTGCCAGTGATGTGGTATAACTTAACATATTGAGATGAAATTCAGGTAAAAAGGCTGGCTAGAACATCACCCAAAAGTGATGCTCCTCAACATAACTAATTTTGGTTAAAAAGTCGAGGATAATTTGCTATTGAGAGTTTAGCTTTTCTCAATTGAAGAATACAAAGTTACTATACCCGATTTAAAAAAAGTGACCTTTTGTGTGAAACTAAATGAGAAGGGAAAAACTAAGATATTGAGGATTCATATAAACTATTGGTTGTTGGGAATCTTAATGGTAATAATTTAGTATGGATAGTTGTTGATGTAAAGTTTAACGACAGCTTTTAAAGTAAACAAGGTTGGCGATACAATGATTGTTATTAAGTTTGTGATTGATGAGGATGTTACAATTGTTGTTAAAAACTCTATTATGAGAATGCTTGAGGGTTGATGTTAGGTTAAAAATCCAGTAAATAATTTACCATAAGGAATTTTTATTGGATTCATCCCTTAACCCTAGCTCGGCCACAAGCTGAAAAACGTTGCTAGGTTTATAATTAATATTGGATTTGCTACTCGGTGTTAGGGACTTTGATGGGAAGAAATAAAATTCGTGGATACAATAAGTACAAAAAGAATTGCTATGACATGTTTCCAAGGAACTAAATAGAAAGAGGAGAAATCTTAGTAGGTATTGAAGAAGATCATAAACTATTGTAAACTAGGAGTGATTAATGATTGGGATGAGATTGAAATAGCAAGGAATAGAGATTTGAAAGATAAAATGTTCTCATGATGAATACGTTTAGTGCTTTGGTGATTTCCAATAAGTCATTCTTCATTCAAGATGTTATAAATGTAGTTCATGTTTATAGTCCTCATGTTGGACTATAGGATAGTTTAAAAAACCAACTTTGGAATGAGATGAATAAACCATTATAACATGTACTTACAAAAGAGAGGATAATCCTTGATGGAGACTTAAATGGACATTAAAGTTATAATAAGATGTTACATGTGATGATTCATGTTTGTTGTATGACTAAGAATTGAAGGTAAAAATGCTGGGAGCGATGCTATATAAGACTTTGAAGTAGCATACGATCTTCCAATACTAAATAAATACTTTAAAAATAAGAAGAGCTCTTTTTTATTTTAAATTGGATTCATCTTATAAGAAGTTGACTTATCATATTTTTTGGAAGAAAAGAAAAATGCTTTTGCGATCATTATAAGTTTATTCCAAGAGAAAGTTTGACCATAACATAGAGTAATTACTATGATTATATCTTATGAAAAAAAAAAACCAAATGGGAGAATTAATGTAAATCAAAAGGTGAGAAATTATTGATATTTAAATATAGGTTATAAGTTATGGTGAAGCGGATTTCTATACCTGAGATAAATTAAAAGATCGTCTTAGGAATTTTAGGTAGATTAAACTTATATAAGGAACCTTGGTAGAGCGATTTGGCATGAAAGGTTATTATGAAACAAAATTTGATTTTTAAAGTGGGAAAAACTTAATGCTACTTTGACTTACAATGCCGATAAGAAAAGTATTAGTCTTACAAAGAGGCTACTAAACAAAGAAAAAACTGCTATATTTTATAATTTATATAAATTAACAACATGTTAAATGAAGATATATAAAATAATTAAGATTACATACATATGATAAAAATGTATTGATCAACTTAGATGCATTAAATTAATGATAATAGGTTAGTTAAAAAAAAAGAGTGAAGTACTACTATAAAAAATTATTAAAAATTAATTTTATGGAAGGAATAATTGCAAAATAGCATATTAAACCAAAAAAAGGAGGTGTATTACAGATTAATATTGATTTAAAAAAAAAAGTAAAATGGAGATAACTATGTAGAATATGCATAAATGTAAACTTTTGGATTTATATGAGATGCCTATTTAGATTTTGATAGCTATAAGTAATCATGGAGTTGTTCGGTTAACAATTTTTTTTAATAAAACTCTGAAGACTAAAAAAATGTTGATGTTTGGAGAAGAAGCGTTTAAGTACCCTAATTTGAGGACAAAGATGTTTAGTTATGATAATTATAGGATAATTATATATATAAGTCATCCAAAGAAGTTATGGAGAGAGTAATGGAATATATTCGAAATAATTATGTTAGAATCACAAATTAATTTGGTTTTTTGTGAGTTTTGTGTTAATGCCATCAATGAAAAAAATATTTAGAGTTCAAAAACATACTTCATGTGATTTTTCTTGACCTTTAGGATGCATATGATCAAATATCATGAGCATTTATTTGGTCATTGAGCTTGTAATGATGGAGATAATGAGATGGCTTTATAGGTTCCTATGGAGAAAAATGAGAGGGAGCCACCTGTCTACTGTTTGATTGTGTATTAAATTAGGTATATGGCCTAAAAACATTGATGAGAAGTTGATTTACAGTATTTATTATTAATTAAGCCTTATGAATGAAGCCAGAACATAATAAAACAACATAGAGATGGTAAAAATGAGAATTGGACATATTTTTGATGGTACATTTACTTATTTGAACGAGCATCATCATTACTTCAAGTCGAGGTAGAAAAAAGATTGATTGTTGATGTTAGATTTACAACTAATTGTAAAGACTAAACCAAAATTCATAAAATGAACCTTAATTTGATGTTTTCTAGTGACATATTTTGCAATAATTGATTGTCACTTGAAGCAGGGATTTGGCCAATCATTACCCTTAAGTGACTTGGTAGGGCTTAACCTGATTGTAAAGTGTTACAAGAAATGAATGGCTAGAAAATCGGCCATAAGTGTTTCTCCACAGAATAATTACTTTCCGTGAATGCAAAGACACAATAGGTTTGTTAAATTTAATTTAGGCGTTTTAATTGAAGAATATATAGTTAAATATACATTACTTAGGAATTTAAAAAGTAAATCTCAAGTGAAAACATCAAGATGTTGGATTGTTGTAAGGTATTGGAATATTGGAAGGATTGATAGTAGGAATGGCGTATGGATATTGTAAATGTTGAATGATAAATTCTTTTACTTTGAACAACTATTTTTTTATACCTGATTTTTAATAAATTGATGTTGAGAATACGTAAATGTTTTTAAAACTTATGTTATTATTCCAGAGCTTAGATGAGAAATATTCATATTTTTCATTAGGTTGACAACCAATCGTAAAACTTATCCAAAATTTTTTGAAATGAATTCAAATTCAAAATTTATGGAATTTGATAAGGAAAGCCACACCTAAATCCAATTCTGATAAAAATTTATCGTAGCGCCTGACTTCACGAGCAAGTGATATACAAGAATTTAACCCTATTATGGTAACAAGTGGACAAAGGTTGACTGGGTGTATTGTCAGTATTGACTATGTTCACGCTGCTCTACTAGGCTCTTGAAAAGAAATATAGGGGGATGCCTATCTATTGGTTTTTGATTAGACCATATTTGTTACCTAATTGGCTGATGACAAGTGGATTTGTAAAAAGATGAGTTACACTTAAATCACTAAGGTAATGACCGTATTTCACATTGGCTTATTTTAAAACTGTTTCGAATTGTTCTCCAATGTTACTATGTCTATTTGTAGGTCTCTACCATAATAGCTCTATTAATTTTGCTTTTAAAAACATTCATATGAGCTTGGACATGATACTTTTCTTTCCATTCTTCTATGAGAAATTGATTAATCTATGTTTTACTCGAGTTTCTCAAGTTAATATCTATTGACGTATAGGTTTCTTACCATAGTGGGGCTACAATAGAGCCATTATGTTAAGGATCAACATATAAGTGAATAGTAACTTAAGAGACCTAAATGTAGTGTTTTTAATGCGTGGACCAACATGAAACATGATCTATACCTCAGGGACTTGAGTATCTCTTATCCTTTATAAAAGATTATATTGCAAATCAATCCTTAAGTATAATGCTGTGAACATAAACATTGAGAACGTTTGACATACCAGCTTATTGGTGATAAAAGATGGTGATATTAGGATATATATCCTTGTTATGGAACTTTTGATTGTCCAAAAGAGATCATTGTTTATATAAGTCACTATTGAAAAGTTTTTTGTTTGATATTAAATTGGCAATCAATCACAAAACCTTAACTAAAATCCAAGAAAAGAATCTTAATTTGATGTTTGCTAGATGTCATTTTTTATTATAATACGTAGGAAGTAGCATAGATGTTACCCTTAAGTGATGTAGCCAAACTTAACTTGATTTTAGTGAGGTTTAGTAAAAAGTTGGTTAGAACATTATCAACAAGTGATGCACCACACTGTAACTAGTTGTGGTAAAAAAAGGCAGAAGGTAAATTTATCATATGGAATTTATGGATTTTGAATAGAATCTATAATATTATTGTGCATGGTTAGAAAAGTATAAATATTGCATGTTTCATGTTGCTTAAAGGAAATGGGGAAAAAATCTACATATTAGTGATTTCTATAATGTCTTGGATGTTATTAGGAAGGAAGTATGGATTGTTGTGCATAAATAGCAAAAGATAAATTTTTAGGCTAATTAATGTTTTAATTATTGATATGTATATTATAAATATGATTATAACTTTTTGTTAGTCCAAAGCTTGAATCACAAATGCTTAAGTTTGACATTAGATTGATAATCAATCATAAAGTTGATGCCAACATTTATGCAATGTATTTAATTTTGATTTTTCTTGTGCTTGAAAATCTAAAATTTCGTAGGATCTTGACCTTTTTTGAAGTATGTAAAGGGTCAGCTAGAACGTCACTACTACACCCAGTTTTTGTGAAAGGTAGGTAAGACCTTGCTAAGGCTTCATTAGCAAGTGATGTGCACAATTTAACTTAACTGTGGTCATAAATAAGTGTAGTTTGATTAAGTTTTTAGTTATTATTACGTATACTATCTAGTGTTTTGGGGACTAAATTTATAGTTTATATTAGATCTACATGAATTTTGAATGGGAATATAAAAGAATTGTTTCACAATTATTGGTTGAAGAATTGACATTGCTTATTTCTGAGAAATTGTTGGGAAGGTGAGAAATGTATGGATGATTATGAAGGTTTTAAGCTTTTGTGTAATGGAAGAGGTTAAAAATGTAATGTAATAGAAATAACTAAGGATAGATATTTTAAAAATAGAACATTTTGGAGGTGAATAAGGTTATTGCTTGGGTGGCTGCCATTGCGTTAATGAATAGCAGACATATTGTAAATGTTGCTCATTATAATAGTCCTCAAACTGGATAACAACTATTGAAAGATGCTTGAATGGATGAGTTTTAGCAGGATGTGTTGTGAGAGAATATAAGAAATGCTCCTATGGTAGATATACAGAACTTCTTGTTAGCATTACCTTGTAAAAAGGAAGTTATTCCATAGAAATGGCAATAGATAATGCATTTTTTAATAGGGATCTTGAGGAAGAAGTGTATATGGAGATACCTCTAGGATTAAGTAACAACATAAATAATTCGCTAGTGTGCAAACTAAAAAAATCATTGTATGGTTTGAAATAATCTCTTATAGCATTCTCCCATAGCATCTTTTGAAAGGTTCACCTAGACTGTTTTTGTCAATGGGTACTATCAATATCAGAC
Source organism: Papilionanthe hookeriana x Papilionanthe teres (assembly GCA_022702705.1). Classification (NCBI taxonomy): domain Eukaryota; kingdom Viridiplantae; phylum Streptophyta; class Magnoliopsida; order Asparagales; family Orchidaceae; genus Papilionanthe; species Papilionanthe hookeriana x Papilionanthe teres. The sequence goes on from CM040437.1 coordinate 54,846,836, forward strand.
TGTTCACATTTTATTTATGAAATCAAATCAAGAAGATATAGAAACATTTTTATTGTTTATGTAGATAACATTATTCCTACATGTAAGGAAACTTAAAACAATAAAAAAAATAATGACTTATGAGTTTGAAAGTAGAACTTGGAACTTTAAGATACTTTCTTGGAATGAATGTTGATAGATCCAAAGAAAGCATTGTTATGTCTCAAAGAATGTATATTCTTCACTTACTAACAGAGATGAGAATGTGGTGCAAACCAACAAATACTCCTATAGATCCCAACTGACGAGCATCAAAAAGAGAAAATAGCACCTCAGTTGAAAATGGTGGTATCAAAGAATTGTGGAAAACTATTTATCTGTCACATATATGACCCGACATTTTTTTTTTGTGGTTGTAGTGAGCCAACATATGAACTAACTAAATGAATATCATTTAAAAGTGGTCTTTTGAATTCTGAGGTATCTAAATTTGACTTTAGGATGTGGATTGATATTCAAGAAAATTGAGAATCGCAACATCGAGATCTACATTAATGCTAGTTGGAGTTGGAGAACTAGCCGATGAAGATCTACCACGAGTTCATCGTTCATTTTTATGGGGTAATATGGTTGGAGAAGTGAAAAAGAAATTGTGGTGTTAACTAGTGTAGAATAAGAGTATCATGTGACTCAAAAAGTATATGAAGGGGTGTGACTGAAGAGATTACTGGTGGAACTACACATTGAGAACAAAAACCCTATTAAGATGTTTAGTGATAGTCAATCAATCATCATTATTTCAAAGAATCTGGTACATCATGATGGAACAATACACATAGAGATTGACAAACACTTTATCTCTAAGAAATCCAATTGAGGGATTTTCCGGCTAAGTTATATTCCAACTCAATATTAGATTTTTGACATTCTTACCAAAGCTCTTCCTCGACACCACTTTAGTGATCTCAAGAGCAAGTTTGGAATGTATGTCATATACGACCCAACTTTAGGGGGATTGCTGATATGCATATCTGTGGATCACATGGGCCCACCCATGGTTTAGGTTAGGCTGTAAAAAAGAATTCGTTGATCGTGAACAGCTCGTGTTTGGCTCACCAAGTAGCCTGTGTTTGATTCATTTATTAAGCAAACGAGTCAAACACGAACAAATATTTTGAGTTTGATTTGTAAAAGAGCCAAGCACGAACAAAAATTTGTTCTAACTTGATTTGACTCAAATTAATGGAATAACTAATAATAAATAATAATATAATATTTATATATTAAATTTTTATATTTTATTTAAAAAATATTAAATTTTATTCTTTTTACAATAATTTTAACAAGTATTACAAACGAAAAATAAATTTTGTTAGATATGTAAGTACATAAGAATTAGGTTGTATGCATGTAATTGCAAAAAACAATTGCGGCTCTGTGGCCTCTACCTACGCTCCTCTCAGTCCCACCCATGATGCCACGCTTCCACTTCCCTCTCATCACGAAAAACGGCCTTTGCTTGTGCTCCTCTCAGTCCCACCCACGATGCCACGCTTCCACTTCCCTCTCATCACGAAAAACTATGTCGAATATATAAATATGTAAGATTTGTGTGGTATCTATTCAAATGCTTGAAAAGTCTTCATAGCATCCCGCCTTTTTCCAGCAGCCGGGTCCCACGGCTCCTGCTCTCCCACTCCCTCTACCTCATTTAACCCCACATCATGGATGCAAGAAAAACAATTTAACTTATGCTCTATAAATTACGCATAACGATGTTTGGGAAGATACTGTCACACTTGTCCACTTGATTGGATGAATTTTAAAGTAAAAATTAATTTTATAATTTAGTTATATTATTTGATTTAACACTGCCGTTGCCGGTCCCAAGCCCGGATGTGAAAAGTGGAGGGTTGAGTTAGGTAGTCGACGCACTAGCCGTAAAACTCGTCGAAAAAAATCATGACATGAATCATTTCGATCATTGTGTAAGTGCTAGGGCGTCCCTCGAAGCGACGCGCCGTATGGCTCGAATACGGTGGAAAGTGTGCAAGGGCCGCTACACCGGCGCCCGAGTGTAGTGTCAAGTAAGCAAGGGTTCCCACATTACGGATGGATGCGGGTAAAGAAGTTAGTCCATGATACTTGTATTAGGATAAGATCTTGGAATATAGGTACTCCCAATGGTAAATTAATGGAATTGGTTGATATTATGATTCATAGAAAGATAAATATCTTATGTATTCAAGAAACTAAATGGGTTGGAGAAAAAGCTAAGGAGATTGATAACTTAGGTTTTAAACTATGGTATTACAGTAAGAGTCGTACTTAGAAATGATGTAGGTGTAATTATAGATAAGAGTTTGAAAGATAATGTTGTTAAAATTAATAGAGTTGGAGATAGAATTATAAGACTTAAGATTATTATCGATACTTAAGATTTTTAATATTATAAGTCTTTATGCTCCTCAAGTTGGTTAGATATAGAGCTCGAAAGATAAATTCAGAATGATTTAGAAGACTTAATACATTTGATACTCCTCGAAGAAAAAAATTTTATCGGAGGAGATTTAAATGGACATGCTCGGTAGAGTGGTAGAAGATTTCGTAAATATTCATAGTAGCTACTAGCTATGGAGTGATTAATGAAGTAGGTAGAGCCATTTTAGATTTTGTTTTAAGCAGTATGATTATGATTATTACTAATACTTTATTCAAGAAAAGAGATAAAGATCTTATTACTTATAAAAATAGATCTAATAAAACACAAATCGATTATTTTCTATGAGAAGAAGAGATCGTCGAGATTGTAAGGATTGTAAGGTCATTCCAAGTGAGGAATTAAGTACCCAACATTGATTATTAGTTCTAGATTTTAAGATGAAGAGTTGTAAAATAAAGAATACTAGTATTCAACATCGTAGAATAAGATGGAGGCACTTAAAAGACACAAATAAAATTATTTTTATGAGTAAAATTTCCCTGTTTAATATGAAAACATTAAACAGGGTTTATATTATCTGGGTTCTTAAAATTCCCCATAAGGGCAAGCCCCTATAGTTAATTACATCTTAAGTGACGGAATCACCTAAGAAAACTCTCGATAATAATCGATAGTTCCGTTCTCAAGAATTTCAAAGTTTAAGTTTTCAATTGATTGAATTTTGAATTTCAATAGTGAATTGATCAAATTTCGGACATTTTATTTTGGGAATCCAAAGGAAGAAAGGTAGGAGAAATCACGGATTCGAAGTCGAACTTCGGTAATTTCCCGACTATCCTATTGTTTCGGCTTCGAATTTAGGAAAGCCCTAATGTTTATTTAGTATTTTAATCTCGCCAATTTTAATTAGTTAGACTTATATTTGTATGATAAAATCATACAAATAAATTCTCAAGATGTGAGGGTTTATGTCGTATCTGACGACTACCTCTGAGTCCTAAGACCGACAGGGCTTAATTTACATGACATGATCATGCAAATGCCTAACGAAGAGTTGAGGATTTATGTCAGCACTATGCAAACTACCTCGAAGTCCCATAGTGCTATTTAATTCCAAGAAAGCTTTCACGTAGTGACTCAGGCTTACTGACGTAGACTCGTGTTTCATTGATGACGATGGCCGTCGTCGCCCACCATTCTCCGAGCTCCTCGTTATCAGAAGTGGTTTAGTTTTAGAAGTCATAAATCGGAGATGAGAAAAGTGTTTCGTTAGTAGAAAATCTTAAAATCCGAGTGTTTTTAATATTTTGATTAAACAAATCTTAAAGTTCGATTATAACAACACCGGTTAAGATCCCACTGCTCCATCCTTCCGCATCGTTATTTTTATCGGATTCACTTAGTCCGGATGAATTCGCTAAACTCAACTAAATGAGTTCCACACTTTCATTTAGACCGTGGAAATCTCGTTAAGAACACGTAGGTTACATCATCCGAGTGATTCCCGATCATCCAACAAGACGTTTTAATTTAGTTAGTAATTGTAGTTATTGTTTCCGTTTCATGATTAAATTTCGAGTTGTTTTATATTTCGGAACGTTTTGCGATGAATTTTATCTCGCAATGACTTTTAATTTAGTTTGGTTTCGGCTTTAGGACTATCCTAAAGGCGTAGGCTTTACGCAATGATTGTTTATCATGCAAGAAAAGTAAGTGCGATGCGATTAAATAAATCGCAATAAAGTAAATCGCAATAAAATAAAAGCGTACCTGGAGGGTCTTCCCGTCATCCCAAGCTCGCACTTAAAACACAGCTAGAATATTTAAGCATTTAAAACAAGTTCCTAGTAGTAAGCGCTAGGGAAGGGTTATGGTTTTCTACCAAGTTCCTAATCCTATAGCTAGTCATCTCCTATGACGTCTAGATTCTCGTATTTCTGTTCGAGGACGATTTTCTTCATCAAAGAACAATTAAGCTTCAATTGTTTTTATAAATATCCTATCATATCGAGGAAGTCATTAAGACGAATCTTAAACATCTTTTCAATATTTCTATGATTGTTTTAAGTCCAAGAGAGTTTAATTATACAGATGAATTAATCGTCCGGAGTTCAAATTTGTTGTCTCGCTCAGCTGAACTAGTGACATTTGAATATCTCATGAACGAAGTAACACTTCATTTAACACTCCTTTTAAGAGTTATGACATCACGAGCTTTTGAGGCAAATGGATGTTCAAGTGGTTTATGATTTAATTTTAGTTAATTGATTTAAGTTTGAATAATTGTTCAAGTTGTTTTTAGATTTATTTTTGAATTCTTTTTTTTTTATGTCTTAGGTGATGTTATATTAATTCAATTTAATTTAACTTAGTTCAATTTAATTTAATTTAATTTAATTTAATTTTAATGTGGTTTAATTTAATTTAATTTAATTTAAGTTAATTTAATATAATATGATTTAATTTAATTTAAATTAATTTGATTTAATTTAATTTAATTTAATATGTTTTAATTTAATTTAATTTAATATGTTTTAATTTAATTTAATTTAATTTAATTTAATTTAATTTAATTTAATTTGATTTAATTTAATTTGATTTAATTTAATTTAATTTAATATATTTTAATTTAATTTAATTTAATATGTTTTAATTTAATTTAATTTAATTTAATTTAATTTAAATTTTAATTTGATTTTATTTTTAATTTTAATTTAATATTTTATTTTAAAAGGGTTTAATTTAAATAATTTAATTTAATTCAATTTAATGATTAAGTTTTTTAAGCATTTTTAAATCTTAAATTTGAATTATCATTTTAATTAGTAATTAAATATTATCGAGATGATTAATTTAGGGATTCTTAAATTAAAGAACAAATTTCTTCCTAATAACATCCCTATTTTAATAATTCCAATTTTTTTCATTATTCTTCCAAATTTAATCAATTATTTAATTAAAGTTCATTTCAATTATTTTTAAATTGTTTAATAGGTTTCTACCCTTTAATTATTTAAATTTCAATCATCCAAGTCGATTAGAATCAAATATTTTACTCTTTCATTTTATTAAGCCTAAAGTTTTAATTAAGGGTTAAAATTTTAATTACCATTTCGCTCTTCGTAGTTTAATAATTTCATAACTCACTAAATCGAGTCTCAAATGAATTTGAAATTTTTATGTGATTTCACTCATATGTCAATAAAGACATTAGAAGAGAAAATGCGATTTTTCCGTATTTAATTTATTTATGTAATTATTTTTGGTGGAAAATAAGGATTTCCAGGAAAATTTAATAATATGATCAAGGAAAAGTTTCAGTCCTTAAGAAAATTATGGGACATTCCTAATGACTGCAGAGGACCACTTGACCAAGTTTGGTGATTTTTTGAATTATATTATTTTTATTATAATTATTTTGAGTTTTGGAGTATTAATTAATTTAAAAATAAAATAAAGTTTGAAAAACGAATTTTATATTTTTCAAAAATCTCTCCGATATCAACGAAATCGGAGAATCAACTTTTATAATTTTCTCGATTTTTCTTTGATTTATTAGAATTATTTTAATTGAAATGCTAGAAAATACATTTTTTTTTAAATTACTCTAGGCTTTAAAATTTAATAACTCATCATAGTAGACCTAGGAAAAATACTGGGTTTGTTCCTAAGTGATTAAAATTCAAAATGTGACATTTTGGTGAATTTTATTATCTTTGTAATTTTTATTATTTTATTAATTATTAAAATATTAAAATAATACAAAAAATCAACTTTTTGAAAATCGAAATTTTAATTTTCTTAAATTCCCTAATATCGAGAGTGCTCCAAAACCAATTTGGTGAATTTTTAAAAGTATTTTGAAAGTTATGAATTTTCAAAGTTTAAATTAGGCTAAATTGCTTAATCAACCCATTTAAGAGGCTAACCAAGTCCAATTGACTTCAAATTTTTATGGTGGGTTCCTCCGATCCTAAAGGTCGATGGAGAATTAATTTCAAGTCAATTTGATGTATGATTAATTCTAATTAATTAAAGACCTATTTTGGGTGTTTAAGCCAATTAGTGTCATTCCAAGTGAATTAATTCAAAACCTATTTTTCCTAGTGTTCTCTCAGTCATAGATAAACATCACCAAATTTTCCTAGAATTTATTTCACAACATGCTAATTATTAGATTTAAAATACTCAAAACAAGAATACGAATTTGAAAAATCAATAACTTCTCATAGGGATTGGCCTCCGACTTTGGAAAATTCGTGAATGTTCCCAAATTCGGAGGCTTCAAAAGCCCTATGGTCTCATGCCATGGTGAATTTCCTATATGCATGGAGAATTAAAACAATGCGGACGAAGAATAAATCATTAAAAATAAAATACTTGATGAAATTAAACGATTTCTTTTCCACATTATTCTCCTCCGTTCACTCGAGCAAGAGAGTATTTTTATTTTATTTTTCCGATTTTTCTACACAAAGTTATGAATTTTCAAAGTTCCGGTAATTAAATAAATAGAAAATAGCCTCTAATTTTCTACTTATCCACGCGGCGCCACGCCATCCCCAGCCTCCGAAAGGCCACGCGTCGTCTCCCGATTCGGCGACGCCATCCGACTCGCCGCTCCAGGGCCCGCGGTTCATGCACCATCGCGCTGTCCGGCTCGATCCGAGACCGTCCGCTCGATACACGCTCGATCCGGACGGCTCCTAGCCATCGTCTACGATCGGTGTGTACCCGTGACCGTCAACCTTCTAACCCTAATTTCTCACTCGATTCTCAACGGATTTTCGTGTTCTTATGCTCTATGGATTCGTCTCGAGGAGACGAACACATCCATACGGTAAAACATGTATTTAAATCGACTCAAATTAAAAAGAGAATCTCTGGAAGCTCGGAAGAAGAGTGAATCCATACCTTCGCTCGAGAAGTGAAGCTTCGATCCGAGAGTCGTGTCACCTTCGATTAGGTCCAAGTAAGCTCCGGATGAAGTCTCTTGGCTCAGTGAATTGTCTAGCTATGAAAGTGACCACGACTCGATCACAAAGCTTCGGAGTCCGGAACAACCGGGTGGCTCGGGATGGGGCTTTCAGTGGGAAACTTCTCTCTTGGTCCAGTGAAGGTGTAGGACCAGTCAATTCAAGATTGATCCACTGCGAAGAAGTGTCCCGGTTTTAGGCTAAAGTTCGAGCTCGAAATCGAGCTCACCTGAGGGAATCGGGGCTCGGAGTCGGCTGGGGATCAAGTGCTCTATGTGTGGAGAGTGATCCTGAATGATTTCGGCGAGCTTCTTAAGGTTTTTTTCAAGACCTTCCATGGCCGAGAGGGTGGTGTTTAAATAGAGGTGGCCGGAGAGCCTCGCGGGGATGGCCGAGGGTCGGATCACCAGCTAGGTCGAGGCGGAATCGACCATGGTGGCTATCGGGCATGGGGCGCCAAGCAAGGTGGAATTCCAAAGTTTGGCTCCTCCCCATGTCTCGGCCATGGAGTTTTCCGGCGATCGTGGTGGTCGGCTGGCCAGTGGTCGTCACCGTTGTCATCGTGGAGGTCGTGGTCGGGCTTAGTGCGATCAATCGGCATTAGCCATGTGTAAAAGTGTTGAATCAAAGTGAAATGGGGAAGAGGCCATTTTGGCTTGATTTGGGTCAACCCATCCTTTTGGGCTAGGTGCACCTCCCCATGGCTAGTTTGGGTCGAAGAGAAGGTGGTTTAGGTCGACTTGATTAGTGGGGAAAGGTCACCATCCAAGTACAATTAGGCATAAGCATGGTTAAGGGGAATCATGGGAGTGGTTAATCACCTTTAGGAATTAAGGAAAGAATCTCCTCCTTTTGCTCAAAATGGCATGTGTGACATGTAAAGAGGTTCTCATGGCTTCCATGTGGCTCATGCATGGCTTTTATGGCTACATCTTTGGCTTCGGAAAAGTTAAGTCAATTTCATGGAAATGGATTTAAGAAAATTTTAGTATTTTGATGGGAATTTGTATGGGGTTTGATTTGGAATTGTTTAATCGATGATTTTGAAACTTAGGGTGATTTTGATTAAATGGATGATGAGGGAAGTGTCATGCGGGCTTTGGATGAATTTGGGCTTTTGAATTTGAAGGAAGTGGGCTTTTAGGAAGGTTTAAGGGAAGTGGGCTTTTTGATTTTAGGATGGGCATTTGGGTGAAAATTTTGTGAAGGACCATGTCAAATAAATGTTACAATTGGTTTAGGGATGTTTCATGAATGGTTCGGAGTCGATTTGGTGTGATTTGGAATCGAATTGGTTCGAATTTGGGTTCATTTGGTAAGTGGGCAACGTAGGTCAAATTGGGCTAACTTGGCCAATGTTGGGCTAGGGTTGAAATTGATGTAAAATTAATGTTGGAAATGTTTATGGAGTGTTTCAAAGAGGTTTTGGCTTTGGTTGGGTTTTGATTTTGGGGTTTGGGCCTATTTGGGCTAGGTTTAGGTTTAGGTCGAAATTGGGCCTTTTAGCTTTGGGTTGAATTTGAGTGGGGTTTGGGTCTAAACTTTGGGCAAATCATGTTAGTGTTTTGTTTATGGGGATGTTAAGGAAGGTTTAGAAAAGATTTGGGGTTAATTGGAGTTGAATCGGGTGAGCTTGAGCTAAGTTCGGGTCATAGGTCCAAATCGGGCTTTAAGGCCAAAAGTGAAATTGGATCCAAATGTCAATCAAATCGAACTTGGATTTAGTTCAGATCGGTGTTGGGAATGTTGAATCGAAGTTTAGAATCGAATTGAACCGAATTTGAGTCAATTGGGTAGGTTTGGTTTGACATCGGGTTCATTTTGGGTTAAAATGGGTCGAATTGGGGGTTTTGATAAAAGTGGGGTAAATCGACAAAATTGGCCCATGGTGTAGTTAGACAAAATGAAATTGGAAATATTTAGGATTTTCCGAATTTTACTGGAATTTTTCGAATTTTTGGATTTTTGGCAAGAGGGGCATTTTGGGTATTTGGAGGGTATTGAGAGGTATTTTTTGGAATCTTTGGTATTTTTGGGTATGTATGATCAATTTGAGTAATGTGGGAATGTTTGGGATCGATTTTGAGGATTTTTGGGTGATTTGGAGATTTTAGAAAATTTGGGTAATTTCATGGTTTTGGGTAGGCTAGATGGGTGTAGGGTCCCGGGGGTCAAAAATTGAAAATTTGTAAAATTAAAGATTGGGTGAATGTAAGTGGAATGAAATCATTTTGGTTGAGCCATGAAGCCATATCAAGCCCTGTCGGCGAATTTTTAATTTAATTTAAATAAATAAATAATTTGAAAAGTAGTATTTGATTTTGAAAATAATTTTAAATTTGAAGATTTTAAGATATGAAATCAAACTGATCTCACATCTCGAATAGTTTATATAAACGAGCACCGCATCACTGAAACCATGTATCTATCCCGAAGAATAGACATATCATTGATGATGAGGCTCGATTAAATAAACTGTAAGATTTGTGACATCCGTTTGGTCTCGCGAACCAATTTTATAAGCTAGATGAGTTCCTCGCTTAATATAAATGAATTAAGCGGCGTTTATATTACTCCTGGTTCTTAAAGTTCCTATAGTGAAGTGCTCTATAGTTAATTACATCTTAAGTGACGAGAATCACCTAAGAAAACTCTCGATAATAATCGGTAGTTCGCTCTCGCAGAATTTCAAAGTTTAAGTTTTCGAGGATCGAATTTTGGAATTTCAATAGGGAATGGATCAAATTTGGAACATTTTATCTTGGGAATTCAAAGGAGGAAAGGTAGGAGAAATTACGGATTCGAAGCGAACTTCAGTAATTTCCTGCTATCCTATTGTTTCGGCTCGAATTTAAGAAAGTCCTAATGTCTATTTAATGTTTTGATCTCGCTAATTTTAATTAATTAGGACTTATATTTGTATGATAAAACCATACAAATAGTCTCGAAGATGTGAGGGTTTATGTCGTATCGGACGACTACCTCTGAAATCCTAAGACCAGCTAGGGCTTAATTTACACGATATGATCATGCAAATGTCCATCGAAGAATCGAGGATTTATGTTGCACTGCAAGCAAACTACCTCGAAGTCCTACGGCTTGGTTATTTTAATTCTAAGGAAAGCTCTATCGAAGTAGACTCGAGTTTTCATTGATGACGATGGCCGTCGTTGCCCACCATACTCCGAGCTCATTGTTGTTGCAGGGTTTAGTTTTAGAAGTCATAAATCGGGAGATGCGAGAAGTTGTTTGGCTTTAGAGAAGTCTTAATTTCCATGTGTCTTTAATATTTTAATTAAAACGAGTCTTAGATTGATTAAACGAACCGATTAAGATCCCACTGGTTCCGTCATCCCTAAGACCGTTATTTTCATCGAATTCACTTAGTCGAGATGATTTGCTTAAACTCAACTAAATGAGTTCCGCACTTTCATTTAGACCGTCGGAAATCCGTTAAGAACACGTGGGTTACATCATCCGAGGTATTCCCGATCATTCAACGAGACGTTTTAATTTAGTTGTAGTTGTAGTTATTGTTGTTTTGTTTGTGATTAAATTTTAAGTTGTTTTATATTTTGAATATTGTGGCGATGTAATTTTATCTTAGAAGTGTCTTTTAATTTGAGTTATGGGTTTCGGCTTTGGTTTCATGCTAAAGGTGTAGGTTTCGTATCTACTGTTGTTTATCATGCAAGAAAGGTAAAGTGCAACACGAGTAAATGAATCGCGGTAAAATAAAAGCGTACTCTGAGGTCTTCCCGTCATTCCAAGTTCGCACTTAAAATACAATTTAGAGCACTTAAGCATTTATAGCAATTTCTAGTGAAAGCTAGGGAAGGGTTATGGTTTTACACAAAGTCCTAATCCTATAGCTAGTCATTCCTATGACGTCTGGTGTCTTCAATTTTGGTTTTAAGGATGATTTTCTTCACCAAAGAACAACTAGTCTCAATTTGTTCTTAGGACATTCCATCATATTGAGGAAGTGTTTAAGACGAATCTTAAACATCTTTTCAATATTTCGTGAATTGTCCTAAGTCCAAATGAATTCTATCGTGCGGTGAATTAATCATCCAAGTGTGTTAAGTTAAGTTTTATTTCTTGCTCGGATGAATTAGGATGTTTGAATATCCTTATGAGTGAAGCTGACATTTCACTCGATACTCCATTTAGGAGTTATAATAAGTAAAAGCTCCTAAGGCAAAATGATATTTAATGATTTGTGATTCAAATTTAAGCTCAAATTAATGATTTAAGTTTGGAATAGTGTTCGAGTTATTTTAGATTTATTTTGAATTCTTCATGTCTTAGTGTGATATTATATTTAATTCAATTTAATTTAATTTAACTTAATTTAATTCAATGCTGGTTTAGTTTAACTTAATTTAATTTAGTGTTAATTTAATATGATATGCTTTAAGCTTTAATTTAATTTAATTTGATTTAATTTAATTTGTTTTAATTTTAATTTTAATTTAATTTAATTTAATTTAATTTAATTTAATTTAATTTGTTTTAATTTTATTTAATTTAATTTAATTTAATTTAATTTAATTTAATTTAATTTAATTCAATATGTTTTAAATTAATTTAATTTAATTTAATTTAATTTGATTTAATTTAATTTGTTTTAATTTCAATTTAATTTAATTTAATTTAATTTCATTTCATTTTATTTAATTTAATTTAATTTAATTTAATTTAATTTAATTTAATTTAATTTAGTTTAATTTAATTTAATTTAATTTAATTTAATTTAATTTAATTTTTTTATTTTAATTTTTTTATTTTAAAAGGGGTTTGTTTTAAATAATTTAACCTTAACTTAATTTAATGATTAAGTTTTTAACGATTTTAAATCTTAAACTTGGATTATCATTTTAATTAGGGATTAAATATTATTGAGATGATTAATTTAGGGATTCTTAAATTAAAGAATAAATCTCTTCCTACTAATGTCCCTATTTCAATAATTTCGATTTTATTATTCTTCCAAATTTAATTATTTATTCTAATTAAAATTTATTTTAATTATTTTTAAATTGTTTAATATGCTCCTACCCTTTAATTATTTAAATTTCAATCATCCAAATCGAATAAGATCAAATATTTTACCATTTCATTTTATTAAGCATAAAGTTTTAATTAACGGTTAAAATTTTAATTACCATTTTGCCCTTCAAGCTTAATAATTTCATAACTCACTAAATCGAGCTCAAATGAATTTGAAATTTTTATGTGATCTTACTCATATGCCAATAAAGACATTATAGGAGAAAATGTGATTTTTCTATATTTAATTTATTTATGTAATTATTTTTGGTGGAAAATAAGGATTTCAAGGAAAATTTAATAATATGACTCAAGGAAAGTTTCGTCCTTAAGAAAATTATGGGACATTCCTAATGCACTGTATGACCACTTGGACCAATTTTTGTGATTTTTTGAATTATATTTTATTTATTAAAATTATTTTAAGTTCCTGAGTATTAATTAATTTAAAAATAGAATATAAGTTGAAAAATGAATTTTATAATTTTTAAAATTCTCTCCGATATCAAGAAATCGAGAACCAAATTTTATAATTTTCTCGATTTTTCCTTAATTTATTGAATTATTTTAGTGAAATGCTTGAAAATGTATTTTTTAATTTTAAAAATTACCCCAGCGCTTTAAAATTTAATATCTTATCATAGAGACTTAGTGAAAAATACGGGTTTATTCCTAAGTGATTAAAATTCAAAATGTGACATTTTGCTGAATTTTATTATTTTTGTAATTTTTATTATTTTTTAATTATTAAAATATTAAAATAATGATAAAAAATCAACTTTTTAGAAAATTACAATTTTAATTTTCTTAAATTCCCCGATATCGAGTAAGCTCCAAAACTAATTTGGTGAATTTTTGAAAAGTATTTTGAAAGTTATGAATTTTTAAGTTTAATTTTGAGCTAAATCGGCTTAATCAACCCATTTGATAGGGTTAACCAAACCCAATCGACTTCAAACTTTTATGGTGAGTTCCTCCGATCCTAAAGGTCGATGGAGAATTGATTTCAAGTCAATTTGATCTATGGTTAACTCTAATTAATTAAAGTTCAATTTTGGGTATTTAGGCCAATTAGGGTTGTTCAAGTGAATTAATTCAAAACCTATTTTTCCTAGTGTCCTCTCAATGTGTAAAATATCACCAAATTTTCCTACAATTTATTTCACAACATGCTAATTTTTGGAATTAAAATACTCAAAACAATGAACATGCATTTGAAAAATCAATAACTTTTTACAGAGATAGCTTCCGACTCGGAAAATTCGGTGAATGTTCCTAAGTTCGGAGGCTTCAAAGCTTCTATGGTCTCATGCCATAGTGAATTATATGAATGCATGGAGAATTAAAACAATGCAGGAGTAAATAATTAATTAAAAATAAAGTACTTGATGAAATTAAATGATTTCTTTCCACATTATTCTCCTCTCGTTCACCGAGCGAAGAGTGTATTTTTATTTTATTTTTAGGATTTTTCTACACAAAGTTATGAATTTTCAAAGTTCGGTGAATTAAATAAATTAGAAAAATCCCTAATTTTCTATTTAAAACGGCGCGCCGACTCATCCTAGGCGGCCCCGAACGCACACGCGTCGCCTCCCGATTCGGCGCCGCCTTCGACTCGCCGCCACGCGGCCCGCCGTTCATGTATCATCCCCTCGTCCGACGCCATCCGAGCCGTCCGTCCGCGCGTGTATTAAATGAACGCGCATCCGTTCATCGTCCCCAAGCTTCCTAACCCGAGAACCGTCCACACTAAATCCCTAATATCTCACTCAATACTTAACGGATTTTCGTGTTCTCATGCTTCTATGGATTCGTCTCGAAGAGACGAACACATCTATACGGTGATCATGCATCGAAATTAAAGCATTTGAAATGGAGAATCTCCGAAGCTCGAGATAAAGAGTTAGCTCATACCTCTGCTCGCAGAAGTGCGGCTCAATCCGAGGGTTGTGTCACCTTCGATTGGATCCCGACAAGCTCCGGATGAAGTCTCCCGGTCCGGTGAATTGCTCAGGTGTGATTTCGACCGAGCCCGATCACAAAGCTTGGAGGCCGGAGCAACCGGGTGGCCCGGAGAGGGGCTTTTGCTAGTGGACTTCTTCCTCGTCTGCAGTGAAGGTGTAGGACCGATCGACTTGAGGATTGGCTCACCGTGGCAAAGTGTCCCGGTTTTGGGTGAGATTTCGGCTGAGAAATCGGGCTATGTTGGTGGGGATCGGGGCAAATCGGCACCGGGGATCAACTCGCTCTAAGTATGGAGAATGATCTAGAGCAATTTTGGCAGCAGTTTCGGCAGGTCCGGTTCGAAGACCTCCTTTGGCCGAGAGGGTGAGGGGTTTAAATAGGAGAGGTCGGAGGGCCTCCGCGGGGAGTCGAGGGCCGGGATCAGCCGCTAGGTGAGGAGAAGAACGTCCATGGTGGCCACCGGGCATGAGACAAGTCGGCAAGGGAGAATTGAATTTTTGGCTCCTCCCAAGGTCTCGGCCATGGTGTTTTCCGGCGGCCCAGTGCTCGGCCGGCCGAGCACTCGGTCACCATCTTGTTCGAGTGGGTCGTAGTCGGGGTTTAGTGTAGTGCAATCGGCAAATGCCATGTGTAAAAGGCTTGGATTAGAATGGAATGGGAGAGGGCTCATTTTGGCTCAAATTGGTCAACCCATCCATTTGGGCTAGGTGCACCACCCAAGGCTTGGTTTAGGTCAAGAGAAAGTGATTTGGATCGCCTCGATTAGTGGGGTCAAGTCACAATCCAAGTACAATTAAGTTTAAGCATGGTTTAGTGGAGTCATAGAAGTGGTTAATCACTCTTAAGAGAGTATGGAAAGGGCCTCCTCCTCTTGCCATCTTGGGTATGGTGAGGTGGAAAGTAGATTCCATGGCTCTCATGGCTCCCATGTGGCTCATGCATGGCTTCATGGTTCATTTTTGGCTTAGGAAAAGTTAAGTCAATTTCATTGAAATGGATTTAAGAAAAATTTTGGTATTTTGATGGGAATTTGTATGGGGCTTAATTTGGAATGGCTTCATGATGAATTTTCAAACTTAGGGGTTGATTTTAATTAATGGTATAATGAGAAGAATTTGTCATATGAGCTTTAGCATGAAATTTGAGCTTTTAGGAAGGTTTAAGAAGGTGGGCTTTTGGTTTAAAAAAGTAAATTTATGGATGGGAATTTTGTGAAGGATCGGGCCAAACAAATGTTACAATTGGTTTAGGGATGTTCCATGAATGGTTCGGAGTCAATTTGGCGTAATTTGGAATCGCATTGGTTTGAATTTGGGTTCATTTGGTAAGTGGGCCAATGTAGGTCAAATTGGGCTAACTTGGGCCAATGTTGGCTAGGGTTGAAATTGATGTAAAATAAATGTTGGGAAATGTTTATGGAGTGTTTCGAAGAGGTTTTGGCTTTGGTTGGGTTTTAATTTTGAGGTTTGGGCCTATTTGGGTTAGGTTCGGGTTTAGGTCAAAATCGGTTTTTTTTTTATTTTAGGTTGAATTTGAGTGAGGTTTGGGTCTAACCTTTCGGCAAATCATGTTAGTGTTTTGTTTATGGGGATGTTAAGGAAGGTTTAGAAAAGATTTGGGGTTAATTGGAGTTGAATCGGGTGAGTTTGAGCTAAGTCTGGGTCATGGGTCTAAATCGCTTTAAGGCCAAAAGTGAAATCGGATCCAAATGTCAATCAAATTTAACTTGGATTTGGTCTCAGATTGGTGTCGTGGATGTTGAATCGAAGTTTAGAATCGAATCGGACCGAGTTTAGGTCAATCGGTAGGCTTGGTTTGACATCGGGTTCATTTTGGGTTAAAATGGGTCAAATCGGGGGTTTTGATAAAAGTGGGGTAAATCGACAAAATCGGCCATGGTGTAGTTGAACAAAATGAAATTGGGAATATTTGAGATTTTCCTGAATTTTCCTGGAATTTTCCGAATTTTTGGATTTTTTGGCTAAGAGGGGTATTTTGGGTATTTGGAGGGTATTGGGAGGTATTTTTGGAATTTTTGGTATTTTTGGGTATGGATGATCAATTTGATTGGTGAGGCAATGTTTAGGATTGATTTTGGAGAATTTTGGGTAATTTAAGTGATTTTGCGAATTTTGGGGGTTTCGATGGTTTTGAGGCTAAATGCGAGTGTAGGTCCCGGGGTCAAGAAATTAAAATTTTGGAAAATTGAAGGTTGGGTGAATGTAAGTGGAATGAAATCATTTTGTTGAGCCATGAAGCCATATCAAGCCCATATGAGCTACGAAGTGACTCATTTGGCGCATCCACTATGTTGTTCCTAACCCTCTAGCATGAGGCTTAGGGGTTAAAGACCATCCATGTGAATCACCTTCATGAATCGGGAGGTCGAGTTGGGTATGAGTGTGGTTTTAGGAGGTGTGTGAAAGTCAGTAGTAGTATAGAGTGTAGTGTGTGTGTAAGTCGGCCCTTCACTAAACCAAGCCACCTGCAGGCAGATCCTAGGCGCAAAGAGTCCTATTGGAACTCATCCTTTAAACTTCCACATTTAACTTCAACCCTCTAGGTGATTAGGGGTCTACAATCAAGTCTGTGGAGTTTGCAGGGAGTCGAAGTGGTTTGAATTTCTAAGTGGTGGGTCCCAATTCTAGATCCTCAGGATAGTCGAAGGAAGTTCTGACGCTAGATCCTAAGATCTAAAGAGAAGAAGAGAAGACCTCACCAAAAATGAAGTCAACAAATGGACTCACTGACAGGTGTGGTGTCTAACCAAGACATCGCAGGCGTATCAGCGCTGACCGAAAAGATCAACAAAACCAACATAGATGTCATGTATATTTTTACCTGATGGAGCTTTTTTTGTGCATGTTGCAAGGTTTTCTGAGGCTGGTCTGATTATGCCATTTTCAGTTATGCCTTCATTCATCTTGTGTGATGATTATCTAATCTAAATAATTGCTTGGAATGAAAAAAATATCTTGAAAATTACTTTATTGTGCCGTAAAAATGGCTGAAAAATTTTTTTAATACCTCAAAGAACTATTCTTATTACGCTTTTCCTAGCCTATTTGTTTTCTTTGTATAGTCTGTGAAAGCATTGATTTGGCTGGTTGTTGAAGATGGTTACCACTCGCGCAGCTGTGATCCACAAGAAAAATGTACACATTGGTGGAGGTATGACATTATACATGCACAGTTACACTAATAGCTTAATATTACTTAGCAGCATTCTGAGAGTTATAATTTGTTGAAATTTTTAGGAAATGCTACTGTGACGATGAAACCTGATAGTCTGAAGACTGCTAAGATTGCTGGCAAAAAGCGCAAGGCTTTGGAAGATCATAGAAGTACTTATTTACCTGTTGTGGGGGCTTCAAAAGATGTTAATTTGAAGAAGAAATCTACTAGAAAAGGAAACAAAGTAAAAAAGAATCAAACGACACAGGGAAAGCAGAGCAAGTCAGTTCTGCAGGGCTTTGGAAAGGGGAATAAACCCTTCGATATTGTTGAAGCAATAAAACAGTTTCCTCTATGGGCTCCCTTCCTCAATATAGTTACTGATGAAGAAATAAAACAGTGTTATGAATGGGCTCAGGATAGATTAGGTGGAAGAGGACACATAGAGGAAACAGCAAATATATTTAAGCACTCAAATTGTGGAAGATCTTCAGAATATGCGACAGATTTACTTATGGCAAAAATTCCTGGCTCAGAGTTCGAAGATTTATTTAAGCGCTCAGGCTGTGGAAGATCTAAAGAAAATGCGACAGATTTAGTTATGACAAAAATTCCAGGCTCAGAGTTCGAAGAACCATTTACGGTAATTAGCAAATATATTTTCATTGAAAAATATTTTGGTACACTTGTGTTGGCATTTTCCGTTGCAATTCCCTTAAAATGTTAGAGAAGAAATTTTGGTTTTGCCATTCCATGCCATTTTAAATTTTTACTATCAGTTGTTCGCAAATATTTTTATTCTTCCATTCCTTCAGAAAACCGTCATGTTGAGTTATTTTGTGTCAGTTTTGTGTAGGCTTTTTTCATTTTCTCTTTTTCTTTTGTTATTTTTGATAGAGTGAAGAAAAAGGCTATGAGAGAGATGAGTCGGAATCTAAAACATCAGTTCCAGGTTTTTTTCTTCTATTCCTTGTTTAATTGTTTCATATATTCACAACTCTTAACTGTCACAAGTTTTAAAGTAGATGATACATGCTTAACTAGTAAATCGGTTGTACAAATGTGCAGGGTTCCTTTCATCAGGTTTTACACCATGTATAGCTAGCTTATGGCTGGAAGATCCCATCCCATTTCCAGAATTAAAGCTGAAGGATGGTTATTAAGAATCTAATATTGGTTGTGACGACAGCATTAAATCTGAAAGAATCAAATTTTCTTTGAACTATGTTCGAACTTTATTTGAATCCTATCCTAGATTTGTTTGAACTCTATTAAAACCTGTGTTTTGATTTGAAGGTTTTTTTTTTGTTAGATTTAAGGTAATTTTGAGCATGATATGTAGGGGCTTGAACTTGGTAAGAACATTGTTTGATAGGGGTCAAAAAATAGTTAAAATAGGGTTCATACTAGTTTCAATAAAGTTTTGAGTAAAGGTCAAATTTGGTTCAAACATTATTAAATTATAGTTCAAAGGAAAAGTCAAACGTGTTTATTTATAGTTGACATAATACACTTTTGAATCGAGTATCGTACAATTTTAGTATACTTGGGTGTAATCGGGCATTATTGTAATAAATCTAATCCAACAGATTTTAGATAGTGGTGTGGAAATTAATAGCTATAACACATGGCTGTTGTAAGTATTAACTTATTATAGAACCAATTTTTTTTCGATAATTCATATATATATATATATATATATATATATATATATATATATATTACCTTTAACACTTCCAAATTTCTATTCAATGTTTTGGTTTCTTCTTCCCAAATGCCAAGCTGAAAGAAATTGCTCTTTTTGCTTAGCTGCTTCTAAAATTCCACCTAGCTCTTGCTCGGCCTAGGTCACGAGATAGTGTTGAAGGCTTAAATTTTTTGTGTGCGCGCGGGAATACTTGTCAGTGCGATTGTGCTGTGCTCTTAGACTCCCAATTGAACATTGAACTTATATCATTAGAAATAAATAATAACTTTTTGAAATAGTAGTGTATAGTCTTGGTGATTTATACTTTTAGTTTGTGTTGAATTGAGTAGTGAGAGAGAATTTTTAGATATATTGATTTAAAAGTAGTCTGCTACTTATTATTTCTTTTTTTGATTTATTTAGTGGTTTAATTTTGAGATCTATACCTAAAAAATCTTGAGGGTTGCTTTTGACCTCACAAACAGAAAATGCATCAATACCCGGCTACTCAATACTCTTGCATAATTTGAAACCTTGGGTCGTTGAGAAGGTTGTTGAGGTCTTTGCAGAGATGATTGAAAACTTTCATGATTGGAACATGGCCTATAAAGGCCTTGGAGAAAGAACACTAACTATTGAATTTTATTTGTCGATTGAATTGGCAATCACTTGCAGAATTCACATAAAATGTCAAAGATGCAAAGAGTTTCATAGGAATATAATATAGAATATCCGAAAACATTTGAAAACTTCAACAAAGTTGTTAAGATCGACAGTGGGAATCAAAGCCTCTCAAAGGTGGTGAATTGATATAATTCTTTTGGATATGAAGATGTCAGAATGTTGTTTCGCTTGGTATTGGATTGTGGCGAACTTTTTATCTGAAACAAGTACTTGTTGGCCCATACAAAATTATTGATGTTTGCATACAAGAAATTTTTATCTAAAATAGGTACTTGTTGGCCCATACACAACATCATTGGTGTATGCGTACAAGGCATTATCGTTGAGAAATAGGGGGGTTTGGATAGGAATATCTAGGTGGAAACAAGATGCCTAGAGAATGAACATATAGTTGTGAACCATTTCAAAAGATGTCATGACCGGGAGGATTCATGTGCAAAGATATACTAAGACCGTGAGCTAGATTCCCGGCTGCTAAGATTTTTTTTTGCTGATCTTCTCATTTTAAAGGCCACTTCAATTAACTTCTTAAACACATTTGGGAATTTCTTGCAAAGTTTTCTATTATGGCATGCCCTCAACATTTTTTTTTTTGTGTTTTTGTTGGTCTTATATAGCTTTACCTCTTACCTATATTTTGTACTTCTCAAAATCATTTCCAAGCTACTCAAATAACACTTAATTATATTTAAATGTTTTCATTGAGACATGTAGACATAGTTCAGACCATTCATCCAATTTAATTTTCTTTACATAGCCTTGGGCAACATCATAAAAACTTTTTTTATTGATACTATTTCAATATAGTTTATTCATATATTATTATTAGTCGATAGGCTCATGTTAATATATTTAAGATCCAACTTACTTTATTTATGTCCAACATAACATTATTGTGGGCAACTTAGTGGTAGAGAAGCGGAAGCCATGAGTGCTTCTTGTAAATTACATTCTTTGATGGAGGAACTTAAGCATGCAATGCAAGCCACACCTTTAAGAACAACACACCGTTGAAACTCTCATTATGAGCATCCATGGATCGATGACATTAATGTTCAAATGATAAACGCTAAATAAATTTAAGAAACTACTAAGCAAGGTAGTGAGCCTCCAATAGAAAGCAAAACAACTACGTTTTACGAGTAAAGACGAGAAAAGCCAAAGTTAATGAAGTCATTCGATAAGGGAAAGCAACCAATGTAAATACAGCCTAAAAAAAGCGGCAACGATAGAATTTCAATCCATCAAAACCACAACTGTCCTCACAACCACAACTTTAACATTCATCCCAATGAAGGACAGATAAGAATCAATGACTGAACGCATGAGCAAGGAGCATCACTTCAAAATAGAAGCCGTAAGAAAGATATTCCAAAATTTGTTGAAGAGGCCCGAGTTCAAGTTACCTGAGGTTAAGAAGCTAGAGAAAGTTGGAATGATCATCCCAACTATTTGCCTACCATCGAATGCTGAAACATACCATTGAAGACTGCTTTGTCCTCAAACATTGTCTAGATTACAATTTCAAGATATGGAACGTAGTCATCCTAATATAATACTTAAAATAACCTTAAAAAGGTTCTTTTAATGTAATTTTGATTGATGCACATGTTACAATCAACCCTTACAAAGACAAAGGTGGATGACTGGATCTTCAAGGAAATTTCTTAAAAGGTACAAGCTGCTTTAGCGTCAGAATCAATTAAAAAAACATAGTCTACATGCCAAAAGAAAGAAAGATTAAGAAAAATGGAGATGCAATTAAGTATGTTGAAAACTCATGTAGTATAGGGGCTGGTACTCCTTCAGTTCCTTCCACTCCGACATGTCCTAGATTAGTTGTCTCAGATTTGTGGGAGAAATCTCTCAAGCATGTCGACTCTATACGACTTATTTTTCATCCCTTTGTCGGTCGCCAAATTGGAAGTTATCAGGCTGCCGGAATGGAAACTCGTCGGTTGCTTTAAGATGTGTATATATATATATATATATATAAATTTTAATAGTAGCATTTTAATTTTTTTTAAAATATGAGGCCGAAACGATCTCATATACTCAATAGCTTAAATAAACGAGCACTACACCTCAAGCCATGCACATACTTCGAGGGATAGACACATTACTTAATGGTGAGGCTCGATTAAATAAACTGATGAATTCATGACATCTGTTTTGGTTTGTGAGCATTTATGTTAACCGACATGTTTCCCTATATAATATAGAAGATTGGATAGAGTTTATATTAAGCAGAGTTCTTAAAGTTTCCTATAAGGGCAAGCTCCTACAGGTAATTACATCTTAGACGACCGAAGTCACATAGGAAAGCTCTCAATTTAGATTAGAGGTATTTTCTTAATGAATTTCAAAGCTTAGGGTTTCAAGGGTAAGATATAGAAATCAAAGTGGAAAATGACCAAAATAAGAACAGTTATTTGCGAAATCAAAGAAATGAAAGCTATGTGAAGTAATGGATCCTGTGGCGAGCCTCAATGACTTATCAAACTATCCTATTGTTTGGCTTCAATTTCGAAGATATATTATTGTATGTTTCATCATGCCAATTTTATTATTTAGAGATTACAGTCGCATGATAACGACTATGTGAATAACCTGGAAAGATATGAGGATTTATCTCGTATCAGACGACGACCTCGGAGTCTTAAAACGAGTTAGGGCTTATAGTACATAGTGTGCAAAAGCCTAAAAGATAAGATGATGGTTTATTTCGCACTAGACAGACAACCTCAATGTCTTAAGGCTTGTTATTTAATTCTAGGGAAAATATTTGCTGTTGTAGATCGGTTTTCTCTCTCGAAGATATTTTCCTGCACTTCCTCATCGTGCTGCCCAGGAAGTCAGCTCTGAAGTCCTTGCTGTTGCAGCAGTACCACCATTTGAAGTTTGGGTTTTATAGTTTGCAGCGTGTATGTCAAGTTTTGTTGTTGTTATTGTTTAATGGCCTCATTTGAGGGGGGGTTAAGTTGATTAGAGCGACACTTGTTATGATCCTATGGTTCACTCATTCTGGTGCCACTATTTTCTTATGGATATACTTAGTCTAAATGAATTGTTAAATTCATCTAGATCGGGGAAATCTCATTAGCAATTGTAGGTTGCTTCATCTGAGGAATTCCCGTAATTTAAAAGAGGTGAATTAAATTTGTTTATTTTTGTTTTGTTTTTGAAAATGTATGTTTTAGTTTTGAAGAATGTGTTTTTGCTTTGGTTTTGGTTTTGGTTTTGTTTTTGGTTTTGCATGCAAAGTAAGGTAGATTGTAGATAAATAAAAGGGTGATGGAATGTAAAGTGCGGTAAAGTAAAATGCTATAAATAATGTATAAAAGTTTGCTTGGGCTTCTGCTATCGTTGCATGATTGGGATTTTAAAGTATTATATAATTTACAGGAAATTTTAATAAATCGTAGGAAAGAAAGCAAGAAACCCTAGTACAGAAAAGTCATAAAGTGAACTGTACTAAAACACAAGCAAGCAAAAGAGAACATATGATCACATATAGAAGACCAGAACTAAGTGTAAGAATTTGGTGAAGGTGGGGGCTCAGAACTAAACTGTGTCCATCCCAACCTTGGGTAAGAGCTATCAGCACAACAATCTATGGAGGGCAGTCCTAACCTCGATCCAAGTAATTAACCATGGACATGTATAAAATTTTCATTTTTCAATTTTAAATTTCATGCATGTAGAACTTACAAGCAAAAGATAATTTTTGTTCCAGAAAAAACTTTTTTTAAAGTATTTTGTAAAGTAGTTCAGTTCTTAGGTTATTTACCCTAATCGAACTACGACTACTAGCAACCTAAGAGTGTCGGTGGCAACAATCTCCCAAAGAGTCGGAGAATAGTATCATCGGTCCTTACCCTCTACCCTTATTAGGGGTCCTCGAGATAGAAGACACTATTTTAATAATTCTACATAGTATCCCACGTTTAAGCACAAATAAGTATTATCGTCATCACCCTAGTCACATAGTCTTAAGCTTACACAAGTTCGATGATCCATATGTGGCACAAAAAAGTATTCCCATTCGCTCACAAGGATTTAAATATCTTAGACAAGATTGAAATCCTTGAGCATTGGGTTATGAATATATGATAAGTAGTTTAGGCTATTTTTATTGATTTAGGTGAATTAACGAGTCCCGGGGCATAACTTAGTGGGTCCTACAGATTTCAAGGATGATTTTCTTGAGCAAAGACATAATAGATTCAATTGACCTCTAAGATATCCTAAAATACTGTAAAAATGTTCGAAGTATAACCTTGAACCTAATTTTTTGAATCACCTCGAGTTCATATGAACTTATTATGTTGCTAATTCATTCATCCACGAGTAAATTTAAAGTTTGATGAACATATCTTAACCTATGCTCGATGGACTTTAATATTTTCATTATTCCTTGAGTGGGGGTAACTAAACATTCATTTGATGCTCCATTTAGCAATTATGTGAGTAGATGCCTTTAAGTGCAATTTGGATTATTAAGAACTTCGCATTTTTAATTTAGATTGGGCTTCGTAGTTTTTTAAGAGTATTCATAATTGATCTATTTTCTTTTCTAAATCTTAACAAATATATTTTGATTAAATTTAGTTCACTACTAAGCTCTTAGATCTTGTGGGTAAGTTTGTAAGTTTGGGAAATTTTAAGTTAAGTGCAGTTAATCCTTATTAGAAGATTGTATCATCATTCAACCATTGACTAGGAACTTAGAATTAGTTAGTTATGATCTTCCTATATCAAACCCTTCACTTTAGGATCATTTAATTTAATTAACTTCCAAATCATAATAATTTAGAAATTATAATTTTATCCTTGTTATGGAAAAGTGGCGAGTTAGTTTCTACCTTTAATCCCTTATGTTTCAATCATCTAAGAGAATTCAATAAAGATTGTTTATTTTTCATTTACCCTTCAGTTTAACTTAAATATAATTAAAGCTTAAATTGTATAATTACCATTTTGCCCTTAAGGCTTATTACTTCATAATTCTCCAAATTCAACTCAAATGGCTTTAAAGTTTTTATGTTACCCCACTCATGAGTAAATTAAAATAACAGATGAGAAATCATATTTTTTTGTTTTTTATTTAATTTTTAATGATTATTTTTATGCAAAAATGGAAATTTTCAAAGTTAATTCTTTTAATTATTCAAAGTAAAGTTCCCGTCCTTAAAAAATTATTAGAGATTCATCTATGTCAGAGGACCTCTAAGAATAATTTTTATGTTTTTAGTTATATTTTAATTATTATAATTGTTTATTTATTTTTAATATTTATTAAATACAAAATTTAATTTAATTTCAAAAATTACATTTTATATTTTTCTTTAATTCCCCTGAGTTCAGAGAACTCAAAGAAACACGTTTTATATTTTTATGATTTATATTTTATTTATTATAATTATTTTTAATGCAAAATTAAAGGAAATAAATTTTTAAGCATTTAAAAAACATAACTACTTTTAGGAAATTAGGAATGTTATTTTAATTTGTCCCAAGTGATCAGAGAACCGTATATGACATTTTGGTGTGTTGTTATATTTTTATGATTTTTCATCATTTGCAATTATTAAAATTAGAAAATAGTTCAAAAATGAATTATTTATTTCAACCTCCATTTTATTTTTCTTAAGTCTCTCTGGTCTCAAGGAACACTCCAAATCACTTTTTATATTTTCTTCTGATTTATATAATTATTTTAATTGAAAATTCATATTTACTTAGAAAATTGATTTTTATGCCAAAAATAATTTTACTGACCATAGAATTTGTACAGGAGCCTTATGAAGTGGTGAGCTTCAATTTGGTGATTTGAATTATTTTATATTTTTTTTCTAATTATTAATATTTTTATTAATTTTAAATTATAAAAATATACCTTAAGCTTTTAAAATTTAAAATTTATGTTTCCTAAGTTCCTCTGACCACAGTGAACCTACCAAAACTATTTTTATAATTTTCTGACCTATATTTTTAATATTTATAATTTTTGAAGAAAAATAAGGCCAAATACATTGAAAGTTAGGGCTTTTGATCATAGAAATGTCTTTGACCTTGGAAAAATAAGAGAAGCTCCCTATGCTCATTAGAAACAAGCTCTCCAAAGTTCAGCTCATGCTGATTATCACTTAATTATTAATAATTAAAATAAGTTTCTGAGTATTTAATTAATTTTAAAAAATATAAGACATAATTTTGATTTTTATCTCATAATAGTCTCCTCTATTCACTGAGCACATGAGTATTTTTCTTTTATTTTTATGATTTTTATGCACCAAGTTATGATTTTTCAAAGTTTATGCAAATATTTAAATAAAAAATAGCCTATTTTTCTACTTATCCACGCGGTGCTGGCTCATTCCTTGTACCCGTCGGAGTTTTGCGTGTCGTTGCACTACTGGATGTCACCATCTGAGTCAGCTGCCATGCAGTCCAAGGTTCGTGTACCATCTCTCTGCCTGGGGCAATCTGGACAATCCAACTGATACATGCGCCATCCAATGACTGTGACTCTTCGCCCCTAACTGGTGTAATTAGGGTCTCCTAGATTCTCAACCAACATACATGAAGTTTATTCCTAAAGCTTCATCTAAGTGAGACGAACCTATCTATAAGGTTAATCAAGCATGAAATACAAGTTCATCTCACAAAAGCCTACACCGATCTTGGATTTGGGTGTTTTGATCCATAAATTTGTCAGAGAGGTGAGGCTTTAGTCAGATGCTTGTAGAAGCTTCAGTAGTGTCCAACGCAAGTTCCTGAAGTGCCAATTTGATCTGGGGATGGGTCTGAGTCTGACTTCCTCCAGCAGGAAGTGCGGCGTTGGTCTAGGTCTGGTGCAGAGGGCTCAATTGATGGGGGTTTCAATAGGGAAGTTCATATATTTCTTAGGTGTAACTCAAGACTCAATTAATTTGGGAATTTGATTGAGTTCTAGTTATGACAGTGAAGCCCTGATTTTGATTTCTGAAATTGAGCATAGGCAGTGGGAATGCGGGCTGGAAAATGGTGTGGATGAGCTTCTCTAGGCTGCTAGGAGGTTTGAGAGAAATTTAATAGAGTTTTGTTAAGGTTTGTGCACACTTTATATTTGTCCACGGGGGTAGTCTTATTTATAGAGAAGGCTATGGTGGACAGCACGACATGCCATGGTGGCAGAGAGGCTGCTTAGGTGGAGGGAAGAAGAGCTCCAGTAGCCAATTGGCTTGAGCCAACTCAGGTGGGTTTAATTTTGAGTTTTTGCCATTTGGATCTTCTCGGATGTGGTGTTTTCTGGCGGCTGTGGTGACTGGCCGGCCAGGATCAGGTCACCTCTAAATTCAGGTGAGCCAATGAGCTTGAGCGATCCAGCCTATTTGGTCCCAAGGTGGCTCCATGGTGAAAATCCAAAGTAGAAATGGGGTTTGGGTTAAGTTGGTTAGGCTTGGGTTTAACCCCTTGGTCAAGTGGATAATCTATGTCCAAAAGTGGTTAGGGTTGGCCCTAAGACCCTTAAGCAGGTTTGAGTGAGGTCAAATGGCTTGCTTCGGCAAAACTTAAAGCTTAAATGTTTCATGAACGAGGTAAGTTCAAATGAAGGAGGAGGAGGGAGTGGTCATCTCCACTTGCCATTTTTGGCAAAGTGGACCTCCATGAGGCCCATAGATGGTTTCATGAGTCGTGCCATCCTATGCACAATATCATGGTGGTCTTTCATGCAAATGGAATTTTCTTAATTTTTATGAATTTGGGGGAAATGTCATGATGCCAAAATTTGGATAAAACTTCATGTGCATGCATGGTATGCTTGAAATGATGCCATGATGGACTGATAAAATAAGATGATGGAGAATTAATTTATGTCATGTGGGCTCAAATTGGGATTTTAAAATGGATCTCATGGGCTTTTCAAAATGCATATGGGTATGGACCTTTAAATTGCATGTGATGATTTTAATTTTCAAATTGATCATGGGATAATCAAATTGGATTGGTATTGATTGAAATGGAATTTAAATATGATGGAATTTGATGTGGATTTGAAATTTTGCAAATTTGATTGGTCATAAAGATTGGTTTGGGGAATTTTGAATTTGGGTCAATTTGGGGCTAATGGGTTTGAACTTCAAATTAAGGCTTGGAATTGGGTTCAATTGGGCTTGAATTTGATTTCAATCGGGCTTAGACATGATGAATTTTGATTTGGAATTTAAATTGGGGAAATTTGAAAATCAATTTAGTGGAAATTTGGGGTGATTTAGGGACTTTAGGCCTTTAGGGGCAATTTGAGAATTTTGGTCAAAATTGGTCAAATTAGGCTCATTGGGTGGTTCAAATTCATTTTGGGATGTTTGGATTAAGTTGGGGGATTTTAGAAATTTTTGGGCCATGAGGGGGCATTTTGGTAATTTTTGTAAATTTTGGGGTATTTTGAGAATTTTGGAAATTTTAGGGTATTTTGGGCAATTTGGGTATTTTGGAGTGGTTTGAAATGATTTTTGGATGAGAGTTGATAATTTTGACAATTTTGGGAATCTTAAGGCTCTAGGGGTCTTGGTAATTTTAGAAATGTTTGGGCGTAATAGACCAAAGTGGAGATTTTGGTTGGATTTGGGGTTCCCTGAAGATGTCAACCACCGTGCCAGCCTTTTGGGTTCCATAAGACTAAAGGGGAAGCATATGGGTCCTCTATGTGCTAATCCTAGCAATCCTAGCCACAGGCTAAGGGTTTGGGGGACCACCCACATGAGTTCCCAAAACGTGGGGAACCAAGTTAAGAATGTTTGGATTAGGATTTTAGGTTGTGAGTGGAAGTGAGTGGTTCATGTGTGTGTGCAGGATTAACTAAGACCACACCTCCCAGGGCTAACCCTGAGGCTAGACAATCCTATGAGGCTCCATCCTACTAAGTGTTAGAGGGTAGAACAAAACATGTGGAACTACAAGTAGAGTAAAGAAGTGTTTAGAATTTCTAATGGGGTGGGGTTCCATTACTAGTCCTTTAGGATAGTCAAAAGGAAAATCCTACGTCTTGATCCTTAGTTTCTAAGAAAGAAAGACTAGACCTCAACAAAAGTGAGGTCAATAAATAGACCCCCAATATGTGTGGAGTGTCGAACGAGCACACCGCACGTATTGGTGTTGCCTGTAGAGATCGACAAAACCAACACAAATGTTCCAAGCCAAAAAACTTAGAACAAGATGGAGGAAGGGTGAAGAAGGTTTCCGCTGGGGAGTATCAGGTGAACCTTCAACCGAAATCGAATATTCCAAAACTCTCGTTGGGGATTAGCATGTGGAAACCTTCAAGTTGAAGTTGCGAATTCAAGTTTCAAAATTTGAAGGGGATTTAGTTTGTTTTGATTAGGAATTGATTTTGATTTTGAAATTTGATCTTGATTTGATTCGATTTTTTAAAGTTTGATTTTTGCAGAAATTTTAAGTTTAGATAAGTGCAGAGAAGAGGACTAGGTCGCCTTGATTCATTAAAGGGGGTCTTACAACCGTGTCGAAGTGCCTGAGAAGAGAATCGAAATTTAGGTACCAATCTCGAGGTGTTAAGATGAGAATCAAAATTTAGGTACCGATCTTAAAGTGCCGAGATGACAATCAAAATTTAGGTACCAAGCTTGAAATCTTGAGATGAGAATCAAAATTTAGGTATCGATCTCGAAGTGCTGAGATAAGAATCAAAATTTAGGTACCGGTCTCGAAGTGCTGAGAAGAAATCAGAATTTAGGTACCGATATTGAAATTTAGGAATGCATAAAATTTGGTGGATATAATGCAGAAAATTATGGTGCAGAGATGAGAATAGGATGCCTTATTCCATTTAAGGGGGCTCACACCTATCTCGAGAGGAGGGAATCTAAATTTTAGTACTGTGCCTGAGATGAGAACTGGAATTTAGGTACCAGCCTCGGAATGAAAGTCAGAATTTCGGTACCGACCTCGAAAAATGGGAATCAGAACTTAGGTACTTACCTTAAGATGAGAACTAGAATTTAGGTACCAGCCTCAGAATGAGAGTCAGAATTTTGATACCGACCTCAAAAAATGAGAATCATAATTTAGGTACTAACCCCGAGATGAGAACTGAAATTTTGGCACTAGCCTCGAAACGAGAGTCAGAATTTTGATACCGAATCTCAAAAAACGTGAATCTGAATTTAGGTACTGACTCCAAATGAGAACTGGAATTTAGGTACCAGCCCAAAATGAGAGTCAAAATTTTAGTACCGTCCTCGAAAAATGGGAATCAGAATTTAGGTACTGACTCTGAAAGATAGGTATTGAAATTTAGGTACCAACCTTGGCAATATCATGAATGTGGAAAAGTTTTTGGAATTTGAATGGTTTATGGAATCTCGTGAAGATGGAAGTCGTGAAGTCTGTGAGAGTTGTGGAATTTCATAGAAGGTTGTTGGAGTTCACATTTGTGGGAAGTGACATTGTGAAAAGCAAAATGAATCAAGGTTGGAATTCGTGCGAAGAATGTAGAATCGTAGAATTTACTTATCATTTATTTTCTGTTCAAACATTTTCCCTGTTTAACTTTTTTTATTTATTTTCAAATTCTCCTTGTATCGTTCTTTGTTCGTTATAATTTAGGATCTTGGTATAGTCCTACAACTTTTCATCGATCGCACAAATGTGGCAATTAAGAACGCATACTGAAACAAAATGAACTTTGTTAATCCTGTTCTGAAGATGTAGTACAACTAATCATATACTGAAAAGCATCCAAAACATGAGAGGTACATCTGTGAAGAAACTAAAATATCGCATATCATATGCTGCCTGCTCTGACACAATACAAAACTAGCAAAATATGTTTGTCTTCTGAGGTCGTCTTGTGACCAACCTAACCTTCTAAGCCATGCTCCGGAACTAAAGTACCTTGTGTATACTTAGAGGTAAAACTATCTCACAGCTCCAGTGGTCGCAGCCCCTCCAAGTCTGGGTCGGGTCGATATCCATATGATACCTTGCTATCGTCCATCTTTCGGAAGGTGACTGAAACCCTTTTGCATGTGACTCCATGAATGCAGTGCTTAGCCAAATCTGCACCATTCCCGTTTAAAATAAGAATCTATCCGATCGGTAATGGAATCTCAACCAATCCTCGAAATTTCCTTGGACCGACTATCTGTATCTCTCTGTCAAATAAGATGTTGCTCTTGCTCATAAATGAAACTGTAAAAAAAAGCCGACAAAGTCGTGGTGATCAATATGAGGGGATACGAGTCTCCTCCTTTATAAATGTTGATGATGCAGCTATTCAGAATGCAATCTGCCGGCAGTATATGCCATTCCACCATTCTCTTAATCATTCTTTTTATAACTCGTCGTGCCTCAAAATGCTCGGTTGATTACCTTCCTTTTCCTTCGTAAAATCAGTAGCAGTAGCCACATTGAATAGTTATCTTGTCTTTTCCCCTCTTCCATTTTTGTGGCTCTGAATAAGTTCTTGGCCTAAGCAGTCTAGCACGACCTCTGTCTCTCTGGTCAAAAACACAAAGAAGGATTTTCCTTTCATCCCTCTCAGAGAATACTCTCGTATGTAGTTCAAGTCCCTCTAGGAGATTGCCATACTTCTCTTTTATCTCCACATAGTGCTCAAATATTTGTTTCTTGACCCTTTTCATGTTTTCCAATTTATATATGGAGATAAAATGTATGCATCGACAATGCTCCTCCTCCCGCTCCTCATAATCCATCTGTGGCTGAAGTGGCTCATCCTCTTGCTTCTCTCTGTAGTCAACCCATGGCTACAGTGGCTTGACAAATTGTGGAATGTATGGCTTGACATCAGGGTTCTCTTTACTCCTAAACTCCATCGAGGGTGCTGTATACTCCTCCTATGTCCCATAATGCTATGGTAGAGAACATTACACTCGGGACACTCGGCAAATGCTCCCGTCGGCGAAGGTGGACTCGGTAGCTCCACATTGCATTTCGAGCATCCCACGCACATCTCCCCGGTGAGCCCTCCGGCAGTATTGGGTCATCCTCTCTATCTGCGAAACTGACTACAATTTTTCTCGGCAATTTAATCTGAAAATTGCAAGAGTCTCTCTCTAGTGGCTGAATCTAGCTTTGCTCCTCGGAAGCTGAGACAGGTACTATAGCTGCTTCTCGGGCCTGACCCCTTTCGAGTATGTCCAATGCATTAGCACTAACTAACTCCCCTGTCGGCGTCATAACCATGGATGTTATGTCTAACCTTCTCTCTTGAATTTTGTTTAACCGAAGCTTCCATTGCTTTCTTTCTTTTTTAGGACTCTCCGTCCCTGCGACTGATCCTCATTACTGACTTTAAGTCTTCTGCTTTTCTGCGGCTAACTATATTCATTAAAGAGCTTTTATACTTGACATTGATTTGTGCAAAGTTCAAGTCAAAATTTATTACTCCTCCTTTCGCCACTTTCTACTTATCTAGTGCGATATTTAAGTCGTCTCCGAAGGTGAAGATCGGCTTATGACTCGACATTTTTCCGCATAAAACGGAACAAATGAACCTAAGTCAACAAAAATTTTAGGTTCAACCTAAATTGAGCATAAGTTAACCTAAACCTTAGGTTCAACCCAAATTGAACCAAGTTAACCTAAACATCAAGTTTAATCCAAATCGAATTTAAGTCAACCAAACCCTTAAGTTTAACCTACATTAGACTTAACCAAACTTCTTTAGGTCCAACTTACATCGAACCTAAACGCAAAGTCTAACCTATATTAGACTTAACCAAACTTCTTTGGGTCCAACCTACATCGGACCTAAACCCAAGGTCTAACCAACATTAGACTTTAACAAACTTTTTTTGGGTCCAACCTACATCAAACCTAAACCCTAAATTTAACCTACATTAGACTTAACCAAACTTCTTTACATCCAACCTACATCGGACCTAAACCCCAAGTCTAATCTACATTATGCTTAACCAAAATTCTTAAGGTTCAACCTATATCAAACCTAAACCTTAAGTCTAACCTACACTAAACTTAGCCAAACTTCTTTAGGTCCAACCTACATCAGACCTAAGCCTTTAAGTCTAACCTGTATTAGACTTAACTAAATTCTTTTAGGCCTAATCTACATGGGATTTAAACCTTAAGACTTAACCAGTCCCTCTTAAGTTCAACCTTAAAATGAACTTAAAATTGATGATTCAACTAATATCTAAATCAGACAAGTAAGGAGACCGACATACAACTCAAAACCATCCAAATGTAAAATTCAAAACGACATCAAAATTCATCCTAAAAGACATTAAAAACTTAAACTTGAACATTAAAATATAACTTAATTTGAGAATATATTTTGGAGTAGGTAAACCATGGTTGCTAACAAAATATCTTTCAGTCACTTGTGACTAATCAAACCACAACCTTAATGATCCAAGATGATGAAAAAATTCCAAAAATTCCCAGAAAATTTCAGAAAATCCAAAATATTCCCAATTTCATTTTGTTCAACTACACCATGGGCCAATTTTGTCAATTTAGCCCACTTTTGCCAAAATTCCCAATTTGACCCATTCCTAACCCAAATGGACCCAATGTCAAGCCAAATTGACCCAATTCAAATTCAATTCTAAACTTAAATCCAATATTCCTAATACCAATTTCAACCAAAACCAAGCCCAATTTGGTTCACATTTGAATTCAATACCCAAAGCCCCAATTTTTGCCCTAAAGTACCCATGAACCCAAACATACCCAATTTCAATCCAAATCAACCCAAATTTTCTTCAAAATTGTTCTAAAACTTGTCCAACACATTTCTATACCAAAGCCAACATTCATTTGATCAAAATTTGACCTAAAACCCTTTTGAAATTCACTTGGGCCAAAAAGCCCAATTTTGGCCCATGAGCCCAATCCCTTTCAAATTGAACCCTATAACCCATGTAAAATTCCCAAACAATTTCCAATCAAATTTCAACATGTCCAAAATCAATTTCAATCATTTTCAATTCATT
Source organism: Papilionanthe hookeriana x Papilionanthe teres (assembly GCA_022702705.1). Classification (NCBI taxonomy): domain Eukaryota; kingdom Viridiplantae; phylum Streptophyta; class Magnoliopsida; order Asparagales; family Orchidaceae; genus Papilionanthe; species Papilionanthe hookeriana x Papilionanthe teres. The sequence goes on from CM040437.1 coordinate 54,880,781, forward strand.
TTGATGAACCCACAATCAATTTCAAAATTCCAAATCATCATGTGCATGTTGATGGCCCATATCCATGTGCTTTTTCAAAAGCCCATTTAATCAAACTTAAAAAGCCCAAATTTGAGCCCATATGTCATGTTTCCTTCCTAATACCATTTCATGATATCAAACTTACCATTCCATGGCATTACATAAAGCATTCCATCATGCATACATGGCTTTTACCCAAATTAAGCATGTGAACATAAAGTCCCAAAATTCATGAAAAATTTTAATTCCATTTCAATGAAACTTCCTCATGGCATTATGCATGGCATGACATGGCATGTACATCTTCTCATGGCCATTCCAAAGTCATACTTGCCAAATGGGGCAAGGGGAAATGACCTCCTCTCCCTCCTCTCATAATCAAATTTCCTTCTCTTCTAAACCATCAAATCCAACCCCAAGTTCCCAAAATCAGCCACCAAACCTCACCCAAATCCTCTCATGGACCTTAAGACCAGCTCCAAACACTTTGGGTAAGGGTCTAGCCAAGGGACCAAGGGGCTAACCCAAGCTAGCCTCACCTAACCCAAAATCCAAATATCCACCAAATCTCCACTCCAAAGCCATGAAATACTCAAATTGACTCCACCACTCAACCTCTCTGGCCTCACTTGACTTTTGCCTGACCTGACCTTGGCCGGGCGGCCACCCCAGTCGCCGGAAAACACCAGGCTGAGAGGCCTAATTGAATTTAAAATTTCAAAATACTTATGCTGAGCTGTCCCATTCTAATTGGACTACATAGCTCTTCTTCCCCTCACCTAAGCAGCTGATCCCAACCCTCCATTGCCCCTGCGAAGCTCCTGACCATGGCTATTTAAGCAAGCCATCTCCCACGGCCAAAGGGTTGGTTGAATTGGACTCTCTCAAAACCTCCATCTAAGCGGCCTAAACTCTTCCCCTAGCACAAAGAAGAAGTTCCCCACTGGTTGAGCTCAATTTTGGAGCTCAATTCTCAGGCCAGAACAGGACACTCCCCAATTCTCCACCAAACTCAAATTAACTCCTCTCACACCTTCACCAGAGGTAGAGAAGGAATTTCACAGTGAAAGCCCCCTCTCCAGACCTCCCGTTGCTCCAGCCTCCAAGCTTTGTGATCGGGCCTGGTCGAAGTCACACCCAGGCAATTCACCACAGCTCCAGGCTTCATCCCTAGGCTCCTGCTTCTCCAACGAACGTGCCGAGCACATTCAGTTGAGGCCTCACCTCCTGAACCAAGGTATGGAGACTCTTCTTCCTCCCAAGCTTTCAGCAATTCTCCATTTAGATTGAGTTAATTTCATGGCATGTTCACCGTATGGATGTGTTCGTCTCTTCAAGACGAATCCATAGAGTATAAGAACTCAAAAATCCATTGAGAATTGAGGGAGATATTAGGGTTAGAAGGTGGACGACTCTTGGGTTGGGACGATCGGGGACGATGACCAGGAACCGACGGATCGCGCGTGTATCGGTTGGACGGCTCAGATTGCGTCGGATCGGAAGATGGAGCGTAAACCACGGGACGCGTGGCAGCTAACTCAGGTGGCGGCACCGAATGAGAGCGCACACTTAGAGCTTCAGACCTGCCGAGGATTGCGTGGCGCCGCGTGGATAAGTAGATAAATAGGGTTATTTTCTATTTATTTAAATCCCAGAACTTAAAAATTCATAACTTTGCATAGAAAAATCATAAAAATAAAATAAAAATACCTTCTTGCACAGTGAACAGAGGAGAACAATGTGGAAAAAGAATTGAGTTAATTTTGATGAATATTTTATTTTTAATTAATTATTTACTGATTTTAATGTTTTAATTCTCCATGCACATAGATATTTCACCATGGCATGAGACCATATGGCTTTTGAGCCTCTGACTTAGGGAACATTCCCTGAATGTTTCAAGGTCAGAGGCCATCCCTATGATAAGTTATGTAATTTTCAAGTTCATGTTGCTGTTTTTGATATTTTAATTCCAATAATTGGCATATTCTTTGAAAATTCTAGGAAAATTTGTGGGAGTTCCTTCGGACCAGAGGACCCTAGGATAATTATGGTTTGAGTTAATTCATTAAAGATAACCCTAATTGGCCTAAACACCTAAAATGAAACTCTAATTAATTAGGGCTAATCACACACCAAAACAACTTGAAAATAATTCTCCACTGATCTTTAGGATTAGAGGAACCTCACATAAAAATCTGAAGTCAATTGGAAATGTTTAACCCTACTAAATGGATCAATTAGGCCACATAATCAAAATTAAACTTTAAAAATTCATAACTCCCAAAATACATTTCAAAAATTCACCAAATTGATTTTGGGACCTCTCTGATATCAGAGGGGTCTGAGAAAAATAAAATTAGAATTTTCTAAAAATTTTCATTTTTTAGCATATTTTAATATTTTTTATAATTAAAAATTAATAAAAATCACAAAAATAATAAAAATCATAAAAATGTCACATTTGGTCCCCTAATCACTTAGGAACAAACTAAATATTTTTCCTAAGTCTCTAGGTTAAGATATGGATTTTTAAAGGCTTAATATAATTTTTAATATCTAAAAAATGAACTTTTAACCTTTTCCACTAAAATAATTCCAATAAATCAAAGAAAAATCAGAAAAATACAAAATTTGTTTCTCTGAACTCCTTGAGGTCAGAGGGATTTAAAAAAAATATAAAATCTATTTTTCAACTTTAATTTCATTTTATAATTAATTAATACTCCAAAAATTAAAATAATTATAACAAATAAAATATAATTTAAAAAATCACCAAAATGGGTCCAAGTGGTCCTCTGGTCAGTAGGAACACCCCATAATTTTTCTAGAGTTAGGAACATTACCTTGGTCATGTTATTAAATTTTCATTGAAAATCTATATTTTCCATAAAAATATTTATGTAAATTAAATTAAAAATGGAAATATCACATTTTCTCCTCTAATGTCTTAATTGACATGTGAGTGAGGTGACATAAAAATTTTAAATTCATTTGAGTTCAATTTAGTGAGTTATGAAGTGAATAGGCTTAAGAGGGCATAAAGGTAATTAAGGATTTTAACTTAATTAATACTTTAGGCCTAATAAAAAGGGAGGGTAAAATACTTAATCTTAATTTCCTCTTAGATGATTGAAACCTAGGGAGTAAAGTGGTAGAAACTCATTAATCACCTTGAAAACACCTAAAGTGAATTTTAATTAATTAAATTACATAAACTTTGGAAGATTAATTAAAATTTTGGATTATTAAAATTAGGGATATAGTTTAGGGAGATATCAAGTTTCTAATTTAAAAATCCCTAATTGAATTAATACCATAATGTTCAATAATAATAATAATAATAATAAGCAAGTAATCCTTAATCAATTAAAAATTCAAAATATTAAGTAAATGGTTAATTAAAACATTAAACAATTAAATAATTAATTAAAATTTCAATCATTTAAATAATTAATTAAAACTTAATAACCAATTAAGATTTAAAACATGAAACAATTTAATAATCAATTAAAAATTGACACATCAAATAATTTAAATAATTAATTAAATCTTAAATATCAAATAATTTAATAATCAAATTAAAAGAAACATAAAATATTTGAAATTAATTTAAAATTATTTAAGAACACACTTAAAACAAAATTCAGAACACTAAATGATTTCAAAATAATCTATAATTAAAACATGAAAATCAAATTAAAATAAATTAAAAATAAAAACTTAAACTAATGTGATTAACTCAAATTAAAATTAAATCATCAGAAGTTAATGAAATCAAACATTTGAAACATCTTTTTCAAACATCTAAGTAATCTAAATACTTAAAAGAAAGCTAAGTTAAAGTTTGAAACTAAATCAGTTTAAATCAACAACTTAATTTCAATTAAGAATGGTTAAGTTCCTTAACAAATCAATTTGCCCCTAAAGGCTCTCACATTTATAACTCCTAAATGGAACATTAAGTGAAATGTCACTTCATCCATAGGATATTCAAATGTCCCAGTTCACTGAGCAAGAAACAAAATTTAACTAAACTTCGGATGATTAATTCATTAGTACAATAAAACTCATTTGGACTCGAAATAATCCCAGAAGTATTGAAAAAATATTTAGGATTTGTTCTAAACACTTCCTCAATATGATAGGATGTTTTAGAAGAACAATTGAGCTTAATTGTTCTTTGGTGAAGAAAATCATCCTTAAACCAAACAAAACAACATAGACGTCATAGGAAATGACTAGCAATAGGATTAAGATTTTGGTAGACAACCAAACCCCTTTCCTTAGCTTTACCTAGGTGCTTTCCTTAAAATATTTAAATACTCTAACATGTGTTTGAGTGCAGCTTGGAATGACGGGAAGACCCTCCAGGTACGCTTTTATTTTATTGCAATTTATTTCATTGCAGTTTATTTACTCGCATTGCACTTTACTTTTCTTGCATGTTAAACAAGACTGTTGCATGAAAACTGAAACCTTTAGGATAGCCACAAAACTGAAACCAAAACTAAATTAAAAGTCACACAAGATAAAATTCACCGCCACAACATTTCAAAATATAAAACAACTCAAAATTTAATCACAAACCGAACAACAAAACTACAACTTCAACTAAATTATAACGTCTTGTTGGATGATCGGGAATACCTCGAATGATGTAACCTACGTGTTGCTAACAGAATTTCCCACGGTCTAAATGAAAGTGTGAAACTCATTCAGTTGAGTTTAGCAAATTCATCTAGACTAAGTGAATCCGATAAAAATAACAATGCCGGAAGGATGGAACCGTGGGATCTTAACCGGTGTTGTTATAATCAATTGTAAGATTTGTTTTAATTAAAACACTTAAAAACACTTGGATTTTAAGATTTCTCTAAACCAAAACACTTCTCTCATCTCTTGATTGCCACTTCTAAAACTAAACCTCTGCAACGGCAAGGAGCTTGGAGCATAGTGGGCAGCACGGCCATCGTCTTCAGCAAAACTTTTGTCTACTTCAGCTAAACCATTCCTTAGAATTAAATAACCAAGCCATAGGACTTCGAGGTAGTTTGCCTAGTGCAACATAAATCCTCAACTTTTCGTTAGGCATTTGCATAACCGGTCTTAGGACTCCGAGGTAGTCGATCGGTACGACATAAACCCTCACATCTTCGAGGCTATTTGTGTGATTTTATCATGCAAGCGTAAGTCCTAATTAATTAAAATTGGCAGGATTGAAACATTAAATGATAGGATTTCTCTAAATTCAAGCCAAACAATAGGATGGTTTGGGAAGTTGCCAAGATTCCTCTTGGATCCTCAACTTCTTCTACCTTTCCTCCTTTGGATTACCAAAATAAACTGTTCCAGATTTGAGCTAACCCCTATTGAAATTTTCAAAATTCAATCATTTGAAACTTTAAACTTTGAAATTCTTGAGAGCAAAACCACTGATCATTATCGAGAGTTTTCTTAAATGACTCCCGTCATTTAAGATGTAATTAATTATAGGGGCTTGCCCTTATAGGGAACTTTAAGAACCCAGGTAATATAAACCCTGTTTAAAGTTTTTATATTAAGCAGGGGAATCTGTCGGCAAATAAAATTGGTTCGCAAGCCAAACGAATGTCACAAATCTTTTAGTTTATTTAATCGAGCCCCCATCATCAAATAGTGTGTCTATTCCTCGGGATAGATACACGGTTTGTGATGTGGAGCTCGTTTATATAAACTATTCGGGATGTGAGATCATTTTGATTTCATATCTTAAAATTTTCAAATTTAAAATTATTTTCAAAAATCAAAATACTATTTTCCAAATTATATATATTTAAACTAAATTTAAAATCTAAAAAATACGCCGACAACCCTTACTAGAGATGCTATAAAGAACATTGGTTAATCTAAAGTTTAAATAATTCTGAAGACGGGCTAGGTATGGAAGATACTAGCTCTCACTCTAGAGTCCCCTCTTATCCCTCCACCTGAAGGCTAACATCTCACATCAAAACCTAAAACAATAGACCAAATTAGGGAGCTTTAGGCTGTCACTCTAAAGTCTTCAAATTTTACACCCATTAAAGTTTATATCCCTATTTATTTGCACTCAATTATATAAATTACATTCTCATCCATACAATCTCATGTGATTCTACCACAGTTGATTGAGACAATACCATCACGGATCTTACATATTCTTACAACAGATTTTAACATGCAAATTGATCAAGTTTACATGTAAATGAAGAACAAAGTAAAATCATTGCAATATATTCTCACTACTCAATTTTATATCCTACACATGCAGACTAATTCATTGTAAGAGGAAAGAGTAAGGAAAACTACTCACTAAACATGGAGAAACAACAAGAACTTTTCATTGAACGCAACTTTAAAATCATGCAAATAAAGTACTAGATTAAAATTAAAATACAACGAAAATACTTATCTTTAATGGAAATCAGACTCTCCTTGTATAACATAAGCAATCTCCTTACAATCCTCTCCATGAATAAATTGAAAAGAAAAGAAAAAATCTCCTACTCTCTCTCTTTCTCTCTCACCTTTACGCCCCCCTTGGGGCTATCGCCCAAGCCTTTTTATTATTCTCCAAGTCTTCTTCTCCTCTTCCAATTAGTTCAAGAGTTTAAGAGTTTCAAGAGAGTTTTAAAAACATTTCTAAATCTTATTTATAATTTCCCAAGAGATGCTTAAGTGTCTTTTAAAAGTGTTCATATTCAATGAATCTTCCAAAAGGTGCCTCAAGTATCTCTTCATTAATAAGTCCTTCTAACTACCTCGAATCCTTATCTAAAGTCCATTTTATCATTTCCAATGGCTTCCCCAAGAGACACATGAAGCAACACTTAAAAAATCATCCACATCTGATGTATTTTCTAGAAGATATGTTGAAAACCGTCACTGGCACCTAGGCACTGATTTTGGGCTCGTATCAGTCCTCTTGTGACGCCTAAGCACATGTTTGGGCACTTAAATGCTTGGCACAGGTGGTTAGGTGCCCATTTCGGCGCCCATGGCTCCAGTGTGCCCTAGTTTGACCCGTTTTGCTCCAGTATGCTCCATTGTGGTCCATTTTTGTTTCTTTTGCTCCAATCACTCTATATTCTTCAATTTGTTGTACCTACAACCAAAAACACAAGAAAACATACCTTTAAAGTGCAATATCATTATAAAATATAGTATGAAATGTAGTACATTTTTAGGCGTATCAGTAGGTTCATTGTGGTGAGAGGACCCTAAAAAAATATAAAATCGATTTAACTCATTAAAAATATTTCTAATTGTAATTAAACCTCTAAAATGATAGAAAATTAAAATAATTAAAATAAAAAAGTAAAAATTCTAAAAATGATTTTCCACTGTAAAAAATAAACAAAAGAGCTCCCTATAAAAAATTAAGTTAATTTACCTACAAAAATGGATTTTCTAAGTAAAATGGTATTTTTGGAATTTAAATAACTATAATAATTAAAATACAAGTTAAAAAATTATAAAACTTGTTTTAAGAATTCTCTGTGACCATAGGAGTCTAAGAAGAAAAAGGAATCAAAATAACTATTTCATTTTCAAACCATATTTTAATATTTAAATTATTAAAAATAATTAAAAAATAATAAAAATCGAGAGAAAAATTAAACTCACTAAAGTGTCACATTTGGTCTCCTAATCATTTGGGAGCAATTAAAATAATTTTTCTAATTTCTAAGTGAATATATTAATTTTTAAAGGCATAAAATAAATTTAAAAAGCTAAAAATGGATTTTCCCTATTTTTTCACTAAAATAGTTCCAATAATTAAAATATAAATCGCAAAAATATGAAACTTATTTCTCTTTGTTCTCTCGACTCAGATAATAAATAAAAATATAAAACTTAATTTTTCACTTAAAATAATATTTTATATTTAATTAATACTCAAAACAAACAAATAGTTCCAATAATTAAATAGAAACTTAAAAAATCATGAACATTGGTCCAAGTTGTCATCTCACCTATGTGAACCTCTAATAATTTTGTTAAGAAAAATTAATTTACTTTGGCTAAGTTATTAAATTAACATTGAAAATCCATATTTTTGCATTTAAATAATTATAAAAATTAAATTAAAATCATAAAAGTCACATTTTCTCCTCTGATGTTTTTAATTGACCCATGAGTGGGGTAACATGAAAATTTCAAAATCATTTGAGTTGAATTTGATAAATTATGAAGTGATAAGATCTTAAGGGCAAAATTGCAATTTTTTTGAAATTCAAGCCCTAATTAATATTTAGGTCTAATAAAGGGAAATAAGTAACAAATGATCATAATTGACACGTCTAGATGATTGAAATACAAGGGATTTAAAGGTAGAATCTAATCTCACACTTCTCCACATTAAGGATAAAATTGTAATTTTCTTAATTATTATGATTAGAATATAATTAAAATTAAATGATTCTAAGGTAAGTTGTTTGATTTTGGAAGATATTAACCTAACAATTTAGAACCCCTAACAGATGGTTTTATAATAATTTAATATTTTGATAATAATCAAATACATCACATAACTCAATATTTATTAAAATTGTAAGTTTACACATTAAGGCTTAAGGGCTTAGTAGTGAGTTAAGTTTAATCAAGATTTGTTTAATAAGGTTTAGAAAATACAGAATGATCGACATTAAACATCTTTGAAACAATACAAGCCAAACTCTAAAATTAAATTGGCTAAATGTCCTAAATAAATCGATTTGCCCTTAAGGGCCTTCAAATAAAATTTTATTTGAATTAAGAATTACATAAAATTTTATTAAATAATATTAAATATAATCAATAAGATAATAAAAAATTTAATTATTAATCAATTAAATTAATTTAATCAATTTAAACAAAAAATTAAAACAAAAACCTATCTCCCCCTCGTCTCCATCCGCCCCCTCTTCTACTTTCAGCTCAAAGGGCCTAAGTCCCTCGCCCTTACAGTTTAACCCAAAAGCAACGACTTGGTGAACGAACCTTCATGTTACAATCGTCATCATATCTAGTTGAGAGAGGCAACGATGAGATCGCGACTTACAGAGACTACCGAAACTCGCGTCTTTCTCTTCCTTTCGCTCCATCCCTACCAGAAACCATTGAGGAAGGTAAGTCTGTTCCCTCCATTCTCCCTTTTCATTCGTCCAATTTACTAAATCGTTCGATTCAGAACATTTCGTACTTCCAAGATTTATCACCAATCAACACTATTTTGGGATTAATGGAAGCTCACGATTTATAGAAGCGTTGACATGATTTAACATAAATCATGTATAAATCCCAAAACCTTCATGATATTTCTCATTATTAAATTCTCGTACTGCTTCATTTGAATGTAATGCTTTGTTGCGTAGACAAGTTGAAATGTCAAATTTGTTTCCTATGTTGCACATTCATAGCACAAGGGGTGTTATTAGGGATGCCAAATTGGCTCGTCGTTCGTGAATAACTTATGTTCAACTCGTTTAGCAACACATGTTCGGCTAATTCCTAATAATTTAAACACGAACACATTTTTATCTTGAAATGTAAATGAGTCAAACACTAAAAAAAATATGTTCATTCGTGTTTGGCTCAGAAAAAAATAAATACACACACATAATACATATTCATAAAATTAAATATTATAATTTAAGATCAATAACTTTTTTTTAAATAATTATCATAATTTATAAAATTAAATTTCATAAATTACAATACATAACAGATTAATGATAATAATATATTACTCTTACTTATATAAATATTATAAATTTATATAATATAAGTAATTAATATGTTATAATATATATATTATATAACAATAGAAACCCTAACGCCGGCCTCCCCTCTCGAAAGTTCTCGGGCTCTCGGCTGCCTCTCCCGCTTCTGGTCTTGTCGTTCTCCCCTCAAAATCGCGAAGGGCCACGATAACTTAGGTTTGTCGTTTTCGTCTTCTAATATCTTCTTCTATTTCTCCGTCGGCTCGATTGTTCGGTATTCTTGCTTGGTTGCTCGATATTCTTCCTTGGTTGCTTGTTTGGCTACCGAGTTGTTATCCTTGAGTATCTTTTCTCTAATATTTCATATTTTTCTTCGGTTTCGCCTCTTAGCTTAAATTTTCTTAAATTTCTTTTAGTTTTATCAAGATTTTTGAATGAAACCTAGTTTATAAGGGTTGTGGCAGCGAAATCTCGCATATTGCATTTAGACCTATTTTTTATGGATGAGATCTGATATAAGGTTTTGCTGTGAAATTTAGTTCGGCTATTTTGCATTTATGCAGTGATTCATACAACTTTAAGTGTATGTTTTTTGTTTCACATAGCTTTTCAAAGTATAACACGTCTATTCCTAAAGTGTTTTTAAAATTTTATCATTTTCGTTTTGGTGGCTTAGAGCTTGCATCTTTGTGAAGTGCATGTACATGATGTATTATTTTCATTCCGCCAAAACCTAATGCGTGGTTTTATGTATGCTAAAAAAATAATATGCTGCGCAATGCTAAATTTAAAGATGTAAGTTAGCTTAACTTGTTTCTGAACAAAAGCGTGCAAGCAAATCAAGCATAATCCAACTTTAATATTTTGATACTGAGTCCTAACCAGTTTATATTATATTCTCTTGTTTAAATATTTGTTCCCTAATTGTATAATGACCTGCTATTTGCTGACATAATTGTGCAGTCTTGTATCTCCTTTATTTTAAGCTTTTTATTTAGCACTTATTATTGTTCAAGTAGTTTTTTTTAATGTATTTTACACGTACTTGTTAGTTCTCTACATTTGTATTTAAAGTAATTGCAACTAAGCTTGCCTTTTTGGGTGAAAGTATGAGGTAAGAAGTACTTGTGGTAGGGGTGTACACAGTGTGAATCGCGTTCTTTATTTTTTATAGTAAAATTGAATCGCATTCTTTATTTTTTATAGTAAAATTTTTACAAGATTTTCCAAAGAGACAAATGTGAAACACCACCATTGCATTGCATTGTATGACTGTCATTTCATATATAACTAGTCTAGTTATCTTTGTAGACGTCTCATTTTTACAACTAGTCCCACATTCTCCATGGAGATGTCACATTTTTAGGAATGCTACACTCGCCTATATCTCTTATCTTAAAAACATTCTTCACAAATTTCATAGATTATTTCTGCCAAAAGCCTAATTTTCTTTGCAAAAAATGTTCATAACTCCGAAGATCTGTGTAGCATTCTTGGATATAGTTGATCTAATCCATATTTTACCTACACGGGTATTTCAGTATTTATACACAAATAAATATTGGTCTCTTTCCATATCTATATTAAAATGACATGTTTTTGTGGGTTACCTGGGAGTTTAGCCGTGCTATCCCTTAAGCTATATTCTGTTCATTCATAAACATGATTTTGTCTGTTACCTGGGAGTTGAGCATTGCTTTAGAAATCAGAACCAATCTCTGCATTTTTTGTTTTTTATTAACAGGGTCGATTTTGAAAACCTTTCTTTCTCATGGAAACTTGAGTGTTGTGGCAGAGGATAATCTTTTTGATGGTATAGTGCACTCAATTTTAGGGGCTGATTGGTAGCAAGATTTATGCAAGATTTTCTTTAAAACTTCCTAAACGGCAAAAAAATCATTTTAAAACCTACAATTTTCTAAATCCCATTTCTACACGATTTCACTGTAAGGGGGTTTTTGATTGCACGTATGATTTACATTAGGTAGGATTTAGTAAAACAAGTGAATCTGGATTTATCAAATCCAGAAGCTATAAATCCTGGATAGTGTTTAGTTTAGTTAAGGCAGTTTGAATCCACTTAAGTCTGTTTGACATGTTAGGCATCTTATTTTAGGACTCAATTTTCCTCCGAAGCTAAATCCGTTAAATCCACTTAAAAATCAGATTTATGTAAAAATAAGGATGGAATGGAGAGAAGTTTGGATTTAGCAAAGCGCTAGATTAGTTCTCATTTTTTGCGTTTTAAATCCACCCGTAAATCCTATTAAACATATGCTACCAAACACCGACTAAATCTTAGCATTGTGCGAATTTAACTTGAATGTGCACGTCTCAAGAGCTCTTCTCCTTCATACTTTGTGAACTTATTGATGCCTTTCTCACAAGTTGCTATCTTGACTTCTTGCTTTTTTGTGTTTTAGAGATTTTGTTAGTAGGAGGAGAATGAAGAGGATGTTGAATATTAGATCTGTTGCCAAAAGCTTCAGTATTAAATTTTATAATTAAAAAAATTGAAAATTAATCATAATAATTAATATATACTATTAAGTTAAAATAATATTAGTTTGTTATTCAATTTGATTAGATAGAAAGTTCTATATTTTTTTAGTTTATAAATTATTAAATAATGCTATATTGATATTATATTTTATTTAATAATGGTTAATTAAAAAGGCGTTAACTTAAGTAAATTTATATTATATTTGATTTAAATTATTTATTAATCAGTTGAGGGCTTATTTGGGCTCAATTTTATTTTTTATTTAAAAGAAATTGTTTTATTGGGTTTGTTTACATTTGTTTAAAAATATTTTAAAAATAAATCAAATTATTTTATAAATACTTGAGACACCTAAATATTATTTCTACAGTTCTAAAGAGCTTAATGATTTTGTTTTCAAGATTACATGTATATTTTATTTCAAATCATAATTCAAATAAAATAAAATGAAAATAAAAAATTGAAAATAAAAATGATCAAATATCACCTTAATAAATTACTAATTAATGATTAATTGAGGTATGTCTTTAGCTTAATTCCTCAATCTTTTCGTCAGTGAATTGTGTTTCATTATTTATGATAATTATTATAGGTTGGTCGATCGACAAATAAGATCCGTTTAGATGAAGTTACAAACCACATCGGTAGTAGTCTTGGCTTATGCATTAGTATCGATCCACTTGGATAAGTAGTCGATTTGGACTAGTATGAATTTCTGTCGTCTTCTAAGAAAATGACCCCAGGTGTTCGAGTTCTCAAACGATAAATAATTAGGGACTCATGATAGATTGTGGCCTGTGGGAATTAGGGACTCATGATAGATTGTGGCCTGTGGGAATTAGGGACTCGATATGTTGTAGCTTGTGGGAATGCTCAAATTGCACGAGGGTAAACTCTTGGCTCTATTCGTTTCTTTTTAGAAATCGTCCACTTCCTTCTTGAGGTTGGCCAAAAATAACCTTGCATTAATAAACAATTTGCCAATTTTTCCCAACTCGAGTAGCTTCCTCATTTTCTCGAATGAACTGTTTTGAGTATTCTAGTCACTTCATTTTCGCATATTCATGGTAAGTACAATGAGGTTATCGATCTTCAAAAGACTCCATTCAGGATGAGGTGTTGGATCAACTTGATCCTAAATCGTTTATGATTCTTTACTTCAACGATAAATTCCTCAGTTATTATAAGAGGAAGTTATTGGTCCACCCAACTATCAGTCTTCCCTGCCTCCACCTCCATAACTTTGATTTATTCAAGTGCGGGGAGAGCAAGTCTTTGTGATGGTATCCCTTCCTGATGGTTACTTCTGGATAAGAGCTTTGCTACTCGGGTTCTGAGGGGATATGTTCAATCTTGAAAGACTAAAACTTCACCATCTCCATTTGCACTTTTGCTAGATATCTTATCATCATTTTCTTATAGGATGCAAACCTTTTTTTTTTACTTGGTCGACTACCACTTGTGAATTGGATTGTGGCGAGAGGTGTCCCACCTAAATTTCATGAGTGAGATGCAGTCCTACATTGAAGACTTCATATTCTGCTTGATTGCTAGTTATTTTGAACTCAACATCTACTGAATGGAATTAAGTTCATGTGTCATACTTTAAAACTATGGGACATGGTAATTGAACATAGGTTAAGACGTATTACAATGATTTCTCATAATCACTTTGGTTTTATGTCGGGCAGGTCCGTCATGGAAGCTATACATTTATTGAGAGGTTTGATGGAGAAGTTCAGAGATGAGAATGATTTGGTGGATGTGTGGCTTTACACTTAGAGACAAAATGGGAAATCAATTTATCCGTGATAGGGTCGGTGTAGCTTCAGTAACATACAAAATTAGAGAGTCATCTTAGTTGGTTTGGTCACATTAAACGTCGACCATCTGATGATTTGATTAGGAGAGTAGTTGTTTTAGATTCGACTTATGTTATGAAAGACTAAGGTAGAGCTAGGAAGACTTGGGCTTATTGTATAAAGGATGATCTTAATTTATTAGAACTACACAAACATATGACACTAAATAGGAAACAATGGAGAAAAAGGATTCATGTAGCCGACCCCATGTAGTTGGATTAAGGCTTTGCTGTTTTTGTTGTTTGATTTATTTTTAACTGTATCAACAGAAACCTTAATATTTTTCTTTTTTTTACTTAGCAGAAATTGTATCCATCATACTTTGATAACTGATAAATACATTTTTAAGCTCATATGACATAACATTTTAACAAAATACTCCCTCCTAAATACTAAACAAGGTATTCTCGACATTTAAAAGTTGCAAAGAGTTATTTTTTTTATCTGGTGATATCTAAAAAAGATATATAGGAAATTTATAATCGAATGGCCAACTGGCGTGTCTCAGTCAATCCGTCAAGTCACTGTAAATAGTAATTTTCCTTTGGGTTAGTCGAGTTGAGACTGATAGAGTCGACACACATGCGCCATTTGCTGTTAGACTTTCGAACCATGACAAAGTTTGTTTCCCAATTATGGTATTGCACCTCTTTGGTGTAGTCGATTTGCAACAACTTATGCACTTCTTCTCGGCTAGGCTTTGCCAACGTAAATGTTACCGATCTCATCCTTTGCTTGATGAATTGGTCCGTCGGGTTGATGTTTAGCCAGTGACAAGCACATCAATAGAAACTCCCAACATCTCTTTGGTGGACTAATCGATTACATCATGATATTTGCGAAGTGTGGTGATGAGCTCATCCCATGTGACCCGCATCAAAAGTTAGTTTATAAAAAATTTTACACTAGCATCTCCTACTATCGCAAGGAGCTCTTCGATGTTTTCATTGGTTTCTAAGTCACTCTCTTGTTGGACTTCTAACTCCAAGGCCTCTCAGTGTACGTAGCTTAGGACCTGCAGATAACATGCATGGGATTGCTTCCAAGTACCCAGAACAATTTTTTACACTCATTTGTTTGGGAAATTTACTGATACGTGATAGGTCGAGACGATGGCTTTGAAGGTGTTGAGGAAGAGATGACCATCGATTTAATTGTAGGTCGCTGGAGAATTGACCGTGTTGAAACTGACCATTGCAGTTTTCACCCCAGATGATTAACAAGGTTAACTCCCGATGTCTCTTTCTCACCTTATAAGCCATAGAGAGGCTTGGATGTTGCAGAAAGTTGTGCCCTTCTTAGGTTCATTTTATCAAAAACATAATTACATAAAATATTTACAAAACTCGCTATATGGATAATGCTTCTACAAATTTGAAAACTGACAACAAGGACCATGCCATAGTATCTTTATAGTTCCTTTACATGATGGTCTTCCTTTGTGAAAGTGATGGATGGATGGTGTACGATCTACTGTTGGGAAAAGGTGGTCATACAGAGCTCTTCTGATCGAAGTCTCTTCAAGTTCGTTGATCAGAGGCTTTGACTCCTCTAAGGATAACCAAAACAACTTGTGCAACATGGATTATTTGGGCTCGAGCGCGTTCATGGCAGTCTCCTTTTACTAATTTTTTTTTTGCCTTCGAGTGATTGCTCTTGGAGCTACAACCCTTCCAACTTTTCAACTTTTATTAATTCATCGATTAAGCTTTAAGATGTTGACATTACTTCTGGTTGTGCTCACGATCTCTAGGACAAACTCAATATTTTTTCGGGTCTCGAATGAATTCTCTTGCCTTCATCAATTGGGTTTTCGAAAGTACTTTTTATTTTGATTTCTACTACTTACACCATTGAGAATCT
This sequence comes from Papilionanthe hookeriana x Papilionanthe teres, assembly GCA_022702705.1. Lineage (NCBI taxonomy): Eukaryota > Viridiplantae > Streptophyta > Magnoliopsida > Asparagales > Orchidaceae > Papilionanthe > Papilionanthe hookeriana x Papilionanthe teres. Next base: position 54,896,755 of record CM040437.1, read on the forward strand.
CAGTAAAGTTTGCTAGAAATCTTACGAGTCAGTGAGATCTTCGCTTTGGGTGGCGGTTCGCCTACATAATAGACCGCTCTTCTAGTGGTTGAACTCCTTGTTCCAACATGTGAGTTCTAACTGGGAATGGTTGGCGACGACGCTCCTGAAATTTGTGTCTAGTTGCCAATCGTGGGTGGTGATTCTACTTTCACTGGTTTCTCAAAAATTTCTCTTCAAGGGGTGCTTCCGTGACGCAGTGCTCATGAGAAGAATGAAGGCGAGTTATACTCTTCGACTGATATGTTGGTGCTAACGAGTTATAGCAAGTCGGTCAACATTTTTGGGTGCTATAGTCCAAGCGCATAGAGGAAAGGATTTTCCATCTGCCCCTGAGCTAAGGCAACTTAGGTGACAGTAGCTTTTACATTGCGCAGTTCAACATCTTCTTCAGAAAATGGGTCATAAAATTGCTTAGGTTTCTCCATGTTTTGGCATAATTGTAGTAGCGCTTGTGGACTTATGAGATTATTGCACAGTAACGAAAAGAGTTACAAACATCCTTTTGAACATTGTAAATGAGGTGATTACTCATAATGACTAGGGTACATCAAAACGGTTTGTTGTTCGCGAACGACTAATGTCCCGCTCGTTAAGAAGCTCACGTTCGATTCGTTCGCTAAGTCTTGTGCTCGATATATAAACAAGCTGAGAATGTAAAAAGATTTGTCCGTTCGTGTTTAATTTTGCTTGATTCGTGTTTAATTTTGCTTGAAATACTAATAATCAATTTTATATATATATATATATATATATATATATATATATATATATATATATATATATATATATATATATATACATATATATATATATATTAATGAGTAGTATTTTTTAAAAAATTAATTGAGTTCAAGGCGTAAAAGATTTATAATCAATTAAAATTATTAATTAAAAATATAGAATAAAAATATAATAATATTTAAAAGAAGTTTTAATATAAACAATAAGAGTTAAATCTTGCCCACCTCTTAATATCTTACGACTTCGTGGTTAGGGTTTTCAAACTAACTCATTGCTCGCGAACAACTTGTTTTCGGCTCGGTAAGCAAATGAGTCGAACACGAACACACTTTTTATGTTCGAAATATAAACGAGGCGAACACAAATAGTGGTATTTTTTAACAAGCTGAACACGAGCTGAGCCTGAGCTTAGCACGTGTTTGTCTCATTTATACCCCTACTAATGATAAGTTATTGAACCATTAGAGAGAGGACTCTTTAAGGGTCATAAAAAAATAGTCGACATTTCACAGTGTCGTTTATTCTTAGCAAGCACACAATAGCTTCAAATGAGGCGATGTGGTTGGAAGGATCCGACCGCCGTCGATAGGATTCCATGTTTGGTCTCTTGAAGCGTTCAAGAGGCGTCACCTCAAAGATTTTTGGAGAAGGCATTCTTGAGCTGACATAGTTATGTCATCTCTACGCGCCTTCACTTGCTACAGTCTAATGGAGCCAACCCCGATGCCGAGTTAGTGTGTCATCTTTTTACCTACAAGCTGGAGAAAGGGCTCTCCTGGCGTTGGCATTGGGTTCACCACTCTGGCGTGGAGGAGCTGATAGCTGAGGGTGTAAAACAGTTACTTGAGCAAGAGTTCTTCTGATCCTTTCAATTATTTGTTTGTTGAGTTCATTGATTTGTTGGGCGACAAATTCCTTAGTGTAGTCTATGTTGCTTGTGACATATCTTTGTGCGACTCTTTTTTTTGTTTGTGATATGATCCATGCTTGCTCATTTTTACGGGAGATTAAATCCTCTTTTGTCCTTGAATCACACCCAGGAATAATGCGTAGGCATAGAAAGAAAATGAGGGGGAGAAGGCGAGAGTTATTAGCACTTGAGTAACTGAGCTAGATGTCAACAATTAGAGGTTTATGGGTTCAAATTGTTAAATTTGTTTTACAATTAATACCCCCTTTCTAGAAGAATGGACTTCTCTAAAAAGACCAAAATAAACCTGTATTTTATCTTGACTTCTATTGGTATATAACTATATTTCTGGTTTTTATCATCATAAAAGTTGAGTTCTTATCTTAGATTTTCTCTTAGTAGTTAACGTGATATCACAAATTGGCTAAGACTATATACCTTTAAGAATATTTGTATCTGGCACTTTGGTACGTACCCTCGATAGTCAACCTTTTGTGCTCGCCTTTTAATACCCATCCTTTAGTACTTGATCTTCAACTTCTAGTTGACCCTTTGTCTGACCATTCTCATTCTAGATTCTTTCCCTTAAACGTTTGCTCCGGCTGGGGCGAGAAAGGTTAAAGATTATTCGTACCTTGAGTAACTGAGCTTGGGTGTATAAGTTTGTTATTCGAGTATCACCATAAATGAGCAAAATATGCATGATGCTCTTTTTTATTTTAAAAGATGAAAGTTGTAGATTATCATAATGAAATAGTTATAAAATTATGAATTTTTTCATAAATATAATGCATGTTAACAAAGGAATAACATGAGCAAGCTTTTTTAATATCACTGAAATGTTTGCAGTTCATAACAAAAAAAGTCAATTTTAGTATGAAGTTGAAAATTAGAATTGGAAGAGTTACATTGTATGTTCTACATTTATACCTTAAATTGATTCACTTCTTTTGTGGGTGTTTAAGGATATTACACACTTTTTTCAGAGGATGTAATGATGATCGAGTTGGACTTGTAGGCCACAAAGTAGAATTCGTATCTTTATCATTTTAATTTCTAAAACTCTTTTTGAAAGGGTACGAGCTTAGGAAGGTGTGGGAAAGAGAGAGAGAAGCTTCAAATTTTATATTTTCCAAAAATGTTAGAGAATGCTTTTTATTTGGCTTATTATAAAGGATGTTATGAAGTCTCAAATAATAGAAGGTTTAATCCTATGGTGGGTACATTCTATTAAAAGTGAACTTGATAAAATTTGTCCATATTCATTGATTAATTGGCCACAAATTGCACTTAAATTGTTGGTTATGGCCACTTAAATTTTCTATCTATTTTTGTGTTAGGTTACTATGCCTTTAATAAACATGCCAATAGTCTAACTAGTAAGTAAAGAAGTGATCAATTAAGCCTTTTTTAATCAAATAAGCCCTTTAACAATATGATAGTATTCTAGGAATATTCCCCCATTCTATTTTGGATTTAGCATGAAATAAGTTCATGTTTTGTTGAAAAATACAAAAAATAAGAACTTCAAAATAAGTTTGCATGAGGGAAAGCTTGTTGGAGTGACATTCACAATGCTCACATCATGCCAACATACACATACACATTGGGCTTTTAAGTTGTCGGGCCCTTGATTCTGTCTCATTGCCTAGCAACTCGGGTGGGTAATAATTCTTAACAAAACTTAAATGTTTCTTCTCATTTAAAATCCATCAAGATAAGATTCCATGCAATGTTGGACCTCACATTCTTAATAATTTTCCAACAAAAACCAATTTCAATATGTTTGCTTTTAAGCATACATTTCTCACTCAATTGATTATTTTTAACTATTTGAATTCATATCTATCTCCTCATGTTGGGTAACACGAATCCACCATTACATAATCGTGGTTTTAGATATCATTTGTTAAATAATCTCATATCAATGAAGTTTATTGATGACGGGAGAAAACAAGACTCGATTTAGTGAAAACGATCTACAATTAATACTAGTAAATGATAGGTAGTTATTAATAACGACGAGATTTCACATTCGTTGAAAAATTCAAATGAAAACCAATTTCAATGTGTATACTTTGAGCATAAATTTCTTATTCAATTGATCACTAATTTGAAAGTGTGAATGCATGATTTCTATCTCTTTGCAATGAGTTACACATATTTAGCAATACCTGTTACTATTGTTTTAAAAATTGAATCCAAATTGATTGTTCTGATTGATTCAATCGTGAACTGATCTTTTACCGATTCAGTTTAGATCTAAAATCGCTTTTGCAAAAGACTTGTCAAAACCAACAGTTGAACTAGCGAATCAGTGTATCATATGAGTTTTTAAAGATTCTACTGATTTTAATAATAATCAAATTTGGCCTTTTCATTTTGATCTATTTGTTGGAAATAAAAGATTTAGTTTAAAAATTGAGAAAATGATTATATTGTTTCAAAATTTTAATTTTTAATTACGTTTAAAATGTTTTAGAGCTAAATATCCTAAATTAAAATATTATATATTGAATTTGTAAAAAGGATTATTTTATCATTATTACATCATTTACATCTAAATAAAATAATTTTAATATTTATTTTATCATTCGATTCAACTTTTAATTTAACTTAAATTGAATCTTTAAAATATAAACTTTATTTATTTGGTTCGTTATTCGCTTTGGTTTTAACTATCATTCCTTAACAATTTGTCCCGTTGTTTCCACAAAGTGGGCCAAACATAAAAAAATCAATGTAAAATAGATACATTAAATATTATTTTTTTAATTAATTAATGACTTCGAGCCAAAACGAGCTAATTACAATCGAACAAATGTTTGTTTGTGTTCACCTCATTTAAAAATCAAACTATAAGAGGTTGTTTGTGTTTGACTCGTTTGCTTAATGAAGGAATCGAATAAGGGAAACTTAATGACCTGAACAAAATTTGTTTGTTAACGACAAGTTTTTTCAACAACCTTACTTAAAATGGTTCCTCATGGTCTTACAAATCAGTTTCAAAAAATCCCTACATGAATGAAATTGATCAATGACTAGGGAACAAAAATACTTGACCTAGTGATAATGATCTAAGATTAACGCTTATAAAAGATTGGTAGATGCTAAACTCAAATCCTTTTTGTGCGAATATGTTTATATCAACTCTTAGTAGCTAGATAAGACATCATTCACCAATTTTGTGATACAATGTCCCTTTTATTATATATGTTTTTACCAACATCTACTTGATTTTGTAAGAATTTCTATAGAATTCAGTCATACACAATTCTCTTTTGAGACATTCCTACACAATTATCTTTTAAAACAGTTCCACTTTACGTGATCTTATATTTAAGATTAATTCCACATTACTTTGCTTATTTTACCTATACATAAGGATCTTTAAAAGTTTAACTTAATTTTTCAATTATGCACATCACCTATTCATCATAAGAATGGAGAAGGGATAACACCCACGATACTAAAAGTCGTTCAAATTAGGTTGTCTTTGAACTAAGTGTTGGGATCTCTGGTTTATTCAAATCGATATTATTCTTTTATTGGATGAAGTTTTATTCTACAATAATTAATAAAAAAAACATTATCGATATAATAATATATTATTGTGAAATCTAATTAAAGAAATTCTAGTTAATTAGATATTATAAAAATAATATATTATATATGATTTGAATTATCATTAAGCTTAATATTGCGTATTTGCCAAGATATTTGTTGAACAACATACAAGTTTGTTCGTGAACATTAGATGAACAAATTCGACTATGTTAATTTTTAATTAATTTTGACTCTGAGTTTTTAAGAATCATTCAAGTTTGTTTATTTAGTAATTTGAATGAAAATGATCGAGTCTTAATGGAGTTAAGTTCAAGTTATTCATTGAGCGCATTGGTTCATTTACAGCCCTATGCATAAGGCTTCACGTGTTTAAATGAATAAATTGCCATGTATATTTTTACCTGATGGAGCTTTTTTTGTGCATGTTGCAAGGTTTTCTGAGGCTGGTCTGATTATGCCATTTTCAGTTATGCCTTCATTCATCTTGTGTGATGATTATCTAATCTAAATAATTGCTTGGAATGAAAAAAATATCTTGAAAATTACTTTATTGTGCCGTAAAAATGGCTGAAAAATTTTTTTAATACCTCAAAGAACTATTCTTATTACGCTTTTCCTAGCCTATTTGTTTTCTTTGTATAGTCTGTGAAAGCATTGATTTGGCTGGTTGTTGAAGATGGTTACCACTCGCGCAGCTGTGATCCACAAGAAAAATGTACACATTGGTGGAGGTATGACATTATACATGCACAGTTACACTAATAGCTTAATATTACTTAGCAGCATTCTGAGAGTTATAATTTGTTGAAATTTTTAGGAAATGCTACTGTGACGATGAAACCTGATAGTCTGAAGACTGCTAAGATTGCTGGCAAAAAGCGCAAGGCTTTGGAAGATCATAGAAGTACTTATTTACCTGTTGTGGGGGCTTCAAAAGATGTTAATTTGAAGAAGAAATCTACTAGAAAAGGAAACAAAGTAAAAAAGAATCAAACGACACAGGGAAAGCAGAGCAAGTCAGTTCTGCAGGGCTTTGGAAAGGGGAATAAACCCTTCGATATTGTTGAAGCAATAAAACAGTTTCCTCTATGGGCTCCCTTCCTCAATATAGTTACTGATGAAGAAATAAAACAGTGTTATGAATGGGCTCAGGATAGATTAGGTGGAAGAGGACACATAGAGGAAACAGCAAATATATTTAAGCACTCAAATTGTGGAAGATCTTCAGAATATGCGACAGATTTACTTATGGCAAAAATTCCTGGCTCAGAGTTCGAAGATTTATTTAAGCGCTCAGGCTGTGGAAGATCTAAAGAAAATGCGACAGATTTAGTTATGACAAAAATTCCAGGCTCAGAGTTCGAAGAACCATTTACGGTAATTAGCAAATATATTTTCATTGAAAAATATTTTGGTACACTTGTGTTGGCATTTTCCGTTGCAATTCCCTTAAAATGTTAGAGAAGAAATTTTGGTTTTGCCATTCCATGCCATTTTAAATTTTTACTATCAGTTGTTCGCAAATATTTTTATTCTTCCATTCCTTCAGAAAACCGTCATGTTGAGTTATTTTGTGTCAGTTTTGTGTAGGCTTTTTTCATTTTCTCTTTTTCTTTTGTTATTTTTGATAGAGTGAAGAAAAAGGCTATGAGAGAGATGAGTCGGAATCTAAAACATCAGTTCCAGGTTTTTTTCTTCTATTCCTTGTTTAATTGTTTCATATATTCACAACTCTTAACTGTCACAAGTTTTAAAGTAGATGATACATGCTTAACTAGTAAATCGGTTGTACAAATGTGCAGGGTTCCTTTCATCAGGTTTTACACCATGTATAGCTAGCTTATGGCTGGAAGATCCCATCCCATTTCCAGAATTAAAGCTGAAGGATGGTTATTAAGAATCTAATATTGGTTGTGACGACAGCATTAAATCTGAAAGAATCAAATTTTCTTTGAACTATGTTCGAACTTTATTTGAATCCTATCCTAGATTTGTTTGAACTCTATTAAAACCTGTGTTTTGATTTGAAGGTTTTTTTTTGTTAGATTTAAGGTAATTTTGAGCATGATATGTAGGGGCTTGAACTTGGTAAGAACATTGTTTGATAGGGGTCAAAAAATAGTTAAAATAGGGTTCATACTAGTTTCAATAAAGTTTTGAGTAAAGGTCAAATTTGGTTCAAACATTATTAAATTATAGTTCAAAGGAAAAGTCAAACGTGTTTATTTATAGTTGACATAATACACTTTTGAATCGAGTATCGTACAATTTTAGTATACTTGGGTGTAATCGGGCATTATTGTAATAAATCTAATCCAACAGATTTTAGATAGTGGTGTGGAAATTAATAGCTATAACACATGGCTGTTGTAAGTATTAACTTATTATAGAACCAATTTTTTTCGATAATTCATATATATATATATATATATATATATATATATATATATATATATATTACCTTTAACACTTCCAAATTTCTATTCAATGTTTTGGTTTCTTCTTCCCAAATGCCAAGCTGAAAGAAATTGCTCTTTTTGCTTAGCTGCTTCTAAAATTCCACCTAGCTCTTGCTCGGCCTAGGTCACGAGATAGTGTTGAAGGCTTAAATTTTTTGTGTGCGCGCGGGAATACTTGTCAGTGCGATTGTGCTGTGCTCTTAGACTCCCAATTGAACATTGAACTTATATCATTAGAAATAAATAATAACTTTTTGAAATAGTAGTGTATAGTCTTGGTGATTTATACTTTTAGTTTGTGTTGAATTGAGTAGTGAGAGAGAATTTTTAGATATATTGATTTAAAAGTAGTCTGCTACTTATTATTTCTTTTTTGATTTATTTAGTGGTTTAATTTTGAGATCTATACCTAAAAAATCTTGAGGGTTGCTTTTGACCTCACAAACAGAAAATGCATCAATACCCGGCTACTCAATACTCTTGCATAATTTGAAACCTTGGGTCGTTGAGAAGGTTGTTGAGGTCTTTGCAGAGATGATTGAAAACTTTCATGATTGGAACATGGCCTATAAAGGCCTTGGAGAAAGAACACTAACTATTGAATTTTATTTGTCGATTGAATTGGCAATCACTTGCAGAATTCACATAAAATGTCAAAGATGCAAAGAGTTTCATAGGAATATAATATAGAATATCCGAAAACATTTGAAAACTTCAACAAAGTTGTTAAAATCGACAGTGGGAATCAAAGCCTCTCAAAGGTGGTGAATTGATATAATTCTTTTGGATATGAAGATGTCAGAATGTTGTTTCGCTTGGTATTGGATTGTGGCGAACTTTTTATCTGAAACAAGTACTTGTTAGCTCATACAAAATTATTGATGTTTGCATACAAGAAATTTTTATCTAAAATAGAGTACTTGTTGGCTCATACACAACATCATTGGTGTATGCGTACAAGGCATTATCGTTGAGAAATAGGGGTTTGGATAGGAATATCTAGGTGGAAACAAGATGCCTAGAGAATGAACATATAGTTGTGAACCATTTCAAAAGATGTCATGACCGGGAGGATTCATGTGCAAAGATATACTAAGACACGTGAGCTAGATTCCAGGTTGCTAAGATTTTTTTTTGCTGATCTTCTCATTTTAAAGGCCACTTCAATTAACTTCTTAAACACATTTGGGAATTTCTTGCAAAGTTTTCTATTATGGCATGCCCTCAACATTTTTTTTTGTGTTTTTGTTGGTCTTATATAGCTTTACCTCTTACCTATATTTTGTACTTCTCAAAATCATTTCCAAGCTACTCAAATAACACTTAATTATATTTAAATGTTTTCATTGAGACATGTAGACATAGTTCGGACCATTCATCCAATTTAATTTTCTTTACATAGCCTTGGGCAACATCATAAAAACTTTTTTTATTGATACTATTTCAATATAGTTTATTCATATATTATTATTCGTCGATAGGCTCATGTTAATATATTTAAGATCCAACTTACTTTATTTATGTCCAACATAACATTATTGTGGGCAACTTAGTGGTAGAGAAGCGGAAGCCATGAGTGCTTCTTGTAAATTACATTCTTTGATGGAGGAACTTAAGCATGCAATGCAAGCCACACCTTTAAGAACAACACACGGTTGAAACTCTCATTATGAGCATCCATGGACTGATGACATTAATGTTCAAATGATAAACGCTAAATAAATTTAAGAAACTACTAAGCAAGGTAGTGAGCCTCCAATAGAAAGCAAAACAACTACGTTTTACAGTAAAGACAGAAAAGCCAAAGTTAATGAAGTCATTCGATAAGGGAAAGCAACCAATGTAAATACAGCCTAAAAAAAGCGGCAACGATAGAATTTCAATCCATCAAAACCACAACTGTCCTCACAACCACAACTTTAACATTCATCCCAATGAAGGACGAGATAAGAATCAATGATCTGAACGCATGAGCAAGGAGCATCACTTCAAAATAGAAGCCGTAAGAAAGATATTCCAAAATTTGTTGAAGAGGCCCGAGTTCAAGTTACCTGAGGTTAAGAAGCTAGAGAAAGTTGGAATGATCATCCCAACTATTTGCCTACCATCGAATGCTGAAACATACCATTGAAGACTGCTTTGTCCTCAAACATTGTCTAGATTACAATTTCAAGATATGGAACGTAGTCATCCTAAAATAATACTTAAAATAACCTTAAAAAGGTTCTTTTAATGTAATTTTGATTGATGCACATGTTACAATCAACCCTTACAAAGACAAAGGTGGATGACTGGATCTTCAAGGAAATTTCTTAAAAAGGTACAAGCTGCTTTAGCGTCAGAATCAATTAAAAAAACATAGTCTACATGCCAAAAGAAAGAAAGATTAAGAAAAATGGAGATGCAATTAAGTATGTTGAAAACTCATGTAGTATAGGGGCTGGTACTCCTTCAGTTCCTTCCACTCCGACATGTCCTAGATTAGTTGTCTCAGATTTGTGGGAGAAATCTCTCAGCATGTTGACTCTATATGACTTATTTTTCATCCCTTTGTCGGTCGCCAAATTGGAAGTTATCAGGCTGCCGGAATGGAAACTCGTCGGTTGCTTTAAGATGTGTATATATATATATATATAAATTTAATAGTAGCATTTTAATTTTTTTTAAAATATGAGGCCGAAACGATCTCATATACTCGATAAGCTTAAATAAACGAGCACTACACCTCAAGCCATGCACATACTTCGAGGATAGACACATTACTTAATGGTGAGGCTCGATTAAATAAGCTGATGAATTCATGACATCTGTTTTGGTTTGTGAGCATTTATGTTAACCGAGCATGTTTCACTATATAATATAGAAGATTGGATAGAGTTTATATCGAGCGAGTTCTTAAAGTTTCCTATAAGGGCGAAGCTCCTACGAGTAATTACATCTTAGACGACCGAAGTCACATAGGAAAGCTCTCGATTTAGATTAGAGGTATTTTCTTAATGAATTTCAAAGCTTAGGGTTTCAAGGGTAAGATATAGAAATCAAAGTGGAAAATGACCAAAATAAGAACGATTATTTGCGAAATCAAAGGAATGAAAGCTATGTGAAGTAATGGATCCTGTGGCGAGCCTCGATGACTTATCAGACTATCACTATTGTTTGGACTTTAATTTCGAAGATATATTATTGTATGTTTCATCATGCCAATTTTATTATTTAGAGATTACAGTCGCATGATAACGACTGTGTGAATAACCTGGAAAGATATGAGGATTTATCTCGTATCAGACGACGACCTCGGAGTCTTAAAACGAGTTAGGGCTTATAGTACATAGTGTGCAAAAGCCTAAAAGATAAGATGATGGTTTATTTCGCACTAGACAGACAACCTCAATGTCTTAAGGCTTGTTATTTAATTCTAGGGAAAATATTTCTTTGTTGTAGATCGGTTTTCTCTCTCGAAGATATTTTCCTGCACTTCCTCATCGTGCTGCCCAGGAAGTATTTAATTAATTTTAAAAAATATAAGACATAATTTTGATTTTTATCTCATAATATTCTCCTCTATTCACTGAGCACATGAGTATTTTTCTTTTATTTTTATGATTTTTATGCACCAAGTTATGATTTTTCAAAGTTTATGCAAATATTTAAATAAAAAATAGCCTATTTTTCTACTTATCCACGTGGTGCTGGCTCATTCCTTGTACCCATCGAAGTTTTGCGTGTCGTTGCACTACTGGATGTCACCATCTGAGTCAGCTGCCATGCAGTCCAAGGTTCATGTACCATCTCTCTGTCTGGCGCAATCTGGACAATCCAACTGATACATGCGCCATCCAATGACTGTGACTCTTCGCCCCTAACTGGTGTAATTAGGGTCTCCTAGATTCTCAACCAACATACATGAAGTTTATTCTTAAAGCTTCATCTAAGTGAGACGAACCTATCTATAAGGTTAACCAAGCATGAAATACAAGTTCATCTCACAAAAGCCTACACCGATCTTGGATTTGGGTGTTTTGATCCATACCTTTGTCAGAGAGGTGAGGCTTTAGTCAGATGCTTGTAGAAGCTTCAGTGGTGTCCAACACAAGTTCCTGAAGTGCCAATTTGATCTGGGGATGGGTCTGAGTCGGACTTCCTCCACCAGGAAGTGCGGCGTTGGTCTAGGTCTGGTGCAGAGGGCTCAATTGATGGGGGTTTCAATAGGGAAGTTCATCTATTTCTTAGGTGTAACTCAAGACTCAATTAATTTGGGAATTTGATTGAGTTCTAGTTATGACAGTGAAGCCCTGATTTTGAGCTCTGAAATTGAGCATAGGCAGTGGGAATGCGGGTGCCGAACGAGCATACCGCACGTATTGGTGTTGCCTGTAGAGATCGACAAAACCAGCACAAATGTTCCAAGCCAAAAAAACTTAGAACAAGATGGAGGAAGGGTGAAGAAGGTTTTCGCTGTGGAGTATGAGGTGAACCTTCAACCGAAATCGAATATTCCAAAACTCTCGTTGGGGATTAGCATGTGGAAACCTTCAAGTTGAAGTTGCTAATTCAAGTTTCAAAATTTGAAGGGGATTTAGTTTGTTTTGATTTTGATTTCGTGTTGTGACTTTGATTAGGAATTGATTTTGATTTTGAAATTTGATCTTGATTTGATTCGATTTTTTAAAGTTTGATTTTTGCAGAAATTTTAAGTTTAGATAAGTGCAGAGAAGAGGACTAGGCTGCCTTGATTCATTAAAGGGGGTCTTACAACTGTGTCGAAGTGCTGAGAAGAGAATCGAAATTTAGGTACCAATCTTGAGGTGTTAAGATGAGAATCAAAATTTAGGTACCGATCTTAAAGTGCTGAGATGACAATCAAAATTTAGGTACCAAGCTTGAAATCTTGAGATGAGAATCAAAATTTAGGTATCGATCTCGAAGTGCTGAGATAAGAATCAAAATTTAGGTACCGGTCTCGAAGTGCTGAGAAGAGAATCAGAATTTAGGTACCGATATTGAAATTTAGGAATGCATAAAATTTGGTGGATAGAATGCATAAAATTATGGTGCAGAGATGAGAATAGGATGCCTTATTCCATTTAAGGGGGCTCACACCTATCTCGAGAGGAGGGAATCTAAATTTTAGTATCGTGCTCGAGATGAGAAGCTGGAATTTAGGTACCGACCTCGGAATGAAAGTCGAATTTCGGTACCGACCTCGAAAAATGGGAATCAGAACTTAGGTACTTACCTCAAGATGAGAACTAGAATTTTGGTACCAGCCTCAGAATGAGAGTCAGAATTTTGATACCGACCTCAAAAAATGAGAATCATAATTTAGGTACTAACCCCGAGATGAGAACTGAAATTTTGGCACTAGCCTCGAAACGAGAGTCGAAATTTTGATACCGAATCTCAAAAAATGTGAATCTGAATTTAGGTACTTACTCCAAATGAGAACTGGAATTTAGGTACCAGCCTCAAAATGAGAGTCAAAATTTTAGTACCGTCCTCGAAAAATGGGAATCAGAATTTAGGTACTGACTCTGAAAGATAGGTATTGAAATTTAGGTACCAACCTTGGCAATATCATGAATGTGGAAAAGTTTTTGGAATTTGAATGGTTTATGGAATCTCGTGAAGATGGAAGTCGTGAAGTCTGTGAGAGTTGTGGAATTTCATAGAAGGTTGTTGGAGTTCACATTTGTGGGAAGTGACATTGTGAAAAGCAAAATGAATCAAGGTTGGAATTCGTGCGAAGAATGTAGAATCGTAGAATTTACTTATCATTATTTTCTGTTCAAACATTTTCCCTGTTTTACTTTTTTTATTTATTTTCAAATTCTCCTTGTATCGTTCTTTGTTCGTTATAATTTAGGATCTTGGTATAGTCCTACAACTTTTCATCGATCGCACAAATGTGGCAATTAAGAACGCATGCCGAAACATAATGAACTTTGTTAATCCTGATCTGAAGATGTAGTACAACTAATCATATCTCGAAAAGCGACGAAACATGAGAGGTACATCTGTGAAGAAACTAAAATATCGCATATCAACGCTGCTTGCTCTGACACAATACAAAACTAGCAAAATCTGTCTGTCTTCTGAGGTCGTCTTGTGATCAACCTAACCTTCTAAGCCATGCTCCGGAACTAAAGTACCTTGTGTATACTTAGAGGTAAAACTATCTCACAGCTCCAGTGGTCGCAGCCCCTCCATGTCTGGGTCGGGTCGATATCCATATGATACCTTCGCTATCGTCCATCTTTCGGAAGGTGATCGAAACCCTTTTGCATGTGACTCCATGAATGCAGTGCTTAGCCAAATCTGCACCATTCCTGTTTAAAATAAGAATCTATCCGATCGGTAATGGAATCTCAACCAATCCTCGAAATTTCCTTGGACCGACTATCTGTATCTCTTTGTCAAATAAGATGTTGCTCTTGCTCATAAATGAAACTGTAAAAAAAAAAGCTGACAAAGTCGTGGTGATCAATATGAGGGGGAATACAGTCTCCTCCTTTATAAATGTTGATGATGCAGCTATTCAGAATGCAATCCGCTGGTAGGATATGCCATTCCACCATTCTCTTAATCATTCTTTTTATAACTGTAGCCATGGGGTCAACTTTGTCGTGCCTCAAAATGCCTAGTTGATTACCTTCCTTTTCCTTCGTAAAATTGTAGCAGCAGCCACATTGAATAGTTATCTTGTCTTTTCCCCTCTTCCATTTTGTGGCTCTGAATAAGTTCTTGGCCTAAGCAGTCTAGCACGACCTCTGTCTCTCTGGTAAAAAAGACAAAGAAGGATTTTCCTTTCATCCCTCTCAGAGAATACTCTCGTATGTAGTTCAATTCCCTCTAGGAGATTGTCATACTTCTCTTTTATCTCCACATAGTGCTCAAATATTTGTTTCTTGACCCTTTTCATGTTTTCCAATTTATATATGGAGATAAATTGTATGCATCGACAATGCTCCTCCTCCCGCTCATCCTCAGAATCCATCTGTGGCTGAAGTGGCTCATCTTCTTGCTTCTCTTTGTAGTCAATCCATGGCCACAGTGGCTTGACAAATTGTGGAATGTATGGCTCGACATCAGAGTTCTCTTTACTCCTAAACTCCATCGAGGGTGCTGTATACTCCTCCTATGTCCCATAATGCTATGGTTGAGAACATTACACTCGGGACACTCAGTAAATGCTCCTGCTGGCGAAGGTGGACTCGGTAGCTCCACATTGCATTTCGAGCATCCCACGCACATCTCCTCTGGTGAGCCCTCCAGTAGTACTGGGTCATCCTCTCTATCTGCGAAACTGACTACAATTTTTCTCGGCAATTTAATGTGAAAATTGCAAGAGTCTCTCTTTAGTGGCTGAATATAGCTTTGCTCCTCGGAAGCTGAGACAGGTACTATAGCTGCTTCTCGGGCCTGACCCCTTTCGAGTATGTCCAATGTGTCGGCGATGTGAAGAGATGTGGGCAGAAAGAGATTGGGTGTCAATGTCAAGGAGTCACCATCTAATATTAGCCTAGTTTTATTTCTATAAATCCTATGAAGGATTTAGAGAATTTTTAGGACTAATAGTAGAAAAAGATATTTATGATAATTCTTATATGAGGATATTCTAGAATAACATATTCTAGAATTTTCATATATTAGAAAAATCATGGTAAACCAGAGATTTCTATTTCGGGTTCTTTTAGATCTCCTATAGAAGCAAGCTTCTATAGTTAATTACATCTTAAACAATTTTTAATTGTTTAAGAAAACTTCTGATTAATGTTAACCATTTGTTTTCTAAGAATTTATTTTAAGGAGAGATGTACCCACTATCACTCCCGAATATCGTTATGTCATGTTATTGAATACTTTAGGTATTATGCCTAACCTAAAGGTTCTAGTTTTGTTGTCAATGTTGTTGATTTGTTGGAAAATTTCAGGTTATATGTCTAACCTAGAAGTTCTGGTTTCGTTTTTGTTGTCAAAAGTTTCAGGTTATATGTCTAACCTAAAAGTTTTGGTTTTGTTTTTTTTGTCAAAAGTTTCAGGTTATATGTCTAACCTAAAAGTTTTGGTTTTGTTTTTTTTTTATTCGTCTAGAATGTCGTCGACGTCCTGCAAAACAGAGTTAGCACATCCTATAACATGCAAAGAAAATCTAAAAGAAATTTCTTGTTTTCACCCTGCAAAGAAAATGTTGTCAGAACATCACATAATATTTGGATATGTCTTGGATGTCAGTTTATGTCAAATTATTTTGAAATGTCAATTTTTTTTTTTGATTATGTCAGTTTTGGTTTAAAATGTTGAATTTGTATCTTGATCTCAAATTCTGAATTAACTTGAGTTCATGTTTGTCTGAACTCTAAATTAAAAAGGTTTGAAATTAGATTCAATATTGATTGAATTAACTTGGGTTCATGTCTGGTTGAACCTAAGTTAGATTCAATGTTGATTAAATCTATTTAACTTGAGTTCATGTCTATCTGAACTTAAGTTAAAAAGGTTTGACATTAGATTCAATATTGATTGAATTAACTTGGGTTCATGTCTGATTGAACCTAAGTTAGATTCAATGTTGATTGAATCTATTTAACTTGAGTTCATGTCTATCTGAACTTAGGTTAAAAAGGTTTGAAATTAGATTCAATATTGATTGAATTAACTTAGGTTCATGCTTGGTTGAATCTAAGTTAGATTCAATATTGATTGAATCTATTTAACTTGAGTTCATGTCTATCTGAACTTAAGTTAAAAGAAGGTTTGAAATTAGATTCAATATTGATTGAATTAACTTGGGTTCATGTGCAGTTGAATCTAAGTTAGATTCAATGTTGATTGAATCTATTTAACTTGAGTTCGTATGCTATCTGAATTTAAGTTTAAAAAGGTTTGAAATTAAAATAGATTTAATTAAGTTTTAAGCCTTGTTTAAATAGGACTTAAAGGTTAATTAAGTCTAATAAATTAGACTTAATTAGAATTGCAGACAATCTAAGTCCCTTTTAAGTAAGACTTAAGTTTTAATTAAGTCTATTTAAAGTTAGACCTAGACTTAGGGTTGAATTAAGTTCAATATGGGTTGAACTTGAGTTTGGTTTAACTTAAGTCTAATGTAGGACAGACTTAAATTTGGTTTGGGTTTGACTTAAGTTCAATGTAAGTTGGACTTAAGTTTGACTTAGGTTTAATTTAGGTTCATGTTGGATTGGACCCAATTTTGGTTTGGCTTAAGTCTAATGTGGATTAGACTTAAGTTTGATTTGAGTTAAGTCTAATGTAGGCTAAACTTAAGTTAAGTTTGAGTTTGACTTAGGTTCATGTCAGGTTGAACCTAAGGTTTGGGTTAACTAGAGTTTAAGTTAGGTTAAACTCAAGTTAGGTTATGTTTAAGTTTAACTTAGGTTTATGTCAGGTTGAACCTAAGGTTGGGGTTAACTAGAGTTTAAGTTAGGTTAAACTCAAGTTAGGTTATGTTTAAGTTTAACTTAGGTTCATGTCAGGTTGAACCTAAGGTTGTGTTAACTTGAGTCTAATATGGGTTAGACTTAAGTTAGATTTGAGTTTAACTTAGGTTCATGTCAGATTGAACCTAAGGGTTGAGTTAACTTGAGTCTAATATGGGTTAGACTTAAGTTAGATTTGAGTTTAACTTAGGTTCATGTCGGGTTAAGCCTAAGTGTTTGGTTTATGTTTGACTTAAATTCAATGTAGATTGGACTTAGGCTTAATTTAGGTTTAACTAAGTTTGGTTTAACTTAAGTCTAATATGGGTTAGACTTAAGTTAGGTTTGAGTTTAACTTAGGTTCATGTAAGGTTGAGCCTAAGTTTGGTTTGAATTAAGTCTAATGTAGGTTAGACTTAAGTTTGGTTTAGGTTTGTTTGATTAAGTCTTATTTAATTAAGACTTAATAGTTTAATTAGGTCTAATAAATTAGACTTATTCGAGGTTTATGTTGATTAAAACTTAGTTAGTTAAAGTTTAATAGTTTAATTAGAGTTCAGGGTTCGACCTAATTAGGGTTTAGGTTTGATTAAACCTTAGTTAGTTAAGGCTTAATGGTTTAATTAGGTTTAAGGGTTAGACCTAATTAGGGTTTAAGTTTAATTAAACCTTAGTTAGTTAAGGCTTAATGGTTTAATTAGGTCTAAGAGTTAGACCTAATTAGGTTTTAAGTTTGATTAAACCTTATGTTTAAGGAGGTTAATTAAGTTTAGTATGTCTTTAAACCTAATTAAGGGAGTTTAGTTTTGATTAATTAAGTTTAATATGTCTTTAAACCTAATTAAAGGGTGTTTGGTTTTGTGTTAATTAAGTTTAATATGTCCTTAAACTTAATTAAAAAGAGTTTAATTTTTTTATTAAACCTAATTTAGGTAAGGTCTAATAGGTTAATTAAGTTTAGTGTGTCCTTAAACTTAATAAAAAAAATTTGATTTTTATTAAACCTAATTTAGGTAAGGTTTAATTGGTTAATTAAGTTTAGTATGTCCTTAAACTTAATTAAAGAAGTTTAATCTTTATTAAACCTAATTTAGGTAAGGTTTAATTGGTTAATTAAGTTTATTATGTCTTTAAACTTAATTAAAGAAGTTTAATTTTTATTAAACCTAATTTAGGTAAGGTTTAATTGGTTAATTAAGTTTAGTGTGTCCTTAAACTTAATTAAAGAAGTTTAACTTTTATTAAACCTAATTTAGGTAAGGTTTAATGGGTTAATTAAGTTTAGTGTGTCCTTAAACTTAATTAAAGAAGTTTAATTTTTATTAAACCTAATTTAGGTAAGGTTTAATTGGTTAATTAAGTTTATTATGTCTTTAAACTTAATTAAAGAAGTTTAATTTTTATTAAACCTAATTTAGGTAAGGTTTAATGGTTTAATTAAGTTTAGTGTGTCCTTAAACTTAATTAAAGAAGTTTAACTTTTATTAAACCTAATTTAGGTAAGGTTTAATGGGTTAATTAAGTTTAATGTGTCCTTAAACTTAATTAAAGAAGTTTAAGTTTTATTAAACCTAATTTAGGTAAGGTTTAATGGGTTAATTAAGTTTAGTGTGTCCTTAAACTTAATTAAAGAAGTTTAATTTTTATTAAACCTAATTTAGGTAAGGTTTAATGGGTTAATTAAGTTTAGTGTGTCCTTAAACTTAGTTAAAGAAGTTTAATTTTTATTAAACCTAATTTAAGTAAGGTTTAATGGGTTAATTAAGTTTAGTGTGTCCTTAAACTTAATTAGAAAAGTTTGATTTTTATTAAACCTAATTTAGGTAAGGTTTAATGGGTTAATTAAGTTTAGTGTGTCCTTAAACTTAGTTAAAGAAGTTTAATTTTTATTAAACCTAATTTAAGTAAGGTTTAATGGGTTAATTAAGTTTAGTGTGTCTTTAAACTTAATTAAAAAAGTTTGATTTTTATTAAACCTAATTTAGGTAAGGTTTAAAGGGTTAATTAAGTTTAGTGTGTCCTTAAACTTAATTAGAAAAGTTTGATTTTTATTAAACCTAATTTAGGTAAGGTTTAATTGGTTAATTAACTTTAGTATATCCTTAAACTTAATTAAAGAAATTTGATTTTTATTAAACCTAATTTAGGTAAGGTTTAATGGGTTAATTAAGTTTAGTGTGTCCTTAAACTTAATTAAAGAAGTTTAATTTTTATTAAACCTAATTTAGTTAAGGTTTAATGGGTTAATTAAGTTTAGTGTGTCCTTAAACTTAATTAAAGAAGTTTAATTTTTATTAAACCTAATTTAAGTAAGGTTTAATGGGTTAATTAAGTTTAGTGTGTCCTTAAACTTAATTAAAGAAGTTTAATTTTTATTAAACCTAATTTAGGTAAGGTTTAATGGGTTAATTAAGTTTAGTGTGTCCTTAAACTTAATTAAAGAAGTTTTATTTTTATTAAACCTAATTTAAGTAAGGTTTAATGGGTTAATTAAGTTTAGTGTATCCTTAAACTTAATTAAAAAACTTTGATTTTTATTAAACCTAATTTAGGTAAGGTTTAATTGGTTAATTAAATTTAGTATATCCTTAAACTTAATTAAAGAAGTTTAATTTTTATTAAACCTTATTTAGGTAAGGTTTAATGAGTTAATTAAGTTTAATGTGTCTTTAAACTTAATTAAAGAAGTTTAATTTTTATTAAACCTAATTTAGGTAATGTTTAATGGGTTAATTAAGTTAGTGTGTCTTTAAACTTAATTAAAGAAGTTTAATTTTTATTAAACCTAATTTAGGTAAGGTTTAATGGGTTTAAATGTCATTTTAAGCCTTAATTGAATCTAATCTTGTCATTTTAGACTCAAGTGAGGTTTATTATTAGCTCTATCATAGGATAGAACCATTTTCGAACTTAGATTGTTGATGAAAATAGTTCGATTTTATAAAGGGTCATTTTAGGATCAAAATTATTTAATTAATAAATGATTTTAACCTTAAATTTCAAAATGTCATTCAAGATTGTTTACATGACTTAGAAATATTTTTCCTAGAGTCATTGTACATGTTGCCCTATCATTCCTAGTCATTTGTATTTTTATTTTCTTAATTTTCAAATTTTTATAATTATTATTTGAAATAATTACAAAGAAACTTGAAAATTTAAGAAAAGTATCCTAGGCATGTTTTCTGTTCTTAGAAAAATTATGGAAGGTTCCTAAGAACATAAAGATAAATGCCTCAAAGTTTCATAATTTTTTTTATTTGTAAATAATTTTTAATAATTAAAATACTCCAGAGAGTATTTAATTAATTAAAAATTAAATACTGAGGATAAAATTATGAATTTGGTCTCATAATTTTCTCCTCTTCAAGAGCTTTCCAGAGGTATTTTTATTTTATTTTTATGACCTCTGGTTAAAAAGATATGAATTTTTGAAGTTTGAAGGGTTAAAAAGAAAAGAATTTTTCTTTTTTTTTTATTCGGCGCCGCCAAAGCTTCCCGCCGTCGACGCGTGTCCTCGGACGCGTCGAACGAGCGGGAAGATCCCGTGAAACGGGCGGACAGCGGACACCATAGGGCGGGATCTGGGCCGTTGATCCGCGAAGCGCGGGATCAGACGGCTGAGGAAATTCGGATTTAATTCCAGAAAATTCCATGGCCCTTAAACTTCAAATTTTAATATCTCACTCATTTCTTGACGAAATTGAGTGATTTTTTTTTAAATGCTCATCTGGATGAGAGGTATCTATCCATCCGGTGATGATACACTTTTGAACCAGTATAACACATGATTTATCAAAAATACGATTTATTTTGCAAAGATAAATTCCATACCTTGGCCACAAGCAAATCAAGCTAGATCAGACTTTATGGTTGCCTTCTAGGACCTCGATAGAAGATAATTGCTTTGCGACGAATTTGTTCCGAAGTACGCTTAGGGAGGAATTTGAAAAAAGTGCCTAATTTGGGTTGTTTTTGAAAATTGGTCAAATTGGCTCAAATGGTTGAAACTATGGCTTGGGATTGATCCTAAAAGATTATGGAAGCTCTTAGAAAAAGTTTTGTGTTGGGAGCAAGAGGGTTTGAGCGACCTATGGACCTCCCTAAATATTTTTCTCCCTCTTTTTTAGTTTCGGCCATGGGGCCTATTTATAGCAAGGGGATGATGTTGGCTTGGCTTAGGTCTGTTCTAGGGGATTACTTACCTCTTCTATCAGCTCATTGGGTGATCAATTGGTGAAGATAGGCTTGGATGCTTCTCCCTAAGTTTGCCATGATGAGTTTCATCTCTTTGTCTCTTGTCCATTAGGTATTGTGGGAGGTCAATGGTGAGTTGCCCATACCTCTCTTAAGAAGCTTACACCTCACTTCTTAGGCTTGGCAAATGGTGACACATATGCCTAGCCTTCATCATTACCTTTAACCATGGTGAGGGGGGGGTTTCATGTGTGGTTTTCCTCCCATTGGGTGGCTTGGGAGGTGGAGAAGATGGCCTTGTGTTGGACTATGCGGCTTATTTTTAGGTTGAGTGTTGTATTTTGAAAAGGGGTCGCCTAACAGAAATTGTCGGCGAATTTTTAGTTTAATTTACATATATATATATAATTTGGAAAGTAGTGTTTTGATTTTGAAAATAATTTTAAAAAATTTTAAGATATGAAGTCAAACTGATCTCACATCTCAAATAGTTTATATAAACGAGCACCGCACCACAAACCGTGTATCTATCCCGAAGAATAGACACCATTTGCTTGATGATGGGGCTCGATTAAATAAACTAGAAGATTTGTGACATCCGTTTGGTCCGCGAACCAATTTTATAAGTTGATAAATTCCACCGCTTAATATAAATGAATTAAGCGAGGTTTATATTACTCAGGTTCTTAAAGTTCCTATAAGGGCAAGCCCCATAGTTAATTACATCTTAAATGAAGTGAATCATTTAAGAAAACTCTCGATAATAATCAATAGTTCTGCTCTCAAGAATTTCAAAGTTTAAGTTTTCAATGGATTGAGTTTTGGAATTTCAATAGGGAATGGATCAAATTTGGAACATTATATTTTGGGAATCCGAAGGAAGGAAGGTAGGAGAAATCACAGATTCGAAGCGAACTTCGGTAATTTCCCGACTATCCTATTGTTTGGCTTGAATTTAGGAAGGCCCTAATGTTTATTTAATGTTTTGATCTTGCCAATTTTAATTAGTTAGGACTTTATATTTGTATGATAAAATCATACGAAACGACCTCGAAGATGTGAGGGTTTATGTCGTACCAAACGACTACCTCGGAGTCCTAAGACCGGTTAGGGCTTAATTTTCATGACATGATCATGTGAATGCCTAACGAAGAGTTGAGGATTATGTTGCACTAGACAAACTACCTCGAAGTCCTATGGCTTGGTTATTTAATTCTAAGGAAGTTTCTGTGAAGTAGACTCGGGTTTTCTTCGATGACGATGGCCGTCTTTGCCCACCATGCTCCGAGCTCCTTGTTGTTGCGGAGGTTTAGTTGTAGAAGGTGATAAATCGAGAGATGAGGGAAGTGTTTGGTTTTAGAGAAAGTCTTAATTTCCATGTGTCTTTAATGTTTTAATTAAAACGAGATCTTAAAGTTGATTAAACGAGCCGATTAAGATCCCGCGGTTCGCGTCATCCGGCATCAGTTATTTTCATCGAATTCACTTAGTCCGGATGAATTTACTAAACTCGACTAAATGAGTTCCGCACTTTCATTTAGGCCAGTGGGAAATCCCGTTAGCAACACGTGGGTTACATCATCAGAGGTATTCCCGATCATTCGATGAGACGTTTTAATTTAGTTGTAGTTGTAGTTTTGTTGTTTTGTTTGTGATTAAATTTTGAGTTATTTTATATTTTGAATGTTGTGGCGGTGAAATTTATCTTGTAGTGTCTTTTAATTTAGTTTATGGGTTTCGAGTTTGGTTTACATCCTAAAGGTGTAGGTTTTCATGCAAGCTGTTGTTTATCATGCAAGAAAGGTAAAATACAACATGAATAAATAAATTGCGGTAAGATAAATTGCAATAAAATAAAGGCGTACTGGAGGGTCTTCCCGTCATCCCAAGTTGCACTTAAAATACAATTTAGAGCATTTAAGCATTTATAGCAATTTCTTAGGTAAAGGCTAAGGGAAGGGTTATGGTTTTCTACCAAAATCCTAATCCTATGGCTAGTCGTTCCTATGACGTCTAGGTCTTGATTTTGGTTTTAAGGATGATTTTCTTACTGAAGAACAGCTAAGCTCGATTTGTTCTTAAGGACATTCCATCATATTGAGGAAGTGTTTAAGACGAATCTTAAACATCTTTTCGATATTTCGAGAATTGTCTAAGTCCAGAATGAATTCATTGTGCAAGTGAATTAATCATCCAGGGTGTTTGAGTTAAGTTTTATTTCTTGCTCGGTGAATTAGAATGTTTGAATATCCTTATGAGTGAAGTGTCATTTCACTTGATACTCAGTTTAGGAGTTATAATAGTAAAAGCTCTAAAGGCAAAATGATATTTAATGATTTGTGATTAAATTTAAGTTAAATTAATGATTTAAGTTTGGAATAGTGTTCGAGTTATTTTAGATTTATTTTGAATTCTTCGTATGTCTTAGGTGATGTTATATTTAATTTAATTCAATTTAACTTAACTTAATTTAATTTAATGTGGTTTAATTTAATTTAATTTAATTTAAGTTAATTTAATATGATATGCTTTAGCTTAATTTAATTCAATTTGATTTAATTTAATTTGATTTAGTTTTAATTTAATTTAATTTAATTTAATTTAATTTAATTTAATTTAATTTAATTTAATTTAATTTAATTTAATTTAATTTAATTTAATTTAATTTAATGTAATTTAATTTAATTTTAATTTAATTTAATTTAATTTTAATTTAATTTAATTTAATTTAATTTAATTTAATATGATTTAATTTAATTTTATTTTAATTTAATTTTAATTTAACTTAATTTTTTTTAATTTAATTTAATTTAATTTAATTTAATTTAATTTACTTTAATTTAATTTAATTTAAAATTTTTTTTAATTGTAATTTAATATTTTATTTTAAAAGGGTTTGCTTTAAATAATTTAACTTTAATTTAATTTAATGATTAAGTCTTTTAGCATTTTAAATCTTTAAACTTGGATTATCATTTTAATTAAGAATTAAATATTATTGGGATGATTAATTTAGGGATTCTTAAATTAAAGAACAAATTTCTTCCTAATAACATCCCTATTTAATAATTCCAACTTTATTATTCTTCCAAAATTTAAGTAATTATTTTAATTAAAGTTCATTTCAATTATTGTTAAATTGTTTAATAGGTTTCTACCCTTTAATTATTTAAATTTCAATCATCCAAATCAGATTAGGATCAAATATTTTACTCTTTAATTTTATTAAGCCTAAAGTTTTAATTAAGGGTTAAAATTTTAATTACCATTTTGCCCTTCGAGCTTAATAATTTCATAACTCACTAAATTGAGCTCAAATGAATTTGAAATTTTTATGTGGCTTCACTCATATGTCAATAAAGACATTAGAGGAGAAAATGTGATTTTTCTGTATTTAATTTATTTATGTAATTATTTTTGGTGGAAAATAAGGATTTCCAAGGAAAATTTAATAATATGACCAAGGGAAAGTTTCTGTCCTTAAGAAAATTAGGGGACATTCCTAATGACCAGAGGACCACTTGGACCAATTTTTGTGATTTTTTGAATTATATTTTATTTATTAGAATTATTTTAAGTTCTGGAGTATTAATTAATTTAAAAATAGAATATAAGTTGAAAAATGAATTTTATAATTTTTAAAATTCTCTCTGATATCAAGGATTCCAGAGAACCAAATTTTACAATTTTCTGATTTTTCCTTAATTTATTGGAATTATTTTAGTGGAAATGCTAGAAAATATATTTTTTAATTTTTAAAAATTACCCCAAGGCTTTAAAATTTAATATCTCAACCTAGAGACATAAGAAAAATATGGGGTTTGTTCCTAAGTGGTTAGAATTCAAAATGTGACATTTTGGTGAATTTATTATTTTTGTAATTTTTATTATTTTTTAATTATTAAAATATTAAAATAATGATAAAAAATCAACTTTTTTAGAAAGTTGCAATTTTAATTTTCTTGAATTCCTCTGATATTAGAGAGGCTTCAAAACCAATTTGGTGAATTTTTGAAAAGTATTTTGAAAGTTATCAAATTTTAAAGTTTAATTTTAGCTAAGTGGCTTAATCAACCCATTTGATGGGGCTAACCAAGTCCAATTGACATGAAATTTTTATAGTGGATTCCTCTGATCCTAAAGGTCAATGGAGAATTGATTTCAAGTCAATTTGATCTATGGTTAACTCTAATTAATTAAAGTTCAATTTTGGGTATTTAGGCCGATTAGGGTTAATCTGAGTGAATTAACTCAAGTCACTATTTTTCCTAGGGTTCTCTAGATCATAAGGAACATCACCAAATTTTCCTAGAATTTATTTCACAGTATGCTAATTTTTGGAATTAAAATACTCAAAACAGCCACATGCATTTGAAAAATCAATAACTTTTCATAGGGATGACCTCTAACCTTGGAAAATTCAGGGAATGTTCGCAAGTTCAGAGGCTTCAAAAGCCCTATGGTCTCATGCCATGGTGAATTGTATGAATGCATGGAAAATTAAAACAATGCAGGGAGTAAATAATTAATTAAAAATAAAGTACTTGGACAAAATTAATTAATTTCTTTTCCACATTATTCTCCTCCGTTCACTCGAGCAGAGAGTATTTTTATTTTATTTTTGTGATTTTTCTACACAAAGATATGGATTTTTGAAGTTACGGTATTTAAATAAATCGAAAATACCCTATTTATCTACTTATCTACGCGGCGCCGACTCGACCTCGGCGGCTCCGAATCGACACGCGTCGCTCCC
Source organism: Papilionanthe hookeriana x Papilionanthe teres (assembly GCA_022702705.1). Taxonomy (NCBI): domain Eukaryota; kingdom Viridiplantae; phylum Streptophyta; class Magnoliopsida; order Asparagales; family Orchidaceae; genus Papilionanthe; species Papilionanthe hookeriana x Papilionanthe teres. The sequence continues at coordinate 54,922,864 of CM040437.1, forward strand.
CGGTTCGGCGCCGCCAACCGGACTCGGTGTCCCGGGGCCCCGCGGTTCGCGTACCATCTGCCGGTCCGACGCAATCCAAGCCGTCCATCCGATACACGCGCGATCCGAGCGGTTCTCGGTCATCGTCTACGGCCGGTGCGATCCGTGACCGTCCACACTCTAACCCTAAGAACTCACTCGATTCTCAACGGATTTTCATGTTCTTATGCTCTATGGATTCGTCTTGAGGAGACGAACACATCCATACGGTAAACATGCATTTAAATCAAGCCAATCAAAATGGAGAATTGACTGAAGCTCGGGCAGAAGAGGGAGTTCATACCTTTGCTCAGAGAAGTGAAGCTTCGATCTGAGGGTTGTGTCACCTTCGATTGGGTCCAAGTAAGCTCCAGATGAAGTCCTTGGCACAGTGAATTGTCCAGCTATGAAAGTGACCACAGCTCGATCACAAAGCTTGGAGGCTGGAGCAACCAGGTGGCTCGGTGATGAGGCTTTCGGTGGGAAACTTCTCCTCTTGGTCCGGTGAAGGTGTAGGACCAATCAATTTGGGGATTGGCTCAGCTGTGAAGAAGTGTCCTGGTTTTGAGCTAAAGTTTGAGCTCGAAATTGAGCTCGAGTTGGAGGAATTGAAGTTGGAATTCAGTGGGGATCAAGTGCTCTATGTGTGGAGAATGATTTAGAATGATTTTGGCAGAGTTTCCTTAAGGTTTGGTTCAGCACCTCCTTTGGCCGAGAGGGTGATGGGTTTAAATAGGCATGGCTGGAGGCTCTCCCAGGGGGGTTTAATGGTTGGGATCGGCTGCTTAGGTCAAGGGAAGAACAACCATGGTGGCCATTGGGCATGGGGCAGCTCAGCAAGGTGGAATTTCAATGTTTGGCTCCTGCCCATGTCTCGGCCATGGTGTTTTCCGGCGGCCCGAGTGGTGGCCAGGCGGCGAGGGTCACCATCTTGACCGGGGAGGTCGGGGGCTTGGCAATGGTGAAGTCGATTGGGCTTGGACATGTGTAAAGTGCTTGGATTAAAATGGTATGGGGAAGAGGCCATTTTGGCTTGATTTGGGTCAACCCATCCTTTTGGGCTAGGTGCACCACCCAAGGCTTGGTTTTGGGCAGAAAAGAGCCATTTGGGTCAGCTAGGAGAAAATGGTGTGGTCTCCATCAAAATAGTTTAAGTTAATTTTGGGTTATGTTGTTGCATTAAAGAGGTTAAAATGGCTTAAGGAAGTCTTAGGAAAGGACTCCCTCCACTTGCCATTAATGGCTTGGTGACAAGTCAAACCCCTCATGGCTTCATGTGGCTTGTCTATGGCTTGCATGTGGCTTCATTTGGCTCACCCTTGGCTTAGGAAAAGTGGATCCATTTATATGAAAAAGGAATTTGGGGATTTTGGCAATTTAGTGAAAAAATTTAGATGGTGCTTAATTTAGGTTGATTTGATGATTGATTTGGGACTTAGGAATTGATTCCAATTAAAGGGATGATGAGGAGGAATTGTCATGTGGGCTTTGGGCTTTTAGATTTCACTTTGGATGGGCTTTCAAGATGGTTTAGAGAGTGGGCTTTTAGATTTCAAAACAAATTTTAGGATGAAAATTTTGCAAAGGATTGGATCCAATAAGTGTTGAATTTAATTTAGGAATGTTTCATGAATGATTTGGAATCAATTTGAAGTAGTTTGGGTTTGAATTGGGTTGGATTTGGGCCTTTTGGTAAGTGGGCCAATGTAGGTCAAATTAGGCTAACTTGGGCCAATGTTGGGCTAGAGTTGAAATTGATGTAAAATTAATGTTCGGAAATGTTTATGGGAATGTTTCAAAGAGGTTTTGGCTTTGGTTGGGTTTTGATTTTGGGATTTGGGCTCATTTGGGTTAGGGTTGGATTTAGGTCAAAATTGAGCCTTTTGGTTTTGGGTTGAATTTGAGTGGGGTTTAGATTCAAATTTTGGGCAAATCATGTTAGTGTTTTGTTTGTGGGGATGTTAGATAAGGTTTAGAAAAGATTTGGAGTTAATTGGAGTTGAATTGGGTGAGTTTGGGCTAAGTTTGGGTCATGGGTCCAAATTGGGCTTTAAGGCCAAAAGTGAAATTGGATCCAAATGTCAATCAAATTGGACTTGGATTTGGTCTAGATTGGTGTTGGGAATGTTGAATTGAAGTTTAGAATTTAATTGGACCAGAATTTGAGTCAATTGGGTAGGCTTGGTTTGACATTGGGTTCATTTTGGGTTAAAATGGGTCAAATTGGGGATTTTGACAAAAGTGGGGTAAATTGACAAAACTGGCCCATGGTGTAGTTAGACAAAATGAAATTGGGAATATTTGGGATTTTTTGGAATTTTCTGGGAATTTTCTGAATTTTTGGATTTTTTGGCTAAGAGGGGCATTTTGGGTATTTGGAGGGTATTGGGAAGTATTTTTGGAATTTTGGTATTTTTGGGTATGGATGATCAATTTGAGTAATATGGGAATATTTAGGATTGATTTTGAGGAATTTTGAGTAATCTAGGTGATTTTGCAAATTTTGGGTGGTTTCAAGGGTTTTGGGTAGGCTAGGTGGGTGTAGGGTCCCGGGGGTCAAAAATTGAAAATTTGTAAAATTGAAGATTGGGTGAATGTTAGTGGAATGAAATCATCTTGGTTGAGCCATGAAGCCATATCAAGCCCACATGAGCCATGAAGGGACTCATTTGAGGCATCCACTATGTTGTTCCTAACCTCTGCGTGAGGGCTTAGGGGTTAAGGACCATCCATGTGAATCACCTTCATGAGTCGGGGAGGTCAAGTTGGGTGTGGGTGTGGTTTTTAGGAGGTGTGTGAAAGTGTAGTGCATAGGTGTAGTGTGTGTGTAAGTCGACCCTTCACCGGACCGAGCCACTGCGAGGCGGTCCTAAGGCGAAAGAGTCCTATAGGAACTCATCCTTTAAACTTCCACATTTGATCTCGACCCTCTAGGTGATTAGGGGTCTACAATCGAGTTTGTGGAGTTTGCGGGGAATTAAGAAGTGGTTTGAATTTCTAAGTGGTGGGTCCCAATTCTAATCCTCTAGGATAGTCAAAGGAAAAGCCTAAGGCTAGATCTTAAGTACTAAGAGAAGAAGAGAAGACCTCATCAAAAATGAGGTCAACATGGACGGCCACCTTAAGGAAAGATGGTGCTTAGGGTGAAGGAGGTGGTGACACCTCACCCCATGCATAACCATGGATGTTAAGTCATGGGTAATGGGCCTTAAGATGGGCTTAATTAAGTGTTAAATAAGCACTTTAAGATGGTTTAGCCTAATTAATTATGAAGAGGCTAAAAGTTATTTCGTTTCTTCTTTAATTCCCATTTTAATTAATTATTTTATTAACTAAAATTGGTGGAAATTATTTTATTAATCAATTTATTAATTGAAAATAATTTCAAATTAATTAATTGATTATTTTTGTCATTTTTGTTATTTTATGATTTTAATTTAATTTTCATTTTAATTAATTATGTCATTTAATTAAAATTTTGAAAATTAAATCATTAATCATTTTAATTAATCAAAATAATTTTGAAATTAATTATTTGATTAATTTTGTTGTTTTATGTCATTTTATGATTTTAATTTAATTTTCTAACTCTTAATTAATTATGTCATTTAATTAAAATTTTGAAAATTAAATCTTTAATCATTTTATATAATCAAAATAATTTTGAAATTAATTATTTGATTAATTTTGTTATTTTTATTTCATTTTTATCTATTTTAATCAAAATAGATAGGTGTTGACCAATTTTGACTTGGGTTGACCCAAGTCAGCCCAAATTGATCAAATTTATTTTAAGATGTCCAATTCTTGTGATTTTGTCATTGTGGTGTTTTATATGTGTCAGTGAGTGAAAATGTTGATTTATGGGTCAACAGGACTGGTCATTGGGTATGATCTGACCAATTTAACCAAAGTTGACTTTTTGGGTCAAAAGGTTGACCTATGGGGTCAACAGGGTAGGTCATTAGGTCTGGTTTGACAAATTTGACCAAAGTTGACATTTTAGGTCAAAAGGTTGACCTATGGGGTGAACAGTATAGGTCATTAGGTATGGTTTGACCAATTTGACCAAAGTTGACTTTTTAGGTCAAAAGATTGACCTATGGGGTCAACAGTGTAGGTTATTAGGTCTGGTTTGACCAATTTGACCAAAGTTGACTTTTTAGGTCAAAAGGTTGACAACAGTGTAGGTCACTAGGTCTGGTTTGACCAGTTTGACCAAAGTTGACTTTTTAGGTCGAAAGGGTGACCTATGGGGTCAACAGGGTTGGTCACTGGGTCAGGTTTGACCATTTTGACCAAAGTTGACTTTTTAGGTCAAAAGAGTGACCTATGGGGTCAACAGGGTTGGTCACTGGGTCAGGTTTGACCATTTTGACCAAAGTTGACTTTTTAGGTCGAAAGTGTGACCTATGGGGTCAACAGGTTTGGTCACTGGGTCTGGTTTGACCATTTTGACCAAAGTTGACTTTTTAGGTCAAAAGGTATTGACTCATTATAAAATGAGGTCAACAAAAGGGCCCTAAATATGTGTAGAATACTATATAAGTATTCTACACATATTGGCGTTGACCGAAGTGGTCTAAGAGATGTCGCATAATGATCAGGAGAGGAGTGGATGTCATATCGCTCCTAGAGGATGTCAAATGTCTTGTTTGTCGGTTTTTGAGAAGGAATATTTCTTTTGTGTTTGAAAGGGGATTTACCGGGAGAGAAAATGGATGTCATATTTCATTTTTCAAAATGTCGATGTCAATATTTGGTTGGAGGAAAGCCATGATTTCCGTGTCAGGAAAGGACTTACATCCAATAACCGGAGAGAGAAAATAGATGTCATTTTCTATTTTCCAGAATGTCAGTGTTAAAATTTGGTTAGAGGAAAACCGTGATTTCCACATCAGAAAAGGACTTATATCCAATAACCGAAGAGAGAAAATAGATGTCAATTTCTATTTTCCTCAAAGTGTTGATGTCAAGATTTGGTTAAAGGAAAGTCGTAATTTCCGTGTCAGGAAAGAACTTATATCCAATAACCGAAGAGAAAAAATAGATGTCATATTCTATTTCTCAGAATGTCAGTGTTAAGATTTGGTTAGAGGAAAGACGTGATTTCCACATCAGGAAAGGACTTATATCCAATAACCGAAGAGAGAAAATAGATGTCAATTTCTATTTTCCTCAAAGTGTTGATGTCAAGATTTGGTTAAAGGAAAGCCGTAATTTTCGTGTCGGGAAAGGACTTATATCCAATAACCGAAGATAGAAAATAGATGTCATATTCTATTTCTCAAAATGTCGATGTCAATATTTGGTTAAAGGAAAGCCGTAATTTCCGTGTCGGGAAAGGACTTATATCCAATAACCGAAGAGAGAAAATAGATGTCATATTCTATTTCTCAAAATGTCGATGTCAAGATTTGGTTAAAGGAAAGCCGTAATTTCCATGTCGGGAAAGGACTTATATCCAATAACCGAAGAGAGAAAATAGATGTCATATTCTATTTCTCAAAATGTCGATGTCAAGATTTGGTTAAAGGAAAGTCGTAATTTCTGTTTCGGGAAAGGACTTATATCCAATAACCGAAGAGAGAAAATAGATGTCATATTCTATTTCTCAAAATGTCGATGTCAAGATTTGGTTAAAGGAAAGCCGTAATTTCCGTGTCGGGAAAGGACTTATATCTAATAACCGAAGAGAGAAAATAGATGTCATATTCTATTTCTCAAAATGTCGATGTCAAGATTTGGTTAAAGGAAAGCCGTAATTTTCGTGTCGGGAAAGGACTTATATCCAATAACCGAAGAGAGAAAATAGATGTCATATTCTATTTCTCAAAATATCGATGTCAAGATTTGGTTAAAGGAAAGCCGTAATTTCCATGTCGGGAAAGGACTTATATCCAATAACCGAAGAGAGAAAATAGATGTCATATTCTATTTCTCAAAATGTCGATGTCAAGATTTGGTTAAAGGAAAGCCGTAATTTCCGTGTCGGGAAAGGACTTATATCCAATAACCGAAGAGAGAAAATAGATGTCATATTCTATTTCTCAAAATGTCGATGTCAAGATTTGGTTAGAGGAAAGCCGTAATTTCCGTGTCGGGAAAGGACTTATTTCCAATAACCGAAGAGAGAAAATAGATGTCATATTCTATTTCTCAAAATGTCGATGTCAAGATTTGGTTAAAGGAAAGCCGTAATTTCCGTGTCGGGAAAGGACTTATATCCAATAACCGAAGAGAGAAAATAGATGTCATATTCTATTTCTCAAAATGTCTATGTCAAGATTTGGTTAGAGGAAAGCCGTAATTTCCGTGTCAGGAAAGGACTTATATCCAATAACCGGAGAGAGTGGCGAACTCACTAATATTTTTTGGTGGGAATATCCGCTGGGGTTCTGACCTATATAGGTCGAAAGATAATTCTCATGTTTGATTATCATAAATTATTCATTTTGTCATTTATTGATTTCAGGACTTGTCGACATATCACAGACAATGGGGATATATTTTTCTTCAACACTTTATTTTATTTACATAAAAAGGTCACCAGTACATATTTATCGCGAACAAAAGCTCACAGTACATATATATGTACATAGCACGCTGCAACAAACTACTGATATTTTACATGTTAACAGCTACCGATATGTCACACATCGACAACTATAGGTATATTATATGTCAAGAGTTCTTCACATCATGTCATAGATTTGGAGATTATCAGATCGTCCATAAACGTCCTACACTCCAAAACATCATTCGCCGAACATGTTTCAGGTGTTCAGACATTTATGGGATCACGACAGTTCCAAAGGCATTAGTCCTTCGAGTTATGGTATTGGTTGATATCTGTCTGGTCGCTTTTCAGGCTTCATTCGTCGCAAGGTAATTGAGATGCGTGGCTTGTTGACACTGGGTATGCAGTGTTTCACAAAATCTGCACCGTTCCCTTGAAACAAGAGAACTGATCCTCGAGTTAAAAGAATACGGCATGTACCTTCAAATTCTCCAGGTCCCAAGATTTGTATCTCCCTTCCAAACACAGCAGAACAGCGATTCATTAGTGACACGGTGCAAAATGGTCTCTCAAAATCATGGCTGTCAATGTGAGGAGGGATACAGTCTCCTTTATCATATATATTGATAATGCAAGCTCGTCGGAATACGATCCGTAGGTAAAATCCCCCAAGTGACAAGTCGTTTGATAACTTGGATTATCACGGTGGGTAAAGGATCGACTTGTTCGTGTCGCAAAATTCCAAAAAGATTTCCTTCTCTGTCTCTTGCATAATTGTAGCAGCATCCATATTGTAGGGTTTGTCTACCCTTGCCACGAATCCATTTATTAGGTTCAGAATAGGTTCTCCTTTGAAAGAGTCCAGCCCTACCCTGATTTTGGACTTTTATAATGTGATCAATGATAGCAGTTTGTTTAGCTTCATCAAATATCCTGGTAAACAGTTTAAGACCATCCAGAATATTTATTGTCCTTTTATTCATGTGTTTGTATTGCTCAAAAGTTCTCCATTCGATAGCGCGAATTTGTCGCACCTCTTCCCTTGAGTGACTTTTTTCATCAACCTTTTTATCTGACACTTTCAGACTCTGAACAGGTGAAGTGGTAACTGCTTTTCCATTGTCATTTTTCTTTGCAAGGCCTAGATCTGTCGTTTCTGAGGCATAGTTTATGTCCTCAAATGGAGTGTTAATAGTTTGCGATTTTAACTGACTCATATCTTCCATGTCTTGTTTCTCTTGTAATTGTTTTTGTCGTTTCAGTCGTTTATTATGATTTCGTCTTTGTGACCTAGTAAGTCCTGTCGCCATATTTTTTGTACCCGATGTGGATGCTCCTTGTACTGAAGTAGTCATGAATTCTCCCTTATTTGAGCTGTCACTGATTGTGAAGTCATATTCTTCGGGTTGTCGGAGTTTGAATTCTATCAAAGGCGTTTGCAGATTAACTTCACTATGATTTACCAGATAGAGCAATGATCCGTGATATATGGATTCAACCTGCAACAGGTCAAAGTCAAAGTGAATTCTGGTCCCCTCGTCCATGTGTCGACGGTCCAAGGCGAAAGTCATGTTATTTCGGAATGAAAAAAATAATCTGTCTTCAGGCATTTTTCCTGAAAATATCAAGACAGAATATCATTTTAGATTTTCAAATGTTTGTTTAACAAATGAAAGAGATGTCACAAAACATCAAAGATGATTTTTGAAAGAAGAATTTATTGTCCCAGTTTATAAATAAGTGTTATTTGTTTTTATTTTTATGTTGCATAGTATTTCTTTAGAAAACGTCAATTAATTGGAGGTAGAATTCTTTCTCCTTGACAATCCACCAGTTGCTAGGATCCTCCGGAATATGTCTTTTCAATTACATATGGGCCTTCCCATATCGGTTCAAATTTGCCACCTATCTTTCGATGAGTTAGTATAGGTCTTCGAAGAACTAAAACTAATTCACCGATTCAAAAGGTTCTAGGGCGAATTAGTTTGTCGTGAGCTCGTATCATTTTTGCTTGATATAATTCAAGATTTTGTTGGGCTTGCAGACATTTGCCCTCTAAATTTTCAAGTTCTTCAAGTCGCAACTTGACATTTTCTTCTTCAGTTATTTTGTTTGCTATCGCAATTCTGAGAGAAGGGATTTGAACTTCAAGAGGCAAAATGGCTTCAGAACCATATACCAAAGCAAATGGTGTAGACGGTGTTGGAGTTCGGTATGTAGTTCTATAAGCCCATAAAGCTTCTATTAGTCGTTCATGCCACTGTCTCGGGCTATTACTTAATGTCTTTTTCAAGATTTGAACCAATGTTTTATTGAAAGCTTCAGCTAATCCATTGGCCTTAGGGTAATAGATTGTGGAATATCTTCAGTCAATCCCGTGTCTTTGGACAAAATTATTCATTTTCGTGTTTTTGAAGGCCAATCCATTGTCTGATATGACCCTTTGAGGAATTCCAAATCTATAAACGATATGCTTTTTAAAGAAATGGAGAACTTGTTCCGCCTTGACTTCTCTAAGAGGTATTGCTTCTGCCCATTTAGAGAAATAGTCAGTAGCTGTCGCAGAATAAATTTATGGCCCTTGGAAGATGGAGGGTCTATAGGGCCCACTATGTCGGTGCCCCAACATTCAAATGGCTATGATGCAATGGTCGGATGTAGGACATTTGGAGGTTGATGTAAAACTACTCCATGTATTTGACATTGATGACATTTCTTTGCAATGTCAAGACAATCGGTCATCATTGTTGACGATAATAACCCATTCTTTTTATTTTCATTTTCATTTTGGGCCCGATTGATGTGCACCACACGGACTCGAATGGACTTCCTTAACAATCTCTCGAGCTTCAATTTGGTTTAAACATCTTAACCACATTTGATCAAAAGATCGTTTGTAAAGGACGTCATTTATTAGAGCATATGATAATGCTCTTTGTTTAATTTGGTTGGCAATAGAACTATTTTCAGGCAATTTTCCAGTTTGCAAATATTGGATGATTGGTTGTCGCCAATCATCATTTTTGTCATTTATTGTCATTGTCATACTTTCACCGATTTTATGCAAATTATCCATATCAATTTGAGAAAGAACTTGTCGTCCTCTTATAGAGATTGGTATGTCGTCTTTTTCTGGACATGCAAATTGCTTTGCAAGTTGTGCCAGAGCATCCGCTAGAGAGTTATCTCGTCTCGGAATTAAGAAAAATGTTACATCAGGAATTTGTTGAAGTAATTTCAGAATGTAACGAGAATACTGTTCAAGTCGTGGTTTCGAATTTTGTATTTGCCGGCAATTTGATTGATAATTAAGCTGGGAATCCCGTAAATATCAATATTCTTAATTTCCATTAATATTGTCAATTCTAGACCGGTTATGAGCGCTTCATATTCGAGCTTCATTATTCGTGCATGGTTACGTCAAATGATAGGAAAAGGGCATCATCATTTTGTCCGGAGTAATGAAAATTAATCCTACTCCGGCTTTGCTCAGTATGATTATCCGTTTATCTTTGTCTTTCCATGCGGATGATGCTCCGTCAAAGTAGAGTTCCCATCGTTGCATGTTAGAATTTTTTCTTCGATATTTGTTCATCGGGTAGATCATCGTTAAGGGGTGATCCTGTTGGAATTGGGTGTGCCGCTAAGAAATGCTGCTAAGATTTATCCTTTGATAACACGTAACGGTACAAATGTTATGTCAAATTGTAACAAGATCATTGCCCATCTTGCTAATCTCCCAGAAAGTGTCGGTCGTGTTATTAAATATTGTAACGGGTTAACTCTTGAAATAAGAGTTACCTTATGAGAAAGCATATAATGTCTTAGCTTTTGAACTGCAAAGATCAAGACTAAACAATGCTTTTCAATTGTCGGATATTTTATTTCCGTTAGAACTAAACAACGACTCAAATAGTATAACACATTCTCTTTTCCTTCATCATTTACTTGTGCTTAGTAAAGCTCCAGTGAATTGTCCAATGCTGCAGATGTAAAGGATTAAAGGTCTTCCTAATACGGAGGCTGCTAAGACGAGGGGTTGTCGGATATTGTTTAATGTCTTCGAATGCATGCGACATTTTTCATCCCACACAAATTTGACATCTTTTCTAGTAAGGGCAATAAGGGGTTGACATCTACCCGATAGATTGAAAATGAAACGTCGTATATATGCTAATTTTCCTTGAAAGGATCTCAATTGAGTTAGATTTTTAGGAGGAGGCATATTTAGGATAGCTTCAATTTTGAGAGGATCAATTTCTATCCCACGATGTCGAACTATAAATCCTAAAAATTTTCCTAAAGTGACACCAAAGGCGCACTTTAGAGGGTTCATTTTAAGATTATATCGTCGTAGTCGTTCAAAGACAATTCTCAAATCGTATATATGATCATCTTTTTGTTTACTATTGACAACCAGATCGTCAACATAACATTCGACTTGATTATGTATTTGTTCATCAAAAATCCGTGTCATGGCTCTTTGATAGGTTGCACCAGCATTTTTTAGTCCAAATGGCATAACCTTATAACAATATATGCCCATGGGTGTTCAGAAAGCTGTATTTGTTTCATCCCCCGAAAACATTTTTATTTGGTTATATCCTGATGATCCATCCATGAAAGAAAATATTGCATGTTTTGATGCAATATCAACCATTAATTCAGGAATTGGCAAAGGAAATTCATCTTTTGGACATGCTTTGTTCAAGTCCCTGTAGTCTATGCAGACTCTTATTTGTCCATTTTTCTTTTTAACTGGCACCACGTTGGCTAGCCATGTTGGATAATTTTCTTCTCGTATGAAGTCAGCCTCTATCATTTTTTTGACTTCCGCAATGTCTTGTTGCTCTATTTCAACACGCATCCTTCTTGGAGCTTGTTTAACTGGGTTTATGATTTGGTATATCCCGAGTTTATGGACTGTGACTTCTGGAGATAAACCAGGCATTTTGCCATAAGTCTAAGCAAAACAGTCTTTATATTCCATCAACAATTGAGTTATGTCTTCTACTTCCTCATCATTAAGGAATGAACTAATAAAAGTCGGTTTTGGATTTTCATTAGTTCCTAAATTTATTTCTTTTAGCTCATAAATTGTCGATTTAATTTCTTCTTCCAATTATGGGGGAGCATTTTCAATTGGAAGATCAGGCAATGATTCGAAATCACATTCTTCTGTGATAGCCAAACAAAATTCTGTGTCATCTAATGGTCCCAAAGTTCCAAATCCAAGACCTTCTTTGGAGTTAGAATTTCGTTTATTATCATTTTACATTTGTTCAATGAAATGTGGTTGTTTTAAAGACCATTGTTTGAGCATTAGACTATTTTGAATAAATTTTCGTGTCCAAGGAGAATACAACTCAAAAGGAATTTTCATTGATTGTGGAAGATTTTCATCTTCTGTTTTTACATCATCTTTAGTACAAGAAGAAGTAGAGCCAAGTCTAAACTTAATTGGCTTTTTGTCATTATTATATACTTCTTTGACTATTAGATTCTCAATCTTAGCAGTGGAGATTGGAGTCAAAGTCATTGAATGTATATAATGATTGATTTTGTCATACGTAGATTCAAATTGTCTTTCTTTATCTTCTTCTTCCAAAGATATTTTGAACTGAGGTTCCTTCAAAACCATAGATATTGTTTCTTCTTCAGAATCCAGGTGGATTTTGAACTTAAGTGGTTTCTTCATTGTGACAATTGGATCTTCTCTCCCTCGTCCTCGTCCTCGGCCTCGACCTCGAGTGCGAGTTTGACGGAAATTAGTTCCTCTTGTCTTTATTAAAGAAAAATTCTTTTCATTTATTTTCTTTTCTTTGTTCTTTTCTTCCATATTTACTGTTGTCTCTTTGGAAGATATTGTTTTATTTATAGGAGCATAATATGCTGCATCTTCATGTATACCGATTTCATTGATTGAAAATGGTTGCAGATCTCCTATAATAAGAAGTTCTTGTCCTTTTCGTAAATATTTGATACATTGATGTAATGAAGAGGGTACCATTTTATATTCATGGAGCCATGGTCTGCCAAGTAAGGCATTAAAAGAGGTGTCTGAATCAATAATATGAAATTTTCTTTGTCGTTGCCAAGTCGGCTATTTTTAAGAGCAATGTTATTGATCCAAGGGCACGTTCTCCTTGTTGATTAAACCCTCTTAACATCATTGTATCTCTTGATAGTTGAGAGGCATCAATGTCTAAGTATGCAAGAGTTCTCAGGTTCATAATGTTGATTGAAGCACCTGGGTCAATAAGAACTCTCGAAAGTATTGTGTCATTGATGTTTACTGTAATATACAGTGGTCGGTTGTGTTCAGTTGTTCCAAGCAACAAGTCATTGTCAGAAAAAGGTAATCTTTGTTGATTCCTCCAACGAGTAAGCTTCGTTTTGGGTGGTACCAGCAAGTTGAGTTAAGCAAATGTCAGGGTCTGTAAGGGCTTTTATTAATGATTCTCTCATTTCTTTGGAAAGTATGAGAGCGTCATAGATGCTTAATTTTGCAGGCAATTTTCTCAAATGGGCCAGTACATTATAATCCACCTTGTTGTGGAGATCATCCTTATTTCCTTCAGAATTTTGGGGATATATTGGAGGAATGATCTTGTCCGATGTAATTATTTGTTTTTCTTTTTCTTGTGGAATTATCCTAGGAGGTAAGATTTTTCCACTTCTCAAGTTAATTTCAATTATTTCTTCAAGTTGATTATCCGATTCATTCGTCTCTGAATCCGAGGACTCCAATCCTATAGAAATCAGAATTCCTTGTAATTGAAGCGTAGCAATGTCATTTTCATTTTTGTCGTTGTTAGATTTCTCATTTTCATTTTCTTTATTTTGATTGTCTTTAGATTGATCATATACGATTTGAGTGTTGTCTATAGGGATAGAAATCAAATTGTCATTTTCAGAAGCATCATCCAGAATAGACAAAATGTACGCAAAACTAGGATTGTTATTATTCATGGTAAAAAGGAAGTCATACAAAGTCAACGGCTTGAGGATTTTTCATCCTTCGGCCGATATCACTATCCTAGTACAAGAGTGAAATGAACTAGAAGGTACAAAAGGAGTTGCAGCCCCTATATCTGGAAGACCTCTAATCTTTTTTAGTTTCTTGATTTTCTTTTTCTTTTCTTTCTTGGGAGATTTTGTAACTTGGTATTTAGCGAAGATCTCTTCGAAAATGCTATCCTTGTTTTCAAGATTAAGATTCTCTACCGAAATCATATTGATTGATCCCTTTTCGGGTTCTTTCAAGTATTCCTTCGGTATGACTATATTTTCATCTTTGAAATTGCGCTCTAACCAGTCTTTGAAGACAAAACATTCTTCAATTTTATGCCCGAGCATCCTGTGATAAGGGCAATAATTAGGATTGTCCTTCATGTCAATTTCTGCTGGCCTCTTAGCTTCTGGTAGCTTAAATTCAGGTATTTTAAGTAAGCTACGAAATATTTTGCTAACGGCTTTTGTTTTAAATGAATATAATTTATTCATTCTCTCAGTCATTATTTTCTTTTCAGTTGATACTGGGATTGGTTGTTGAAGTTGTAATTGAGGTGACGTCTGTGATGTCGAAGGATTTTGTCGTTGCTTCTTTTGCTCCGGTTGGATTTGCATCACTTCGTTCGCCTTTTCTCGCAATATTCCCGAGTTTCTTTTCAAAATTTTTGATAGTTTTTGTCTTTTCGGTTTTCTCCATTACACTCATCACGCTTAACCTCTTCCCGAAGATTGGCGGCTTTACTCGAGTAATTTTTCAAAAGTTTTTATCGTAAATCCTTTAAGCATAAATGCTATAGGACCATGGATATTTTTGAGCGGTATTCCAACGAGCATGTTGTTCTTGTAACTCGTGGCTCACATTTCATGCTTCGAAATTTCTCCGACGTAAAATATAATCTACCAAGGTTTCTCCTGGTTTTTGTTTCTCTACCACCAAATCACCAACAGTGGTATGATGTTGTGCTCCTGCAAAGCGTTGAATAAAAAGGCTTTCAAGTTCTACAAAGGTTTTGACAAATCCGTTAGGAAGTTCTGCATACCAATCGAAGGCAACTCCCGTGAGTCTGTTAACAAATTGTCGAAATAGGAGAGCATCATTTCCCCCAGCATTACAGCAGCTTGCTCTAAAATGTGCCAGATGTTGTCGGGGATTTCCCGTCCCATCAAACATTTTAAAGACATGAGGAACAAAACCTTTAGGATATTGAACAGAATCAAATTCTTCTGGGTATGGCCTACCCTTTGGAATTAATGCTCCAGATTTTGCCTGAGCCATTGTTTCTTTAATCTTCTGTTCCACTATTTTTGTAATATCATTTTCTAACGTTTCGTTATGAGGAGAATTCTTTCTCTTTCGAGTGCTTTCCTCGACATCCATTGGTTCTTCTCTGCTTTCAAGGATATGAATAGCCTCCGGTCTAATGATTTCAATAGCTGGAGAAGGGTTCGTTGGTGGTTTTTGCAAAGTTGCTACCAGTTCTTCCATTTTTTGTTCAAGATGACTTATTTGTTCATCTCGTTGTCGTATCACCTCTCACAATTCATTTGTTGCATCTTCTTCAACCGATTCACGTGCTAAGGAAGTAGATCGGGTTTCTACCATATTAACACTGGCAACATTCTCATTGGAACTGTCAGAAGTATTTTTCCTTTCTTGTCTTGAAAGTTGTTTAATATCTTATTTTAATTTCTTTAATCTCTCTTGAAATGATTTCGTAGAATGTTTTCTGCAAATTTATTCTTGTGAACTATTTGCAGGAGTGTTAGTGGTGTCTGAATTTCTTTCAGATGATTTTCGTCTCCATACGTTATTTTTAAGTATAGGACGAGAAATTTTAGGTGGTATATCATATCCGGTATGAGGACAATTTGCTTTTTGTAGCATCTGGACCAAGTTCGTCATTTTAGCAGTTGTATCTTCTGCTCCTGATATTAATTTGTCATATCGAGTTTTGTCATTGGTGACCACTACATCTTTTATTCTAGGGCCCAATCGAAATTTTACTGGCACTTGAACACAATGTTTATCAGTTGGGAATTAATAATCATTTTCTTGATAATAAAAAATTTCCATTGCTAAAATTCTCCTTTTCATGGTTTTGGAGACTGCACAACCCATTTTATCTAATAACTTAGATAGTGAACATTTTTCTTTTCGTGCTAATCTTTTAAACACTGAATGTACAGCTCAAAATGGAGGAGATCTTTTAGGTTGAAAGGAGCTATCAGTGTATTCAACAGGAATTGGAATGTGTTGATTTTCCACTAAAAAGGAAGGATTTCCAAAAATATTCTGTTGAAATTCAGGTGTTTCAAAATTGTCGTTTTCATTCCATCTTTTCTTTCTTTTAAATGAAGGAGTTTTATGAATGTTCATTGAAGAAGATCCGATTTCATACATAGATGATGGTGGAACATCATCTTCCTCGTAAACTTGTTTTCCTTTCTTATCACCTTGTCTTTTCATTTCTTCAAGGATATAAGGTTCTTCAGGTATATATTCAGGCAAATTGTTTGTAAAATTCAGAAAGTCTTCATAAGGTGTAAGTCAAATTCTTGAAAAGATTGAGTATCAATCTGATATGGATTATTTAGTATGAATTCTGTTTCACTAAATAATCCATAATCATTTTGATAAAAGGGAAGATTTTCCTCTATTCGTATGTCAAAATCTTGAAAGTAAGAAAAGATTGAATTCGGAGAATCCATTGCGATTTTCTGAAATTTCAAGAAAAATGAATATTATCGACTTATTTATAAACTGGGAACTTTTTATTTTCAAAATTTCAAAATGAAAACAGATGATAACAAAAGATGAGAAGAAAGATTCTTCCCCAGCGGAGTCGCCACAAAATCTCTTGTCGGCGCTGTGAAGAGATGTGGGCAGAAAGAGATTGGGTGTCAATGTCAAGGAGTCGCCATCTAATATTAGCCTAGTTTTATTTCTATAAATCCTATGAAGGATTTAGAGAATTTTTAGGACTAATAGTAGAAAAAGATGTTTATGATAATTCTTATATGAGGATATTCTAGAATAACATATTCTAGAATTTTCATATATTAGAAAAATCATGGTAAACCAGAGATTTCTATTTCGGGTTCTTTTAGATCTCCTATAGAAGCAAGCTTCTATAGTTAATTACATCTTAAACAATTTTCAATTGTTTAAGAAAACTTCTGATTAAGGTTAACCATTTATTTTCTAAGAATTTATTTTAAGGAGAGATGTACCCACTATCACTCCCGAATATCGTTATGTCATGTTATTGAATACTTTAGGTATTATGTCTAACCTAAAGGTTCTAGTTTTGTTGTCAATGTTTTTGATTTGTTGGAAAATTTCAGGTTATATGTCTAACCTAGAAGTTCTGGTTTCGTTTTTGTTGTCAAAAGTTTCAGGTTATATGTCTAACCTAAAAGTTTTGGTTTTGTTTTTTTTTTTGTCAAAAGTTTCAGGTTTTATGTCTAACCTAAAAGTTTTGGTTTTGTTTTGTTTTTTTTTTATTCGTCTAGAATGTCATCGACGTCCTGCAAAACAGAGTTAGCACATCCTATAACATGCAAAGAAAATCTAAGCGAAATTTCTTGTTTTCACCCTGCAAAGAAAACATTGTCAGAACATCACAGAATATTTGGATATGTCTTGGATGTCAGTTTATGTCAAATTATTTTAAAATGTCAATTTTTTTGTTGATTATGTCAGTTTTGGTTTAAAATGTTGAATTTGTATCTTGATCTCAAATTCTGAATTAACTTGAGTTCATGTTTGTCTGAACTCTAAATTAAAAAGGTTTGAAATTAGATTCAATATTGATTGAATTAACTTGGGTTCATGTCTGGTTGAACCTAAGTTAGATTCAATGATGATTGAATCTATTTAACTTGAGTTCATGTCTATCTGAACTTAAGTTAAAAAGGTTTGACATTAGATTCAATATTGATTGAATTAACTTGGGTTCATGTCTGGTTGAACCTAAGTTAGATTCAATGTTGATTGAATCTATTTAACTTGAGTTCATGTCTATCTGAACTTAGGTTAAAAAGGTTTGAAATTAGATTCAATATTGATTGAATTAACTTAGGTTCATGTCTGGTTGAATCTAAGTTAGATTCAATATTGATTGAATCTATTTAACTTGAGTTCATGTCTATCTGAACTTAAGTTAAAAGAAGGTTTGAAATTAGATTCAATATTGATTGAATTAACTTGGGTTCATGTCTGGTTGAATCTAAGTTAGATTCAATGTTGATTGAATCTATTTAACTTGAGTTCATGTCTATCTGAGCTTAAGTTTAAAAAGGTTTGAAATTAGAATAGATTTAATTAAGTTTTAAGCCTTGTTTAAATAGGACTTAAAGGTTAATTAAGTCTAATAAATTAGACTTAATTAGAATTGCAGACCATCTAAGTCCCTTTTAAGTAAGACTTAAGTTTTAATTAAGTCTATTTAAAGTTAGACCTAGACTTAGGGTTGACATAAGTTCAATATGGGTTGAACTTGAGTTTGGTTTAACTTAAGTCTAATGTAGGTCAGACTTAAATTTGGTTTGGGTTTGACTTAAGTTCAATGTAAGTTGGACTTAAGTTTGACTTAGGTTTAATTTAGGTTCATGTTGGATTGGACCCAATTTTG
Source organism: Papilionanthe hookeriana x Papilionanthe teres (assembly GCA_022702705.1). Lineage (NCBI taxonomy): Eukaryota > Viridiplantae > Streptophyta > Magnoliopsida > Asparagales > Orchidaceae > Papilionanthe > Papilionanthe hookeriana x Papilionanthe teres. The sequence continues at coordinate 54,941,050 of CM040437.1, forward strand.
GTTTGGCTTAAGTCTAATGTGGATTAGACATAAGTTTGATTTGAGTTAAGTCTAATGTAGGCTAGACTTAAGTTAAGTTTGAGTTTGACTTAGGTTCATGTCAGGTTAAACCTAAGGTTTGGGTTAACTAGAGTTTAAGTTAGGTTAAACTCAAGTTAGGTTATGTTTAAGTTTAACTTAGGTTTATGTCAGGTTGAACCTAAGGTTGGGGTTAACTAGAATTTAAGTTAGGTTAAACTCAAGTTAGGTTATGTTTAAGTTTAACTTAGGTTCATGTCAGGTTGAACCTAAGGTTGTGTTAACTTGAGTCTAATATGGGTTAGACTTAAGTTAGATTTGAGTTTAACTTAAGTTCATGTCAGATTGAACCTAAGGGTTGAGTTAACTTGAGTCTAATATGGGTTAGACTTAAGTTAGATTTGAGTTTAACTTAGGTTCATGTCAGGTTAAGCCTAAGTGTTTGGTTTATATTTGACTTAAATTCAATGTAGATTGGACTTAGGTTTAATTTAGGTTTAACTAAGTTTGGTTTGACTTAAGTCTAATATGGGTTAGACTTAAGTTAGGTTTGAGTTTAACTTAGGTTCATGTAAGGTTGAGCCTAAGTTTGGTTTGAATTAAGTCTAATGTAGGTTAGACTTAAGTTTGGTTTAGGTTTGTTTGATTAAGTCTTATTTAATTAAGACTTAATAGTTTAATTAGGTCTAATAAATTAGACTTAATCGAGGTTTATGTTGATTAAACCTTAGTTAGTTAAAGTTTAATAGTTTAATTAGGTCTAAGGGTTAGACCTAATTAGGGTTTAGGTTTGATTAAACCTTAGTTAGTTAAGGCTTAATGGTTTAATTAGGTTTAAGGGTTAGACCTAATTAGGGTTTAAGTTTAATTAAACCTTAGTTAGTTAAGGCTTAATGGTTTAATTAGGTCTAAGTGTTAGACCTAATTAGGTTTTAAGTTTGATTAAACCTTATGTTTAAGGAGGTTAATTAAGTTTAGTATGTCTTTAAACCTAATTAAGGGAGTTTAGTTTTGATTAATTAAGTTTAATATGTCTTTAAAGCTAATTAAAGGGTGTTTGGTTTTGTGTTAATTAAGTTTAATATGTCCTTAAACTTAATTAAAAAGATTTTAATTTTTTTATTAAACCTAATTTTGGTAAGGTCTAATAGGTTAATTAAGTTTAGTGTGTCCTTAAACTTAATTAAAAAAATTTGATTTTTATTAAACCTAATTTAGGTAAGGTTTAATTGGTTAATTAAGTTTAGTATATCCTTAAACTTAATTAAAGAAGTTTAATCTTTATTAAACCTAATTTAGGTAAGGTTTAATTGGTTAATTAAGTTTATTATGTCTTTAAACTTAATTAAAGAAGTTTAAATTTTATTAAACCTAATTTAGGTAAGGTTTAATTGGTTAATTAAGTTTAGTGTGTCCTTAAACTTAATTAAAGAAGTTTAACTTTTATTAAACCTAATTTAGGTAAGGTTTAATTGGTTAATTAAGTTTAGTGTCTCCTTAAACTTAATTAAAGAAGTTTAATTTTTATTAAACCTAATTTAGGTAAGGTTTAATTGGTTAATTAAGTTTATTATGTCTTTAAACTTAATTAGAGAAGTTTAATTTTTATTAAACCTAATTTAGGTAAGGTTTAATTGGTTAATTAAGTTTAGTGTGTCCTTAAACTTAATTAAAGAAGTTTAACTTTTATTAAACCTAATTTAGGTAAGGTTTAATGGGTTAATTAAGTTTAATGTGTCCTTAAACTTAATTAAAGAAGTTTAATTTTTATTAAACCTAATTTAGGTAAGGTTTAATGGGTTAATTAAGTTTAGTGTGTCCTTAAACTTAATTAAAGAAGTTTAATTTTTATTAAACCTAATTTAAGTAAGGTTTAATGGGTTAATTAAGTTTAGTGTGTCCTTAAACTTAATTAAAGAAGTTTAATTTTTATTAAACCTAATTTAAGTAAGGTTTAATGGGTTAATTAAGTTTAGTTTAAGTAAGGTTTAATGGGTTAATTAAGTTTAGTGTGTCTTTAAACTTAATTAAAGAAGTTTAATTTTTATTAAACCTATTTTAAGTAAGGTTTAATGGGTTAATTAAGTTTAGTGTGTCCTTAAACTTAATTAGAAAAGTTTGATTTTTATTAAACCTAATTTAGGTAAGGTTTAATTGGTTAATTAAGTTTAGTATATCCTTAAACTTAATTAAAGAAATTTGATTTTTATTAAACCTAATTTAGGTAAGGTTTAATGGGTTAATTAAGTTTAGTGTGTCTTTAAACTTAATTAAAGAAGTTTAATTTTTATTAAACCTAATTTAGGTAAGGTTTAATGGGTTAATTAAGTTTAGTGTGTCCTTAAACTTAATTAAAGAAGTTTAATTTTTATTAAACCTAATTTAAGTAAGGTTTAATGGGTTAATTAAGTTTAGTGTGTCCTTAAACTTAATTAAAGAAGTTTAATTTTTATTAAACCTAATTTAGGTAAGGTTTAATGGATTAATTAAGTTTAGTGTGTCCTTAAACTTAATTAATGAAGTTTAGTTTTTATTAAACCTAATTTAAGTAAGGTTTAATGGGTTAATTAAGTTTAGTGTATCCTTAAACTTAATTAAAAAAATTTGATTTTTATTAAACCTAATTTAGGTAAGGTTTAATTGGTTAATCAAGTTTAGTATATCCTTAAACTTAATTAAAGAAGTTTAATTTTTATTAAACCTAATTTAGGTAAGGTTTAATGGGTTAATTAAGTTTAGTGTGTCTTTAAACTTAATTAAAGAAGTTTAGTTTTTATTAAACCTAATTTAGGTAAGGTTTAATGGGTTAATTTAGTTTAGTGTGTCTTTAAACTTAATTAAAGAAGTTTAATTTTTATTAAACCTAATTTAGGTAAGGTTTAATGGGTTTAAATGTCATTTTAAGCCTTAATTGAATCTAATCTTGTCATTTTAGACTCAAGTGAGGTTTATTATTAGCCTATCATAGGCTAGAACCATTTTCAAACTTAGATTGTTGATGAAAATAGTTCAATTTTATAAAAGGTTATTTTAGGATCAAAATTATTTAATTAATAAATGATTTTAACCTTAAATTTCAAAATGTCATTCAAGATTGTTTCTATGACTTAGAAATATTTTTCCTAGAGTCATTGTTTGTTGCCCTATCATTCCTAGTCATTTGTATTTTTATTTTCTTAATTTTCAAATTTTTATAATTATTATTTGAAATAATTACAAAGAAACTTGAAAATTTAAGAAAAGTATCCTAGGCATGTTTTCTGTTCTTAGAAAAATTATGGTAGGTTCCTAAGAACATAAAGATAAATGCCTCAAAGTTTCATAATTTTTTTTGATTTGTAAATAATTTTTAATAATTAAAATACTCCAGAGAGTATTTAATTAATTAAAAATTAAATACTGAGGATAAAATTATGAATTTGGTCTCATAATTTTCTCCTCTTCTAGCGTTTTCCATAGGTATTTTTATTTTATTTTTATGACCACTGGTTAAAAAGATATGAATTTTTGAAGTTTGAAGGGTTAAAAAGAAAAGAAATTTTCTTTTTTTTTTATTCGGCGCCGCCAAAGCTTCCCGCCGTCGACGCGAGTCCTCGGACGCGTCGAACGGGTGGGAAGATCCCGTGCAACGGGCAGACAGCGGACACCATAGGGCGGGATCTGGGCCGTTGATCCGCGAAGCGTGGGATCAGACGGCTGAGGAAATTCGGATTTAATTCCAGAAAATTCCATGGCCCTTAAACTTCAAATGTTAATATCTCACTCATTTCTTAATGAAATTGAGTGATTGTTTTTTTAAATGCTCAGCTGGATGAGGGGTATCTATCCATACGGTGATGATACACTTTTGAACCAGTATAGCACATGATTTATCAAAAATATGATTTATTTTGCAAAGATAAATTCCATACCTTGGCCACAAGCAAATCAAGCTAGATCAGACTTTATGGTTGCCTTCTAGGACCCTAATAGAAGATAATTGCTGCAGAAATTTGTTCCAGAAGTCGGGATTAGGGAGGAATTTGGAAAGAGTGCCTAATTTGGGCTGTTTTTGAAAATTGGTCAAATTGGCTCGAATGGGCTGAAACTATGGCTTGGGATTGATCCTAAAAGATTATGGAAGCTCTTAGGAAGAAGTTTTGTGTTGGGAGCAAGAGGGTTTGAGCAGCCTATGGACCTCCCTAAATATTTTTTTCCCTCTTTTTTAGTTTCGGCCATGGGGCCTATTTATAGCAAGGGGATGGTGTTGGCTTGGCTTAGGCTGTTCTAGGGGATTACTTACCTCTTCTATCAGCCTATTGGGTGATCAATTGGCTGAAGATAGGCTTGGATGTTTCTCCTTAAGTTTGCCATGATGAGTTTCATCTCTTTGTCTCTTGTCCATTGGCTATTGTGGGAGGTGAATGGTGAGTCGCCTATACCTCTCTTAAGAAGCTTACACCTCACTTCTTAGGCTTGGCAAATGGTGACACATATGCCTAGCCTTCATCATTACCTTTAACCATGGTGAGGGGGGGGGTTTCATGTGTGGTTTTCCTCTCATTGGGTGGCTTGGGAGGTGGAGAAGATGGCCTTGTGTTGGCCGGCCACCTTAAGGAAAGATGGTGCTTAGGGTGAAGGAGGTGGTGACACCTCACCCCATGCATAACCATGGATGTTAAGTCATGGGTAATGGGCCTTAAGATGGGCTTAATTAAGTGTTAAATAAGCCTTTAAGATGGTTTAGCCTAATTAATTATGAAGAGGCTAAAAGTTATTTCATTTCTTCTTTAATTCCCATTTTAATTAATTATTTTATTAACTAAAATTGGTGGAAATTATTTTATTAATCAATTTATTAATTGAAAATAATTTCAAATTAATTAATTGATTATTTTTGTCATTTTTGTTATTTTATGATTTTAATTTAATTTTCATTTTAATTAATTATGTCATTTAATTAAAATTTTGAAAATTAAATCATTAATCATTTTAATTAATCAAAATAATTTTGAAATTAATTATTTGATTAATTTTGTTGTTTTATGTCATTTTATGATTTTAATTTAATTTTCAAATTCTTAATTAATTATGTCATTTAATTAAAATTTTGAAAATTAAATCATTAATCATTTTAATTAATCAAAATAATTTTGAAATTAATTATTTGATTAATTTTGTTATTTTTATTTCATTTTTATCTATTTTAATCAAAATAGATAGGTGTTGACCAATTTTGACTTGGGTTGACCCAAGTCAGCCCAAATTGATCAAATTGATTTTAAGATGTCCAATTCTTGTGATTTTGTCATTGTGGTGTTTTAAATGTGTCAGTGGGTGAAAATGTTGATTTATGGGTCAACAGGACTGGTCATTAGGTGCGGTGCGACCAATTTAACTAAAGTTGACTTTTTGGGTCAAAAGGTTGACCTATGGGGTCAACAGGGTAGGTCATTAGGTCTGGTTTGACCAATTTGACCAAAGTTGATATTTTAGGTCAAAAGGTTGACCTATGGGGTCAACAGTGTAGGTCATTAGGTCTGGTTTGACCAATTTGACCAAAGTTAACTTTTTAGGTCAAAAGGTTGACCTATGGGGTCAACAGTGTAGGTCACTAGGTCTGGTTTGACCGGTTTGACCAAAGTTGACTTTTTAGGTCGAAAGGGTGACCTATGGGGTCAACGGGGTTGCTCATCTGGGTCGGGTTTGACCATTTTGACCAAAGTTGACTTTTTAGGTCGAAAAGGGTGACCTATGGGGTCAACGGGGTTGATCATCGGGTCGGGTTTGACCATTTTGACCAAAGTTGACTTTTTAGGTCAAAATGGTGACCTATGGGGTCAACAGGGTTGGTCACTGGGTCTGGTTTGACCATTTTGACCAAGTTGACTTTTTAGGTCAAAAGGTATTGACTCATTGTAAAATGAGGTCAACACAATGCATTAGCACTAACTAACTCCCCTGTCGGCGTCATAACCATGGATGTTATGTCTAACCTTCTCTCTTGAATTCTGTTTAACCGAAGCTTCCATTGCTTTCTTTCTTTTTTAGGACTCTCCGTCCCTGGGAATGATCCTCATTACTGACTTTAAGTCTTCTGCTTTTCTGCGGCTAACTATATTCATTAAAGGGCCTTTATACTTGACATTGATTTGTGCAAAGTTCAAGTCAAAATTTATTACTCCTCCTTTCGCCACTTTCTACTTATCTAGTGCGATATTTAAGTCGTCTCTAAAGGTGAAGATCAGCTTATGACTTGACATTTTTCTGCATAAAACAGAACAAATGAACCTAAGTCAACAAAAATTTTAGGTTCAACCTAAATTGAGCATAAGTTAACCTAAACCTTAGGTTCAACCCAAATTGAACCTAAGTTAACCTAAACATCAAGTTTTATCCAAATCGAATTTAAGTCAACTAAACCCTTAAGTTTAACCTACATTAGACTTAACCAAACTTCTTTAGGTCCAACTTACATCGAACCTAAACGCAAAGTCTAACCTATATTAGACTTAACCAAACTTCTTTGGGTCCAACCTACATCGGACCTAAACCCAAAGTCTAACCAACATTAGACTTTAACAAACTTTTTTTGGGTCCAACCTACATCAAACCTAAACCCTAAATTTAACCTACATTAGACTTAACCAAACTTCTTTACATCCAACCTACATCGGACCTAAACCCCAAGTCTAATCTACATTATGCTTAACCAAAATTCTTAAGGTTCAACCTATATCAAACCTAAACCTTAAGTCTAACCTACACTAAACTTAGCCAAACTTCTTTAGGTCCAACCTACATCAGACCAAAGCCTTTAAGTCTAACCTGTATTAGACTTAACTAAATTCTTTTAGGCCTAATCTACATGGGATTTAAACCCTAAGACTTAACCAATCCCTCTTAAGTTCAACCTTAAAATGAACTTAAAATTGATGATTCAACTCATATCTAAATCAGACAAGTAAGGAGACCCACATACAACTCAAAACCATCCAAATGTAAAATTCAAAACAACATCAAAATTCATCCTAAAAGACATTAAAAACTTAAACTTGAACATTAAAATATAACTTGATTTGAGAATATATTTTGGAGTAGGTAAACCATGGTTGCTAACAAAATGTCTTTCAGTCACTTGTGACTAATCAAACCACAACCTTAATGATCCAGGATGATGAAAAAATTCCAAAAATTCCCAGAAAATTCCAGAAAATCCAAAATATTCCCAATTTCATTTTGTTCAACTACACCATGGGCCAATTTTGTCAATTTTGCCCACTTTTGCCAAAATCCCCAATTTGACCCATTCCTAACCCAAATGGACCCAATGTCACCCAATTCAAATTCAATTCTAAACTTCAATTCAATATTCCCAATACCAATTTCAACCAAAACCAAGCCCAATTTGGTTCACATTTGAATTCATTACCCAAAGCCCCAATTTTTGCCCTAAAGTACCCATGAACCCAAACATACCCAATTTCAATCCAAATCAACCCAAATTTTCTTCAAAATTGTTCTAAAACTTGCCCAACACATTTCTATACCAAAGCCAACATTCATTTGGTCAAAATTTGACCTAAAACCCTTTTGAAATTCACTTGGGCCAAAAAGCCCAATTTTGGCCCATGAGCCCAATCCCTTTCAAATTGAACCCTATAACCCATGTAAAATTCCCAAACAATTTCCAATCAAATTTCAACATGTCCAAAATCAATTTCAATCATTTTCAATTCATTTTGATGAACCCACAATCAATTTCAAAATTTCAAATCATCATGTGCATGTTGATGGCTCATATCCATGTGCATTTTCAAAAGCCCATTTAATCAAACTTAAAAAGCCCAAATTTGAGCCCATATGTCATGTTTCCTTCCTAATACCATTTCATGATAGAAAACTTACCATTCCATGGTATTACATAAAGCATTCCATCATGCATACATGGCTTTTACCCAAATTAAGCATGTGAACATAAAGTCCCAAAATTCATGAAAAATTTTAATTCCATTTCAATGAAACTTCCTCATGGCATTATGCATGGCATGACATGGCATGTACATCTTCTCATGGCCATTCCAAAGTCATACTTGCCAAATGGGGCAAGGGAAATGACCTCCTCTCCCTCCTCTCATAATCAAATTTCCTTCTCTTCTAAACCATCAAATCCAACCCCAAGTTCCCAAAATCAGCCACCAAACCTCACCCAAACCCTCTCATGGACCTTAAGACCAGCTCCAAACACTTTGGGCAAGGGTCTAGCCAAGGGACCAAGGCGCTAACCCAAGCTAGCCTCACCTAACCCAAAATCCAAATATCCACCAAATCTCCACCCCAAAGCCATGAAATACTCAAATTGACTTCACCACTCAACCTCTCTGGCATCACTTGACTTTTGCCTGACCTGACCTTGGCCGGCCGGCCACCCCAGTCGCCGAAAAACACCAGGCCGAGAGGCCTAATTGAATTTAAAAATTCAAGATACTTCTGCTGAGCTGTCCCATTCTAATTGGACTACATAGCTCTTCTTCCCCTTACCTAAGCAGCTGATCCCAACCCTCCATTGCCCCTGGGAAGCTCCTGGCCATGGCTATTTAAGCAAGCCATCTCCCACGGCCAAAGGGTTGGCTGAATTGGACTCTCTCTAAACCTCCATCTAAGTGGCCTAAACTCTTCCCCTAGCACAAAGAAGAAGTTCCCCACTGTTTCCCTGTTCTCTCCCCACTGGTTGAGCTCAATTTTGGAGCTCAATTCTCAGGCCAGAACAGGACACACCCTAATTCTCCACCAAACTCAAATTAACTCCTCTCACACCATCACCAGAGGTAGAGAAGGAGTTCCACAGTGAAAGCCCCCTCTCCAGACCTCCCAGTTGCTCCAACCTCTAAGCTTTGTGATCGGGCCTGGTCGAAGTCATACCCAGGAAATTCACCACAGCTCCAGGCTTGATCCCTAGGCTCCTGCTTCTCCAACGAACGTGCCGAGCACATTCAGTTGAGGCCTCACCTCCTGAACCAAGGTATGGAGACTCTTCTTCCTCCCGAGCTTTCAACAATTCTCCATTTAGTTTGAGTTAATTTCATGGCATGTTCATCGTATGGATGTGTTCGTCTCTTCAAGACGAATCCATAGAGTATAAGAACTCAAAAATCCATTGAGAATTGAGGGAGATATTAGGGTTAGAAGGTGGACGGCTCTTGGGTTGGGACGATAGGGGACGATGACCAGGAATCGTCGGATCGCGCGTGTATCGGTTGGACGGCTCAGATTGCGTCGGATCGGAAGATGGAGCGTGAACCACGGGACGTGTGGCAGCTGACTCAGGTGGCGACACCGAATGAAGGCACACACGTAGAGCTTTAGACCTGCCGAGGATTGCGTGGCGCCGCGTGGATAAGTAGATAAATAGGGTTATTTTCTATTTATTTAAATCCCAGAACTTAAAAAATTCATAACTTTGCATAGAAAAATCATAAAAATAAAATAAAAATACACCCTTGTACAGTGAACAGAGGAGAACAATGTGGAAAAAGAATTGAGTTAATTTAATGAATATTTTATTTTTAATTAATTATTTACTGATTTCAATGTTTTAATTCTCCATGCACATAGACATTTCACCATGGCATGAGACCATAGGGCTTTTGAAGCCTCTGACTTGGGGAACATTCCCTGAATTTTTCAAGGTCAGAGGCCATCCCTATGATCAGTTATGTAATTTTCAAGTTCATGTTGCTGTTTTTGATATTTTAATTCCAATAATTGGCATATTCTTTGAAAATTCTAGGAAAATTTGTGGGAGTTCCTTAGGACCAGAGGACCCTAGGATAATTATGGTTTGAGTTAATTCATTAAAGATAACCCTAATTAGCCTAAACACCTAAAATGAAACTCTAATTAATTAGGGCTAATCACACACCAAAACAACTTGAAAATAATTCTCCACTGATCTTTTGGATCAAAGGAACCTCACATAAAAATCTGAAGTCAATTGGAAATGTTTAACCCTACTAAATGGATCAATTAGGCCACATAATCAAAATTAAACTTTGAAAATTCAGAACTCCCAAAATAAATTTCAAAAATTCACCAAATTGATTTTGGGATCTCTCTGATATTAGAGGAGTCTAGGAAAAATAAAATTAGAATTTTCTAAAAATTTTCATTTTTTAGCATATTTTAATATTTTTTATAATAAAAAATTAATAAAAATCCCAAAAATAATAAAAATCATAAAAATGTCACATTTGGTCCCCTAATCACTTAGGAACAAACTAAATATTTTTCCTAAGTCTCTAGGTTAAGATATGGATTTTTAAAGGCTTAATATAATTTTTAATATCTAAAAAATGAATTTTCAACCTTTTCCACTAAAATAATTCTAATAAATAAAATAAAAATTCTAAAAATACAAAATTTGTTTCTCTAAACTCCTTGAGGTCAGAGGGATTTAAGAAAAATATAAAATCCATTTTTCAACTTTAATTTCATTTTATAATTAATTAATACTCCAAAACTCAAAATAATTATAATAAATAAAATAAAATTTAAAAAATCACCAAAATGGGTCCAAGTGGTCCTCTAGTCAGTAGGAACACCCCATAGTTTTCCTAGGGTTAGGAACATTAACTTGGTCATGTTATTAAATTTTCATTGAAAATCTATATTTTCCATAAAATTATTTATGTAAATTAAATTAAAAATGGAAATATCACATTTTCTCCTCTAATGTCTTAATTGACATGTGAGTGAGGTGACATAAAAATTTCAAATTCATTTGAGCTCAATTTAGTGAGTTATGAAGTGAATAGACTTAAGAGGGCATAAATGTAATTAAGGATTTTAACTTAATTAATACTTTAGGCCTAATAAAAAGGGAGGGTAAAATACTTAATCTTAATTTCCTCTTGGATGATTGAAACCTAGGGAATAAAGTGGTAGAAACTCATTAATCACCTTGAAAACACCTAAAGTGAATTTTAATTAATTAAATTACATAAACTTTGGAAGATTAATTAAAATTTTGGATTATTAAAATTAGGGATATAATTTAGGGAGATATCAAGTTTCTGATTTAAAAATCCCTAATTGAATTAATACCATAATGTTCAATAATAAAAATAATAATAATAAGCAAGTAATCCTTAATCAATTAAAAATTCAAAATATTAAGTAAATGGTTAATTAAAACATTAAACAATTAAATAATTAATTAAAATTTCAATCATTTAAATAATTAATTAAAATTTAATAACCAATTAAGATTTAAAACATGAAACAATTTAATAATCAATTAAAAATTTACACATCAAATAATTTAAATAATTAATTAAATCTTAAATATCAAATAATTTAATAATCAAATTAAAAGAAACATAAAATATTTGAAATTAATTTGAAATTATTTAAGAACACACGTAAAACAAAATTCAGAACACTAAATGATTTCAAAATAATATATAATTAAAACATGAAAATCAAATTAAAATAAATTAAAAATAAAAACTTAAACTAATGTGATTAACTCAAATCAAAATTAAATCATCAGAAGTTAATGAAATCAAACAATTGAAACATCTTTTTCAAATATCTAAGTAATCTAAATACTTAAAAGAAAGCTAAGTTAAAGTTTGAAACTAAATCATTTTAAATCAACAACTTAATTTCAATTAAGAATGGTTAAGTTCCTTAACAAACCAATTTGCCCCTAAAGGCTCTCACATTTATAACTCCTAAATGGAACATTAAGTGAAATGTCACTTCATCCATAGGATATTAAAACGTCCTAGTTCACTGAGCAAGAAACAAAATTTAACTAAACTTCAGATGATTAATTCATTAGTACAATAAAACTCATTTGGACTCGAAATAATCCCAGAAGTATTGAAAAAATGTTTAGGATTTGCTCTAAACACTTCCTCAATATGATGAGATTTTTAGAAGAACAATTGAGCTTAATTGTTCTTTGGTGAAGAAAATTATCCTTAAACCAAACAAAACAACCTAGACGTCATAGGAAATGACTAGCATAGGATTAAGACTTTGGTAGACAACCAAACCCCTTTCCTTAGCTTTACCTAGGTGCTTTCCTTAAAATATTTAAATGCTCTAACATGTGTTTGAGTGCAGCTTGGAATGACGGGAAGACCCTCCAGGTACGCTTTTATTTTATTGAAATTTATTTCAATGCACTTTATTTACTCGCATTGCACTTTAATTTTCTTGTATGTTAAACAAGACTGTTGCATGAAAACTGAAACCTTTAGGATAGCCACAAAACTGAAACCAAAACTAAATTAAAAGTCACACAAGATAAAGTTCACCATCACAACATTTCAAAATATAAAACAACTCAAAATTTAATCACAAAGCGAACAACAAAAATACAACTTCAACTAAATTAAAACGCCTTGTTGGATGATCGGGAATACCTCGAATGATGTAACCTACGTGTTGCTAACGGGATTTCCCTGGGTCTAAATGAAAGTGTGGAACTCATTCAGTTGAGTTTAGCAAATTCATCTGGACTAAGTGAATCCAATAAAAATAACGATGCTGGAAGGATGGAACGTAGGATCTTAACCGGTGTTGTTATAATCAATTGTAAGATTTGTTTTAATTAAAACACTTAAAAACACTTGGATTTTAAGATTTCTCTAAACCAAAACACTTCTCTCATCTCTTGATTGCCACTTATTAAACTAAACCTCTGCAACGGCAAGGAGCTTGGAGCATAGTGGGCAGCACGGCCATCGTCTTCAACAAAACTTGTGTCTACTTCAGCTAAAACATTCCTTAGAATTAAATAACCAAGCCATAGGATTTCGAGGTAGTTTTCCTAGTGCAACATAAATCCTCAACTTTTTGTTAGGCATTTGCATAATTATGTTATGCAAATTAAGCCCTAACCGGTCTTAGGACTCCGAGGTAGTCGATCGGTACAACATAAACCCTCACATCTTCGAGGCTATTTGTGTGATTTTATCATGCAAGCGTAAGTCCTAATTAATTAAAATTGGCAGGATTGAAACATTAAATGATAGAATTTCTCTAAATTCAAGCCAAACAATAAGATAGTTTGGGAAGTTGCCAAGATTCCTCTTGGATCCTCAACTTCTCCTACCTTTCCTCCTTTGGATTCCCAAAATAAACTGTTCCAGATTTGAGCTAACCCCTATGGAAATTTTCAAAATTCAATCCTTTGAAACTTTAAACTTTGAAATTTTTTAGAGCAAAACCACTGATCATTATCGAGAGTTTTCTTAAATGACTCCCGTCATTTAAGATGTAATTAACTATACGGGCTTGCCCTTATAGGGAACTTTAAGAACCCAGGTAATATAAACCCTGTTTAATGCTTTTATATTAAGCAGGAGAATCTGTCGGCAAATAAAATTGGTTCGCAAGCCAAACGGATGTCACAAATCTTTTAGTTTATTTAATCGAGCCCCCATCATCAAATATGTGTCTATTCCTCGGGATAGATACACGGTTTGTGATGTGGAGCTCGTTTATATAAACTATTCGGGATGTGAGATCAGTTTGATTTCATATCTTAAAATTTTCAAATTTAAAATTATTTTCAAAAATCAAAATACTACTTTCCAAATTATATATATTTAAACTAAATTTAAAACCTAAAAAATACGCCGACAACCCTTACTAGAGATGCTATAAAGAACATTGATTAATTTAAAGTTTAAATAGTTCTGAAGACGGGCTAGGTAGGGAAGATACTAGCTCTCACTCTAGAGTCCCCTCTTATCCCTCCACCTGAAGGCTAACATCTCACATCAAAACCTAAAACAGTAGACCAAATTAGGGAGCTTTAGCCTGTCACTCTAAAGTCTTCAAATTTTACACCCATTAAAGTTTATCTCCCTATTTATTTGCACTCAATTATATGAATTACATTCTCATCCATACAATCTCATGTGATTCTACCACAGTTGATTGAGACAATACCATCACGGATCTTACATATTCTTACAACAGATTTTAACATGCAAGTTGATCAAGTTTACATGTAAATGAAGAACAAAGTAAAATCATTGCAATATATTCTCACTACTCAATTTTATATCCTACACATGCATACTAATTCATTGTAAGAGGGAAGTGTAAGGAAAACTACTCACTAAACATGGAGAAACAACAAGAACTTTTCATTGAACACAACTTTAAAATCATGCAAATAAAGTACTAGATTAAAATCAAAATATAATGAAAATACTTATCTTTAATGGAAATCAGACTCTCCTTGTATAACATAAGCAATCTCCTTACAATCCTTTCCATGAATAAATTGAAAAGAAAAGAAAAAATCTCTTACTCTCTCTCTTTCTCTCTCACCTTTACGCCCCCCTTGGGGCTATCGCCCAAGCCTTCTTCTTATTCTCCAAGTCTTCTTCTCCTCTTCCAATTAGTTCAAGAGTTTAAGAGTTTTAAGGGAGTTTTAAAAACATTTCTAAATCTTATTTATAATTTCCCAAGAGATGCTTAACTGTCTTTTAAAAGTGTTCATATTCAATGAATCTTCCAAAAGGTGCCTCAAGCATCTCTTCATTAATAAGTCCTTCTAACTACCTCAAATCCTTATCTAAAGTCCATTTTATCATTTCCAATGACTTTCCTAAGAGACACATGAAGCAACACTTCAAAAATCATCCACATCTGATGTATTTTCTAGAAGATATGTTGAAAACCGTCACTGGCACTTAGGCACTGATTTTGGGCTCGTAGCAGTCCTCTTGTGACGTCTAAGCACATGTTTGGGCACTTAAATGCTTGGCACAGGTAGTTAGGTGCCCACTTCGGCCCCCATGGCTCTAGTGTGCCCCAGTTTGACCCGTTTTGCTCCAGTATGCTCCATTGTGGTCCATTTTTGTTCCTTTTGCTCCAATCACGCTATATTGTTCAATTTGTTGTACCTATAACCAAAAATACAAGAAAACATACCTTTAAAGTGCAATATCATTATAAAATATAGCATGAAATGTAGTACATTTTTAGGCGTATCAGTAGGTTCATTGTGGTGAGAGGACCCTAAAAAATATAAAATCGATTTAACTCATTAAAAATGGTTCTAATTGTAATTAAACCTCTAAAATGAGAGAAAATTAAAAATAATTAAAATAAAAAATTAAAAATTATATAAACGATTTTCCACTGTAAAAAATAAACAAAAGAGCTCCCTATAAAAAAAATTAAGTTAATTTACCTACAAAAATGGATTTTCTAAGTAAAATGGTATTTGTGGAATTTAAATAACTATAATAATTAAAATACAAGTTAAAAAATTATAAAACTTGTTTTGAGATTTCTCTGTGACCATAGGAGTCTAAGAAGAAAAAGGAATCAAAATAACTATTTCATTTTCAAACCATATTTTAATATTTAAATTATTAAAAATAATTAAAAAATAATAAAAATCAGAGAAAAATTAAACTCACTAAAGTGTCACATTTGGTCTCCTGATCATTTGGGAGCAATTAAAATAATTTTTTTAATTTCTAAGTGAAGATATTAATTTTTAAAGGCATAAAATAAATTTAAAAAGCTAAAAATGGATTTTCCCTAATTTTTCACTAAAATAGTTCCAATAATTAAAATATAAATCACAAAAATATGAAACTTATTTCTCTTTGTTCTCTCGACTTAGATAATAAATAAAAATATAAAACTTAATTTTTCACTTAAAATAATATTTTATATTTAATTAATACTCAAAACAAACAAATAGTTCTAATAATTAAATAGAAACTTAAAAAATCATGAACATTGGTTCAAGTTGTCATCTCACCTAGGTGAACCTCTAATAATTTTGTTAAGGACAAATTAATTTACTTTGGCTAAGTTATTAAATTAACATTGAAAATCCATATTTTTGCATTTAAATAATTATAAAAATTAAATTAAAATCATAAAAGTCACATTTTCTCCTCTGATGTTTTTAATTGACCCATGAGTGGGGTAAAATGAAAATTTCAAAATCATTTGAGTTGAATTTGATAAATTATGAAGTGATAAGATCTTAAGGGCAAAATTGTAATTTTTTTGAAATTCAAGCCTTAATTAATATTTAGGCCTAATAAAAGGAAATGGGTAACAAATGATCATAATTGGCACGTCTAGATGATTGAAATACAAGGGATTTAAAGGTAGAAACTAATCTCACACTTCTCCACATTAAGGATAAAATTGTAATTTTCTTAATTATTATGATTAGAATATAATTAAAATTAAATGATTCTAAGGTAAGTTGTTTGATTTTGGAAGATAGTAACCTAACAATTTAGAACCCCTAACAAATGGTTTTGTAATTATTTAATATTTTGATAAGAATCAAATACATCACATAACTCAATATTTATTAAAATTGTAAGTTTACACATTAAGGCTTAAGGGCTTAGTAGTGAGTTAAGTTTAATCAAGATTTGTTTAATAAGGTTTAGAAAATACAGAATGATCGACATTAAACATCTTTGAAACAATACAAGCCCAACTCTAAAATTAAATTGGCTAAATGTCCTAAATAAATCGATTTGCCCTTAAGGGCCTTCACTTATATAATTTATAAATGAAACATCAAGTGATCGTTACCCCATTCGTTGGGATAATTAAAACATCAATACTCATTGAGCATAAGAATATGAAATGGATGAATTATTTAGCAGCATAATAAGTTCAAATGAACTCAAGAGAATTCAAAAGGTTATGAAATGTCTAGGGTATTACTCTGGGCCCCTTCATAATTTTTTTAAATATCTTGGAGGATAATTGAATCTATTATGCTTTATTAAAAAAAATGATCCACACTAAATGAACAAATAGGAACCCACCAAGTTATGACTTAAGTTTTGGTATGTTTGTTTTAAACATGTTTTTTCTGTTTTATGACATGCAATTTTAAATTTTCTGCAAAATTATATATATATTTATTGCAAAAGGTTAAACTTCTAGCTGGAGTATGAGAAGATGATAGGTACACTTTTATAGTTTACAATAATTTCTTTTCCTGCATTTACTTTACTGCATTTTCCTATGTATAAAACTTGCATGTCAAAACTGAAACCTTTAGGATAGCCACAAAACCAAAACAAAACAAAAATCGAATTCACAGTCACAACAAAACAAAATATAAGACAACTCAAAATTTAATCACATACACAATAAAATCGCAATTGCAACTAAATTAAAAAGTCTCTTTAGGCCTTTGCATCTCTGCAATATAATCCCTAACTCATATTAGGATTTTGAGGCTGTTATCGGATATGACATAAATCATTTTATCTTCTAGGCTGGTCACATGATTTGTATCAAGTGAATGTATGCCCTAAATATTAAAATTGACATTATGAAATATTAAATGATTATCTCAAATTGAAGCCAAACAATAGGATAGTTTGGGAAATCACCAAGATCCTTCTTGGTTTGTGTTTTCCCCTATCTTTCTCTTCCTTTGGATTTCTATAATAAATGTTCAAACTCGATTCACTCACCTATTAGATTTCTTATTACCACATTAACTTGAAGATCCTACCCTTTGGAAGTCATGAAAATATTATTTCCTGATTTAAATTGAGAGTATTCTTTAGTGACTTCGGTCGTTTAAGATGTAATTAACAAAGGGCTTGCCCTTATGGGAAACATTAAGAACCCTGATAATATAAACTCTATCTAGTTGCTTCATACTTGATAAGGGAATTTGTTGGTCAACATAAATTGTTCGAGACAAAATGGATGTCATGGATTCTTTAGTTTATTTGATCAAGACACATCGCTAAGCAATTTATCTAATATTCGGGATAAATACATGGCTTGTGGTGCGATGCTCGATTATTTAAAGTATTGTATGTATGAGATCGATTTGATTTCATATTTTAAAATTAAAATGATATTTATATATATATATATATATATATATATATATATATATATATATATATATTAAATTAAATTAAAGACCCGAAGCTTCTTTTAGAGACCGACAAGGACCAAACTGAGCTCGATTTGGGGAGAAATGGTCGGTACCTTAGTCCAAGTGGTGTAGCCTCAATTGGATTTGTTTTTTAGCTTCATTTTGAGTCCGTGAACCTCCTCCAAGTGTCAATTTGAGCTTAGGTTGAGTCCTAGTATGAATTTGATCAGAGGGTGATTCAAACTTGATCTAGGGCTAGGTTAGAGTGCTCAAATTGATTAGTCTTGAGTGGGAAATTTCTCCTTAAGCTCTGGTGAAGCTTAAGAGCACTTCAATTTGGGGTTTGAGTGAGTTTGGTGGGATGGACATGAAAACCTCTGAATTTCAGTGGTGAAATTAGGGTTTAATAGTGGGGATGAGGGGTTAAAAATGGTTGGGCTGAGCTTCACTGGGTTGCTAGGAGGTGTAGGAGAATTTTGGCAGAGTTTTGTTAAGGTTCGTGCATACTTCTCCTCTTAATCATGGGGTGGTATAATTTGTATAGGAGGCTGTGGTGACCAACAAGACATGTCATGGTGCCAAGGTAGTCGCTTAGGTGGAGTGAAGAAGAGCTCCAAAGGCCAATATCAATGGGACAACTTATGTGAGTTTAATTTTGGGGTTTGACCATTTGGGGCATTTTGGGTTTGGTATTTTCCGGTAGTTATGGTGGCTGACCGACCAGGGTCAGGTCACTTTTAAGTTCAAGTGAGCCAGGGGTGCTGTGAGGTCAAGTCAATTGGGTTTAGTGGTGGCTCCATAGTGTAATTCCAAGGGAGAGTTGAGGTTTGGGTAAGTTGGGCTAGGTTGGGTCTAACCCGTTGGTTCAAGGGTTCAATTTGGTTCTTCGATGGCTAGGGTGCTTGGACTGACCCCAAAGAAGGTTTGGGTGAGGTCAAGTGGCTGGCTTGGGCATGGGGCAAGAGTTAAATGAATCATGAAGAGGGAAAGTCCAAATGAAGGAGGAAGAGGGAGTGGTCACCTCCCTTTAGCAAATTTGACTTTATGATGCCCATGGAAAGCTCCGCGGGGCTTGCCTTGCCATGTGAAGGTTTCATGCAAAAGGAAATTTTGGACTTATATGAATTTTAGGTGAGAAATGTCATCATGCCCAATTTGAGCAAAAAGTCAAGTGCATGCATGTTATGGTTGGTATGATGCCATGATAGAATAATTTAAATTGAAATGAGATGATGAGATAATGGATTTTGTCATGTGGGCTCCAATTGGGCTTTTCAATTTTACGGAATGGGCCTTTAGAGATGCTTATGGGTATGGGCCTTTGAAACATGTATGATGGATTTCGACTGAGGAGATTGCTCATGGGCCATCCAAATTGGGCTTAGTTTTTATTGAAATGGAATTTGAACAAGTTGAATTTTGATGTAGATTTGAAGTTGGAGAAATTTGAAATCAATTTGATGGAAATTGGGGGTGATTTGGGGATGTTGGCTTTTAGGGGCAAATTTGAAATTTTGGTTAAAATGGGTTAAATTGGTCAAATTAGACCCAATGGATGGTCAAGAATTGGTTTTAGGGGTGTTTGAAATGATTGAGGAGATTTTGAGGAATTTTGGGCCACCAAGGGCATTTTGGTACTTTTGATAAATTTGGTGGTATTTTGGTAAATATGAAAACTTTGGAGTGTTTTAAGTAATTTGGACGAAATGAAATTGTTTGAAATAAATTTTAAACAAAATTAAGGGATTTGGGTCAACCTTGAACTTTTAAGATTCGAGGGGCAATTTGGTAATTTTGGGAAAGATTAGGGCTAAGAGGCCAAAATTTGAAATTTGGGGTAGAGTTGAGGTTTGATGGAAATGATGATCATAGAATTACCCTCATGGTGCCATGAGACCAGAGAAACCCCACTTTGGATCCTCTATATGTTGGTCCTATCCACCCCAGCCAAAGATTAAGGGTTTGGGGGACTACCACATGAGTCTTCAAAGAGTCAAGGGGACCAAAAGAGACATGTGTAGGTTAGAGTTCAAGGTTGCAAGTGGAAGTGTGAAGTGCAAGTGTATGTGTACTAGACCAAGCCACTTCACTCAGGGATAACCCTAAGGTAAGACAGTCCTATGGGGAACCCCTTTTGAGCTCCCTTATATTAGTTATATTCTACTAAGTGCTAGAGGTTATAACTAACATGTAGAACTCCAAGAAGAGCAAAGAAGCATTTGAAATTTCTAATGGTGAGGGCTCCATCACTAGCCTTCTAGGATAGTAAATAGGAAAGTCCTATGGCTAGATCCTCGACTCCTAAAGAAGAAAGACTATACCTCAACAAAAAGTGAGGTCAACATGAGTTTGTTGTTAGGATAATACTTGACTTAATTTAGGAGGTAACTGAGCTCCTCGTGTGATCAATCTCTTAGACTCAAAAGTCGAATACTATTTAATCGACTTACATCCCTATGTGATAATATTTATGTTGGTGTGTACTCAGATCAGTATTAAATTAGCAATTGTATAAATTCAGTCATTTATATTCATCATACCATGTCTTAATTGAGCATATTTACTTCATTACTAAGATATAGGCAACATTACCCTCTAAATAACTTATTATAATGAGATTACACAATCTCTTGGTGGAAGTCTCAAAACAGTCCAAATATTATTACTTTTACGACCACATAATTCCATTTCAAAAGTCCTACAATGCTTATAATTTTTCAATCCAACAAACAAACTACTGTAAAAAGTCACCTCATCTCCTTTGTTTACATTCTCATACATAAAGCGTTTGACAAAGTATTGAAATAAATGAAGATTATAATGTTAATTATTGTATCATATCTGATATTATACCACACCATGTAGAATAAGAAATAGTAATTCTTGTTAAAATGTAGAAGAAATATCTTGTTTTAATGAAGATTTAAAAAGAATTGCCAAACCCATAATACCATAGTGGCTCTATTCTTCAACCATTGAGAGATAAGTTTGAAGCAGTCAAGAAGCTTGGGGGTGAATTTACCTAGGAAAAAAAATGCGAAGAAGAATCATGGCAGCCTTTTAGATTAAATAGGATTTAGTAAATCCTATAGATCCAAATTTATCAAATCCTACTGTGTTTAAATTCTAAAAAACTGTTTGATATACTTGTAAGTAAATCAAGAAATATTTGAAAACTTTAAAAGAATTTAACAGAATTTGTAAGAGAAGTAATCCAAAGATTCATATTAAATATAAAAAAGAAATGATTATTCAAAGCTTCAAAGTACATAAAATAATACATTTATATTAATTAATAATTAATAATTTTGTGTAAACTAATTACTTATGAAATAATAATTTAACTTTAATTAATTAATAATTAATTATTTATTTATTATATGAATTAAGAATTACATAAAATTTTATTAAATAATATTAAATATAATCAATAAGATAATAAAAAATTGAATTATTAATCAATTAAATTAATTTAATTAATTTAAACAAAAAACTAAAACAAAGACCGATCTCCCCCTCGTCTCCATCCGCCCCCTCTTCTACTTTTAGCTCAAAGGGCCTAAGTCCCTCGCCCTTCCAGTTTAACCCAAAAACAACGACTTGGTGAACGAACCTTCACGTTACAATCGTCATCATATCTAGTTGAGAAAGGCAACGATGAGATCGCGACTTACAGAGACTACTGAAACTCGCGTCTTTCTCATACTTTCGCTCCATCCCTACTAGAAACCATTGAGGAAGGTAAGTCTGTTCCCGCCATTCTCCCTCAGCATTCATCCAATTTACTAAATCGGTCGATTCAGAACATTTCGTAATTCCAAGAATTATCAACAATCAACACTATTTTGGGATTAATGGAAGCTCACGATTTATAGAAGTGTTGACATGATTTAACATAAATCCTGTGTAAATCCCAAAACCTTCATGATATTTCTCATTATTAAATTCTCGTACTGCTTCATTTGAATGTAATGCTTTGTTGCGTAGACAAGCTGAAATGTCAAATTTGTTTCCTATGTTGCACATTCATAGCACAAGGGGTGTTATTAGGGATGTCAAATTGGCTCGTCGTTCGTGAATAACTTATGTTCGTCTCGTTTAGCAACACATGTTCGGCTAATTCCTAACGAGCTAAACACGAACACATTTTTATGCTTGAAATGTAAATGATCAAACACTAAAAAAATATGTTCGTTCGTGTTTGGCTCGGAAATAAATAAATACACACACATAATACATATTCATAAAATTAAATATTATAATTTAAGATCAATAAATTTTTTTAAATAATTATCATAATTTATAAAATTAAATTTTATAAATTACAATACATAACAGATTAATGATAATAATATATTACTATTACTTGTATAAAAATTATAAATTTATATAATATAAGTAATTAATATGTTATAATATATATATTATATAACAATAAAAACCCTAACCCCGGCCTCCCCTCTCGAAAGTTCTTGGGCTCTCGGCTGCCTCTCCCGCTTCTGGTCTTCTCGTTCTCCCCTCAAAATCGCGAACGGCCACGATAACTGTCTTCTAATATCTTCTTCTATTTCTCCGTCGGCTCGATTATTCGGTATTCTTACTTGTTTGCTCGATATTCTTCCTTGGTTGCTTGTTTAGCTACCGAGTTGTTATCCTTGAGTATCTTTTCTCTAATATTTCATATTTTTCTTTGGTTTCGCCTCTTAGCTTAAATTTTCTTAAATTTCTTTTAGTTTTATCAAGATTTTTTGAATGAAACCTAGTTTCTAAGGGTTGTGGCAGCGAAATCTCGCATATTGCATTTAGACCTATTTTTTATGGATGAGATCTGATATAAGATTTTGCTGTGAAATTTAGTTCGGCTATTTTGCATTTTTGCAGTGATTCATACAACTTTAAGTGTATGTTTTTTGTTTCACATAGCTTTTCAAAGTATAACACGTCTATTCCTAAAGTGTTTTTAAAATTTTATCTTTTTCGTTTTGGTGGCTTAGAGCTTGCATCTTTGTGAAGTGCATGTACATGATATATTATTTTCATTCCGCCAAAACCTAATGCGTGGTTTTATGTATGCTAAAAAAATAATATGCTGCGCAATGCTAAATTTAAAGATGTAAGTTAGCTTAACTTGTTTCTGGACAAAAGCGTGCAATCAAATCAAGCATAATCCAACTTTAATATTTTGATACTGAGTCCTAACCAGTTTATATTATATTCTCTTGTTTAAATATTTGTTCCCTAATTGTATAATGACCTGCTATTTGCTGAGATAATTGTGCAGTCTTGTATCTCCTTTATTTTAAGCTTTTTATTTAGCACTTATTATTGTTCAAGTAGTTTTTTTTAATGTATTTTACACGTACTTGTTAGTTCTCTACATTTGTATTTAAAGTAATTGCAACTAAGCTTGCCTTTTTGGGTGAGAGTATGAGGTAAGAAGGACTTGTGGTAGGGGTGTACACAGTGTGAATCACATTCTTTGTTTTTTATAGTAAAATTGAATCACGTTCTTTATTTTTTATAGTAAAATTTTTACAAGATTTTCCAAAGAGACAAATGTGAAACACCACCATTGCATTGCATTGTATGACTGTCATTTCATATATAACTAGTCTAATTATCTTTGTAGATGTCTCATTTTTACAACTAGTCCCACATTCTCCATGGAGATGTCACATTTTTAGGAATGCTACACTCGCCTATATCTCTTATCTTAAAAACATTCTTCACAAATTTCATAGATTATTTATGCCAAAAGCCTAATTTTCTTTGCAAAAAATGTTCATAACTCCGAAGATCTGTGTAGCATTCTTGGATATAGTTGCTCTAATCCATATTTTACCTACATGGGTATTTCAGTATTTATACACAAATAAATATTGGTCTCTTTCCATATCTATATTAAAATGACATGTTTTTGTGGGTTACCTGGGAGTTTAGCCGTGCTATCCCTTAAGCTATATTCTGTTCATTCATAAACATGATTTTGTCAGTTACCTGGGAGTTGAGCATTGCTTTAGAAATCAGAACCAATCTCTGCATTTTTTGTTTTTTATTAACGGGTCGATTTTGAAAACCTTGCTTTCTCATGGAAACTTGAATGTTGTGACAGAGGATAATCTTTTTGATGATATAGTGCACTCAATTTTAGGGGCTGATTCGTAGCAAGATTTATGCAAGATTTTCTTTAAAACTTCCTAAACGACAAAAAAATCATTTTAAAACCTACAATTTTCTAAATCCCATTTCTACACGATTTCACTGTAAGGGGGTTTTCGATTGCACGTATGATTAACATTAGGTAGGATTTAGTAAAACAAGTGAATCTCGATTTATCAAATCCAGAAGCTATAAATCCTGGATAGTGTTTAGTTTAGTTAAGGCAGTTTAAATCCATTTAAGCATGTTTGACATGTTAGGCATCTTATTTTAGGATTCAATTTTCCTCCGAAGCTAAATCCGTTAAATCCACTTAAAAATCGGATTTATGTAAAAATAAGGATGGAATGGAGAGAAGTTTGGATTTAGCAAAGCGCTAGATTAGTTCTCATTTTTTGCGTTTTAAATCCACCCGTAAATCCTATTAAAAATATGCTACCAAACACCGACTAAATCTTAAATTTATGAAATCTTAGCATTGTGTGAATTTAACTTGAATGTGCACGTCTCAAGTGCTCTTCTCCTTCATACTTTGTGAACTTATTGATGCCTTTCTCACAAGTTGCTATCTTGACTTCTTGCTTTTTTGAGTTTTAGAGATTTTGTTAGTAGGAGGAGAATGAAGAGGATGTTGAATATTAGATCTGTTGCCAAAAGCTTCAGTATTAAATTTTATAATTAAAAAAAATTGAAAATTAATCATAATAATTAATATATACTATTAAGTTAAAATAATATTAGTTTGTTATTCAATTTGATTAGATAGAAAGTTCTATATTTTTTTAGTTTATAAATTATTAAATAATGCTATATTGATATTATATTTTATTTAATAATGGTTAATTAAAAAGGCGTTAATTTAAGTAAATTTATATTATATTTAATTTAAATTATTTATTAATCAGTTGAGGGCTTATTTGGGCTCAATTTTATTTTTTATTTAAAAGAAATTGTTTTATTGGGTTTGTTTACATTTGTTTAAAAAATATTTTAAAAATAAATCAAATTATTTTATAAATACTTGAGACACCTAAATATTATTTCGACAGTTCTAAAGAGCTTAATGATTTTGTTTTCAAGATTACATGTATATTTTATTTCAAATCATAATTCAAATAAATAAAATGAAAATAAAAAATTGAAAATAAAAATGATCAAATATCACCTTAATAAATTACTAATTAATGATTAATTGAGGTATGTCTTTAGCTTAATTCCTCAATCTTTTCGTCAGTGAATTGTGTTTCATTATTTATGATAATTATTATAGGTTGGTCTGATCGACAAATAAGATCTGTTTAGATGAAGTTACAAACCACATCAGTAGTAGTCTTGGCTTATGCATTAGTATCGATCCACTTGGATAAGTAGTCGATTTGGACTAGTATGAATTTCTGCCGTCTTCTAAGAACATGACCCCAGGTGTTTGAGTTCTCAAACGATAAATAATTAGGGACTCATGATAGATTGTAGCCTGTGGGAATTAGGGACTCGATATGTTGTAGCTTGTGGGAATGCTCAAATTGCACGAGGGTAAACTCTTGGCTCCATTCGTTTCTTTTTAGAAATCGCCCACTTCCTTCTTGAGGTTGGCCAAAAATAACCCTGCATTAATAAACAATTTGTCAATTTTTCCCAACTCGAGTAGCTTCCTCATTTTCTCGAATGAACTGTTTTGAGTATTCTAGTCACTTCATTTTCACATATTCATCCTAAGTACAATGAGGTTATCGATCTTCAAAAGACTCCATTAAGGATGAGGTGTTGGATCAACTTGATCCTAAATCGTTTATGATTCTTTACTTCAACGATAAATTCCTCAGTTATTAAAAGAGGAATTTATTGGTCCACCCAACTATCAGTCTTCCCTGCCTCCACCTCCATAACTTTGATTTATTCAAGTGGGGAGAGCAATTCTTTGTGACGGTATCCCTTCCTGATGGTTACTTCTGGATAAGAGCTTTGCTACTCAGGTTCTGAGAGGATATGTTCAATCTTGAAAGACTAAAACTTCACCATCTCCATTTGCACTTTTGCTAGATATCTTATCATCATTTTCTTATAGGAAGCAAACCATTTTTTTTTACTTGGTCGACTACCACTTGAGAATTGGATTGTGGCGAGAGGCGTCCCACCTAAATTTCATGAGTGAGATGCAATCCTACATTGAAGACTTCATATTCTGCTTGATTGCTAGTTATTTTGAACTCAACATCTACTGAATGGAATTAAGTTCATGTTTCTTACTTTAAAACTATGGGACATGGTAATTGAACATAGGCTAAGACGTATTACAATGATTTCTCATAATCACTTTGGTTTTATGTCGGGCAGGTCTGTCATGGAAGCTATACATTTACTGAGAGGTTTGATGGAGAAGTTCAGAGATGAGCATGATTTGGTGGATGTGTGGCTTTACACTTAGAGACAAAATGGGAAATCAATTTATCCGTGATAGGTTTGGTGTAGCTTCAGTAACATACAAAATTAGAGAGTCATCTTAGTTGGTTTGGTCACATTAAACGTCGGCCATCTGATGATTTGATTAGGAGAGTAGATGTTTTAGATTCGACTTATGTTAAGAAAGACTGAGGTAGAGCTAGGAAGACTTGGGCTTATTGTATAAATGATGATCTTAATTTATTAGAACTACACAAACATATGACACTAAATAGGAAACAATGGAGAAAAAGGATTCATGTAGCGGACCCCATGTAGTTGGATTAAGGCTTTGCTGTTTTTGTTGTTTGATTTATTTTTAACTGTATCAACAAAACCTTAATATTTTTCTTTTTTTACTTAGCAGAAATTGTATCCATCATACTTTGATAAGCGATAAATACATTTTTAAGCTCATATGACATAACATTTTAACAAAATACTCCCTCCTAAATACTAAACAAGGTATTCTCGACATTTAAAAGTTGCAAAGAGTTATTTTTTGATCCGGTGATATACGAAAAAGATATATAGGAAATTTATAATCGAATGGCCAAGCGGCGTGTCTCGACCAATCCGTCAAGTCACTTGTAAATAGTAGTTTTCCTTTGGGTTAGTCGAGTTGAGACTGATAGAGTCGACACACATGCGCCATTTGCTGTTAGACTTTCGAACCATGACAAAGTTTGTTTCCCAATTATGGTATTGCACCTCTTTGGTGTAGTCGATTTGCGACAACTTATGCACTTCTTCTCGGCTAGGCTTTGCCAACGTAAATGTTACCGATCTCATCCTTTGCTTGATGAATTACGTCATGATATTCACGAAGTGTGGTGATGAGCTCATCCCATGTGACCCGCATCAAAAATTAGGACCTGCAGATAACATGCATGGGATTGCTTCCAAGTACCCAGAACAATTTTTTACACTCATTTGTTTGAGAAATTTACTGATACGTGATAGGTCGAGACGATGGCTTTGAAGGTGTTGAGGAAGAGATGACCATCGATTTAATTGTAGGTCGCTGGAGAATTGACCGTGTTGAAACTGACCATTGCAGTTTTCACCCCAGATGATTAGCAAGGTTAACTCCCGATGTCTCTTTCTCACCTTATAAGCCATAGAGAGGCTTGGATGTTGCAGAAAGTTGTGCCCTTCTTAGGTTCATTTTATCAAAAACATAATTACATAAAATATTTACAAAACTCGCTATATGGATAATGATTCTACAAATTTGAAAACTGACAACAAGAGCAATGCCATAGTATCTTTATAGTTCCTTTACATGATGGTCTTCCTTTGTGAAAGTGATGGATGGATGGTGTACGATCTACTGTTGGGAAAAGGTGGCCATACAGTGCTCTTCTGATCGAGTCTCTTCAAGTTCGTTGATCAGAGGCTTTGACTCCTCTAAGGATAACCAAAACAACTTGTGCAACATGGATTATTTGGGCTCGAGCGCGTTCATGGCAGTCTCCTTTTACTAATTTTTTCTTTGCCTTCGAGTGATTGCTCTTGGAGCTACAAGCCTTCCAACTTTTCAACTTTTATTAATTCATCGATTAAGCTTTAAGATGTTGACATTCCTTCTGGTTGTGCTCATGATCTCTATGACAAACTCAATATTTTTTCGGGTCTCGAATGAATTCTCCTGCCTTCATCAATTGGGTTTTCGAAAGTAATTTTTATTTTGATTTCTACTACTTACACCATTGAGAATCCCAGTAAAGTTTGCTAGAAATCTTACGAGTCAGTGAGATCTCCGCTTTGGGTGGCGGTTCGCCTACATAATAGACCTCCCTTCTAGTGGTTGAACTCCTTGTTCCAACATGTGAGTTCTAACTGGGAATGGTTGGCGACGGCGCTTCTGAAATTTGTGTCTAGTTGTCAATCGTGGGTGGTGATTCTACTTTCACTTGGTTTCTCAAAAATTTCTCTTCAAGGGGTGCTTCCGTGACGCAATGCTCTTGAGAGGAATGAAGGCGAGTTATACTCTTCGACTGATATGTTGGTGCTAACGAGTTATAGCAAGTCGGTCAATATTTTTGGGTGCTATAGTCCAAGCGCATAGAGGAAAGGATTTTCCATCTGCCCCTGAGCTAAGGCAACTTAGGTGACAGTAGCTTTTACATTGCGCAGTTCAACATCTTCTTCAGAAAATGGGTCATAAAATTGCTTAGGTTTCTCCATGTTTTGGCATAATTGTAGTAGCGCCTGTGGACTTATGAGATTATTGCACAGCAACGAAAAGAGTTACAAACATCCTTTTGAACATTGTAAATGAGGTGATTACTCATAATGACTAGGGCTGTCAAAACGGTTTGTTGTTCGCGAACAGCTAATGTCCCGCTCGTTAAGAAGCTCACGTTCAATTCGTTCGCTAAGTCTTGTGCTCGATTTATAAACAAGCTGAGAATGTAAAACGATTTGTCCGTTCGTGTTTAATTTTGCTTGAAATACTAATAATCAATTATATATATATATATATATATATATATATATATTAATGAGTAGTATTTTTAAAAAATTTAATTTATTTATAATCAATTAAAATTATTAATTAAAAATATAGAATAAAAATATAATAATATTTAAAAGAAGTTTTAATATAAACAATAAGAGTTAAATCTTGCCCACCTCTTAATATCTTACGACTTCGTGGTTAGGGTTTTCAAACTCACTCATTGCTCGCGAACAACTTGTTTTCGGCTCGCTGAGCAAATGAGTCGAGCACGAACACACTTTTTGTGTTCGAAATATAAACGAGGCGAACACGAATAGTGGTATTTTTTAACAAGCTGAACACGAGCTGAGCCTGAGCTGGCTTGTGTTTGTCTCATTTATACCCCTAATAATGATAAGTTATTGAACCATTAGAGAGAGGACTCTTTAAGGGTCATAAAAAAATAGTCAACATTTCACAGTGTCGTTTATTCTTAGCAAGCACACAATAGCTTCAAATGAGGCGATGTGGTTGGAAGGATCCGACCGCCGTCGATAGGATTCCATGTTTGGTCTCTTGAAGCGTTCAAGAGGCATCACCTCAAAGATTTTTGGAGAAGGCATTCTTGAGCTGACATAGTTATGTCATCTGTACGCGCCTTCACTTGCTACAGTCTAATGGAGCCAACCCCGATGCCAGGTTAGTGTGTCATCTTTTTTACCTACAACTGGAGAAAGGGCTCTCCTGGCGTTGGCATTGGGTTCACCACTCTGGCGTGGAGGAGCTGATAGCTGAGGGTGTAACACAGTTACTTGAGCAAGAGTTCTTCTGATCCTTTCAATTATTTGTTTGTTGAGTTCATTGATTTGTTGGGCGACAAATTCCTTAGTGTAGTCTATGTTGCTTGTGACATATCTTTGTGCGATTCTTTTTTTTGTTTGTGATATGATCTATGCTTGCTCATTTTTTCTGGAGATTAAATCCTCTTTTGTCCTTGAATCACACCCAAGGAATAATGCGTAGGCATAGAAAGAAAATGAGGGGGAGAAGGCGAGAGTTATTAACACTTGAGTAAGCGAGCTAGATGTCAACAATTAGAGGTTTATGGGTTCAAATTGTTAAATTTGTTTTACAATTAATACCCCCTTTCTAGAAGAATGGACTCCTCCAAAAAGACCAAAATAAACCTGTATTTTATCTTGAATTCTATTGGTATATAACTATATTTCTGGTTTTTATCATCATAAAAGTTTAGTTCTTATCTTAGATTTTCTCTTAGTAGTTAACGTGATATCACAAATTGGCTAAGACTCTATACCTTTAAGAATATTTGTATATGGCACTTTGGTACGTACCCTCGATAGTCAACCTTTTGTGCTCGCCTTTTAATACCCATCCTTTAGTACTTGATCTTCAACTTCTAGTTGAACCTTTGTCTGACCATTCTCATTCTAGATTCTTTCCCTTAAACGTTTGCTCCGGCTGGGGCGAGAAAGGTTAAAGGTTATTCGTACCTTGAGTAACTTCTCTTGGGTATATAAGTTTGTTATTCAGGAACACCATAAATGAGCAAAATATGCATGATGCTCTTTTTTATTTTAAAAGATGAAAGTTGTAGATTATCATAATGAAATAGTTATAAAATTATGAATTTTTTCATAAATATAATGTAAAGGAATAACATGAGCAAGCTTTTTTAATATCACTGAAATGTTTGCAGTTCATAACAAAAAAAGTCAATTTTAGTATGAAGTTGAAAATTAGAATTGGAAGATTTACATTGTATGTTCTACATTTATACCTTAAATTGATTCACTTCTTTTGTGGGTGTTTAAGGATATTACACACTTTTTTCCGAGGATGTAATGATGATCGAGTTGGACTTGTAGGCCACAAAGTAGAATTCGTATCTTTATCATCTTAATTTCTAAAACTCTTTCTAAAAGGGTACGAGCTTAGGAAGGTGTGGGAAAGAGAGAGAGAAGCTTTAAATTTTATATTTTCCAAAAATGTTAGAGAATGCTTTTTATTTTGCTTATTATAAAGGATGTTATGAAGTCTCAAATAATAGAAGGTTTAATCCTATGGTGGGTACATTCTATTAAAAGTGAACTTGATAAAATTTGTCCATATTCATTGATTAATTGGCCACAAATTGCACTTAAATTGTTGGTTATGGCCACTTAAATTTTCTATCTATTTTTGTGTTAGGTTACTATGCCTTCAATAAACATGCTCATAATCTAACTAGTAAGTAAAGAAGTGATCAATTAAGCCTTTTTTAATCAAATAAGCCCTTTAACAATATGATAGTATTCTAGAAATATTCCCCCATTCAATTTTGGATTTAGCATGAAATAAGTTCATGTTTTGTTGAAAAATACAAAAAATAAGAACTTCAAAATAAGTTTGCATGAGGGAAAGCTTGTTGGAGTGACTTTCACAATGCTCACATCATGCCAACATACTGTCGGCCGCTTAAAGCTTTAAAATTTAATTTAATATATATGTATATTGATTTTTTAAAATAAAACTTTAAATTTTAAAATATGAGAATGGATGAATCTCATTCGTTTAGCAGTTTAAATGAACAAGCGTAATATCGCAAGTACCGCATCTATTCCGAAAAATAGACACCCTACTTGACGATATCGCTTGATCAAATAAACTACAGAATTCATGACATCCGTTCTGCTCGCGAACCTTTATGTGGATCGATAAATTCCCTATTTAATACAAAGAGATTAAACGGCGTTTTTATTATCTCGTGTCTTTAAAAGCTCCTATTGATGCAATGCTCTATTGTCAATTACTCCTCAAATGACCTAAGTCACCCGAGAGAACTCTCGATTTAGATCGGGGGTTTCTATCTTCATGAAATCGAAAGCGTAGGGTTTTCAACGAAGTGTGGTAATAGGAAATCCAATAGGTGAAAGGCGCAATGTGAAACAGTTATTTCCAGAGTCAAAGGAAAGAGAGGTAGGGGACGTCACAGATCTCGAGGAGAACCTCGATGACTTCCCAGGCTATCCTAATGTTGGGCTTTAAATTTTTGAAATGAATTTATTTTAGTTTCAATTTTGTCAATTAATTATAGAAATTACATTTACATAATCACATGATTATGCAAATAACCTGAAAGATGGGAGGATTTATGTCGTACCAGACGACAACCTCGGAATCCTAAGCGAGTTAGGGCTTATATTGCACCGCAAGGCTATGCATGTGCCTAAAAGAATAGGTGAGGATTTATGTCGACTAGTGCGGACTACTCGAAGTCACATGGCATTGTTATTTAGACTAGGAATGGTTTTCTTGATGTCGACACGAGGTTTCATTGTTGAAGATGGCCAGTCTTCGCACCGTGCTCCAAGCTCACGCGTCGTAGCAAGATCGCAGTTTAAATTTAAGTTTTAAGTTAAAGTGGACATGCAAATTATTTTATTTCATTTTTGTTATCATTTTTATTGCAAGAGTGAGTGTGTGTGACAGTGACAGGTGTAGTAAAAGAAAGCAGTAAATAGGTAAGCAGGAGCATGCTATAGTAAACAACAGGAAGCACGTATCACAAGCAGGTTATACTAAACAGGTATGCTACAGTAAACATGCTATGCTAAACAGGAGTAGGCACTAAGAAGAGTAAAGCATGCTATGCCAACAGGTATGTACGCTGAAAAAGTAAAACATGCTATATCTTGCAGGAGCGAGATCTTGGAAAAGTAAAACATGCTACGCAGAGAAAAGAAAGAAGTAGAAAAATCGTCACGAGTGTACCGTAGGCGATGATTACTCGTGGTGTATCGTTACCTGTTTGTTGTTTTCATTTTATTGCTTTCCTACAGAAAAAGGCATTAGCACAAGAAAAGAGCAAGAGAAAACGTAGTAGGAAAGACCTAACTAAGTAGGGGTACCACCGTACGTGCAAGAGAAGCGAAGTGCAAAAACCCGGCGGTAAATCAAAAAGAAAGACGACAGGAGAAGAAAGCAAATCACAAAAGAAAACAAAGAAAATCAAAAAATAAAGAAAAGAGCCTTCGTGGAAAACCTCGAATAAAATCACGAACGAAAACAAAACAAATTCGTAGCGAAAACCGCAAAAGCACTGAAAGAGACTCATGCGATGTCACGCTAAACTCACGGCGAACCGTAAGAAAGCCATGGGGCATCAGGAAAAGAACCCGTAAGCGCGGTGGTGTTAAGGACTCGTAGTCTGTTATATGTCCCACCTTAGGTGTTGACTACTAGACCGACTTTACTGCAGGCGTGCTCTAACCCGACTCGAGTAGTAAGTGGACCAGTGACTAGAATTTTCACACATTTCATTTTGGGTTTGCATGCAAGTAAAAAGTCATAGGTAGGTAGACTGTTTCGTGGTGGAGGTAATTTTGTATTTTTCAAATGTATGTATTTTTGTTTTAAAATATTTTTAGTCATGGGTCGACTACTC
Organism: Papilionanthe hookeriana x Papilionanthe teres; assembly: GCA_022702705.1. Taxonomy (NCBI): domain Eukaryota; kingdom Viridiplantae; phylum Streptophyta; class Magnoliopsida; order Asparagales; family Orchidaceae; genus Papilionanthe; species Papilionanthe hookeriana x Papilionanthe teres. The sequence continues at coordinate 54,974,458 of CM040437.1, forward strand.
AATCGGACTAGGACTGCTAACATCTTTAGATAGTAGGCAGTAGAAACCACAGGACGGGCGAATAGTGTCGTAAGTTCGTGCTCTACCCTCTCCAGGGTCTCTGAGTCAGGCAGCACCATTATATGATTCTCACGTAACCTTCCCTATGCAATGTCATCAATGTCCCCATCGCACTTACGCGCTGCTTGATGGCCCCACAAATAGCTAAAAGGAGCTATATGTGCACACCTACACGTCCTCGTAGAGTGCGGACATCGAGCCAGAAACAAGGAGAAAAACGAGGACGAGGAACAAGGAAAGAAAGAGGAGAAAGCAGTCCACCTAACAAAATCTTCGAAAAAGAAGTGAACTGATTTCCAATAATAATCAAAACAAGTAAGTCATCCCGGACTCCCCGACTGCCCTTACACATCCTATGAAAAGAACCTAAAGGCACATCGGCGCTCTCGGAGAGGACAAGGACTAGACCCCTAGAGAAAACAATCCCTTTTCCCAAACGACAGCTGTAAAAGCATGAAAACGGACATAAAGATACTGACCAAGCCCCTAGACTCTAGGCCACTGCTCGGGGTCTCTCCAAACTCCAAATACCCGCATTAATTTTCAATTCTCGAAACACGGACTCCCCGGTATGTTCACCTACGGGCTCGGGATTCAAGCTATAGCAATAGGAGAATCGATGAACTTCCAATACATAAGAAAGTGAATGGACAAGCCATAAGCCAACAAACTAGCATCAATTCCACCAAATGAAACCTTTAAGGAGTATGTCAAGTGTCGAGCTCAATATATTTCCCGCAAGTAGATCAGGAGACACTTCCAAATTCATTAAATCAATTTCATAGACAAGTATAGCAAGAAGCAATTCCATTACCACATCAATCACCTCACCAAGGCTCTCGGCCAAGGCTACAAACAGGAGAAAAGGGCTCACGGCCAAGGTTACAACAAAGGAGCAGCAAGAAGTAAAGCCTCCCAAAATCCAAATCACCGCAATGAGGCTCACGGCCAAGCCCCAACAAACCTTCCACATTAGTCTGAATTCATCACAAGTGTATAGGAATAAATCCAATAAATCACTAAAGAATTCAACCCACCTATAGCTTAAACGAAGCACAAACCCGAGCCCAATAGAGACCCAAACCCGAGCCATTTAAAGGATGCACTGGGGAGGCTGTAGGAACAGCAGGAACCAAAACCGAGCCCCAACATACTGTGTGGACAGCTGCTAGGCAGCAACAAAACAAAGCAACAAAAGGGCCCCCAATTCAAATGCCAAAGGAGACGGGAACAACAAAACAGAAGCAGCAAAAAGAAAAGAAGGCCCCTCCCAAATTCAAATGCCATAGAGGGGAACGGCTGCAGGATCAGAAAAAACACAAAGCCAAAAGCAGTCCCCAAATTCAAATGCCAAAGGGACAGCTGCAGGAGCAGCAAGAACACAAAACCGAGCCAGTTTAGGCCCCAACCCGAGCCAGTATATGACTAGGATCAAGCCCAGCACCAAGCTAATGAAAAGAATCAAAATCGAGCCGCTAAAGGGCTTAAACCGGGCCACCACGTGGCTGCAATCAAACCCAGATCCAAACCAGCAAAAGGAAACAATAAAAAAAATGAGCCCCAACAATGCTAAGGCAACAGCTGTTAGGCAGCAGCAAACAAAAACAAAACAGTCCCCATTTCAAGTGCTAAAGGGGATAGCCATAATACATAAAAAACAAGCTCTCAGTTAGGGGCTAAACAAGCAAAACCGAGCCCCTCAAATGAAGCCAAAATGAATCCTTTAAAGCCTTAAAACAAGGGGGCAGCAATTATACATCAAGAAAGGAGCTATCGGGTAGAGCTAAAATGAGCCAAACGAGATTTCACAAAACCCCCAAAATCCACCCCAATGTAAGGATGAACCCAAGCCACTAAACTGAGCATGAAGCTAAAGCAAAACATCTCCATATATTTAACATAACAATGTATAGAGCCACCATATATTCAGCATGAGAACAAACATAGAGCTCCTCAAAGTAAAGTGAAATTTCTTCCTAGCATGCCATCTTGATAAGGAAAACCATGAGGAGCAAAAGACAAGCTCCACACATGCATATCAAAAGCTAAATGAAATCCTCCATGATTTATGCTCGAAAGAAAGTAAGAAGAGGGGCTTAGAATGCACACCCCAACATGCTAATAAAAGAGGCTGATGCCTTGCCTCAAAACACATCTTCCATGCCTTAGATAGTAGAAAAGAGAGGGAGGAGAGCTCACAATACAACCCATCTCACTTCCCTAAGCAAATCACCAACATTTCATATAGAACATACTCAAAATCTCTACTCCTACTCATGCTTTAATCAATAAAGTACTCTCAAACATCCATATGAGTCCATACTAGCATGCCACTATGTAAAAGAAGTAAGAAAACACCATTTCAAGCAATCAAGCAAGCCATTTCATAACACATAAACATCCAGCCATGACTGTAGCAGGTAATGCCGAACCAAAAGCAAGGCCACGAATACCCTGGGCCAAACCGAGGAAGAGAAAGACGAGAGAAGGCATACAAGGTAGGTTAGAATGCACCATAGGAGCAAAGAAAGCAGCTCCACAACACCTCCCCAAGCTCACGCACACACGCACAGAAGCTCGAACAGGGGAATGGGAGAAGAGTAAGAGGAGAAGGAATATCCAAGTCCAGGGCATCCAACCTCAAATCCTCCCCAAAATGGGGTTTAAATAGTAAAAGAGAGGAGAAGGGGCCAGCTGAACTCACCCAGGGCCACCCAAGCTCACCCACACACACACCCGACGTCAACAACATGGTAGCCGTGCCGCCTTATCGCAGGAGGTGACACAACCTGGAGAGAATAGAGAGGAGAAGAAGAAAGGAAGCCTGGGAAAGGGAAGAAACTTCCCCCATTTGTGATAAACAATCAGTGGCGCAGTTCCTCGAGCACCGAAGAGGAAGGTTCAATGCGTCGAGCAGGAGGGGTTCGGGCAGAGCTTGTATGGAACGTCACTTCCTCTCGCGCGAAGAGGAGGTCAAGGTACAGCGGGACAAGACGGGACGAAGACAGCTAGCTCGTCGAGCCACATTAGAGCAACGGTGCACCCTCCCGCGAGAGAAGGAAGAAGAAAGGCGCGGGATGAGCCAGAGAGGGTGTGGGGAAGAGTGAAACAGGTAAGGAGTTTTAAGAAAAATAAAAAAAGAATCTTAATTTATTAATTTTATTTTGTTTAAATGCGTCGAACCCGGGGCAATTTGCTCGTGCACGGAACCTTGGCAAAATATATATCTTTCCCTAGCAAATTCGACGTTCCGGACGCAACGGCGCAGTCCGTTTCGCGATCCGAGGTCGTTTGGGCAACTTCGACGTCGATCGGGCTGAAAGTGTCACATTTCGACCCCTCTGAAATTCTGACTTGGTGTCGATCGTCTCGGCATCCTGACTTTGACTTTAATCCGTCACGGAGAGTTGAAAGCGTCGAGGCCGCAAAATGAAGAATTTGTAGCGCGTGGTACAAGAAAACTCCGCACAGCGCTATCTCGAAGGTCCCAGGTGATCCTATATGAACTCAATTTGGACTCCTAATGTCAACTCCAACCTGCTATGAGTTAGAGGTACGGAATTTCGTCCGGGATTCTAAAAGAGTGACTAAGTGGCTTCGAGCAAACTAAAACGAGGTAGACCCATTGCTAAGAATCTAAGATTATCGGGGAAGCTCCTAAAGCTAGAACCCTAAATCCTAGAAGGAAAACTAAACCTCAACAAAAGTGAGGTCAACAAATGGACCCCCAATAGGTGTGGTGCGCCGGACAGGCACACCGCATGTATTGGTGTTGACCTAAAAGGATCAACAAACCAACACAAAGCTGCCTAAGTAAAGTACTCAGGACGGGACGTAGGATTGAAAAGGAGAAGAGAGTAGTTTCTACTAGGGAATTAAGAAGGGGAATTCTTAAATTAAGAGTTGCAACTTTAATTTTCAATCTTCAATTTTAAAATTTGGATTTGATTTACTTTGTTTTTCTTTCAACTTCAATTTCAATTTGATTTTGATTTTGATTTTGATTTTGATTTTGATTTTGATTTTGGATGAAAAATTTCAAATTTAAGGGAGATGAGAAAACCGGATTGAACGGAAAAGAAGAGTGAGAAAAGGAATCGGACGACCTTGCGCCAATCTCGGAATTTACGGAAAATTTATGGAATTTATGGAGATTATGCAAAATTATGGAAAATTTTTGGAGATTTATGGAATTTATGGAAAATTTATGGAATTTATGGAATTTATGGAAAATTTATGGAATTTATGAAATTTATGGAGATTTATGGAATTTATGGAAATTTATGGAAAATTTATGGAATTTATGGAATTTATGGAAAATTTATGGAGTTTATGGAAAATTTATGGAATTTATGAAAAATTTATGGAATTTATGGAATTTATGGAAATTTATGGAATTTATGGAAATTTATGGAGTTTTTATGGAGAGAGTTTGTGAAGATTTGTGCGGATTTGTGCAGGGAGTAAAGAAACTTAGGAAGCTTGTGAAGAGTACGCAGAATTCGCGGGAATTTGATCACGAGAGACGTGGAATTTGGATTTCACTTTAAATCTTGTCATTTTTCATTTTCCCTCTTTTTCTTTTCTTGATTTTAAGTTTTCTTGACATTGCAAATTTTGTTTCATTCTTTCGCATTTTTTACTTCATTTTGTTTTTTTTTAGCATATTTTTGTTCGTTGATTTTATTTCGTTCTTTGTTCGTTGTAATTTTGGACCAATGTATGGTCATGCGGCTTTTCATTCGTAGCGCAACTGGAAGTATATTCCAACACAAGTATCTGATTTACAGAAAAGAGAACATCTTCATTGATTCTGATTCAAAAATGCGGTACAACGATTTCTTGTTGAAAAGAACATCCAAAACATCCGCAGTACATCTGAAAGTAAACTGAAACGTCTTTTGTTGAGCGGAAAACTGGCACAAAACAGTAGACATCTGTTTCCTGAAGTCATCATGTGAACAAGCCAACCATCAGGCTACGCTCCGGAACAAAAGTCCCCTTACGTATGCCTAAAGGTACGCTTACATCACGATGGCGATGGACGGAGACCCTCCGAGCTGCGGGTCTGGCTCGTAATAGTACGGTGCTTTATCTATGTCCATCCTTCTGAAGGTGACTGAGACTCTTTCATATCTGAGTCCCGGGATGCAGTGCTTAGCTAGATCCGCTCCATTTCCTTTCAAGACTAGGACGGATCCGACTGGCGCGGAATCTTCACAGAACCTTTGAATTCTCCGGTTCAACGATCCGTATTTCTCTTCGAAGAGAATGTCGCTTTCGCTAAGAAGCGAGACGGTGCAGAAAGGCCAAACGAAATCGTGCTGGTCAATATGAGGCAGGATGCAGTCCCCCTCCTTATAGACATTTATAATGCAGCTGTTAGGGATACAGTCTGCAGGCAGCATGTGCCACTCCACCATTCTCTTGATCATTTTCTTAATTTCTGGTGGCATGTCGTCAACTTCATCGTACGGTAGAATTCCCGGGGGATTCCCTTGTCTGTCCTTTGTGAAATTGTAGCAGCAACCACACTGAATCGTGATCCTGCCCTTACCTCGTTTCCATTTTCTGGGCTCAGAGTATGTTTTCTCCTTCAGAAGGCCTGCCCTGCCTCGCTGCTGTAGATCGGACACGCAACGTAGAATTTCTTTCTGATCCCTTTTCGAGAAGACATTCGTGTACAACTCGAGTCCTTCCAAGATGTTAACGGCTTTATACTGTATTTCTTCATAGTGTTCAAATTCTTGCTTTCTGACTTTTCTGATCTTCACCATCACATAGTCCGGAATTATTTGTTGTCGCCTGGGCTGCACAAACTGTGGCACGTAAGGCTCTACACTGGGGTGTTCCCCATCTCTCCTTCTCAGAGAGGCAGCTGCGTAAGCCTCATATGTCCTAAACTCCTCCAGGTGAAGCACATGGCACTGTGGGCACTCCGAGAATGCTCCCACACGCGTCAGCTGTCTGGGAAAGTCTGTACTGCACCTCGGGCATCCTGTGAAAATTTCCTCGAGCGGTTCAACTGGCGGCACTAGCTCTGAGACGTACTCAGGCTCTGTCTCGGTGGCGGGCGAACTAGCTGATGTCTCTTTCATCTTGGGATTATAATCTTCTTCTTTAGAAATCGGCGGAAGCTCTGCGGCTATCCTTCTGACTTGTCTTCTCTCGAATGCTTCAATTTGACGGCGCTTTCAACGATAAGCATTCCTTTTTTGGGTATGTCTCAGTGGTGGGTCTGGAACTCGTCCTGTGTCAGCAGTGACTAGGTCATTCTCTGGTGTGGCGATCATTGACGGAATTCTTCTGTCTCCGGCTGTGAGGAGGTGCGAGTCGACAAAACCTCCAGTAGCACCCTGTCTTGACGTCTCCCCAACTTCTCGGTGACTGACTCGAACCACGGATTTCAAACTTGCAATCTCAGAGTGACGGACTAGCATCATGAGGGAATCCTCGTAGTCCACATTGACTTGTGAGAAATCCAAGTCAAGATTCACTAAACCGCCTTCCGGTGCTTTCTCTTCATCCAGCGCTAGATTTAGGCCGACTTTGAAGGCGAGAAGCAGCTTCTGACCCGTCATTCTCCTGCGAAAAACAGGGGACTTGTCAGCATGCTGAAATTCAAAAACGAACAAGAACAAAACAATTTATTATTAAGTGAATTATTTCATTAAATGTAGGAGCTTTATCTAATTTAACTTAGGAAATTTGGGATTTTAACAAAGGTAATATTTTTTTTAACACATTTTAATTTGTGGAGATTCATTTTATTTCATCAAAATTTTATTATTACAAATTTTTCTTAAAACCCAGTCATAGACATTGACCATAAAGCTATTCCTAGGAACTAGTGTCGTCCTTATAGCTCGTTCTTCGGCACATCACGTCGCGTAGTATTTCTTTATGTATCGTCCATTAATCGAACACGTAGGTCTTCCTGCTCAGGAATCCGCCAATCGGTACGATCCTCCGAATAGAACTTTCTCCACCACAAAATGGTCCTTCCCGTGGTCGGTTCGAACTTTACGCTTCATCTTGCGGTGTGCAAGAATAGGTCTTCTAAGAACAAGGACGAGATCACCAACTTTGAACGACCTCGGGCGTACCAACTTGTCGTGGGCTTGAATCATCTTTGCTTGATATAGTTCCAGGCTCTGTTGCGCGAGCAATCTTCTTCCCTCGAGACTTTCTAGCTCTTCAAGTCGAAGCTTGGCGTTGTCCTCTGTCGTAATCTTGTTGGCGACGGCGATTCTGAGCGAAGGTAACTGGACTTCTAACGGAAGAACGACCTCGGACCCATACACGAGAGCGTACGGCGTAGACTGTGTCGGCGTTCTAACTGTCATCCTGTATGCCGACAAGGCTTCTAGCAGTTTCTCGTGCCACTGTCGCTTGTTAATTTCAAGTGTCTTCTTTAAAATCTGTACCAAAGTCTTGTTGAATGCTTCCGCTAAGCCATTTGCCCTGGGGTAATAGATTGTAGAGTATCTCCAATCTATTCCGTGTCGTCTGACGAAATTGTTGATCTTTGTGCTCTTGAAGGCGGACCCATTATCGGAGATAATTCTGCGCGGAACACAAAAACGGTAGACAACCTGATTTCTGAAAAACTGGAGAACGTGCTGAGCTGTAACCTCTCGTAACGGCACCGCCTCTGCCCACTTGGAGAAGGAATCCATAGCTGCGAGAATAAATCGGTGTCCTTTAGAAGACGGAGGATCTATCGGACCCACTATATCCGTGCCCCAACACTCGAATGGACACGACACGACCTTTGGATGTAGCACATTCGGAGGTTGGTGCAAGACCACTCTGTGCACCTGGCACTAGTGACACCTCTTCGCTGTTTCCATGCAGTCGGACATCTTTGCTGGCCAATAATATCCGAGCCTCTTGATCTCCATCTTCATTTTGGGCCCTGACTGGTGAGCACCACATAATCCGGCGTGAACTTCTTTGACGATACTCTGCGCTTCTGCTCTGCTCAGACATCTTAACCACATCTGATCGAAGGACCTTCTGTACAGAACATTGTCGATTAAAGCATATGACATTGACCTTTTCTGAATCTGATGCGCTACTGACTTATCCTCTGGCAACGTTCCTGTCTGTAAGTAGTCGACGAACGGGCCGGCGCCAATCCCCTGTATCTTCGGCAATTGCAGCTATCATTTCCTCTTTTCCCGAACTTATGCAGAACTATCGAGGTCGATCCGGGACAAAACCCGACGTCCTCGTACGGCGGATGTCAACCAAATCCTTCCGGTGGACATGCCGATTCCTTAGCGAGTTTAACTAAAGCGTCCGCGTGGGCATTGTCCGCTCGAGGAACTCTGTAGAACACCACACTGGGAATCTGTTCCAATAACTTCATTGCATACTTGTGATATTCTGCTAGCCTTGGCTTTAGAATCTTATACTGTCGGACTACTTGCTGAATAACAAGCTGAGAGTCACCATGGATGGCGATGTCCGTTATGTCCATTAAAATTGCCAACTCTAATCCTGTGATTAGCGCTTCATACTCTGCTTCATTGTTGGTGCACGGCTCTGTCAGATTATAGGAGAATCTCAGCATTCCCTGATCCGGTGTAATGAAGATCAAACCAATTCCTGCTTTGCCGGGTATCACTGTTCCCGATCCTTTATCTCTTCTGGCTGATGACGCTCCATCGAAGTACATTTCCCAACGTTGAGCGTTGGGGTCTTCCACTTGCATTATATGTTCGTCTGGTAGATCGTCGTTGAGAGGGGACCCAGTTGGTAGTGGGTGCGCTGCAAGAAAGTATGCAAGAATCTGTCATTTGATAGCGCGAAGAGGTACGAATGTTATATCAAATTGCAATAATATCATCGACCACCTTGCTAAACGTCCGGAAAGTGTTGGTCGGGTCATCAAATATTGCAATGGATTAACTTTCGAAATCAGGTTGACCTTATGAGACAACATGTAATGTCTAAGCTTCTGAGCGGAGAAAATTAAAGCTAGACAATGCTTCTCAATAGGAGGATACTTTACCTCCGCAGGTATTAGACGTCGACTCAGGTAGTAGAGTGCGTTTTCCTTACCCTCATCATTGACTTGAGCAAGTAAGAGCCCGGTGAGTCGTCATAGCCGCTGTATAAAGTATCAACGGTCTACCCGGGATAGGGGCTGCTAAGACAGGCGGTGTTGTCAGGTACTTCTTAATATCTTCGAAAGCCCGTTGGCACGGCTCTCCCCAAACGAACTTAGCATCCTTTCGAATTAAATTCGAAAAAGGTTGACACCTTCCTGACAGATTAGAAATAAAGCGTCTTAAATATGCCAACTTCCCTTGAAAAGATCGTAATTGTTTCAAGGCCTTGGGAGGAGGCATTTCTAATATCGCTTTAATCTTCTACGGATCAATTTCGATTCTCGATGACGGACAACGAATCCTAGAAATTTCTCGGAAATACTCGTCGATGCGCACTTTAAGGGATTCATCTTAAGATTAAATTACCGTAATCGTTCAAACACAATCCTCAAGTCATACAAATGGTTCTCCTTTACTTTGCTCTTGCTGACCAGGTCGTCCACGTAACATTCAACTTGGTTGTGGATGAGGTCATCGAAAATCTTGGTCATCGCTCGCTGGTAAGTAGCTCCAGCGTTCTTCAAACCAAATGACATTACTCGTGTAGCGATAGCATCCCGATCGGAGTTCGAAGTGCGCAAGCGTTGCATCCTCCTAGAGCCATCTTGATCCGGTTATAACCTGACGATCCATCCATGAAAGAGAAAACTTCGTGTTACGATGCGATGTCCACCATCAATTCTGGTATTGGCAACAGAAATTTGTCCTTCGGGCATGCTTTATTCAAGTCTCTGAAGTCGACACACAGGGGAAATTTGGGCTGAATTTCAGTGAGGCTCAATTACTCAATGCTGGGAGAAGGGTTTGGAATGATTTTAGCAGAGTTTTGGTAAGGTTTTTTTAGCACCTTCTTTGGCCGAGAGGGAGTGGGGTTTAAACAGACATGGCTGGAGGGCTTCCCAGGGAGGTTTGGTGGCTGGGATCTGCTGCCTAGGCCAAGGGAAGAACAGCCGCAACAGCCATTGGCCATGGGACAGCTCAGCAGGTGAGTTTTAAATTTTTGAATCAAATGGGTGCTCTCGGCCTGGTGTTTTCCGGCGGCAGTGGTGGCTAGCCGGCCAGGCATGGGTCACCCTCAGGGTCAGGGAGGTCAGGGCTTGATGTTTGTGAGCTCAATTGGCTTTGGACATATGTAAAGGGGGTTTTAATTAAGTGGAAAAGGGGAAGGGTTATTTTGGGCTTGGTTTGGTCAACTCATGCAAATGGGTTGGGTTCACCCTCCCATGACCTGGTTTTGGGCTGAGGGAATCAGTTGGGTCAGCTGGTTTTATGTGGAGAGGTCTCCATCCATGAATATTTGGATTAATCATGGGTTAAGGTGAAGCATGGGTAGGGTTAATGACTTTTATGGAGTGCTTAAAGGCCTTCCTCCTCTTGCCATAAATGATATGGTGATGTGTAAAGTGGCCCCCAAGGCTTGCATATGGCTTGTGCATGGCTTCATGGCTCCATTTGGCTTGGGGCAAAGCTTAGTCAATTTCATGGAAATGGGTTTTTGGGATTTTGATGGATTTATGAGGATTGTCATGAGGCTTGATTTGGAATGGTTTAATGATTAATTTGAAACTTATGGAAGATTTTAATTGAATGTATTATGAAGAGGAATGTCATATGGGCCTTGATTGAAAATTTGGGCCTTTTTTAAATTTGGTGAAGATGGGCTTTTAAAATGCTTTAAAGAAGTGGGCCTTTAGGTTTTAAAACAAATTCATGAATGAAAATTTGGTGAAGGGTTGTGTCAAATAAATGTTGCATTTAGTTTAGGAATGTTCCATGAGTGATTTGGAACAAGTTTGGGGTGATTTTGAGTTGAATTAGGTTTAATTTGGGTCTTTTTGGTAATGGGGCTAAAGTGGGTCAAATTGGGCTAACTTGGGCCAATGTTGGGCTAATGTTGGTTTTGATGTAAAATTAATGTTGGAAAATGTTAATGGAGATTTAACAAAGAGTTTTTAATTTTTTTTGGGTCTTGGTTTTAAGATTTGGGCTTGTTTGGGTTTATGATTGGTTTAGGCCAATTTAGGGAATACTAGCTTAAGTTAAGCTTGGGTGAAGTTTGGGTTCAAATTTGGGGCAACTCAAGTTAGTGTTTGGTTTGTGGGGATGTTGGGAAAGTTTTAGAAAAGAATTGGGGCTAATTGGAGTTGAGTTGGGTTGGTTTGGACTAAGTTTAGGTCATGGGCCAAAATTGGGCTTTAAGCTTCAAATTGAAATTGGATCCACATGTTGGTAAAATTGGGTTTGGATTGGTTTAAATTGATATTGTAGATATTTAATTGAAGTTTAGAATTGAATTGGATCAAAATTGAGGTCAATTGGAGTGACTTGGTTAGACATTGGGTCCACTTAAGTTTAAAAAGGGTTCAAATTAGGAATTTTAGTAAAAGTGGGCTAAATTGAAAAACTTGGCCTATGGTGTAGTTAAACAAAATGAAATTAAGAATATTTGGGATTTTCTGGAATTTTTTGGGAATTTTTGAAATTTTTGAATTTTTTGGGTTAAAAGAGTATTTTGGGTATTTGGAGGTTATTGGGAGGTATTGGGGTATTTTGGTAGATTTAAAAGGTGGGGATTGTTTTGAAATGATTTTTAGGAATTTTGGGAATTTAGGTAATTTTTGGAAATTTTGCAAATTTTGGGCAATTTCAAGGGCATTTGATAGGTTTTGTGGGTTCAGGGCCCCGGGGGTCAAAAATTGAAATTTGGGAAAAATGAAGATTGATCAGGTGTGAGTAAAATGAAACCATTTTGGTTGAGCCATGAAGCCATGCTAAGCTCACAAGAGCCATGAGAGGACTCATTTAGGCACTCGACGTGTTGTTCTAACCCTCGTAGCTGAGCAGGGGTTGAGGATTCCATCCGTATGAGTTACCTACGTAGTCGGGAGGCTAAGTTGGGTAAGAGAGGTTTTAGGGTTTAGAATGTGTGTGAGAGTGTGGTGTGTGTGCGAGTCAGTTATCCATCAGGCCAGGAGCCAGCCCGGGGTTGTCTAAGGGCGAAAGAAGTCACATAGGGAACTCATCCTTTAAACCTCTACATATTGATTTTAACCCTCTAAGTGGTTTGTGGGTTTACAATCAGACATGTGGGGTTTGAAGGGAGTCAAGAAGTGTTTGAATTTCTAATTGATGAGTCCCATTTCTAGTCCTCTCGGATAGTCAAAGGAAAACATATGATTAGATCCTAAGTACTAAGGAGAGAGATCAGACCTCACCAAAAATGAGGTTAACACTAGCCAAACCTAAATCCAACTTAACCCATAGTTACCCAAATTAACCAAATCACCAAAATCCATCAAATTCACTTCCCAAATCAATTCAAATTCACTCCAAACCTTTTCCATAAGCTTTGTGACAATAATTTAAGACATTTTGATCAATCAATTTGATCCAAATCAAACCCAAACTAAAGCTAGCCCAACCTAAACTTAAATCAATCCATATGAACACATGATCCAAATTAAACCTAACCAAACCAAATTTGATCAAACCAACCCCTTGGCAGCTAACCATAGACGTCCTAAGGTGGGTTTGACCTGACCCAGCCCATGCCCCAAGAGCCATGGACCAATGGTCCACCACTTGGGACCATTGGGTTTAGCCACTTGGCTAAGGCTAAGCCCATCCTTTAACTCACCTTAAGCGAAGCTCCTACCGAAATTAATTAGACTAAACTCCTCCCACTCCTACTCGGGCTACTGCTGACCCGTACGGCATTCTGGAACGAGCATGCCTGAGCGTCCCCCATGGGCATAAAATTCAAAATTGGAGCTTAGCAGTGAGCAATTCCCTCACCCGGCCACGGCTGCTCGGCCCCTCACCACTAGCGGCCCGAGGCACTCATTGCACGACCACAGAGCTCCCCTCTCCGACCATGGCTATAAAATGCCCCCCTCTCAGCCAAGTTTCAGGTGCTAAAATTTTCCTCACAAAACTCCCTCAAATTGCTCCCAGACCTCTTCCCAGCCAAAAGAAGAAGATCCCCATTGTCCTCCACGATGCTGAATCCCCCTAAGCGAGGCTCGATTTCTCGGTTAAAATTCGGAGCGGAAACGGAGACATCCCCAGAAGCTCCACCAAAATCAAATTAACTGCACCCACACCATCCCCACACCAACAGAACAAGTTCCCTAGTGAATGCCCCCTCACCAGGCCACCCAGTTATTCTATCGGCCAGAGTTCCAAATCGGGCTCGGATGAACTCAGGTCTAGGCAATTCACCACAACCAGGGGCTCAATCCACTGGAAGCACGGAACTCCGACGGATACGTTGAGCATCTCCGATTGAGGCCTCACCTCTCGGAGCAAAGGTATTGAACTTTCCTTCCTCCACTAGCTTCCGGCGATTCTCCATTTTGTTTGGCTTGATTTCGATGCATGTTAGCGTATGGATAGCTTCGTTTAGGCTAGAACGAGCATGTAGAAACAAACACACTTCGATTTGGTTGAGTATAGGCTGAGATCTTATGGTTTTAGTGTGGACGGCTCTCAGGTTGAACCAGATGGGGACGATGACCAGCCACAGTTGGATGGCGCGTGTATCGAATGAACGGCGAAGATCGAGCTGGACAGAACCACGGAACGAAAAGAGCGCGCTGACTCAGATGGTGGCACCGAACGGGGAGACGACGCGTATGACTTCGGAGCCATTTAGGTTGAGGTGGCGCCGCATTGGAAAAGTAGGAAATTATGTTTATTTCTATTTATTTAAATTATAGAAACTTTAAAAATGCATAATTTTGAATAGAAAAATCCAAAAATTAAGAGAAAAATACGCTCTTGCTCAGTGAATAGAGGAGAATAATGTAGAAAAAGAATTGAGTTATTTTGTTGAGTCTTTAATTTTTAATTAATCAAACACTATTCTGAGTATTTTAATTCTCCATTAGCATGCATAATTCACCATGACATGAGACCGTAAGGCTTTTGTAGGCTCTGATCTTTGGAATATTCCTTGAATTTTCCAAGGCTAGAGGATATGTCTATGGGAAATTATCTATTTTCTAAGTTCAAAGGCATTTTCTTGAAAAATTAATTATAAAAATTAACATGTTGTTCATAAAAATCTAGAAAATTTAGGGGAAGTATCTCTTGATAAGAGGACCCTAGGAAAATTATGGCTTGATCTAATTCATTAAAAATGACCTTATTTTGGCCAAATATTCAAAACTAAAATTAAATTAATTTGGAACAACTACACATCAAAATGACATGAAATCAATTCTCCACTTTGATCTTTAAGAATCGAAGACCACACATAAAAATTTCAAGTCGATTGAACATAATTTAACCCACTAAATGAATTATTCAAGTTACATGGCTATATTTGAAATTAAAAAAAATCATAAAACCCGAAAATATAACTAAAAATTCACCAAATCACTTTGTAACGCTCTCTACAGATTAGAGGAGTAAGAAAATTAAAGTTGAATTTTCCAAAATTTTCGTTTTCAAAGCTATTTTTGCGATTTTAATAATAAAAAAATTATAAAAATCGTAAAAATATTAAAATTCATAAAAATGTCATATGTAGTCTCATAATCACATAGGCAACTAACCAAATATTTTTCAAAAGTCATACTAGTAAAGATATTGAATTTTCGAAGGCTTAAGGGTAATTTTTAACATTAAAAAATGAATTTTCAATCCTTTCACTAAAATAATTCTAAAAATTCAAAGAAAAATAAAAAAAATTTAAAATTTACTTTTCGAGTTCTCGACATGTAGAGATTTAGGAAAAAATACAAAGCACTGTTATTCTAACTTTAATTTTATTTTATAATTAATTAATACCAAAAACTCGAAAATAATTATAATAAATAAAATAAAATTCCAAAAAATCGCACAAAATTGGTCCAAAGTAATTCAGCTAGTTAGTAAAAATCACACGTAATTTTACACGATGACGAAAGCTTCATCTTGAGTCGTATTTGTTGAATTTTTTTAAAAATCCATCTATTTTTCAATTAAAGTAATTATATAAACTAAATTTAAAATGAAAAATTCACATTTTCTCCTCGATGCTTAATTGACGTATGAGTGAGATGGCATGATAATTTTAATTCATTTGAACTGATGTAATGAATTATGAGATGAATAAGCACTAGAGAGGCATAAAGGTAATTAAGGGACTCAAACCTTAATTAACATTTAGACCTAACCAAAGGGAAAGGTAAACATTTGATCTTATTCTTCCTTTTGGATGATTGAAACTTAGGGAGTTAAGAGGTAGAAACCCATTAATCACCTTTAACATTATAGAAGAAATATTAATCATTTAAACTTTGGAAGTTAATTAAGGCATGAATTATTATGGTTAAAAGATCTTAACATAGGAAGATTTTAATTCTTTGAATTGAATCCCTAATCAATGAATTGATCAAATATCACTTAATTTTTATTAATGAAACCATAAAAAATGATGTTTGAAACTAGTAATTAAAAGGGGGAATAATCTTGAAATCGTATAATTAAATTAAAAGCTTAAAGTATTTAAGTTAATGTAAAATGATTTAAAAATCAAATTAAGATAACTTAAAATATTAAAACTAATTTGAAATCACTTAAAATTAAAATTAAAATAAAATTGAGATATTAAGGTTAATTTAAAACAATTTATAATCAAAATATTAAAACTAAACTGATTGAAATTAATCTAAAATATTTTGATTAAGTTAAAACAAACTTAAATCATTAAAACTTAACTGAATCAAATAATTCAAAACACATTTCTAACTTAAATGATTTAAAACATTTGAAAATCAATCTGAAAAATGTATAACTAAATTGAATAACTTTAAATCATCAACTCGAAACCCGATTAAGAATGGTTAGAGTCTTTTAATACTAATTGTGCCTCTAAAGAGCCTGAAGTATCGAATGAAATGTCGCTTTACTCATGGATAATCAAACGTCACTAGTTCGCTCGAGCGAAATTAAAACTTAACTAACACTGCGGATGATCGATTCATCCGTATAATGAAATTCACTTGGACTCGAAAATAATCATCTAAAGCGTTGAAAAGATGTTCACGACCGGTCACAAGCACTTTCTCGGCCTAATAAGATGTTTGTAGAAGAACAGGCCGAACTTCATTGTTCATTGATGTAAAGAAAATCATCCTCAAACTATACTCCAAAGTGATTAGTGATAGGAGTAGAATTTGGTAGACAACCAGAACCTTCTCTTAGCTTTACCTAGGTGTTTTCTTTTAAATAATTAAATGCTCTAACATGTGTTTCAAGTGCAGTTGGAAATAACGAGAAGACCCGCCAGGTTCGCTTTTATTTTATTTCAGTTTACTTACCTGCGTTGTACTTTTCTTTCCTTTCTTGCAAGCTTGCATGTTAAAAAACAATGTCACCTGCGTAAAGACCAAAACCTTTATGATAAGCCTTGAAAACTAAAACAAAACTAAATTAAAATCGAAAACAGATAAAATTCGCCACCATAACATTCAAAATAAAAGACAACTCAAAATTTAATCCCGAAATAAAGCAACAAAGCTACAGATTACGATTAAATTAAATCGTCTCGTTGGATGATCGGGAATCTCTCGAATGATGTAACCCATATTGCTTATATGAGATTTCCATGGTCTAAATGAAAGTGTGGAGCTCGTTCGGTTGAGTTTAAACGAATTACATTTAGGCTAAGTGAATCAGATGAAAATAATGTGGTGCGGGATGATGGAACGCAGCGAGATCGTGCTTAGGTTCTGTTTAATCGACTTTAAGATTTCCATAATAAATTTAAGACGTTAAATTTGAAAACTCGACCTCTAAGCCATGACACTTCTCTCATGATCTGATTTCCATCATCTTAAACTAAACCCTCTACAACGACAATGAGCTCGGAGGACAGGCGCGGTGGGCGGCACGGTGTCTGTCGTCGGCTTTCCTTCTTTAGTAATTAAATAGCATAGCCATAGGATTTCAGTGCAGTTCACAGAGTGCGGCTTATAAATCCTCACTTCTCTTTAAGCATTTGCATAATTATGTTATGAAATTTAATCCACTAAACTCGTTTTAGGGACAGAGAGTAGTCGTTTGGTATGACGTAACACCCTCGCATCTTGAAAGTTTATTTGTATGATCATGTCATACGAATATAAGTCCTAATTAATTAAAATTGGTATGATTGCAACATTAAATGATATCTCTTTAAATCAAAGACAAACTATAGGATACTTGGGAAGTCATCAAAGTTCGCTTCGAATACGTGACTTCCCCTACCTTTCTTCCATTGGATTCCTGGTGCGACTTTATATATTATGCAAGAATTTATAAATTCATATTTATATATTTAGAATGATTTAGTAAAGTCACAAATTCAACGCAAGTATACGTATCGTATCAAGTAATACGGGGCTCACAATGGAGTCCGCAGTTATCGATCCCACGGGGAGGGAAAACGCTCTTTAAATCGGATAATATAGCACTAAAATCCAATACCAATTGTATAATGCTTCAAGTGTACGACAAGCTAGTTAATGCAAAGTATAATAATAATAAAGCTCACTTCTGATTACTTCTACTTACTAAACTCTTTAGCTAACGCACACACTAACTTATGTGATTTATAAGATACTTCTATTTGAAATGTGTGTCGGCATATTTTAGGTTATGTGTTTTGAAAAGGGTTCGCCTACAGAAATTGTCGGCAAATTTTTAGATTTTAAATTTAATTTAAATATATATATAATTTAGAAAGTAGCGATTTGATTTTGAAAATAATTTTAAGTTTGAAAATTTTAAGATATGAAATCGAAGCGATCTCGCATTCCAAATAATTTATATAAACGAGCGCGCATCATGAACTTAGTGTGTTTATTCGAGGAATAGATATTACTAACTGACGATGGGGCTCGATTAAATAATTAAAGATTTGTAACGTCAGTTTGGTACGTGAACCAATTTTATAAGCTAGACGAGTTCACTCTACCTAATATAAAGGAATTAAGCGAGGGTTTATAATTACTGGAGTTCTTAAGGTTCATAAAGCGACCGCTATAGTTAATTACATCTTAAATGTTCGAAGACACTCAAGAAAACTCTCGATAATGATTAGTGGTTTTGCTCTCAAGAATTTTAAAGTTTAAGGTTTCAAAGGATTGAATTTTAGAATTTCAAAAAGGATTATTTCAAATTTGGAACAATTTATTTCAGGAGTCCAAAGGAAGAGAAGTAGGGGATGTTACGGACCCGAAGTGAACTTCGGTGACTTCCCAACTATCCTATGGTTTGGCTTCAATTTAAGAATATTATTTAATATTGAAATCCTGCTAATTTTGATTAATTAGGACTTATATTTATATGACATAATCATACAAATAGTCTTGAAGATGTGAGGGTTTATGTCGTATCGAAGCAATAGCTCGGAGTCCTGTAATAGGATTAGGGCTTAATTTGCGTAATGCTGATTATACAAATGCATAACGAAAAGTTGAGGATTTACGTTGCGGCTAGCAAACTACATCGAAATCACTATGGGCCATTGTTTAATTCAAGAAGGATTTTCTTGAAGTAGACTCGAGCTTTCTTGTGACAGATGATGTCGTCTTTGCCACTATTTATCTTCCAGAAACTCCTTGTTGTTGCAGAGGTTTGGTTTTAAAAAGTGGCAATCAGGAGATGAGAAAAGTGTTTTGATTTAGAGATGTCTTAAGGTTCAAATGTCTTAATATTTTAATTAAAACAAATCTTAAAGTTGATTACAATAACACCGGTTAAGATCCCACGATTCCATCGTTCAAGATAGTTATTTTTATCGGATTCACTTAGTCCAAATGAATTTGCTAAACTCAATTGAATGAGTTCCACACTTTCACTTAGACGGTAGAAAATCTCATTAGCAACACGTAGGTTACATCATCTAAGGTATTCCCGATCATCCAACGAGACGTTTTAATTTAGTTGTAGTTGTAGTTTTTTAGTTGTTTTGTTTGTGATTAAATTTTTAGTTGTTTTATCTTTTCAATGTTGTGGCGGTGAATTTTATATTGTTGTGACTTTTAATTTAGTTTTGGGTTTCAGTTTTGTGGCTATCCTAAATTTCAGTTTTCTTGCATGGTGACATTCTTGTTTAACATACGAGAAAAGTAAAGTACGATGCGGAGTAAATAAATTGCAATAAAATAAAAGCGTACGACGAGGTCTTACATGTCGTTCAATCCGCACTTAAAACACATGTTAAAGAGCATTTAAATATTTGCAATGCATACTGAGTAAAGTCAGGGAAGGTTTTGGTTGTACTGCCAAAATCTGATCCTATTATGTAGTCAATCCCTATGACGTCTAGGTTCTTGGTTTTGCTTAAGGATGTTTTTCTTCACCAAAGAACAATTAAATTCAATTATTCTTCTAAAATATCTCATCATATTGAGAAAGTTTTTAGGACGAATCCCGAACATCTTTTCAATACTTCTAAAATTATTTCGAGTTCAAATGAATTTCATTGTTCAAATGAATCAGTCATCCAAGAATTCAGTTAAGTTTTGTCTCTTGCTTAGTGAATTAGGATGTTTGATTATCCTATGAGTGAAGTGACATTTCATTTAATGCCTTATTTAAGAGTTATAATAATGAAAGACTTTAGGGGCAAATTAGTTTTTTAAAGAATTTAATCGTTTTGATTAAGATTAAATTGGTAATTTAGGATGATTTAATTTAGTTTCAAAGTTCAAGTTGATTTTCTCTTAAGTGTTTTAAACTGTTTGAGTTGAAAAAGGTATTTGAATTATTCAATTTGATTAAACTTTTAATGATTTAAATCTAATTTGACTTAATTGTAACACTTTAGGTCAATTTTAATTGGTTTGATTTTTTATGTTTTTAATTATGAGTTGTCTTAAGATTGATTTTCTTTTATGTTTCATATTTGTTTTTCCAATTTATTTTCAAGTGATTTCAAATTAATTATAATGTTTTAAATGTATTTCAATTTGATCATTAAATTACTTAATGTTTTAAGCTTTGGTTTAATTAAAGATTATTTTCTTTTTTTTATTTAATTATTAATTTCAATTATCATCTTTAAGTTTGATTAAGAGTTGAATATTATTAAAGTGATTCATTTAAGTATTTTAAGTTAAAGAATGGATATCTTCTTAAGTCATATCCCTAACTTTAATAATCCAAATTTTTAATTTATTCTTCCAAAATTTAAATTACTTAATTAATTAAGATTCACTTTGAATATTTCCAAGATAATTAGTGGGTTTCTACCTCTTAATTCCCTAAGTTTCAATCATCTAAGAGAAAGTTAAGATCAGATGTTTTACCCTCCCTTTTTGATTAGACCTAAATATTCATTAAGGTTAAAAACCCTTTAATTATCTTTTATGCCCTTTTAGGCTTATTTATTTCATAACTCATCAAATTAAGCTCAAATGAACTTAAAAGTTTTTATGTCACTTCACTTGCATTTCAGTTAAGACATTGGAGGAGAAAATATGATTTTTCTGAATTTAATTTAATTTATATAATTATTTTTGTGAGAAAATGAGGGTTTTTAATGAAAAGTCGATAACGTATGACCGATGTACGGTTTTAAATCGCTTAGGAAAATTATGGGATGTTCTCTTGGCCAGAGGGCAAATTGAACGGAATTTGGTGATTTTTTGAATTATATTTTATTTATTATAATTATTTTGAGTTTTGGAGTGTTAATTAATTATAAAATAAAATTAAAGTTGGAAAATGGATTTTATATTTTTCTTAAGTCCCTCTAACCTCAAGGAGTTTAGAGAAGCAAACTTTATATTTTTATGATTTTTTTTGATTTATTAGAATTAATTTGGTGAAAATGTTGGAAAATCCATTTTTTAATATTAAAAATTGTCTTTAAGTCTTTAAAATTCAATTTCTTAACCTAGAGACTTGGGAAAATATTTGGTTTGTTCCTAAGTGATTAGGAAGTAAAATATGACATTTTTATGATTTTTAATATTTTTATGATTTTTATAATTTTTTAAATATTAAAATATTCAAAATATGGTTAAAAATGAAAATTTTTAAAAAATTCCAATTTTAATTTTCTTAAACTCCTCTGATATTAGAGAGTCCACAAAATCAATTTCGTGAAATTTTGAGGTGTATTTTAGGTTTATGAATTTTCAAAGTTTGAAAATGGTCATGCAATTTAAATAATTCATTTAGTGGGTTAGATCATTTCCAATTGACTTTAAATTTTTATGTGAGGTTTTCTACATCCTAAGTGACAGTGGAGAATTGTTTTCAAGTGATTTTGATGTGTGGTTATTCCTAGTTAATTAGAGTTCAATTTTAAGTATTTATGCCTATTAAGGTTATTCTTAAAGCATTAAACCAAACCATAATTTTCTTAGGGTCCTTTCAGTCCATAAGATACCTCTACAATTTTCTCTAGAATTTATTGAACGTCAATGCTAATTGCTTGGAATTAAAATATCGAAATAAGAACACATAGATTTGGAAAATCAATAACTTGTCGTAGAGATGGCTCTAGTATTGAAAAATTCGGGGAATGTTCCCGAGAACGAGAGGATACTAAGCACTATGGTCTCATGTCGTAGTGAAAAGTGTATGCGAAATGGAGAATTGAAACATCACGGAGGGCATTTAAATCATTAAAAATCATAGAATCGACAAATTAATTTAATGCTTTTCCACGTTATTATACTCTACATTCGGCGATAGCGAGAGGTATTTTTAATTTATTTTTGTTATTTTTCTACACAGAGATATGCATTTTTTGAAGTTCTGGGCATTTAAATAAATCAAAAATACCCTATTTTTCTACTTAAACACGTCGGCGCCGTGTCATCCTCGGCAGATCCGAACTTTCCACGCGGCACACCTCCATTCGACGCCGCCTTCAACCTCAACGCCATGCGATCCCGCGGTCTGGTCCCGTGTCTCGATCTGGCGCGATCTGGACCGTCCATTCGATACACGCACGAATGGACGACATCCGCTCATCGTCCCCGAGTGCCCCTGCCAGGAACCGTCAACACTGAAACCCTAAGATCTCCCTCTTTTATCCACCAAATTTCATGATCTTGGACTCTATGGACTCGTCTCGACAAGACGAACACATCTATACGGCTAACATGCCATGAAATAGACTCAAACAAAATGGAGAATCAAAAGAAGCTCTTGGGAAGGAAGAGGTCAATACCTTGGCTCTGAGAAGTGAAGCTTCAATCAGAGGGGCTCAACGCGTTCGTTGGAGCTGGAGGAGCCTAGGGATGAAGCCTCTGGCCCTGGTGAATTATCTAAGTGTGATTTCCACCAAGCCCAATTTCAAGCTTGGCGATGAAAGAATCGTTGCTTTGGTGAGGGAGCACTATTCTAGGGGACTTCTTCTCTTGATGCAGTGAAGGTGTCAGGAGCCAATCAATTTGGGGATTGCGCTCGACTGTGAGTGAAGTGTCCTGGTTTTGGGCTTGAAATTAAACTCAGAAATTGAGCTTACAAAGAGGATTTTAGGGCTGGATTTCAGTGAGGATCAAATGCTCTATGCTAGGAGAGGAGTCTGGAATGATTTTGGCAGAGTTTTGGTAAGGCTTGGTTCAACACCTCCCTTGGCCGTAAGGTGGTGGTGTTTAAATAGGCATGGCTAGAGGACTTCCCAGGGAGGTTTGGAGGCT
Source organism: Papilionanthe hookeriana x Papilionanthe teres (assembly GCA_022702705.1). NCBI lineage: Eukaryota > Viridiplantae > Streptophyta > Magnoliopsida > Asparagales > Orchidaceae > Papilionanthe > Papilionanthe hookeriana x Papilionanthe teres. The sequence goes on from CM040437.1 coordinate 54,997,268, forward strand.
GGGATCTACTGCTCAAGGGAGGAGAAGAACAGCTGCAGTGACCATTTGGGTTGGGACAACTAAACAAACAAGCTTTGAATTTTTTGGTTGATTTGGACCTCTCGGCCTGGTGGTTTCCGGCGACTAGGGTGGTGGTCCGGCCAGGGTCAGGTCACCATCTTGACCAGTGAGGTCAAGGCTGGGGTTTTGGTGAGTTCAATTAGCTTTGGACATGTGTAAAGGAATTAATTTAAATGGAATGGGGTAAGGGCTTATTTTAGCTTAATTTGGTCAAATGTATGGATTAGGCTAGGTGCACCTCCCCAAGGCTGGTTTGGGCTGAAGAGAAAGTCATTTGGCTCAGCTTGATTAGTGGGGTCAAGTCATAATCCAAGTACAATTAGGCTTAAGCATGAGTTAGGGGAGACATGGGAATGCTTAATCACTTTAAGGGAATAAAAAAAGAGGCTCCTCCCTTTGCCCAAGATGGTATGGTGACATGGACATAATTCACATGGCTTGCATGTGGCTTAAGAATGGCTTCATGGCTTGCATGTGGCTTAAGAATGGCTTGGCTTAGTTGCATGGAAATGGTTTTAGAAATTTTTCATGGATTTAGGGGGATTGGTAGGAGGCTTGATTTAGAATTATTTAATGATGATTTTGAAACTTAGGGTTTATTTTGATTAAATGGATGATGGAAGGAAATGACATGTGGGCTTTGAATTGAAAATTTGGGCTTTTAGAATTGGTGAAAGATGGGCTTTTAAAATGCTTTAAGGAGATGGGCCTTTTAGGTTTTAAAATAAACTTTTGGATAATAATTTTGTAAAATATTGTGCCAAATAAATGTTGCATTTTGTTTGGGGATGTATTATGAAAATTTTAGAAAAGATTTGGTGTCTTTTGGGGTTGAATTAGGTTTAATTTGGGCTTTTTAATAATAGGGTCAAAGTGGGTCAAATTGGGCTAACCTGGGTTAAGGTTGGGATAATGTTGGATTTGATGTAAAATTAATGTTGTAAAATGTTTATGGAGGTGTAACAAAGAGTTTTCAATTTTGGTTGGGTCTTAATTTTGGGATTTGGGCTTATTAGGGTTCATGGTTTGGTTTAGGCCAAATTGGGGATTTTGGGTTTGGGTTAGGCTTGGGTGGAGTTTAGTTCCAAATTTGGGGTAAACTAATGTAAGGTTTTGTTTGTGGGGATGTTAGGAAGATTTTAAAATAAATTTGGAGAAAATTGGGTAGCATTTGGGTTGAATTTGGGGTAGATTGGGTTTATTGGTCACCTTTTGGGCCTTAAGGGCCCATTTGGAACTTTTTGATCAAATTGGATTAAATTAACAAAATTGGGGTATGTGACAGTTGAACAAAATGAAATTAGGAATATTTGAGATTTTTTAAAATTTTTTAGAATTTTTTTTAGAATTTTTGGAATTTTTGGGTTAGAAGTTGTCGGCATATTTTTAGGTTGAGTGTTTTATTTTTGAAAAGAGGTCGTCTACAGAAATTGTCGGTGAATTTTTAATTTAATTTAAATAATTTGAAAGTAGTATTTGATTTTGAAAATAATTTGAAAAATTTTAAGATATGAAAATCAATGATCACTGTCCGAATAGTTTATATAAACGAGCACCGCCTATGAGCTCAGTGTATCCATCTAGAATAATGGACACTATTGCTTGATGATGGGGCTCGATTAAATAAGCTAGAAGGTTTGTGACATCCGTTTGGTCGCAAACCAATTTTATAAGCCAGAATAAATTCCCTAGCTTAATATAAATGAATTAAACGGGGTTTATATTATCTGGGTTCTTAAAGTTCACTATAAGATGAGCTCACTATAGTTAATTACATCTTAAATGAAGTGAATCGTTTAAGAAAACTCTCGATAATGATCGGTGGTTTTGCTTCTCAAAATTTCAAAGTTTAAGGTTTTTGAAAAGTTGGATTTTTTGAAATTTAAAAGGTGATAGGTCGAATTTGGAACATTTATTTTCGGGAGTCGAAAGGAAGAGAAGTAGGAGAAGGTGAGGATCCAGAAGAATCTGGCATGACTTCCCACACTATCACATGGTTTGGCTTCAATTTAGAAATTTACTTAATATTTACATCCTGCCGATTTTAATTAATTAGGACTTATATTAGTATGACATAATCATACAAATAGCGCTCGAAGATGTGAGGGTTTATGTCGTACTAAACGACTACATCGAGTCCTAAGACAGGTTAGGGCTTAATTTGCATAATATGATTATACGCAAATGTCTAACGAGAAGGTTGAGGATTTATATTGCACTGCATGAAACTACCTCGAAATCCTACATGGACTTGGTTATTTAATTCTAAGGAAAGTTTCTATTGAGTAGATTTGAGTTTGTTGATCACGATGGCCGAGTGCTGCCCACTATGCTTACGAGCTCCTTGTTGTTGCGGAGGTTTAGTTTTAGAAGTCATCAAATCGGGAGATGAGAGAAGTGTTTTGGTTTAGAGAAAATCTTAAAATCCGAGTGTTTTTTAGTGTTTTAGTTAAAACAAATCTTAAGGTTATTAGAACGAGAACCGATTAAGATCCCACTGGTTCCGTCATCCCGCAGCCGTTATTTTCGTCAATTCACTTAGTCGTAGATGATTTGCTAAACTCAACGTAACGAGTTCCACGCTTTCGTTTAGGCCGCGTGAGAAATCCAGTTAGCAACAGCGCGGGTTACATCATCCGACAGATTGTCGATCGTTCAACGAGACGTTTTAATTTAGTATAGCGATTTGTAGTTTTGCTACTGCATTTGTGATTAAATTTCGAGTTGTTTTATATTTCGAAATGTTGTGGCGTGATTTTTATTGCATTGTAACGACTTTTAACTTAGTTTTGGTTTCGATTCGGGGACTATCACTAAATGTTTTGGTTTACGCAGCATGCTTGTTTATCATGCGAAGAGTTGAAAACACATTTGCGATAAAGTAAGTCCGTAATAAAATAAAAGCGTGTCTGCGAGGGTCTTCCCGTCATCCCAAGTTGTACTTAAAACTCATGTTAAAGCATTTAAATATTCCAACAAGTACCTAGGTAAAGTCTAAGTGAAAGGTTTTGGTTATCTATCGAAGTCACTAATCCTATGTGTAGATCATCTCATGTATGCTTTCGAGTTCTTGTATTTTAGTTCAGGACGATTTTCTTCATCGAAGAAACAATTAAGTTCAATTGTTCTTATAAACGTCCTATCATATTGAGAAGTCATTAAGACGAGTCTTAAACATCTTTTCAATATTTAGTGATCGTTTAAATCCAGAGAGAATTTAATTATACTAGTCAATTAATCATCCAGAGAGTTTAAGTTTTTTTATCTTGCTCGATGAACATAGGACGTTTGAATATCACTATAAATTGACGTAATACTTGACTTGATGCTTCATTTAAGAGTCTATAATAATAAGAGCTTTAAAAGGGAAAATCAAATTATTAAGTATTTTGATGATTTAAACTTAATGATTTAATTTTAATTTTTGATTTAATTATGAAAATTAGCTTAAGTTTGGAATAGTGTTCAAGTTATATTTAGTGCTTAATTCTTAACGATTTCATTTAGGTTTGTTATTAAATGATTTTAATTTAATTCAATTTAATTCAATCTTTTGATTTAATTTAATTTAATTTAATTTAATTTAATTTAATTTAATTTAATTTAATTTAAATTTAATTTTAATTTCAATTTAACTTAATTCAATTTAATTTTAATTTAATTTAATTTAATTTCAATTTAGTTCAATTTAATTTTAATTTCAATTTAATTTTTATTTAATTTAATTTTGATTTAATTTTATTTAATTTAATTTAATTTAATTTAATTTTAATTTAATTTCAATTTAATTCAATTTAATTTCAATTTAATTTAATTTAATTTAACTTTAATTTCATTTTAATTTAATTTCAATTTTAATTTAATTTAGATTATTCTTTTAATTTTCTTTTCAAGTATTATTGAAATGATTTATTTAGGGATTTTTTTAAATTAAAGAATAAATATCTTCTTAAATATTATCCCACTTTAATAATTTCAATTTTCCATTAATCTTCCAAATTTAATTAATTAATTAATTAAGGTTTACTTTAATTATTCTTAAAATGATTTGTGGGTTTCTACCCTTAACCATTTAAGTTTCAATCATCCAAAATCAGTTTAAAATCAAATATTTTACCCTCCCCTTTTGATTAATCCTAAAATTTTAATTAAGGGTTGAAATTTTTAATTACCATTTTGCCCTTCAAGCTTAATAATTCTATAACTCACTAAATTAAGCTTCAAATGAACTCGAAATTTTTATGTGACCTCACTTACATGTCAATTAAGACATTAGAGGAGAAAATGTGATTTTTACGTATTTAATTTATTTATGTAATTATTTTTAATGGAAAATAAGGATTTTCAAGTAAAATTCAATAACGTGCCAAGGAAATGTTTCTATCGCTTAATAAAATTATGCGATGTTTCTAATAACCAAAGGACCACTTGGACCAATTTTGGTAATTTTTTGAATTATATTTTATTTATTAGAATTATTTTGAGTTTTGGAGTATTAATTAATTTTAAAATGAAATTAAAGTTGAAAAATGAATTTTATATTTTCTTAAATCTCTCGACCTCGAGGAGTTCGGAAAACAAATTTTGTATTTTTCTGATTTTTCTTTGATTTATTAGAATTATTTTAGTGAAAAGGTTGGAAAATACATTTTTTAATATTAAAAATTACATTAAGCCTTTAAAATTCGATATCTTATCCTAGGGATCTTAAGAAAAATTTTTGGTTTTGTTCATATGTATTTAGAATTCAAAATGTGACATTTTGGTGATTTTTAATATTTTTATGATTTTTATTATTTTTTAATTATTAAAAATATTAAAATAATGATAAAAATCAACTTTTTTAGAAAATTGCAATTTTAATTTTCCTAAATTCTCTCGATATCGTGAAGCTCCAAAACCATTTTTGTGAATTTTTGAAAAGTATTTTGTGAGTTATGAATTTTAAAGTTTAATTTTACATTTATTACTTAAGAGCTTAATCGACCCATTTGGTGGAATTGTCAGAGTTCAATTGTTTTCGAATTTTTATGTGGTGTTCTTCATCCACTAGAGGACGGTGGAGAATTGTTTTTAAGTTAATTTGATGAATGGTTAACCTTAATTAATTAAAGTTGATTTTGGGTATTTAGGCCGATTAGGGTTGTTGAAAGTGAATTAACTCAAAACTTATTTTTCTGAGTCCCTACTGGTCACGAAAACATCACCAAATTTTCCTAGAATTTATTTCTCGACATGATAATTATTGGAATTAAAATAATCAAAATGAGTAACATGAACTTGAAAATCGATAACTTATCGTAGGGATGGCCTCTGACCTTGGAAAATTCAGAGAATGTTCCCAGAGTTCGGAGGCTCAAATTCTATGTGTCTCATGACGTAATTGAATTTCACTATATGCATGGAGAATTAAAAGAATGCGAGAGAGTAAATAAATCATTAAAAATAAAATACTTAATGAAATTACTCGATTTCTTTTCCACATTATTCTCCTGTTCAACGAACGAAGTGATATTTTTATTTTATTTTTAGATTTTTCTACACTGAAAGTTATGTATTTTTTGAAGTTCGGTAATTAAATAAATAGAAAAATAACCTATTTTCTACTTATCCACGCGGCACCGACTCGACCTCGGCGTCTCGAAAGCGCCACGCAGCGTGTCTCGATCCGGCCTCGCCGATCCGACTCCAGTGACTCGTGGATGTCCGTCTGTCGTTCCGTCTCCTCATCCGGCGTGATCTCGTCGTTTGTCGCGCGTGTATTAAATGAACGGCATCACGTTCGTCGTCCCCGAGCCTCCCACGCCGAGAACCATCCACAACTAAATCCTCGATATCTCACTCAATACTTAACGAATTTTCATGTTCTCGCGCTCTATGGATTCGTTCTCGAAGAGACGAATACATCTCTACGGTGATCATGCGTTGAAATTAATGGCATTCGAAATGGAGAATCTCCGTAAGCTTGGGATAAAGAGTTAGCTCATACCTTAGCTCGTGAGAAGTGCGGCTTCAATCCGAGTGTTGTGTCACGTCGATTGGGTCCAAGCAAGCTCTGGATGAAGTCCGCGGTCCGGTGGATCGTCCGTGTATGATTTCGACCAAGCCCGATCACAAAGCTTGGTGGCCGGAAGCAATGGCCGGCCTTGGAGAGGGGGCTTTTAGGGGAAAACTTCTTCTCTTGGCTACGAGTGAAGCGTGTAGACCAATCAATTTGGTGGATTGGCTCGGCTGTGGAGTAAGTGTCTGGTTTGGGCTTGGATTTGACTACGAGATTGAGCTCGCGAGAGGGGAAATGGCAGGGGGATTTCGGTGGGGATCAAGTTCTACATGTGTAGAGAGTGGTGCACGGGATGATTTTGGCGGGGTTTCGATAGGTTTGGTTCGGCGCACCGCTCATGGCCGAGAGGAGGTGGTGTTTAAATAGGAGAGGGTGGAGAGGCCTCCGTGGGTTTAAGGCTTCGGGATTAGTTGCTCCATGCAAGAGAAGAACGAAGCAATGGTGTTCAATTGGTGGCTGGACAACTCGACGAAGGCGAATTGAGAAGTTTGGCTCCTCCCGAGGTCTCGGCCATGGTGTTTTCGCGGTGATCCGGCGGGCTGGCCGCGTGAGCATGGGTCACCCTCGGTCCCAGTGGGTCGGTACTGGAGGTTTGTGCGAGCGCTGGGAATTGCCATGTGTAAAGAGGATGGCTAGAAATGGAAAGGGTGAGGGCTCATTTTGGGCCCAAATTGGATCAACCCATGATTTTGGGCTTTGTTCACCTCCCCATGATGCGGTTTTGGTACAGGTGAATCGGTTGGGTCAGTTGGTCTTAAGTGGAGAAGTCTCCATCCAAGAATATTTGGATTATACTTGGATTAAGGGGAATCATAAGTAAGGTTAATGGCTTTTAGGAAGTGCTTAAAGGACCTCCTCCTTTTGCCCCGATGTCGTAAGGTCACATGTAAACGACTCACATGGCTTCGCATGTGGCTTAAGAATGAGCTTATAGACTTCTGCTTAGGCTATAGATAAAGCTTAGTCAATTTCATGGAAGTAGAATTTAGGAATTTTGGTATTTTGGTGGAGAATTTTCATGAAGCTTGATTTGGAATGGTTTAATGATGATTTTGAAACTTAGGGGTGATTTTGATTAAATGGATGATGTGGAGAAATGTCATGTGGGCTTTGGATTGAAAACTTGGGCTTTTGAAATGGTCTTGGGTGGGCTTTTAAAGTGGTTTAAGGAAGTGGGTCTTTAGGTTTGAAAATGGGCTTTTAAATGGAAAAATTTGCAAAGGGCCATGCCAAATAAAATGTTGAGTTTTGTTTAAGGATGTGTCATGATTGATTTGAAACAAGTTTGGAGTGATTTGGGTTTGAATTGGGTTGGATTTGGGCTTCTTTGGTAAAGGGGTTAATGTAGGTCAAATTGGGCTAATTTGGGACCGATGTTGAGCTAGGGTTGAAATTGATGTAAAATTAATGTTGGGAAATGTTTATGGGAGTGTTTCAAAGAGGTTTTGACTTTGGTTGGGTTTTGATTTTGGGGTTTGGGCTTATTTGGGTTAGGTTTGGGTTTAGGTCAAAATTGGGCTTTTTTGGTTTTGGGTTGAATTTGAGTGGAGTTTAGGTTTAAATTTTGGGCAAATCATGTTAGTGTTTTGTTTGTGGGGATGTTATGAAGGTTTAGGAAAGATTTGGGATCAATTGGAGTTGAATTGGGTTGAGTTGGGTCAAGTTTAGGTCATGGGCCAAAGTTGGGCTTTAGGCTCAAGTGGAATTGAATCCAAATTTCGATCAAATTGGACTTGTATTTGGTCTAAATTGATATTAGGGATATTGAATTGAAGTTTAGAATTGAATTGGACCAAAATTGGGGTCAATTGGGGAGGTTTGGTTTGACATTGGGTTCATTTGGGGTTAAGAATGGGTCAAATTTGGGGTTTTGACAAAAGTGGGGTAAATTGAAAAAATCGGACCGTAGTGTAGTTGAACAAAATGAAATTGGGAATATTTGGGATTTTGAAATTTTCGAGAATTTTCGAATTTTTGGATTTTTGGCTAAGAGGGGCATTTTGGGTATTTGGAGGGTATTGGGGGTATTTTTTGGAATTTTTGGTATTTTTGGCTATGGATGATCGATTTGATTGGTGAGGAAATGTTAAAGAGTTAATTTTGGGGAATTTTGGGTGATTTGGAAATTTTGGAGGATTTGGGCGATTTTAAGAGCTTTTGATAGGTTTGATAGGTGTAGGGTCCACAGGTCGAAAATTGAAATTTTGGAAAAATGAAGATTGATCGAATATGAGTGAAATGGAATCACTTTGATTGAGCCATGAAGCCATGTTAAGCTTATATGAGCCATGAGAGGACTCATTTGAGGCATTCAACTATGTTGTTCTTAACTCCTCTTGCCTGAGGGGCTTAGGGGTTAAGGTCCATCCATATGAATTACCTAAATGAGTCGAGGAGTCAGTTGGGTATGGGTGTGGTTTTAGGATTTGGATTGTGTGTGTGAGAGTGTAGAGTATGAGTGTAGTGAGTGTGTAAGTCGACCCTCACTGGACCAGAACTACCCGGGGTGGTCCTAAGGCCGAAAAGTCCTATAGGGAACTCATCCTTTAAACCTTCACTTTTGATCTCGACCCTCCAGGTGATTAGGGGTCTACGATCGAAGCTTGTGGGGTTTGCGGGGAGACAGAAGTGGTTTAAATTTCTAAAGGATGGGTCTCGATTCTAGTCCTCTAAGATAGTCGAAAGGAAAAGCCTAAGGCTAGATCCTACAGCGCTAAAGAGGGAAGAGAAGACCTCATCAAAAATGAGGTCGACAAATGGACCCCGATAGGTGTGGTGTGCTAACCGAAGCATACGCGCGTATTGGCGTTGACGAAGAGATCAACGAGACCAAAACGAGATGTCGAGTAACGGACTTAGGACGAAGTGTAAGAAATTTCAACTTAGGGAGTATCGGGTAAATCTCCAAGGCCAGAAGATTCGAGAACTCTCGCGAGGAAGAAGGAGGTGAATTTCGGATCACGAGATTTCAGAGATTGGATCTTAGATTCGTTTCATTTACGTCTCAAGTTTTAATTTTGAGTTTGAATTTCGATTTGAGTTTCGATTTTGATTTTATGCGGAGAAAAGAGTAGGGCTAAGAGCCACCCGAATGCATTTGTATGCTTTGAAGGAAGCGGAGATTGAAGCTATTCCATATCTCGAGGAAGAATAGGACAAGGCTTATCCGAAATGTGGAGTGCTTTAATTTCAATTTCTTCTTGAGAGGATCAATTTTGAGATTCTTGAGATAGGAGTAGGACTTGTCTTTATCCGGAGTCTTTGAGAATTCTTGAGAAGGAGTAGGGCGGAAGCTTATCCGAGTGTTGAGATTCTTTGAGATGGGAGTAGGGCGGAAGCTATCCGAATGCTGAGATTGCTTGAGATGGGAGTAGGGCGGAGGCTTATCCGAATGTTGAGATTCTTGAGATGGGAGTAGGGCGGAAGCGAGATGGGAGTAGGGCGAAGCTATCCGAATGCTGAGATTGCTGAGATGGGAGTAGGGCGAAGCCTATCCCGAATGCGAGATTTCTTGAGATGGGAGTAGGGCGGAAGCTTTATCCAGATGCGAGATTCTTGAGATGGGAGTAGGGCGGAAGCTATCCGAATGCTGAGATTGCTTGAGATGGGAGTAGGGCGGAAGCTTATCCGAATGCTTGAGATTCTTGAGATGGGAGTAGGGCGGAAGCATATCCGAATCTTGAGATTTGAGAGAGATTTTGCTTGATATTTGGGAATGCGGAGTTTTATGATATGAGCATGTGAGATTTATGAATGCGGAGTTGAACATATTCTTGAGATTTATGAATGCAGAGATTGTGAAAACATATTGTAAAGTGCAGAGAATGATTGTAGAAGTTCATGTGGATTTGAAATTCTTTTTAATGTTTGGATTTTTATGAAAGAGAGTCTCTTATTTATTTTCCTTTTCTTTCCTGTTCTTTGTTCGAAGTTCATTTAACTTTAATGGCGTTTCCCAGTCAATTTGCACAAAAGAGGTGAAGGCAAAATGTGACATGGTCACTTTCATTTCAATCTTGTTGAAGATACATCATACAACTCGATGCGAAATATTTCTCATACAATCCATGACTCAAAACGGACTATGTATGATTCTTGTTGATCCATCAAAAAGTATCTCGTTAAATCCATGTATCGAATAGTAAGGTACATGGTCGATAACATCACCTTCCAAGCCACCCTTGGCGGGAATGCCGCATGGATGTGCTTTGGAGGTGTCTTATCTCCATGTAACTCACGGCTCGTATGGCGGGAGACTCTCCAATTACGGATCCGGCTGGAAATGGTATGGTGCCTTTACGTCGTCCATCCTTCTAAAGGTGACGGAGATCCGCTCCCTTGGTACTCCGGTATGCGATGTTTTGCGATGTCTGCTCCATTTCCTTGTAATATCATGACGGAACCTACGGAAGTGGTATCTCCGCAGCCCTCGGAACTTACCGGGCCTGCTATCCGGAGGTCGAATTCGAACATGATATTGCCTTTGGTTGACGAATGAAGCTTGTGCGAAAGGTGCGACAAAGTCGTGGTGGTCTATGTGTGGAGGTATGCGGTCGCCCTTCGATAGATGTTGATGATGCAAGCTTGTTGGGTATGCAGTCTGCTGGCGGTACCCTCCACGTTATCATTCTTTTCACCATTCTTTTAATTATTCTCGGCATGGGATCCACCTCACCGTGACGGAGTATCCCTGGTGGATTCCCTTTTACGTCTTCTGCGAAGTTATAGCAACATCTGCATTGTATTGTGACTCTTCCTTTCCACTGGCATCCACTTTCGGGGTTCGAATAAGTCTTTTCTCTCGGACGGCACTGCTCGACCCATCTTCGAAGTTCTAGAATGCAATCCACAATACTGTTGTTGCTCGTATTCGAGAATACACTGTGTGTAACTCGAGGCCTTCCAAAATGTTGATTCTTACGCACTCGATCCTTTCAAAGTATTCGAAAGGTCTTCTTTTCAACTAGTTGCATTTTCTCCGGCTCATGTTCGGAATTATGCGAAGTCCTCGGTGTACGGTAACGTCTTGTGGGATGTATGGCTCGGCCCGGCACGCTCTCCTGCATGTCTCGGCTCCTCGGGGATAGTCTCGTAGGGACATCCTCCGGGGTTGCTTTCGCGACAAGACTCTTCGGGTACGGTACATACTGCTCGGCGTTGAGGCACGAGCTCCATTTCTGCTCTCCACGGTATTTCTTTCATCCGTTCCAACCTTTTTGGAGTTGGCTTTCTTCTTTACGGTTCTGACAGAACCGGTCTCCTTGGAGCATTTGCACTAACGGTACCCTTTGTCTGTCCATGTTGATCTTACGCTAACTTGGTCGACATTTTGCGAATACGACGATTCTTATTTCGTCGGCTGGGTAGCGATGAGAGTAGCTCTTCTTACTCCTTGAATTTACGTGGGCGCGGCGACGACGAAGCCTACCTTCTGTGTAGCGACCACGGACATAATTTTCTTATCTTCTGCGGCGTTTGTTTTTCTTTTCTTGTTGTTGGATTGGTGGCTCGGGCCACCAGCTTTCATCCTTTGTTTGGCTGTGAAGTTCTTCTCGATCAGCGGGATCCGATCATTTTCTTCGTATTGTAAGCCGAGCTGGTGTGAAGTCGAGTCGATCTCTATCCTTTGCTCCATCCTTCACCCTCTTTTCATCGAGTGCGAGACTCGCGCCATTTCTAAAGTTTAGGACCCAATCGCTCGTTCGACATTTCCTGCACTGAAAGACGAGGAAAGGATCGGGGTGCATCTTAAGAACAAGAACATTAAGAAAATATTTATCACAGAAGATTTTTATTCACTTATTTTAATTTTTAAGGAAAGTAGGAAAAGATGAAGAAAGATCGGGAACAAGATTTGATTTGAACGGAAGGGTAAAACTTTATTATTATGATTTCACATATTTTATTATTTATATTTTTTTAGTACACATTTTTTATTTATTTTTATGTTTTTGGGTTCGGACCACGATCACGAAGTGATTGTCTTAACCAGTGTTTCTAGGGATAAGACTCTATTTTAGAGGCCACCCTTCGAAACATCGGGTTGCGTAATACTTCTTAAATATCGTCCATTGATTGGAAGCATTTGTCGTTCTCCTTGGCAATTCACAAGTTGGTAGGAGCCTCTGAGTAGAGCTTGCCTCGACTATAAACGGCCCTTCCCGAGTTGGTTCAAATTTGCCTCCTATCTTGCGATGTGCGAGAATAGGTCTTCGAGAACAAGAACTAAGTCACCAACTTTGAAAGTTCTTGGGCGGACCAGTTTATCATGGGCATGGATCATCTTAGCTTGGTACGAGTTCCAAATTTTGTTGCTTGCTAAGTCTTTTTCCTTCAAGTTTTCCGAGTTCTTCCGGTCGTAATGCGGCATTTTCTTCGTGGTAATTTTATTTGCAAGCTGACGATCATGAGTGATGGAAGCTTGGACTTCCAATGGTAACACTTGCCTCGGACCCGTACACTAAAGTGTAAGGTGTGGGCGAGTAGGAGTCACGAAGGTTGTCCTGTGAGCCCATAAGGCTTCTAACGACTTCTCGTGCCAATTTCTCTTGTTGTCGTCCAAAGTTTTCTTTAAGATTTGAACGAGAGTTTTATTAAAAGCCTCGGCAAGCCGTTTGCTCTTGGGTAGTAGATTGTTGAGTATCGCCGGTCGATTCCATGTCTCACGACAAAATTGTTGATTTTTGTGCTTCGAATGCGGACCCATTATACGAAATGATTCGCGCGGTACTCCGAAACGGTAGACGACTTGATTCTTGAAAAGCTGTAGCACGTGGTGTGCCTTTACTTCTACGAGTGGAGCGCTACTGCCCATTTAGAAAAGTGAGTGCGTAGTCTGCGAGGATGAAGCGATGTCCTCTTGAAGAAGGTGGTTCTATCGGACCCACTATATACGTGCCCCGACACTCGAATGGCCGCGATGCGATTGTCGGATGTAGCACATTTGGAGGTTGGTGTAGAACCACTCCGTGCACTTGGCACTTGGTGACAACTTTTGGCGATCTTCATGCGATCGGTCATCATCGAGGGCCGGTAATACCACTAGTCTTTTAATTTTCATTTTCATTTTCGGACCGGCTGATGAGCGCCACAAAGTCTGAATGCACTTCTTTGACAATTTCACGAGCCTCGGACCGCTCGGGCATCTTAACCGCATCGATCAAAAGACCTTCGTATAATGTATTGTTTATTAATGCGTAAGACGAGTTCTTTTCTTGATTTGATGTCTTAATGACTTATCGTGCTGGTAATTTCCACGTTTGCGGGTATTCATTAGCGGTGACGCCGATCTTCGTGTTTTCAGTCACTTCTTTCTGTTGATTCCTCTGCTTTTACGATTTACGTATCATATCCATGTCGAGTTGTGATAGGACTCGTCGTCCTTGAGCCGACACTTCAAGCGACTCATCTTGTAAGCGAGGCGGAATTCTTTTGCAAGGCGAGCTAGCGCATCCGCGAGAGCATTTTCTCTTCTGGGGATCTTGTAGATTGTTACATTCGGAATTTGTTCCAACAGTTTCATGGCATACTGAAAGTATTGCTCGAGTCTTGGCTTTAAGATTATGTATTGTCCTGCGACCTGTTGAATGATCGGCGAGAATCTCCATAGATGTTGATGTACGTTATTCCCGTCTGAATGGTCGGTTCTAGTCCTGTTATGAGGGCCTCGTATTCGCCTCGTTGTTTGTGCACGGCTCGTTAAATGGTAGGAGTATCTTAACATCCCCGCTCCGGTGTTATAAAGATTAGTCGATTCTGCCTTCAGGACCTTATCATTTGCAATTCTTTGTCTTTACGTGCGAGGATGCTCCAGTCGAAGTATAGTTCCCAGACGTCGATCATCGATGTCTTCTAGGTTCATTATCCGCTCATCGGCAAGTCGTCGTTGAGAGGCGATTATGCGAGCAAAGGGTGTCTTTGCAAGAGGAAATCATTAGGATTTGTCCCTTAACGGCACGAAGAGGAACGAAAGTCATGTCGAATTCGCGATAGTATCATCGACCACACAGTGCACTACTGGAAAGTGTTGGACGAGTCATCAAATATGTGCAACGGATTAACTTTCGAAATAAGGTTGACCTTATGAGAGAGCATGTAATGCACGAGTTTTTGTGCGGCGAAGATCGGGGCGCAAACAATGCTTCTCGATTGGAGGGTACTTTACTTCCGTCGGAATCGAGACGACGTCTTAAGTAGTAGAGAGTATTTTCTTTTCCACTCATCGTCTGACACACGTACGAACTCAGGGGAATCAGTACGGCCGTGTTATAAAAGTATCAGCTGGCCTCTGAGAGCAGGCTGCTAAGGCACAGGGAGGTGTCATTAAGTATTGCTTAATGTCGTCCGAAGGCCGTTAGGCATTCTTCGCGAACGAACAAGGCGTCCTTTTAGCCCAATGCCGAGGGCTGACACCTACGACAAGTTCGAGATAAAGCGTCGAAGATATCGCGAACTTCGTGAAAGGATCGTAAGCCGTTTTAAGATTTTCGGGAGGCGCAATTTGTCGGCATATTTTTAGGTTATGGTTGTATTTTTAAAAAGGGGTCGCCTACGGAAGTTGTCGGCGAATTTTAAATTTAATTTAAATATAGATATAATTTAGAAAGTAGTATTTGATTTTCGAAAATAATTTTAAATTTGAAGATTTTAAGATATGAAATCAAGCCGTCTCGCATCCCAAATAGTTTATATAAACGAGCGCGCGCTCCCATGGCTTAGTGTCTACTACGGGGGATAAACCGCACATGCTGGATGGTGAAGTCTAAGTTAAATAAGCTAGAAGATTTGATGACATCCGTTTGGTCTGTGCAGTAACCGATTTTATAGTAAGAATAATTCATAACATGTAAAACGTTAAAACGCGGGGTTTATATTACGCAGGTTAACTTTAAAATTATATAGAGCGGAAGCCCTATAGTTAATTACATCTTAAGTGACGGGAATCGCACAAGAAAACTCTCGATAATAATCAATAGCCCTGCTTCACAAAATTTGAGTTTAAGTTTTGAGAGGATTGAATTTTGAATATCGATAGGGAATGGATCAATTTTGGAACATTTTATTTTGGGAATTGAAAGGAAGAAAAGTAGGAGAAATTACGGATTCGAAGTGAACTTCGATAATCTCACATTATCACATTGTTTGGCTTGGATTTGGGAAAATCATAATGTTCGATTTAATGTTTTAATCTTTACAGATTTTAATTAATCGAGTCTTATATTTATATGATGAATCGTACGAATAGCACGGAAGATATGAGGGTTTATGTCGTATCGGACGACTGCCATCGGAATCCTAAGGTCGGTTAGAGCTTAATTTGCGATACGAAAATCTTTAACGAAGAGTTGAGGATTTATGCTCGTGCAGCACAAATACCTGAAGTCTGCATGCTTGTTGTTTAATTACATGAGAGCTTTCTGTGAAGTAGATTCGAGTTTTCGGCCGACGTGGTCGTCTTTGCCCACCATGCTCGAGCTCCTCGTCGGCGCGATCCTAGCCGTCCGTGCGCGCGTGTAGTGAATGGACGGCATCAGTTCATCGTCCCCCGAAGTGTCCTCGCACAGGGCGAGTCACAGCTAAATCCTTAATATCTCACTCGATACTCAATGGATTTTCATGTTCTTATGCTGTATGGATTCGTCTCGAAGAGACGAACACATCTATACGGTTATCATGCATTGAAATTAAAGCATTTGAAATGGAGAATCTCCGAGAGGCTCGGGATGAAGAATTAGTTCATACCTTTGCTCGAGAGGTGAAGCCTCGATCGGAGATGCTCGGCACGTTCGTTGGGCCGCAGGGAGAGGTTTGGGGATGAAGCACAGGGATGTGGTGAATTGCGCAGGTGTGATTTCCACCGAGACCGTCCACAACACTGAGTACGGAACAATCGGGTGGCACTGGAGATAGGGCTTTTGTTTGGTGGACACGCTTCTCTTGGTCGGTGAAGGTGTAGGACCAATCGATTTGAGGATTGACCCACTGTGGAGGAGTGTCGCTGGTTTGGGCTTGGATTTCGGCTCAAATTGAGCTCGCGAGAGGAGAAATGGCGGGGGATTTCGGTGGGGATCGAAGTGCCTGTGTATGGGGAGTAGCCTGGAACAATTTTGGTGAGTTTCGCTTAAGGTTTGTTTAGCCACCTCTTGTGGCCGCGAGGGTGAGGGGTTTAAATAGGAGGGTGCGGAGGCCTCCCGGGGGGAGTTGATGGCTGGGATCAGCTGCTGCGAGTGAGGAGAAGAGCAGTGCACGAATGGCCATTTGGGGATGGGGCGGCTCGGCGAGGTGGAATTCCAAAGTTTGGCTTCTCCGAGTCTCGGCCATGGTGTTCCGGCGACCCGGGCGGGTGGCCAGCGGGCATGGTCACTCTCGTGGTCCGGGTGGGTCGGGGTTGCAGGCTTAGTGCGATCGATTGGCAAATGGCGGTATGTGTAAAGGGTTTGGATTTAGATGGAATGGGGGCATGGCTAAATTTGGACCTCGAAATGGGTCGACCCGCCCATTTGGTGCTAGGTGCACCACCCGAGGCTCGGTTTTGGGCCGAGGGTAAAAGTGATTTGCCGGCATAATCGGTAGGGTGAAGTCACCATCGAGCATAATTAGGCATAAGCATGGTTGGGGAATCATGGGAGTGGTTAATCACGCTTTAGGAATTAAGGAAAGAGTCTCCTCCTTTTGCCCGAAATGGCATGGTGACATGTAAAGAGGCTCTCATGGCTTGCATATGGCTTGTGCATGGCTCCATGGCTCCATTTGGCTTGGGAAAAGGTTGAGTCGATTTCATAAAAATGGGTTTTAAGAATTTTGGATATTTTGGTGAAAATTTGCATGAAGCTTGATTTGGAATGGTTTAATTGATGATTTTGAAACTTAGGGGTGATTTTGATTAAATGGATGATGAAAGGAAGTGTCATGTGGGCTTTGGATGAATTTGGGCTTTTGAATTTGAAGGGAGTGGGCTTTTAGGAAAGTTTAAGGGAAATGGGCTTTTTGATTTTAGGATGGGCATTTGGGTAAAGATTTTGTGAAAGGCCTTGTCAAATAAATGTCATAATTGGTTTATGGATGTTACATGAAGGGCTTGGAGTCGATTTGGTGTGATTTGGAGTTGAATTGGTTTGAATTTGGGTTTATTTGGTAAGTGGGCTCTATGTGGGTCGAATTGGGCTAACTTGGGCCAATGTTGAGTTAGGGTTGAAATTGATGTAAAATAAATGTTGGGAAATATTTATGGGAGTGTTTCAAAGAGGTTTTGGCTTTGGTTAGGTTTTGATTTTGGGATTTGGGCTCATTTGGGTTAGGCTTGGGTTTAGGTCGAAATTGGACTTTTTGATCTTTGGGTTGAATTTGAGTGGGGTTTGGATGAATTCTTGGGCAGAATCATGTTAGTGTTTTGTTTATGGGGATGTTAAGGAAGGTTTAGAAAAGATTTGGGGTTAATTGGAGTCGAATTGGGTGAGTTCGGGTAAGTTTGGGTCGTAGGTCAAGTGGGCTTTAAGGCCAGAAAGTGAAATTGGATCCGAATGTCGATCAAATTAAGCTTGGATTTGGTCTGGGTTGGTACTGGGGATGTTGAATTGAAGTTTAGAATTGAATTGGACGAGAATTTAGATCGATTGGGTAGGTTAGGTTTGACGTTGGGTTCAGCTTTGGGTTAAAATGGGTCGAATTGGGGGTTTTGATAAAAGTGGGGTAAATTGACAAAATTGGCGTGGTGTAGTTGAACAAAATGAAATTGGGAATATTTGGGATTTTACTGGAATTTTCTAGGAATTTTCGAATTTTTGGATTTTTGGATTAAGAGGGTATTTTGGGTATTTGGAGGGTATTGGGAGGTATTTTTGGAATTTTTTGTATTTTTGGGTATGGATGATCAGTTTGAGTGATGTGGAAATGTTTGGGAATGATTTTGGAGAATTTTGGGTGATTTGGAAATTTTTGAGAAATTTGGGGCACATTCGAGGGCTTTGGGTAGGTTAGCGGAGTATAGAGGTCAGGAGTCGAAAATTAAAAATTTGGAAAATTGAAGATGGGGGGATGTAAGTGGAATAAAATCATTTTGGTTGAGCCATGAAGCCATATCAAGCTCACATGAGCCATGAAGGGACTCATTTGAGGCATTCACTATGTTGTTCTCCAACCCTCTTGCAAGGGCTTAGGGGTTAAGGACACATCCATGTGAATCACCTACATGAGTCGGGAGGTCAAGTCGGGTAAGGGTGTGTTTTTAGGAGGTGTGTGAAAGTGTAGTGTATAGAGTGTAGTGTGTGTGCAAGTCGGCCCTTCACTGAGACCCAGTGCCACCGGGCGGTCCACAGGCGAAGAGTCCTAAGGGAACTCATCAGCTTCAAACTTCCGCGTTTGATTTCGACCTCTCCAGGTGATTAGGGGTCTACAGTCAAGTTTGTGGAGTTTGCGGGGAGTTTAGGAGTGGTTTGAATTTCTAAAAGGTGGATCCCAGATTCTAATCCTCTAAGATAGTCGAAAGGAGCGCAAGGCGTGAATCCCAAGCACTAAGAAGAGGAGAAGACCTCGTCCAAAATGAGGTCAACGAGCGGCATTTCTAAGATAGGCTTTAATCTTTCCGGATCGATTTCAATCCTGCGATGTCGGACAACAAATCCTAAGAATTTCCGGAGGTGAACGCGCAGAAGGCCGTTTAAGGGATCTCATCTTGGATTGTATTGCCTTAGTAGCTCGAAGACGATTCTCAAATCATACGAGTGATTTCTTTTAGTTTCTTTTGATGATCACGTACGTCCACGTAGCGACTCGACTCGTTGTGAATGAGATCGTCAAAATCTTTGTCATTGCTTTCTTTGGTATGTTGCTCCCTGCGTTCTTTAGTCAGGAATGGCATTCACGTGTAGCAATACACTCGATGTAGATACACTGCGATGGTGCCATCTGTTATGCGAGTTGTATCTCGAAGATCCATCCACTGAGAAGGGAATATTTCATGTGTTGGGCGATACGATCATTAACTGCAGGATTGGTAGCGGGAATTCATCCTTTGGACATGCTTTGTTCGAGTCTACCAACCACGCAGTTACGTCGACCATTCTTCTTCTATTTGGAACCACATTGGGTAGCCAAGTAGGGTATTGTTCTTCACGGACAAATTTAGCTTCATTAGCTTCTTAACTTCAGTATTACTGTTGTTCGATTTCAGAACGCATCCTCCTGGAAGCTTGTCGGCGGACGGGTAGGATCTACGCTCTAGCCGTCAGAGCTGCGACTTGGAGCTAATCACGGCATATTCGTCGTAACTCACAGAAACAAAACGATCCATTAATTGTGAACTGATCATTTCATGAATCTTACTTCATTGAGTAAGGAGCTAACAAAGGTTGGTCTAGGCTTTTAGCTAGTCACTAAGCTTCCAAATTAACTCTATCATATTGTAGATTTAATTTCTTCTTGAGTCAGGCGAGCTTCTCAAATTATGCGATCTTGGAGATCTTCCGTAGTTCAGGCGCGGTCTTCGTTAGGTTCGCGAGTGACGACCAAGCAAATTCCGTATCGTCAGTCGACCTCACCGTGCCTAATCCCGAGACAATGTTTTGAATTGGGAGGCGGCCGGCATTTTCCCATAATTTTTTGAAGTGTTGTGCTCGGCCTTTTGTCCATTGTCGAGGTAAGACACCATGTCGAATTAAATTTTTAACACGGAGGAGAGTACCGCTCAAAAGGTAATTCCATTAATTCGGAAGAAGCGACATCTTGAGTGCGCCATCGTTTTCGGTATTGGAAGAAGAAGTGCCACGGTAAAATTTGATTGGCTTGCAGTCCGTTAACGTACTTCGACCACGACCACCCCGATCTTATTGGCGGATCGGGAGTCGGGGTCATAGTGTGTACGTAGTGGTTAATCTTCTCGTACATCGATTTGTATTCTTCCGTTCTTCTCAGTGCTTCGAGAGAAATCTTGAATTGTGGTTTCTTCGGTTTATTGTAACTCGCTTCTTTCTCGACTTCCTCTTCTTCCTCGGAGAGCGTTTTCCCGATCAACGTTGATCATCGGCTTTTTTCGTCGAAGTCGTCCAGTGTCTCTTCCACGACCGATCCTCCGAGCCTCGGACCTCGGATGCGAGTTCGGAGAAACCTTCACCATCTCGCCGTAAGGGAGTGGTGAGTGGCCGGTGGGCCAGAACTTCGGAGTTCTTCATATGTCTCGATTTCTTTCGCTTCATTTGGCACGGTGTTTACGGAGAAGATTGTTTTCTTCGGAGGTGCGTAATAAGACTCGCATCTTCGTGGACTCCAATCTCATGTACGGAGAAAGGTTGCAAATCACCTTTAATGCACCTTGTTCCCCTCTCATTAGTATTTTATGCACTCGATGCAGACGACGTACCATCCAGTTCTCATGTATCCATGGTCGGCTTGATAGCGCGTCGAACGATGTTTCGGAATCGATTATATGGAATTTTGCTGTTGTCTTTGGCTAAATCACGGTTCTTCAATCGATAGTGTTATTGATCGAGGTCTCTTCTCGCTTTACGGTTGAATCCTACTTAGTAACATTTTTGTCGCTATCGAACTCGCGGCGCATCGATTTCCAAGTATGCTTAGCGTCAGAAGATTCATTATGTTGATTGATGCTCCTCGATCCACCAATACTACGGATAGCGTAAATTTTTCGATTATGATCGAAATGTACTGATGGTCGGTTGTGATCGGCTGTCCGAGTATGTAGATCCTTATCAGTGAAGGTAACACCTGCATTTGTTCCTTTAACGAGCAAACCTCGTCTAAGGAATCTCCGGCCATACGAGCTAAACAAATCTCTCGGATCAAGTAAGGCCTTGATCGGAGCTTCCCTCATCTCTTTGATAAGATGAGAGCGTCGTAGATGCTCGGTTTGGTTAGTAGTTTCCTAAGATGGGCTAGCACGTTATAGTCCGCTTTGTTATCATGTGTCTCGGTTTCTTCCCGAATGAGCGATTCTTCGCTTAGGCGTTGATTCTTCTCGAATAATTATACGCTTTACATCATCTTTTGGACCCATTCTTGGAGGTAGAACCATACCAGCTCTTAAATTGACTTCTATGATTTCTTCGAATGCGAATGCTGAATTTACGGGTGTCTCTTTTTGAATTGGCATGACGGGTTCTTACGGAGTTGCTTCGAATATGAAGGCTCTAACTCTATTGTTGACTGGAGTTCCTTGGAATTCACAAATAGATTCATTGCTTGTTGAACTTTCGTAGCCTTCTTGATGAATGTCTTCTTTGTCATCGTGATTGTCGAGGTTTGTGTATGATTTGAGAATTGTTATTGGTATCGAAATCGGGATCCGGATTAGATTGGTTGTCGTTAGTTACGTAATCGTTAGAAACGGTCGAAAACGTAGCTGATGTCGCAACTCTCATCGTTATAAGATCCCGTCGGAGCGAGCGAATAATCGTACGGAGTCGGAGGTTCGAGGAATTTTTCCCCGAATCGGAAACAACCGTCCTAGAATAAGCGGCCCCTAGTCCCAGCCTTAGGAGCCTCGGTCTTTTCTTCTCTACGATCTCCTTCTTTTCTATGATCTTTTCTTCTTGGGGTGGTTCTTCGATTACGAGCGATAGCTCGGCGAGCGGGTTTCGAACTCGAGTTGAAGCATGCGTCGGCGGCTTGGATGTGATCCAAACATTTTCTTCGATGACTTCGTCGAGCGGTACTCCATCCATCATCGATTATGTAAGGTCTATCGGAACAATGGGATCGTTGAAATAACATTGACGGAACCTCCTTTAGAGGGTTCTTTCATGTATTCCTTTGGGATCGTTATGTTCCCTTTCGGAGATTGTTGTCGAACTGACTTTTGAAGGTAATGCAATCTTCTATCTTATGTCGAAGCGTCGGTGATAAGGGCGGTAGTTGGGATGATCTTTGCTTGTTAACTTCTTCAGGCTTCTTGGGTTACAGCGGTCGAAAATCCAGTCTTCATCGTACTCGTGGAACATCTTTGGCACTTGCCTCGTTCTTTGAATGAATATTCTTTATTTATGAGCTCCTTCACGTACGAGCTGTAGGCGAGGCGGTTGCTCGTATTGTTGGGATTGGGTCGATAACGGGTTGGGGTTGTTGGTAGTTTCTTTGAGGTTGTTGATAGTGGCATTTGCGGTTGCTCATTTGTATTTGCATTGATTCTGTTTGCCTTTATCGTTGCCGCTGACGATCTGATTTCTTTTTGAATGTCTTCATAGGCTTCGTTTGTCGTTTGTCAACGAAACTTGGTTCTGCTTTGCTCTTGAAAGCTCCGGCCTTGCTTAACAACTTCTCGAAAGTCTTAATTGTGAATCAACTTAAGGAGAAGTCTTTATCGAGTAGTGAATGCATTTGCAAACCGGGATCTGGCTGCATGTTGTTCTTGTAGGTTGCGGCTCGCACTTCATGCTTAGATTTCTCCATCGAAGTATTGTAGTTCACTAAAGTTTCATTCGGTTTCCCGTTTCTCACTTCACTAAGTCACCGATGGTGATATGGTCTTGATCTCCGACAAACCGTTTCACGAAGAGATTTTCCAATTCGCCAAATGTCTTTCTGCGAACCAGTTTGGTAACTCGCACACCAATCGAAGGCGATCCACGACGAGTGCCGCTGACGAGTTGTCGGAAGATTAAAGCGTCACTTCCACGGCGTTGCAACAACCAGCGCGAAAATGTGCGACATGCTTGTCGAGTTTACGGTACCATCGAAGTCTTGAACGGAGGTGGTACGAAGCCTTTTGGGTATTATCTTGCATCGAAATTCTTCGGGGGTAAGGTCTACCCATCCGAATAGATGCCCGCTCTTAGAGTGTCTTTAAGGCTTCTCGCTTTCTCTTGTTCCACCATGTTCTTGATGTCCTTCTGCGGAATCATATTCGAGTAGAGTCTTTCTTCGGTTAATCGTCTCCGTTAACGGATGTAATCTCTTTTCCTCAGTCACGTAATATGAATAACTTACGGAGGCGTTTCTCTTGGGGGTTGAGCACGACTACCGAAGAGTGGTTGGGGACATGCAGCCATCTCTTCCATCCTTTTTGCCATTTGAGAGATTGTATCATCTTTTTCTCGAAGTTGTGCTCTTAACATTTCCGGTTCATCTCTTTCAAAGCGATGGCTCGGAGAACCTTGCGAAGGCGACGATGCTTGTGTCTTAGCCATGTGTTGATCTCCACATATTCGTCATCCATGAACTACGACGAGTCAACTTCGACTCCAAGCTTTTCTTCCCTTTCTCTTGCTTACCGTTGAATGTCGGTTCTTAGCTTTTCCATAGCGTCCTCCGATGGTCTTTTTCGTGCGGTTGCGCGGTTATCATGCGATGGCCGGTTGGGTTTCCTTCTTGGGAGTCTTCTTCATTGCGGTGGCGCTTTCTTCGGACTCGAGTCTTCGATGAGACTTTCCTTTTACGAGGTCGTTGTTTTGGTCTTAATGTGGCCGGTAGTAGGATGCTTACCATCCTTGCGCGAGCCAGGGGCCTAGAATGGGATGGTACGTCGGCTGAATCGCTGGAAGGTGGTATCCTCCCCGATGCGCAATCCTGAAACGATAACGGGTGGACTAGCCTCCATCTTCTTATTCGGCTACTTGCGGCGGCTAATGGGTTCTACTTTGCCGGCCCGAGACGGGACTTGTGGCCCCCGCCACTCTTCTTAAAATCTGCGATACGGGACGTCTCTTTCTTTCTTCAGCTTACTCTCTATCACGGTCTGTAGTCGGGCGAATGGTGTAATCCACAGCCCTTTTCTTTCTGGTCGTCGCTATAGTATGCGGGTCGAGGTAATGTAGAAGCAATTTTGTGGACATTTTCCTCGTCGGTCAGCGGTGGAGAGGGGATGGAATCTACTTCCTTCCAAAAGCGGTGTGTACTGCGAGCGCAACGGGTATGTACTCGGGTAGTGGTGTGTACTCGGGGATTTCTTCCCAGAAAGCAACTTCGGCGGCTACGGCCTTTACGTGATCTTTCTACCTCTGTTTCTTCTCACGAGTCGTGTTAGGGGTGGAACCCTTGGTCGGGACCCGATTTCAAAAACGGAAAGGTCTCGCACGGAGATCTGTACCCTCCGCGGCAACATGCTCGTTACAAATGCGAATTTCCTTCCCCTTCGGTTGGCGGAAGCGGGGTAGGTGCGAGGACACGTAGGCCGGTGGGGGTAGAGGCAACCGGTCCTCTACCGAACGGTAGTATTCCTCAAGTTTGGAACCCTTAGCGGGGAGGGAACTCTTGAGTCGACTTCGGGTTGAATTCGATCGAAAGGTCTTTCGGTTTCGGGCACTTTGTACGCCGAGTGTGAAAAGGGTAACGTCGGTGATCTTGACATTTGTGTTCTCGAATCCTTGCACGAAACGGATGATCCAGGTGTCGGGCGGCTCGTCCTTGTAAAACGGCGAAGTCCGATCCATTGGTGAAGGAGAAAATCGAGCTTTGAAATGAACGTTTCTGCTAGAGTAGATTCCGATTATCGATCCGAGTTATGCTTACTCTCGTTGGGACGAAAAAAGGAATCGAAAAGAGTCCGAACACATTTTTGTTCATGTATTTATAAAAAAGTAATTATTTGTTAAAAGAGTCATTCATTAGAGGGTTTGTTTATTAGGAACATAATGTTCAAAGGTGTAGAGAAGGTAAGGAATCTGATTTAGAATTGTAAAGGAAGAGAAAATCTTATGCAAGACTTTCTCGACTCGAAGGATCGCTCCTAAACTAACACTCTGTCGGGGTCGTCCGCCTCGGAAAAGAGGTAAAAGGATCTCGGAACCTCTCTAGTTTAGGGGTGTCTAAACGAGTGGCTCTAAATCCGAGAGGAGTAGGGTTATACTCGTCACAGACGAGAAATGAACGGGGTATTCCAACGGAAGAATGGTAGTTTGGTCGCTAGGGGCATGGGCTCACTACTGATTTATGAAAGCAATGCATACGATCGAAATGGAGAGAGGAACTTTTCCGCAGCGAGTCGCAGAAGTTGTCGGCATATTTTTAGGTTGAGTGTTGTATTTTTGAAAAGAGGTCGCCTACAGAAATTGTCGGCGAATTTTTAATTTAATTTAAATAATTTGAAAAGTAGTATTTGATTTTGAAAATAATTTGAAATATTTTAAGATATGAAATCAGGCCTGATCTCGCATCCAGAATAGTTTATATAAACGAGACGCACCGTATGGCTTAATGTATACTATTTCGAAGAATAGACACACTTGCTCGATGATAGGGCTCGATTAAATAAACGTAGAAGGTTCTGTGACATCCAGTTTGATGCTACGAACCGATTTTATAAGTCGAAATAGATTCTAGCTTAATATAAATGAATTAAACGAGTTTATATTACGTGGGTTCTTAAAGTTCACATAAGGAGCAATGACCTTATAGTTAATTACATCTTAAATGAAGTGAATCATTTAAGAAAACCTCGATAATGATCGGTGGTTTTGCTCTCAAAGAATTTGAAAGTTTAAGGTTTTTGAAAAGTTGGATTTTTGAAATTTCAAAAGGTATTAGCTCAATTTGGAACGTTTATTTTCGGAGTCAAAGGAAGAGAAGTAGGAGAAGTGAGGATCCGAAGAATCTTGCAACTTCCACACTATCCTATGGTTTGGCTTCGATTTAGAAATTTATTTAATATTTACATCCTGCTCGATTTTAATTAATTAGGACTTATATTAGTATGACGTAATCATACTGAATAGACATCGAAGATGTAGGGGTTTATGTCGTATCGAACGATTGCCTCGGAGTCCTAAGACAGGTTAGGGCTTAATTTGCATAATATGATTATGCGAATGCTACTGCATAGAAGGTTGAGGATTTATGTTGCACTAATGACCACTCATCGAAATCACTATGGCTTGGTTATTTAGTGCTGGGGAAAGTTTTCTTTGAGAGTAGACTTGAGGTTTTGTTGATGACGATGGATCGTCCTGCCCATAAGTGCTCAGAGGCTCCTTGTTGTTGCGAGGTTTAGTTTTAGAAGTCATAAATCGGGAGATGAGAGAAGTGTTTTGGTTTAGAGAAAATCTTAAAATCCAAGTGTTTTTTTTAGTGTTTTAGTTAAAACAAATCTTAAGGATATTAGTAACGAACGATGATCTGTTGTGGGAGCAGTCGATCACGACAGACTGTTGTACATTTCGGTCAGCTATTGGAAAATTTACGCTTTCAGTGTTGGGTTGATGCCAGGGAGCATCGATCAGCATGATGAGCGCTTCGAACGTTAGCGTATTTGGAAATCGATGCTCGCGAGGCTGAAGCGGACAAGATGTTATTAAGAGGCTTTAATCGAAAGAAGAAAGAGCTCTTGGATCGATGACCTGCTGTGAATGAAGATCGAGTGATTTAGCGAAGACTGACGCAAAATTCCACATAATTGATTCCGAGACGTCGTTCGACGCTCTGCTGCGGTCGGCCATGAGATCCATGAAAAGCGGATGGTACGCGTCGTCTCGCGCGGCGCAGTGAAGTATTACGAAGGAGGGGAACGCGTGCATCGAAGGTGATTTGCGACCGTTCTCACAGGTACATGAAATCGGAATTCATGAAGATGCAACCTACTTGCGCGCCTCCGAAGAAAACAATCTTCTCGAAATACCATACCGAATGAAGCGAAAAGAAGTTCGAGACGACGAAGAACTCGAAATTCTAGTCCGAGCGGTTACTCGCGACTCCCTTTCGGCGAGATTGTGAAGGTTTCTCCAGAGCTCGCACCGAGGTCGGGGCGGGGACGAGGTCGGAAGAGACATTGGAACGAGTTGGACGAGGAAGCTGAGTCATCGACGTTGATTGGGAGAACAGTTTCGAAGAAGAAGAAATTGAGAAAGAAGCAGCAACAATAAATCAAAAGAAACCCCGGTTCAAGATATCTCTCGAAGATGAAAAGAATTGTCGGCATATTTTTAGGTTATGTGTTTTGAAAAAGGGGGGTCGCCTGTAGAAGTTGTCGGCGAATTTTTTTATTTTAAATAAATAATTTGAAAAAGTAGTATTTGATTTTGAAAATAATTTTAAATTTGAAAATTTTAAGATATGAAATGTTGATCTCGACATCCAGAATAGTTTATATAAATGAGCACCGCATCCCTGCGTAATATCACACGAGAATAGTCGCGGCTTAACTGATGAGGCTCGATTAAATAAGCTAAAGATGTGGACGTTTGTTTAGTCTACGAACCAGATTTTATAAGCGCTAATTCGCCATTTTAAAATAAATAAATTAAATAGAGGGTTTATATTACTGGGTTAGCTAAAGTTCTCTATAAAGAGCGAGCCTATAGTTAATTACATCTTAAATGAAGTGAATCGTTTAAGAAAACTCTCGATAATGATCGGTGGTTTTGCTATCAGAGAACTTGAAGTTTAAGGTTTTGAAGGATTGGATTTTGGAAATTTGAAAGGGATTAGCTCAAATTTGGAACATTTATTTTCATGAGTCGAAAGGAAGAGAAATAGAGAGAATGTGAGGATCGAAGAATCTTGTGACTTCCGAACTATCACATTGTTTGGCTTCGAGTTTAAGAAAATCCAATATTATACGATATTTTAATCTGCTGATTTTAATTAATTCGGACTTATATTTGTATGATAAAATCATACGAATAGCCTCGAAGATGTGAGGGTTTATGTCGTACGAGCTTGTACCTCTGGAATCTTAAGATCAGGTTAGGGCTTAATTTACATGACATGATCGTACAGATGCTAACGAAGAGTTGAGGATTTATGTTACGACTTAGGCAGAACTACCTTAAAGTCTATATGGCCTTGGTTATTTAATTCTAAGAAAGTTTCTTGCAGTAGAATCCAGGAGTTTCTTCTGATGATCGATTGGTCGTCCTTGCCACCGTGCTCACAAGCTCGCTTGTTGTTGCGGATGTTTAGTTTTAGAAGTCGTAAATCGGGAGATGAGAGAAGTGTTTTGGTTTAGAGAAAATCTTAAAATACGAGGGTATCTTTTGTGTTTTAGTTAAAACAAATCTTAATGTTATTGAAACGAAACAGATTAAGATCCCATGATTCCGTCATCCATGGCAATTATTTTCATTGAATTCACTTAGTCCGGATGAATTTGCTAAACTCAACTGAATGAGTTCCACACTTTCATTTAGATTACGTGAAATCCCGTTAAGCAACGCGTGGGTTACATCATTGAAGTATTCCGATCATTCAACGAGACGTTTTAATTTAGTTGCGATTGTAGTTTTGTTGTTATTTGTGATTAAATTTTGAGTTGTTTTATATTTTAAAATATTGTGGCGGTGATTTTTATCTGTATAATGACTTTTAATTTAGTTTTGGTTTTAATTCAGGGACTATCCTAAGGGTTTCGGTTTCATATGCACAGTTGTTTATCATCGCGAGAAGGTAAAGTAGCATTCTGTGATAAAGTAAATTGCTTGATAAAATAAGAGCGTACTCTGAGGGTCTTACAGTCATCACATAGCTGCACTTAAAACACATGTTAAGGCATTTAAATATTCCAACAAGTACCTAGGTAAAAGCTAAGAGAAAGGTTTAGGTTATACATCGAAAGTCCTAATCCTATGAGTTAATATCTCCTATGGCGTCAGCGTTCTTATATTTCGGTTAAGGACGATTTTTTAAATGAAAGAACGATTAAGCTTCGATTGTTCTTATAAACGTCCTATCATATTAGGAAATGCTTAAAGCGAGTCTTAAGCATCTTTTCGATATTTATGGATCGTTTTTAAGTCCAAGAGAATTTAATTATACAGTGAATTAATCATCCGGGAGTTTAAGTTTTGTTATCTTTGCTCATAAAGCTTAGTGACATTTGAATATCACTATAAGCTGAGAGTAACTTCACTGACGATGCTTCGTTTAAGAGTTATAATAACAAGAGGCTTTAAAAGGCAGAATCAAATTATTAAGTATTTTGATGATTTAAACTTAATGATTTAATGTTAATTTTTTGATTTAATTATAGAAAATTAGTTTAAGTTTGGAATAGTGTTCAAGTTATTTTAGGTTTAATTCTTAATGATTTCATTTAGGTTTGTTATTAAATGATTTTAATTTAATTCAATTTAATTCAATTTTTTTGATTTAATTTAATTTAATTTAATTTAATTTAATTTAATTTCAATTTAATTTCAATTTAACCTAATTCAATTTAATTTTTTAATTTAATTTAATTTAATTTAATTTAATTTAATTTAATTTTTTATTTCATTTTAATTTAATTTCAATTTAGTTCAATTTAATTTTAATTTCAATTTACTTTTAATTTAATTTAATTTTGATTTAATTTTAATTTAATTTAATTTAATTTATTTTAATTTTAATTTAATTTCAATTCAATTTAATTTAATTTAATTTAACTTTAATTTCATTTTAATTTAATTTCAATTTTAATTTAATTTAGATTATTCTTTTAATTTTCTTTTAAGTATTATTGAAATGATTTATTTAGGGATTTTTTAAATTAAAGAATAAATATCTTCTTAAATAATATCCCCACTTTAATAATTTCAATTTTCCATTAATCTTCCAAATTTAATTAATTAATTAATTAAGGTTTACTTTAATTATTCTTAAAATGATTGGTGGGTTTCTACCCTTAACCATTTAAGTTTCGATCATCCAAAATCGAGTTTAAAATCAAATATTTTACCTTCCCTTTTGATTAATCCTAAAATTTTAATTAAGGGTTGAAATTTTTAATTACCATTTTGCCCTTGAAACTTAATAATTCTATAACTCACTAAATTAAGCTTCAAATGAGCTTGAAATTTTTATGTGACCTAACTTACGTATCGATTAAGGCGTTAGAGGAGAAAATATGATTTTTACGTATTTAATTTATTTATGTAATTATTTTTAATGGAAAATAAGGATTTTCGAGAAAATTCGATAACGCTAATCGAGAAATGTTTACATGCTTTAATAAAACTATGGGATGTTCTAAAAGCAGGAGGACACCTTGCAGGCCGATTTTGGTGATTTTTGAATTATATTTTATTTATTAGAATTATTTTGAGTTTTGGAGTATTAATTAATTTTAAAATAAAATTAAAGTTGAAAAATGTATTTTATATTTTTCTTAAATCTCTCTGACTCAAGGAGTTGGAGAAATAAATTTTGTATTTTTCTGATTTTTCTTTGATTTATTAGAATTATTTTAGTGAAAAGGTTGGAAAATACATTTTTTAATATCAAAAATTACATTAAGCCTTTAAAATTCAATATCTTATCCTAGGGACTTAAGAAAAAATTTTGGTTTGTTCCTAAGTATTTAGAATTCAAAATGTGACATTTTGGTGATTTTTAATATTTTTGTGATTTTTATTATTTTTTAATTATTAAAATATTAAAATAAACTTAAAAATCAGCTTTTTTAGAAAATTACGATTTTAATTTTCTTAAATTCCTCCGATATCGGAAAGCTCCAAAACCATTTTTGTGAATTTTTGAAAAGTATTTTGTGAGTTATGAATTTTTAAAGTTTAATTTTACTGCATTATTACTTAAGAGGCTTAATCGGCCATTTTGGTGGGGCTAATCAAGTCCGATTGTTTTCAAATTTTTATGTGGTGTTCTCATATCCTAGAGGACGAGTGGAGAATTGTTTTTAAGTTAATTTGATGAATTGTTAACACTAATTAATTAAAGTTCGATTTTGGGTATTTAGGCGGTAGGGTTGTTAAGTGAATTAACTCAGAAACTTATTTTTCTAGGTCCATCTCGTCACGAAACGTCACTGGAATTTTCTAGAATTTATTTCTCGATATCTTAATTATTGGAATTAAAATATTGAAAACGATGACATGAGCTTGAAAAATCGATAACTTCCAAAGGGATGGCCTCACGACCTTGGAAAATTTAGGGAATGTTCCCAGTTCGAAGGCTAAAGCACATAGTGCTAATGCAAATCTAGGTGAATTTCTATGTCATGGAGAATTAAAAGCAATGCTGTGAGTAAATAAATCATTAAAAATAAAATACTTTGTTGAAGCTTGATTTCATTTTCGCATTATTCTCCATACGTTCACTTGAGTAAGAGGGTATTTTTATTTTTATTTTTAGGATTTTTCTACACAAATTTATGTATTTTGAAGTTACAGTAATTAAATAAATAGAAAAATAACCTATTTTTCTACTTTATCCACGCGGCGGCGACTCAACCTCGGCGTCTCGAAGGCCGCGCGGCGTGTTTTGATTCGGCGCCGCCATCGAGCTTCCGGCGCTCGGGGCCGCCTATATCGTTCGTCTCCTCGTTTGGCGTGATCACGGCCGTCCCATCCGCGCTTGTATTAAATGAACGACATCCGTTCATCGTCCCAGCAACCTCCTGGCAGAGAACCGTCCACACTAAATCCTTAATATCTCACTCGATACTTAACGGATTTTCGTGTTCTCGTGCTACATGGATTCGTCTCGAAGAGACGAATACATCTATACGGTGATCGTGCGTTGAAATTAAGGCATTTGAAATGGAGAATCTCCGAAGCTCGGGATCGAGAGTTAGGCTCGTACCTTGGCTCGGAGAAGTGTGGCTTGATGCGAGGGTTGTGTCGCACTTCGATTGGGTCCGAGCGAGCTCGGATGAGTCCCGTGGCACAGTGAATTGTCTAGGTATGATTTCGACCAAGCCCAGATCACGAAGCTTCGGAGGCTGGAGCGATGGGCGGCTTTGGAGAGGGGGCTTTTAGGGGAAGCCTCTTCTCGTGGTACGAGGTGAAGGTGTAGGACCAATCGATTTGGGGATTGGCTCAGCTGTGAAGAAGTGTCACTGGTTTTGGGCTTGGATTTGACTACGAAATTGAGCTCGCGAGAGGGGAAATGGCGGGGGATTTCGGTGGGGATCAAGTTCTCTATGTGTAGAGAGTGGCCTGGGATGATTTTGGCAGGGTTTCAGTAAGGTTTGGTTCAGCACCCCTCATGGCCGAGAGGAGGTGGTATTTAAATAGGAGAGGGTGGAGGGCCTCCCAGGGGGGTTTAAGGCTTGGGATCAGCTGCTCCATGCAAGAGAAGAACGGCCCATGGTGTTCAATTGGGGCTGGGACAACTCGGCGAGGCGAGGATTGAAAAGTTTGGCTCCTCCCAAGGTCTCGGCCATGGTGTTTTCCGGCGATCCAGGCGGCTGGCCGGCAGGCATGGGTCACCCTTAGGTCCAGGTGGGTCAGGGCTGGAGGTTTGTGCAGGCAATTGGGCTTTGCCATGTGTAAAGAGGATGGCTTGAAATGGAAAGGGTGAGGGCTCATTTTGGGCCCAAATTGGTCAACCCATGATTTTGGGCTTGGTTCACCTCCCCATGATCTGGTTTTGGTACGGGTGAATCGGTTAGGTCAGTTGGACTTAAGTGGAGAAGTCTCCATCCAAGAATATTTGGATTATACTTGGATTAAGGGGAATCATAAGTAAGGTTAATGGCTTTTAGGAAGTGCTTAAAGGACCTCCTCCTTTTGCCCAATGTGGTAAGGTCACATGTAAACAACTCACATGGCTTGTATGTGGCTTAAAAATGGCTTCATGGCTTGCTTTATGGCTTAGGATAAAGCTTGGTCAATTTCATGGAAGTAGAATTTAGGAATTTTGGTATTTTGGTGGAGAATTTTCATGAAGCTTGATTTGGAATGGTTTAATGATGATTTTGAAACTTAGGGGTGATTTTGATTAAATAGATGATGTGGAGAAATGTCATGTGGGCTTTGGATTGAAAACTTGGGCTTTTGAAATGGTCTTGGGTGGGCTTTTAAAGTGGTTTAAGGAAGTGGGTCTTTAGGTTTGAAAATGGGCTTTTAAATGGAAAAATTTGCAAAGGGCCATGCCAAATAAAATGTTGAGTTTTGTTTAAGGATGTGTCGCTGATTGATTTGAAACAAGTTTGGAGTGATTTGGGTTTGAATTGGGTTGGATTTGGGCTTCTTTGGTAAAGGGGTTAATGTAGGTCGAATTGGGCTAATTTGGAGCCGATGTTGAGCTAGGGTTGAAATTGATGTAAAATTAATGTTGGGAAATGTTTATGGGAGTGTTTTGAAAGGTTTTGACTTTGGTTGGGTTTTGATTTTGGGGTTGGGCTTATTTGGGTTAGGTTTGGGTTTAGAGTGAAATTGGGCTTTTTGGTTTTGGGTTGAATTTGAGTGGACTTTAGGTTTAAATTTTGGGCAAATCATGTTAGTTTTTTGTTTGTGGGGATTTTATGAAGGTTTAGGAAAGATTTGGGATCAATTGGGGTTGAATTGGGTTAAATTGGCTCAAGTTTAGGTCATGGGTCAAAATTAGGCTTTAGGCTCCAAATTGGAATTGAATCCAAATGTCAATCAAATTGGACTTGTATTTGGTCAAAATTGATATTGTGGATATTTAATTGAAGTTTAGAATTGAATTGGACCAAAATTGGGGTCGATTGGGGAGGTTTGGTTTGACATTGGGTTCGTTTGGGTTTAAAATGGGCTAAATTGGGGGTTTTGGTAAAAGTGGGAGTAAATTGACAAAATTGGCCACATGGTGTAGTTGAATGAAAATGAAATTAGGAATATTTTGGATTTTCTAGAATTTTCTGGGAATTTTCTGAATTTTTGGATTTTTGGGTCAAGAGGGGCATTTTGGTAATTTGGAGGGTATTGGGGGAATTTTTGGAATTTTTGGTATATTAGGTTGGAGATGGTCAATTTGAGTAGTGGGGGAAATGTTTGAGATTAATTTTAGGGAATTTTGGGTGATTTGAAAATTTTGAAGAATTTGGGTAGTTTCAAGGGCTTTTGGTAGGTTTAGTAGGTGTAGGGCCCTGGGGGTCAAAAATTGAAATTTTGGAAAAATGAAGATTGATCAAATGTGAGTGAAATGGAATCACTTTGGTTGAGCCGTGAAGTCGTGTTAAGCTTATATGAGCCATTGATAGGACTCGTTTGAGGCGCTTATTTATGTTGTTTTAACCTCTTAACCGTGAGGGCTTAGGGGTTATGGTCCATCCATATGAATTACCTACGTGAGTCGAGGAGTCGAGTTGGGTATGGGTGTGGTTTTAGGATTTGGATTGTGTGTGTGGAGTGTAGAGTATGAGTGTAGTGAGTGTGTAAGTCGACCCTCACTGGGCCAGAGCCACGCAGGGGTAGTCTAAGGCCGAAAAGTCACATAGGGAACTCATCCTTTAAACCTTCGCATTTGATTTCGACCCTCACAGGTGATTAGGGGTCTACGATCGAACTTGTGGGGTTTGCGGGGAGACAAGAAGTGGTTTAAATTTTTAAAGGATGGATCCGATTCTAGTCCTCTAAAGATAGTCGAAAGGAAAAGCTCAAGCTCAGATCCTGATATTAAAGAGGAAGAAGACCTCATCAAAAACGACGTCAACAAGAATGAAGAATACAAATCAATGTACGAGAAGATTAACCATTATGTACATACTTATGACCACGACCCGATTTATTCAATAAGATCGAGGGTATGGTGGTCGAGGAAGTACATGGTGGTGGTGTTAAGCCGTCAAATTCTACAGTGGTGCTTCTTCTTCCAAAGGCGAAAGTGATGTAAAATTTGAAGATGTTACCTCGTCGAATTAATGGAACTACCTTTTGAGTAGTACTCTCCCTTGTGTTCAAAATTTAATTCAACGCGGTGTCTTACCTCGACGATGGACAAAAGGCCGATCACAACACTTTGAAAAATTATGGAATAATGTCGGTCGTACCTCTCGATTCAAAACATGGTCTCGGATTCGGCACGATGAGGATCGATTGATGATACGGGATTTTGCTCGGTTGTCAGCTGGCGAACCTAATAAAGAGCAGCTGGAAGCTTCGGAAGACTCTCGAAGATCTCCACGTCGGAGACGCTCCACCGGAGTCGAAGAAGAAATTAAATCTGATAGACGAGTTAATGGAAGTTAGCTTAGGTGCGCGAAGAGCTAGGCGCGACCTTTGTTAGCTCCTTACTCGAAAGAAGACTGCGAAGCGATGATCGAGCTATTAATGGAATTCGAGGACTTGTTTTGCTTGGAGTTACGAGGAAATGCCGGGATTAGCTCCGAAGCCGCGAGTTCATTGGGCTGGGAGTGGATCCTGCTTCCGTTCCGGTCGGACGAGCTCCCGGAAGAATGCGTCTAGAAATTGAGCGACAAGTAATGGCGAAGTTAAGAAGCTAATGAGACGCTAAATTTGTCCGTGAAGAACGATACCCGACTTGGTTAGCCTGACGTGGTACCGGTCGGGAAGAAGAATGGTCGGATCGAGATACGCGTGGATTTCGAGATTTGAGCAAGCATGTCCGAAGGACGAGTTTCCACTACCAATCCTAGAACTGATGATCGACATCGCTTCGACACATGAAGTCTTCTCATTCATGGATGGATCATCAGGATACAACCAGATAAAGATGGCACCAGAAGATGAAAAGCTTACAACCTTCAGAACACCGATCGGAGTGTATTGCTACACAGTAATGTCATTCGGACTAAAGAACGCAGGAGCAACATACCAAAGAGCAATGACAAAGATTTGATGATCTCATTCACAACCAAGTCGAGTGCTACGTGGATGATGTGGTCATCAAGAGTAAATTAAAAGAAGATCACTTGTATGATTTGAGAATTGTTTTCGAGCGATTAAGATAATTTAACCTTAAGATGAATTCCCTTGAAATGCGCCTTCGGCGTCGCCTCTGGGAAATTCATAGGATTTGTTGTTCGACATCGTGGAATTGAAATTGATCCGGAGAAGATTAAAGCTATCTTACAAATGCCTCCTCCCAAAACCTTGAAACAACTACGATCCTTTCAAGGGAAGTTGGCGATATCTTCGACGCTTTATCTCGAACTTGTCGAGTAGGTGTCGACCCTTCTCGGCATTGGTTAAAAAGGACGCCAAATTTGTTTGAGATGAGAAATGTCAGCGGGCTTTCAAGGACGTTAAGTAATATTTAATGACACCTCCTATTTTAGCGGCCCTGGTCTCGGGTAGACCAGTTGATACTTTATACCCCGAGCTTTAGACGATTCTCTCGGAGCCACTGCTGGCAGGTCGATGACGAGGAAGAAAACGCCCTTTACTACCTAAGCCGTCGTCTAATCCCAACGGAAGTAAAGTATCCTCCGATTGAGAAGCATTGTTTGGCCCTGATCTTCGCCGCTCAAAAGCTCAGGCATTACAAGCTTTCTCATAAAGTTAACCTTATTTCGAAGTTTAATCTGTTGCAATATTTGATGACCTGACCGACGCTTTCTGGCAGACTTGCCAGGTGGTCGATGATACTATTGCAATTCGACATAACTTTCGTTCCTCTTCGAGTCGTAAATGGACAAGTCCTAGCAGACTTCCTCGCAGCACACCCTTTGCCGGCAGAATCGCCTCTCAACGACGATTTGCCCGATGAACAAATAATGAGCCTAGAAGACCCCGATGATCAACATTGAGAACTGTACTTCGATGGAGCATCTTCAGCACAGAAGAATAAAGAATTGCAAACGATAGTGCCGGTAGAACGAGGAATCAGACTAATCTTTATAACACCGGAGCGGGGGATGTTAAGATACTCCTACCACTTAACAGAACCGTGTACAAACAACGAAGCGGAATACGAAGCCCTCATAACAGGACTGGAATTAACTATTCATATGGGAATAACAGACATCAACATCTACAGAGATTCTCAGTTGACCATTCAACAGGTCGCCAAGCCGATACAGAAATTTTAAAGCGAGACTTGAACGAACTTTCGATATGCCATGAAGCTGCTGGAGCAAATTCGAATGTAACAATGCTATAAGATTCCCAGGAGAGAAAACGCTCTTGCGGATGCGTTAGCTCGACTTGCAAGGAGTCGCACCTTGCGGGATGAGTCGATTGAAGTGTCGGTTCAGAGGACGTCAGGTTCTTTCACAACTCGACATGGATACAGTACACAAATCAGAAAAAAACAAAAGAAACAATTGCGGCAGTAACAGAAAATACAGAAGATTGGAGGCAGCCACTAATAGACTACTTGCAAATAGGAAACCTACCGAACGATAAGTCATTAGCCCATCAAGTCAAGAAAATAACTCTGTCTTACGCATTAATAAACAATACGTTATACAGAAGATCTTTTGACCAGATGTGGCTAAGGGCCTGAGCGGGTCCGAGGCTCGTGAAATTGTCAAAGAAGTGCATTCAGGACTTTGTGGCTCTCATCGATCGGATCCGAAAATGAAAATGAAGATTAAAAGGCGGGGTACTACCGGCCTCGATGATGACCGATCGTATGAAAGTCTGCCAAAGCGTCACTGGTGCCAGAGTGCACGGAGTGGTTCTACACCAACCTCCAGATGTCGCTACATCCGACACCATCGCGTCGTGGCCGTTTGAGTGTTGGAGGCACGGATATAGTGGGTCCGATAGACACGCCTTCTTCAAGAGGACATCGCTTCATTCTTGCAGCTACTGACTACTTTTCTAAATGGGCAGAAGCTATACCACTCAGAGAAGTGAATGCACATC
The DNA here is from genome assembly GCA_022702705.1 of Papilionanthe hookeriana x Papilionanthe teres. Taxonomy (NCBI): domain Eukaryota; kingdom Viridiplantae; phylum Streptophyta; class Magnoliopsida; order Asparagales; family Orchidaceae; genus Papilionanthe; species Papilionanthe hookeriana x Papilionanthe teres. Next base: position 55,034,783 of record CM040437.1, read on the forward strand.
ACGTGTTACAGTTCTTCAAGAATCAAGTCGTCTACAGTTTTGGGGTACCGCGCAGGATCATCTCAGATAACGGGTCCGCATTTAGAAGCACGAAGATCAACAATTTTGTCAGAAGACACGAGATCGACTGGCACTATTCAACGATCTACTACCCAAGAGCAAACGGCTTGGCTGAGACTTTTAATAAAACTCTCGTTCAAATTTTAAAGAAAACTTTGGACGACAACAAAAGAAATTGGCACTAGAAGTTGTTAGAAGCCTTATGGGCCTACAAGACGACTTTCAAAACTCCTACTCAGTCTACGCCTTACGCTTTAGTGTACGGGTCCGAGGCCGTCTTGCCCGCAAGTTCGACTTCCATCTCTCGAATTGCGGTTGCGAGAAAGATCACTACGGAAGAAAATGCCGGACTACGGCTAGAAGAAGCGGAAAGCTTGGAAGGGAAACGACTTTCGCCGCGACGGAGATTTGAGGCCGTATCGAGCCGAGATGGTTCGAGCCCATGATAAATTGGTCGCGTCCAAGAACTTTCAGAAGTCGGTGACTTGGATTCGGTTCTCAAAGACCTATTCTTGCACACCGCAAGATAGGAGGTAAATTTGAACCGACTTGGGAGGGACCGTTCGTGATCGAGACAGTCTACTCACGAGGTTCCTACCAACTGGTGAATTGCCGTGGAGAACGACCTATGCTTCTAATTAACGGACGATATCTAAAGAAGTATTACGCAACCTGATGTTTCGAAGGGTAGCCTCTAAGGTAGAATCTTATCCCTAGAAACACGGGTGAAGTAATCACTTTGTGACTGGGTCCGAAACCAAAACAAAATAAAATGGATGATAAAAAAAAAAATCTCATCAACGAAAATGTTAAAAAGAAAACATGTGAAATCATAATAATGAAATCTTGATTCCTTCTTTCTAAATCCATTCATCTCTGATATTTTCTCATCTTTTCCTACTTTCTTTACATTTAAAAGAAGTAAATAAGGATTTTTAAGTGTTTTTCTTATTGTTCTTGTTCTTAGTACAGCCCCTGATCCTTTCCTTGTTTTGCGCAGGGAGATGTCGAACGGGCGGTTGGTCCTAAACTTTAGAAATGGCGTGAGTCTAGCACTTGATGAAAAGAGGGTGAGGGATGGAGCAGTGATAGAGATTGACTCGGACTTCACACCGCCATGGCTTCGATACGAAGAAAATGATTGGATCCCAGTTGATCGAGAAGAACTGCACAGTCAGACAGTGATGAAGATGGGTGGCCCGAGCCACCAATCCAGCAGCAAGAAAAGAAAAGTAAATTCCGCTCATGCAACTGGAGAAGACAAGAAACTTAAATCCATTGTTGCTACAGCAGAGGGCAGGCTTGTCAGCGCCGCGCCCGCAGAAATTCAAGAGGTAAGGAGAGCTACTCTCATGGCTACCCAGCGAAGAAATAAGAATCGTCGCATTCGCAAAATGTTGATAAAGTTAGCAGAAGATCAACATAAACAAACAGTGGATACTGTCAGTGCAAATGCTCCAAGGAGACCGGTTCGTCAGGAACCAGAAAGAAGAAAGTCGACTCAAAGAAAGTCGGAACAGATAGAGAAAGCACCAAGAAAAGCAGAAATAGAGTCAGTACCTCAACGTCAAGCGGATGTACCGGATTCGAAGAGTCTTGTTGCGAAAGCAACCCCGGAGGATGTCCCTACAGAGACTATCCCTGAGGAGCCGAGACATGCGAGAAGAACGTCTTGGGGTTGAGCCATACATCCCGCAAGTATGTTACTAGACGCCGAGGACTTCGGATAATCCGGAATACGAGTCGGAGAAAATGCAACTAGTTGAGAAGAAAACCTTTCGAATACTTTGAGAGAATTGGAAACAAGAGGATCGATATCTTAGAAGGCCTCGAGTTGCATACGGATGTATTCTCGGATTACGAGCAACAACAAATTGTAAATCGCATCCTCGAATTACATAAAATGGGCCAAGCTGGCCGCCTGAGAGAAAAGACCTATTCGTAACCCCGAAGATGGATACCGGGAAAGGAAGAGTTACAATCCAATGCGGATGTTGCTACAATTTTGCAGTAGATAGAAAAGGAAATCCACCGGGGATACTCGTCGTGATGAAGTGGATCCGATGCCAAGAATCATTAAAAGAATGGTAAAAAGAATGATAACATGGAGGGTATTGCTTGTGGACTGCATACCCAACAGTTGCATCATCAACATCTACAAGGAGGGCGACTGCATACCTCCACATATAGACCATCATGACTTTGTCAGACCCTTCTGCACAGTGTCATTCGTCAACCAGTGCAATATCATGTTCGGATCTGACTTCCGGATAGCAGGCCCCGGTGAGTTCCGAGGGCCAGTCGAGATACCACTACCGGTAGGTTCCGTCATGGTGTTAAAAGAAAATGGAGCTAACGTTGCGAAGCATTGCATTCCAGAAGTGCCTGTGGAGCGGATCTCAGTTACTTTTAGAAGAATGGACGACAGGAAAATGCCTTACTACTTTCGACCGGATCTAGAATCGGAGAGTCTCCGCCCTACAGTTCGTGAGTTACATGGGAAATAGCACACCTCCAATACACATCCATGCAGCATTCCTGCCAAGGATGGCTTGGAAGGTGATGTTATTGCTCATGTTTCTTACTATTCAGACATGGATTTTTGACAGACGCTTTTGGATGGATCAACAAGAATCTTACGCAATCCATTTTGGATTTACTTGGATTGTATGGGACATTAAAATTCCGAGGAAAATGTCATCATGATTAGATCAAGTTGTATGATGTATTTTCAGCAAGTTGGAATGGAAGCGACTACGTCATATTTTGCCTTCACCTCTTTTTGTGCAAATTGACTGGGAAACGCCATTAGAGTTAAATGAACTTTGAACGAAGAACAAAAAAAAGAGAAAAGAAAATAAATGAGAACTTTTCCTAAAAATCTGAATATTAAAATGAACTTTGAATTCACATGAACACTAAATAAACAATAAATAAATAAATATATATATATATATATATATATATATATATATATAATAAAATAAAATGGGATCGTTAAAGGACAAACAAAACGAATCTAAACTCCAAATTGAATTTCGATCTCAAACCTCTGATTCGAACCCTTCAGTTCTTTCCTCCATCGAAATCCGTTGGAAACTCTTTTGAAATTTGAATATTCTCTCCGACTTATCGTTAAGTCAAGTCTTTTCAGCTTGGTACGCTTACCAGTAAATTTCAATTCTAAATTCCAAGACTGGTACCTAAATTCCAGTTCTCTTCCTTCGAGGTCTGTACCTAAATTTCGACTCTCATTCGAGATCGATACCTAAATTTCGATTCTCTTTCGAATTGATACCTAAATTTCAATTCTAAATTCCGAGACTGGTACCTAAATTCCAGTTCTCTTCCTTCGAGATCGATACCTAAATTTTGATTCTCTTTCGAATTGATACCTAAATTTCAATTCTAAATTTCGAGACTGGTACCTAAATTCCAATTCTCTTCCTTCGAGGTCGGTACCTAAATTCCGACTCTCATTCGAGATTGATACTCTAAATTTCGATTATCTTTCGAATTGATACCTAAATTTCAATTCTAAATTTACGAGACCGATACCTAAATTCCAGGTTCTCTTCCTTCGAGATCGATACCTAAATTTCGATTCTGTTTCGAATTGATACCTAAATTTCAATTCTAAATTTCCGAGACTGGTACCTAAATTCCAGTTCTCTTCCTTCGAGATCGATACCTAATTTTCGATTCTCTTTCGAATTGATACCTAAATTTCAATTCTAAATTCTGAGACTGGTACCTAAATTCCAGTTCTCTTTCTTCGAGGTCGGTACTAAATTCGACTCTCATTCGAGATCGATACACTAAATTTCGATTCTCTTTCGAATTGATACCTAAATTTCAATTCTAAATTCGGAGATCGGTACTTAAATTCCGGTTCTCTTCCTTCGAGGTCGGTACCAAATTCGGACTCTCATTCGAGATCGATACCTAAATTTCGATTCTTTTTCGAATTGATACCTAAATTTCAATTCTAAATTCCGATACGAGTACTCTAAATTCCAGGTTCTCTTCCTTCGAGGTCGATACCTAAATTCCGACTCTCATTCGAGATCGATTCCTAAATTTCGATTCTCTTTCGAATTGATACCTAAATTTCGATTCTAAATTCCGAGAGCGAGTACACTAAATTCCGGTTCGCTTCCTTCGAGGTCGAGTACCTAAATTCGACTCTCATTCGAGATCGATACCTAAATTTCGATTCTCTTTCGAATTGATACCTAAATTTCAATTCTAAATTTTTGAGACTGGTACCAAAATTCCAGTTCTCTTCCTTCGAGGTCGGTACCTAAATTCTGACTCTCATTCGAGATCGATACCTAAATTTCGATTCTCTTTTGAATTGATACTTAAATTTCAATCTAACATTCCGAGGCCTAGTACCTAAATTTCGGTTCTCTTCCTTCGGGGTCGGTACGAAATTCGACTCTCATTCGAGATCGATACCTAAATTTCGATTCTCTTTCGAATTGATACCTAAATTTCGATTCTAAATTTCCGAGAGCTGAGTACCTAAATTCCGGTTCTGCTCTTTCGAGGTCGGTGCCTAAATTCCGACTCTCTTTCCGAGGTCGATACCTAAATTTCGATTCTCTTTCGGGATTGATACTTAAATTTCAAGCCTCACTCTCTCGAGATCGATCTAAATTCGATTCTCATCCTTTTTCCGTCGATACTTAAACTCCGATTCTCACTCGAGGTCGGTACCTAAATTCCGGTTCTCTTCGCAATCCCGAGGTTGAAACTCGGGTTTCGATTCTCATTTCGAATCCGAGTTTCGGATTCAAAATTACCTTAAATTGATTTTAAATTAAACTTCAATCGAAATTGAAACTCCAAACAAATCGAAATCTAAACTCACACATTGAAACTTGAAATTTAAAAGTAAAATGAAATCTAAATCGAATTCCCCAGATCTTGTGATTTGGAGTTCACCTCATTTTCCATTCCCCAGCGAGAATTCAGGAATCTCAAGTCTTGGAAATATACCTGATACTCCCCAGCGGAAATTCTTCTACTTCGTCCTAAGTTTGTCACTTGAACATCTCTGTTGGTTTTGTTGATCTCTTCGGTCAACTCCAATACGCGCGTGTACTTGGTTAGCACACCGCACCTATCGTGGGTCCATTTGTTGACCTCATTTTTTATGAGGTCTTTTGCTTCTCTCTTTAATGCTTTAGGATCTAGCTTCAAGCTTTTCCTTTCGACTAATCTTAGAGGACTAGAAATGGAACCCACCATTTAGAAATTCAAACTACTTCTTAACTCTCCGCAAAACCCCACAAGCTTCGATCGTAGACCCCTAATCACCTGAGGGTTGAAATCAAATGTGGTGGTTTAAAAGATGAGTTCCCTATGGGACTTTTTGGCACTTAGGAATACCCCGGATGGCGCAGTTCAAGTGAGGGTCGACTCGCACATACACTACTCTCTCACACGCATTCCGAGTCCTAAAACCACACTCTCGCCAACTTCGACTTCCCGACTCATGAAGGTGATTCACATGGATGGTCCTTAACCCCTAAGCCCTCGGCTAAGAGGGTTAGGAACAACATGATGAATGCCTCAAATGAGTCCTCTCATGGCTCATATGGGCTTAATATGGCTTCATGGCTTAACCAAAGTAGTCCCATTCTACTCACATTTGATCAAACTTCATTTTGCCAAAATTTCAATTTTTGACCCCCGGGGCCCTACACCCACTGAACCTACCAAATGTCCTTAAAATTACCCAAAATTTGCAAAATTGCCTAAATTACCCAAAATTCCTCAAAATCAACTTTAGACATTCCACACCACTCAAATTGATCACCCATGGGCAAATACACCAAAATTTCCAAAAATACCCCCAATACCCTCCAAATACCCTAAAAATACCCTTTTGGCAAAAATTTTATAAATTCCAAAAATTCCCAGAAAATTCCATAAAATCCCAAATATTCTCAATTTCATTTTGTTCAACTACACCATAAGCCAATTTTGTTAATTTGACCCACTTTTACCAAAACCCCCAATTTGACCCATTTTTAACATAAAGTGAACCCAATGTCAAACCAAATCAACCCAATTGACCCCAATTTTGGTCCAATTCAATTCTAAACTTCAATTCAATATCTTAAATATCAATTTAGACCAAATACAAGTCCAATTTGATTGACATTGGGATTCAATTCCAATTTAAAGCTTAAAGCCTAATTTTGGCCCATGACCTAAACTTTGCCCAAACCTAGCCCAATTCAACTCCAATCAACCCCAAATCTTTTCCTAAACCGTCCTAACATCCCCAAAAACAAAAAACTAACAAGATTTGCCCAAAATTTGAACCTAAACTCCACCCAAATCCAACCCAAAACCAAAATTCTCATTTTTGGCCTAAACCCAAACCTAACCCAAATGGGCTCAAATCCCAAAATTAAAGCCCAACCAAAGTTGAAAACTCTTTGTAGTACCCCCATAAACATTTCTCAATATTTATTTTACATCAAATCCAACTTTAACCCAACTTTAGCCCAAGTTAGCCCATTTTGACCTATTTTGGCCTTACGACTAAAGAGCATAAATTAAATCCAATTAAATCCAAAATGACCCCAAATCTTTTCCAAAATTCTCATAACACATCCCCAAACTAAATGCAACATTTATTTTACATAATCTTTCACAAAATTTTTATCCAAAAGTCCATTTTGAAACCTAAAAGCCCATTTCCCTTAAGAAATTTAAGAGCCCATCTTCACTAAATTTAAAAAGCCCAAAACCCATTCCAAAGCCCACATGAAATTTCCTCTCATCACCCCTTTGATTTAAATCAATCCCTAAAGTTCTAATTGATCATCAAATTATTCCAATCTTGGCCTCATGACAATCTCCCCTAAAGTTATCAAAAATGCCAACATCCTTTCTCATGCAATTGACCAAACTTTTCCAAAGCCAAATGGAGCCATGCATAAGCCATTCACAAGCCATATGAAGCCATGATAGCTTGGCCTTGTCAACATGCCATTAATGGCAAGAGGATGGGGCTCTTTCTTAAGCCTTCATTAAGCTTTTTTAACTCATTCCATGCTACACACTAAACCAAGTTAGCCACCTAATTCTTGATGGAGACTACACCACCTTCTCTTGGCTGAACCCACTGATTTCCCTCAGCCCAAAATCAGGCCTTGGGGGGGGTGCACCAAGCCTAAAGCATGCTACCAAACCAAGCCCAAAATGAGCCCTTCCCCCTTCCACTTTGATTCAACTCCTTTACACTTGGCATTTGCCAATTGAATTCACAAATCTCAAGCACTGACCTCGCTGATGACAACAGTGACTGACCACTGCGGCCGACCTACCAATGTGTCACGGAAACACCACACCCGACGTACTCATGTGAGCCAAAAAATTCAAAATTCACATGTTGAGCTGTCCCATGGCCAATGGCCACTGGAGCTCTTCTTCTCCTCCCCTGAGCAGCTGATCCTAGCCTCCAATTACCTCTGGGAAGCCCTCCAGCCACCTCTATTTAAACACCACCACCTCTCGGCCAAAGGAGGTGTTGAACCAAACCTTACAAAAACTCTGCCAAAATCACTCCTGATCCCTCTCCAGACATAGAGAACTTGATCCCCACTGAAATCCAGCCCTAAAGCTCTCATGTGAGTCCGATTTCGGAGTCAAATTCAAGCCAGAACCACGACACTTCACCACGGTGAGCCGATTCTCGAATTGATTGACCCTACACTTCACGCGACCAAGAGGAGAAGTTTCACAGCAAAAGCCCCCTCACCAGGCCAGCCATTGCTTCCAGCCTCCAAGCTTTATGATCGGCTGTGGTCACTTTTGTACCTAGGCATTTCACCAGGGCAAGAGACTTCATATGGAGCTTGCTTAGACTCAATCGAAGGTGACACAACCCTCAGATCGAAGCTTCAGCTCTGCGAGCGAAGGTATGAACTCACTCTTCCTCCCGAGCTCCTGGAGATTCTCCATTTAGTTTGAGTTGATTTCAATGCATCTTATCCGTATAGATGTGTTCATCTTCTCAAGACGAATCTATAGAGCATAAGAACACGAAAATCCATTGAGAGATGAGAGAGTTCTTAGGGTTTTAGTGTGGACGGTCACGGGTGCACACCAGTCGTAGACGATGACCAGGCGTCGTTGCATCGCGCGTGTATCGAACGAACGGCTCAGATGATGTCGGACCAGGTGATGGAACGTGAATGGAGGGCCCCCGTAGCGCTGACTCAGATGGCGACGCCGAATCACAGCGCGACGCGTGGCCTTTCGATCCGGACGAGGATGCGCTGGCGCTGAGTAGGATAAGTAGGAAATTAGGCTTATTTTGGATTTATTTAAATACCAGAACTTCAAAAATTCATATCTTTGCATAGAAAAATCATAAAAATAAATCAAAAATACTCTCTTGCTCAGTGAACAGAGGAGAATAATGTGGAAAAGAAATTAAGTTTATTGGATGAGTATTTTATTTTTAATAATTTATTTATTATTTTCGGCACTTCGATTATCCAGTGTATGTAGACAATTCACATGGCATGAGACAATTAGAACTTTTGAGCGTCACGATCTCGGGAACATTTCCCGAATTTTTCGAGTCGGACGTCATATCTATGGAAAGTTATTGATTTTCTAAGATCATGTCACTATTTTTGATATTTTAATTTCAGTAATTAGCATATTGCTCAATAAATCCTGGAAAAATTTGGGTAAGTTTCTTAGGACCAGAGGACCCTAGGATAATTATGGTTAGGCTTAATTCATTAAGAATAACCCTAATTAGCCTAAATACCTAAAACAGAATTTGAATAAATTAGGGTTAACCATACATCAAATTGACTTGAAAACAATTCTCCATTACTCCTTAGGGTTAGAGGAACCTTACATAAAAGTTTGGAATCAATTGGACTTGATTAACCCCATCAAATGGATTGATTAAGCCTCATAATCAAAATTAAAATTTAAAAATTCATAACTCCAAAAATACTTTTCAAAAATTCACAAAAATGGTTTTGGAGCTTCTCTGATATCAAGAGAGTTCAGGAAAATTAAAATAAAAATTTTCTAAAAAAGTTGATTTTTCATGATATTTTAATATTTTAAATAATTAAAAATAATAATAAAAATCATAAAAATATTAAAAATCATAAAAATGTCACATTTTGACTCCTAATCAACTTAGGAACAAACCAGAATATTTTTCCTAAGTCCTTAGGATAAGATATCGAATTTTAAAGCGCTTAATGTAATTTTTAATATTAAAAAAATGAATTTCCAACCCTTTCACCAAATTAATTGTAATAAATCAAAGAAAAATCAGAAAAATATAAAATTTGCTTTCCGAATTCGCGAGTTCAGAGGGACTTAAGAAAAATATAAAATCCATTTTTCAACCTTTATTTTATTTTAAAATTAATTAATGCTCTAAAATTCAAAATAATTATAAAAAATAAAATATAAATAAAAAAATCGACCAAACTTCAGCTGCAAGTCTATCCAGTTATTAGGAACATCTCATAATTTTCTTAGGACGATAAAACTTACTTTGGTCACATGTTGTTGAATTTTCCTTTAAATCATTATTTCTCACTAAAAATAATTATATAAATAAATTAAATTCGTAAAAATCATATTTTTTCCTCTAATGTCTTATTTGACATGTGAGTGAGGTGTTATAAAAATTTCAAATTTATTTGAGCTCAATTTAGCGAGTTATGAAATAAATAAGCCTAAAAGGGCATAAAGGTGATTAAAAGAATTTTAACTCTTAATTAAAACTTTAGGTTTAATCAAAATGGAGGGTAAAATATTTAATTTTATTTCTTGGAGGATTGAAACTTACGGAAATTAAAAGGGTAGAAACCCATTAAACACTTTGAAAATATCAAAATGAAACTCTAATTAATTAAATAATATAAATTTTGGAAAGAATATATTTAAAACTTGGATTATAAAAATAGGGATATTATTAAAAGGATATTTATTGTTTAATTTAAAAATCCCTAAATAAATCACTTCAATAATATTTAATTCTTAATTGAAAATTAAACTAATAACCCAAACTAAATAAATTAAAAATTAAAAGAAGATAACCCTTAAATGAATTAGAGCTTAAAATGACAAATGGTCCAATAATTAAAATCAAATTTAAAAAAATCTTGGAGTTAAATTAAATAAATTAAAATTAAGTTAAGTCAAAGTTTAAATTAAATTAAATTAACATCTTAACAATTAAATTAAATTAAGTTTAAAATATTGGAACTAAAATTAAAATTAAATCTAATTAAATTAAATTAAAATTAAATTAAAATTAAAATTAAATTAAACTAAATTAAATTAAAATTAAATTAAAATTAAAATCAAATTAAAATAAATTAAATTAAATTAAGTTAAATTAAAATTAAATTTAAATTAAATTAAATTAAATTAAATTAAATTAAATTAAAATTAAGATTAAATTAAATTAAATTAAATCAAACTAAATTAAATTAATATCACTTAACAACAAACCTAAATGACAACATTAAGAGTTAAACTAAAACATATAAAAGATTCTAACACCTTTTTCAATATAAATAAATCTAAAGTATAAAGAGTTAATCTGCAACATAATATCACTTAAAGTGTAAAGATCTAAAGCTAAAATAACTCGAACACTATTCCAAACTTAAAATTATTAATTAAAACCTCATAATTAAACTAAATCATTTTAAACCATTAACTCAAACTCCAAATTAAGAGTGATTAAAACTCTCAACGAACCAACTTGCCCCTAAAGGCTTTAATTATTATAACTCTTAAATAGAGTATTAAGTGAGATGTCACCTCACACATAAGATATCAAACATCCTAAGTTCACTGAGCAAGAAACAAAACAAAACTAAAATTCTTGGATGATTAATTCACCCATACAATGAAATTCATTTAGACTCGAAATGATCTCAGAAGTATTGAAAAGATGTTTAGGACCTGTTCTAAACACTTTCTCAATACAATGAGATGTTTTAAGAAGAATAATTGAACTTAATTGTTCTTTGGTGAAGAAAATCATCCTTAAACTAAACACAAGAACCTAGACGATCATAGAAATATTATGAATAGTGATTAGGATCTTGGTAGATAACCAAAACACTTTCCTTAGCTTTACCTAGTGTACTTGCAGAATATTTAAATGCTCTAAACATGTGTTTTAAGTGCGAATAGCATGACTGGAAGACTCTCACAGTACGCTTTTATTTTTATTAGCAATTCACTTTATCGCACTTTATTTACTTGACCGCACTTTACTTTTCTTGCATGATAACAAGATTGTTACGATTAAAACTAAAACCTTTAGTGATAGCCTACAAAAATAAAAGCCAAAGCTAAATTAAAAGTCACAACAAGAAAAATTCACCGCCGCAACATTCAAAATATAAAACAACTCAAAATTTAATCACGAAACGAAACAACAAAACTACAATCGCAACTAAATTAAAACGTCTCGTTGAATGACCGGGAATACCTTGGATGATGTAACCCACGTGTTGTTAACCTGGATTTCCCACTGTTCGAATGAAAGTAGTGGAACTCATTTAGTTGAGTTTAGCGAATTCATGTACGGGTAAGTGAATTCAATGAAAATAACGGTGCCGGGATGACGGAACCATAGGATCTTAATCGGTTCTGTTTAACCAACTTTAAGATCTGTTTTAATTAAAACATAAAGACAATTGAATCTTAATACTTTTTCTAAACCAAAACACTTCTCTCATCTCCTGATTTTCACCTTCTAAAACTAAACCTCTGCAACAACAAGGAGCTGGAAGCACGATGGGCAAGAGCACGATCATCTTCATCAAGAAATTTAAATCTACTTCGACTAAACCATTCTTGAATTAAATAACCAAGCACAAGTGACTTGAGGTAGCTTTCTTAGTGCGATATAAATCCTCAATCTTTTCGTTAGCATTTGCATAATCATATTGTGCAAATTAAGCCCTAACCAGTCTTAGGACTCCGAGGTAGTCGTTTGGTACGACTTAAACCCTCACATCTTCCAGGCTATTTGTGTGATTATATCATACAAATATAAGTCCTAATTAAATAAAATTGGCAAGATTAAACATTAAATAAACTCTCAAAATTAAAGCCAAACAATTGGATAGTTTGGGAAGTCGCCAAGATTCTTCTTGGATCCTCAACTTCTCCTACCTGTCTTCCTTTGAATTCCAAAATAAAATGTACCAAATTTGAGCTATTCCCTATTGAAATCTCCAAAATTCAATCCTTTGAAAACCTTAAACTTTAAAATTCTTGAGAGCAAAACCACTAATCATTATCGAGAGTTTTCTTAAATGATTCCCGTCATTTAAGATGTAATTAACTATAGTGTCACTCTTATAGAAATTTTAAGAACCTATGTAATATAAACCTGCTTAATTCATTTGTATTAGCGATGAATCATTTCAGCTTATAAAATTGGTTCGCAAACCAAACGGATGTCACAAATCTTTTAGTTTATTTAATTGAGCCCCATCATCAAGTAGTGTGTCTATTCTTCAGGATAGATACACGACTTGTGATGCGGCGCTCATTTATATAAATTATTTGGGATGTGAGATCGGTTTAATTTCATGTCTTAAAATTTTCAAATCTAAAATCAAAAGCTACTTTCCAAGTAATATATATATATATTTAAATTGAATTTATAATTTAAAATTCACCGACAACTTCTGTAGGAGACCCCTTTTTTTAAAATACAACACACAACCTAAAAATATGTCGACATGGGCAATTTCAAGGGCATTTGGTAGGTTTGGTGGGCTTAGGGCCCCGGGGGTCAAAAATTGAAATTTTGGAAAAATAAAGATTGAGTAAATGTGGGTGAAATAAAATCATTTTGGTTGAGCCATGAAGCCATTTTAAGCTCACAAGACCCATGAGAGGACTCATTTTAGGCATTAACTATGTTGTTCCTAACCCTCTTAGCTAGGGGCTTAAGGGTTGAGGTCCATCCATATGAGTTGCCTACATGAGTCAGGGAGTCAAATTGAGTAAAAGTGGTTTTAGATTTGGAATGTGTGTGAGAGTATGGTGTGTGCAAGCTAGACCTCACCAGACCAGACCATCCAGGGTAGTCCTAAGGCCACAGAGTCCTATAGGAAGCTCATCTTTTAAACCTCCACATGTTTGTCTTAACCCTCCAAGTGGATTGGGGGTTTGTAATCAAACATGTGGGGTTTGAAGGGAGTCGAGAGTGTTTGAATTTCAAGTGGTGGGTCCCGTTTCTAATTCTACTAGGATAGTCGAAAGGAAAAGCACTATAGCTAGATCCTAAGTACTAAGGAGAGAGAAAAGACCTCACCAAAAATGAGGTCAACATCCCTTTCAACCAAATTTTACAAAAAATCTAAACTTTTGACCCTTTTACCCCTATTCTACCAAATGATCAAATTACCCATAAAAACTCTAATTTTGCCCAAAATTCCTAAAATCAACAAAAATTACCAAAATCCCTTAAGAATCACCCAAAAACATTTCTTACCACTTAAAATAACAATAACACCCCAAATTTAGCAAAATCCAAAAAATACCCCAAAATTACCAAAATGCCCCTCCTAGCCCAAAAATTCCCAAAAATTCCTAAAACCCTCAAAATATTCTTAATTTCAATTTCGGATCTCCATATTGACTCAATTTGACTATATTAGCCAAATTTGACCAAAAGACCTAAATTGCCCTTTAAGCCCCAAAATGCCCAAATCACCCCCAATGTCCACCAAATTGACTTCAATTCTCCCTAATTCCAATTCCAAACTCTAATTCATCATTCTCAATATCAATCTAAACCAAATAAAAGCCCAATTTGATCCAATTACAAGCCCAATTTGAACCCAAACCAAAAGCCCTAATTTTGACCATATGACCAAATTTCTCCAAATTAAACCCAATGTCAGTCAATTTCCCCAAAATTTGAATTTTAAACTCTTCATGATATTCCCCTAAATCAATATGAACCATCAATTGCCCCCAATTTGAGCCCAAACCTCACCCAAGTCCAACCAAACCTAAAATCCTCAATTTTACCCCAAATTAATCACATGTCCGAAATCCATCAAATTGAATGCCCTTACCCCAAAATTGACACCAATTTATTTTAAAAATTATTCATGGAATCCCCCTAGTCCATTTGGAACCATGAATTGAGCCTTAACCCCACTATAGCTCAACTTAGACCCAAGCTAACCTAAAGTTCTCAAAAGTGGCCAAATACCCAAATTCTACCAAATTGACCCCCCTCCCCCTAAACCAATTCAAAACCACTCTAATCCTTTTCTAAAACCTTCATAACAATCATCCACACCATATTGAACAATCAATTAGACCCAACACAAGCTCAAACTAGCCTAGCCCAACTTGAGCTCAAATGACCCAAAGTTGAACCCATGAGTCAAATTGACCAAACCTAGCCAAATTGATCAAACCAAACCTTCCATAGCTAGCCTTTGGACCCTAGGGACTGAGCTAGATCCACCTAGCCCACTCTATTTGAGCCATGGAAAAAGGGTCCCATGATTTAGAAGATTTCTTTCCTAAAGTGGCTAAACCATAAGGATCTCTGCCCAAACCCATGCCCCATCCAACTTAATGCCTTGATGGACTTCTTACTGAGCCACCTGACCTCTGGCAGCCCTCCCCTAGCCTGACCAGCTGTCCTAGTCACCGGAGGAACCAAAACCGAGAGCCACCCATCTAAATCAAAACCCAATTGAGCCAAGCTGATGTGTCAAGCCACTATTGCGCATTAGAGCTGCTCTGCCTTCCACCTAAGCGACCCAATGCACCTGAATTGAAGCCCTATGCTCAGCTCCAGCCATGGCTACTTAAAATCCACCCCTTCACGGCCAAGAGGGGTGCGTGGACTGAACTTAAGGGAAACTCTGCCAAATTGCTCCCAGAGGTTCTCCCAGCCTTCCTAAGCTCATCCCAGTTATTTTTCGGCCACCTCCACCTCTGTCTGAGCTCAATTTCAGAGCTCAAATTCCAGCTGAAGCCAGGACACTCCCCATCACAGCTCTACAGTGCACCAAATCCAAATTAATTGCACCCACACCATCCCCACAATGAAAGAAAAAGTTCCTCCATCAAAGGCCCATCACACAGAGCCTCCAAACTAGCCTTTGATCAACACCTGAAATCGGGTATGGTCGATCTTGGGCCTAGACATTTCACCACAACAAGAGGCTTCATCTGTAGGCTCTTTGGGTCCAATCGAAGTTGCTACAACCATCTGATTGAGGCCTCCCGTCTCAGATAAAGGTATTGAACTTCACCTCCCTCCCGAGCTTGTTTAGGTTCTCCATGCATGTTGGGTTGATTTCAGGCTAGGTTAGCTGCATATTAGGTTCATCTAGGTTAGATGAGTCTATAAAAATAAACCTGAGTCGATTTGGTTGAGTCTAGGTTGAGATCCTAGGGTTTTACCATGGACAGTTCTATGTGCACACCAGTTGGGGATGAAGGAGGAGCGTCGTTGGATCACGCGAGTAACGTTTGGATGGCTCTGATGCAGTTGTACAAAGCCACGGTGCATAAAGTGGAGGCTGACTCAAACGGAGGTACCCAATCTGTGGAGGACGCGTGTTCTGTTCGTAGCCGCAGTAGGATGAGTTGGATAAATAGAAAATAGGATTTAAATTAATTATTTAAATCAGTATAATTTTAAAAATCCATAACTTGGTCTAAGAAAATCATAAAAATAAAAGAAAAATACTCTCTTGCTCAGTGAACAGAGGAGAACAATGCGGAAATGGTTTCAAGTTTATTTGATGTATATTTTATTTTTAATTAATTAAATAGAGTATTTAATCTTTTGATTCTCCACTCACTTAGACATTTCACTATGGCTTGATCTTTGAGTGCCTTGATCCCTCTGTCATGGGGGATCTTCCTTGATTTTTCCAAAGTCAGGGAGGATCCCAATGGGGAGATCCCTAATTTTCAAGCCTATGGTCACTGTTTTGGTAAAATAATTATAATAATTAAAATATTAATTAGAAAAATGCAAAGTAATTTAGGTAGGTTCCTTATGACTAGAGGACCAGAGGAAAAATATAAAAGTAATTTAATTCATTAAAACTTACTCTAACTTTAATTAACTCATTAAATGAAATAAAATTAAATTGGACAAAACATAAAAGTAAATAACAGCAAAATCACTCTCCACTATAATTTAATGTCAGAGGAACTCCCCATAAAAATTTTAAGTCATTTGGAGTTAATTTGACCACGTAAATAGATCTTTTAAATCAAATGACATTTTTGGTATTAAAATAATTGTAGTAAATAAAATACAAGTTCAAAAATTATGAAATTGGCTTTGGGAGTTCCTTGTAATCAGAGCAACATATGAAAAATAAAAGTGGAATTAAAATAAAATTTTCATTTTTAAGGCTACTTTAAATATTTAAAAATTTTAAAATTCAAAAAAATCATGAAATTAATAATATTTGTGAAAATGTTCTAAATTGTCTCCTAATCATTTAGGAGCAATTAAAATAATTTTCCTAATTTTCTAAGTAAGAATATTAAATTTTAAAGGGTTAAATAAACAATTCTTAAGCATAAAAATGGATTTTTCCTAATTTCTAAAGAAAATAATTCAAATAATTAAAATATAAATCACAAAAATATGAAATTTATTTCTCTGGGTCCCCTGACCTCCAAGAGATTTAATAAAAATATAAAACTTAATTTTCAAATTAAATAATATTTTATATTTAATTGATATTCAAGAAAATAAAATAATTATAATTATTAAATTAAATTTCAAAAAATCATGAAATTTGGTCCAAATGGTCCTCTAGTATATGTGAAACTCAACTAATTTTCTTAAGAGTAAGGGATTTGTTTTGATTAAGTTATAAAATTATCTTTGAAAATCCTTATTTTGCATTAAAATAATTATATAAATTAAATAAAGCTTAGAAAAATCGCATTTTCATACTACGATATTTTAATTGACTGAATAGAGGTAAGTGCCATAAAAATTTCGAAAGTAATTTTGAGTTAAATTTGATTAATTATGAGTATTAGGCATAGTGACAAAGTTGTAATTTTGAAGAATTTAGCTTCATGAATATTTAAGCTTAATTAAAGTGGGAAATGAGGCGATGAATTATCTTAATTAACGTGATTGAATGATTGAAACATAAATGGATAAATGGTAGAAACCAATCTCATTTTGTCATATTAAAAGGTAAATTTGTAATTTCTTTAAATTATATTAATTTGGAAGATAATCAAAATTAAATGATCCTAAGTTAAGGGGTTTCTTCTTTGGAAATAATATTTAATAATTTAGACCCCCTTCAATCGAGTTTAATTATAATTCAATATTTTGATAAGAGTCATAATCATAAAGGTCAACTTAACTTCTTTTTCTAAAATATAAATATACCCACTAAAGTCTTAAGGGCTTAGTATTGAGCTAGACCTAATTAAAATTTGACTAATGAGATTTAGAAAGAAAGCTTAACTAATATCAAATACTTTAGAAGCTTAAATTTAAAATTAAATTGACAAAAATTCTTAATAAATCAATTTGCCCCTAAAGTCCTTTACTTACATAATTCATGAATTAAATATCAAGTGATAGTTACCCTACTTTTTGGGATGATTAAAATAATAGTTTATTGAGCATAAGGGTATGAAATGGATGAATCATTTAATGAGTATGATAAGTTCAAATGAACTCAAGAAAGTTCAAAAGGGTTGTGAAATATCTAGGTGTTTTCTGGATCTTTTCACAAGTCTTCTGGACATCTTGTAGGACAACTGAACCTATTATACTTATTAAAGGAAAGCATCTCTCAAATGAATAAATGGAACCCACCAAGTTTATGACATAGGACTTAGTAGGCCCATGATGAACCTATCCATAGGCTTTACCTTTCTAGTAAATTATAAATGTTTACTGCAAAAGATACTAAAGTTTCAGATGGAGGAACGAGGAGACTCGATAGGTACACTTTTATAAGTTTATAGTACTTTCTTTTCTATACTTCCTTTACTTTTCTTGCTTACAAGCTTGCATGTTAAATAACAATGTCACCTTACATGAAAACCAGAACTTTTAGGATAGCCATAAAACTGAAACCAAAAACAAAACCAAAATCAAAATTAAAACAAAACATGATAAATTCACCGCCACAACAATCAAAATATAAGACAACTCAAAATTTAATCACAAACAAAACAAAACAAAATCACAATTTCAACTAAATTAAAATACCTCTATCGGATGATCGGGAATATCTCGGAGAAGGCAACCTACGACTTGCTAACGAGCTTTCCCATAGTCTAAATGAAAGTACAGAATTCATTAAGTTAAGTTTAGTAAATTCATCTAGACTAAGTGAATCCGACGAAAATAGTGGTGCTGGAATTAGGGAACCGTGGGATCCTAACTGGTATCGCCATAATCAACTTAAATATTCCCCTAATAAGACATTAAGACATCTCAGTTTAAACTCCTTCTGAAACATGCTACTTCTCTCCATCTCTTCAATTTAACACTTCTAAAACTAAATATGCTACAACGAGGAGCTTGGAGCATGCATAATGGGAAGCACAACCATCTTCAACAGCAAAACTCCTTAAAAATAAACAACAAACTATAGGACTTCGAGGTATTTTGTCTAGTGCAACATAAATCCTCACTTCATCTCTTTAGGCCTTTGCATAACCATGTTGTGCAATATAAGCCCTAACTCGTCTTAGGTTCCGAGATTGTCATCCGATATGACATAAATCCTCCTATCTTCCAGACTATTTACATGATCGGTATTAAGTGAATATAAGCCCTAAATAATAAAATTGGCAAGATGAAACACTAAATAACTATATCAAATTGAAGCAAAATCATAGAATAGTTTGGAGAGAACACCAAGATTATTCTTGGATCTATGTCTTTCCCCTAGTCTTCTTTTCCTTTGGATTCTTATAATAACTATTCCAAACTTGAGCTATCTACCTATTGGATTTCCCATTACCACATTACTTTGAAGATTTTACCTTTTGGAAGTCATGAATACAATATTTTCTGATCTATATTAAGAGTTTTCTTAGGTGACTTCGGTTGTCTAAGATGTAATTAATTATAGGAGTTTGCCCTTATAGGAAACTTAAAGAACCCAAGTTAATATAAACCTTATCTAATTCTTTAATATTAGAAAGGGGAAGTTTTAGTCAACATAAATAGTTCGCAGACCAAACGGATGTCATGGATTCTTTAGTTTATTTGATCAAGCCTCACCACTAAGCAATGTATCCATTCTTCGGGATAAATACATGGCTTGCGATGAAGTGCTTGATTATTTAAACTATTACATATATTAGATCGGTTTGATTTCATATTTTCAAAATTAAAAAATGATATTTTCTAAAATTATACATATATATTAAATTAAATCTAATCTCCAAACCCCTTTTGCCCCACATCCCTCTCCGCAATCAACTTCTTAGACACGAAGAATTCATTGTAACGCTCCTGAGCTTTAGAACTTAGAGAATTCTTTTTTTCATAAGAAGATTTCGACTTTACAACTTTCATCTTGGGAGCCACAAGAGAGAATAACAATAACAATGCAAAGGGAATGATGTTAAAGAATGATGTGGATGCACACAAAATGCAAGTTATGGGCTAAATCATATTCTCCTAAAAAATGTTGAAAATTTCCATGATGAAATTTGGAAGAACAAGATTAGGGAGCGGATTTTACCTTATGAAGGCGATTTTCACTCACCAAAGCTTCATGTATCAAGCAAAAATGGAATAAGAGGGAGGCCCTAGAAATACTCTCTTAATCGACAAAAGTTACCAAAATCGGAAATGACCTAAACCAGGTGTTTTTGTCGCACATGTGAGAGCGGGGCCTAGGCGTAGGTGTTGCTTCTTCACATAGTGGCACCTTGATGCCCGATTTTTGTGGTGGCACCAGACCCAATTTTGGCCCAATCAAGTTAATCAACTTTTGTTCATCCTCAAGTCCCTAATCATACAGAATAAACACAATTTTAACACCTTTATTATGAGGGTAATCATAATTTTAATGTCATCTTGATTTAAAATAAACTCATTGATGACCATGAGATAGGTTTCACAATCAATACTTTTCATATTAAGAAATATAAATCAAACTTGAATCCTATTAAAAGTATTTTTTTTTAGTTTAAATGTAGCTTGGACCATATTTATTCTATGTTTCAATTTCATCATGTCATGTGATCTATAATGTTCCATTTTTTTTCCTTCATTTCATATTTAGAAAAACTTGAGAATTCTTGACTTATTTCTTGACATTAGCAAGTTAAGTTTTTGCCTAATTCTCAAACACATAATATGTGGTAGTAATTGTAGTGAATGTTGTAAAACCCATATCAATGGCACCTCCTTTAATATGCATTAAATAATTGAAAAGAGCATAATTTTATTAAGAAGAGAAGTTGATAACTTAGATTAGGTAACACAGTCTAAGAGATTTATTCCCTTCATGCAGATCAATGTAAAGAAACTTAACCATTTGTGAAGGTTCAAAATCTAGAATTTTAACAATAAATATTTTTTATGGATGAGATTTTTACTTTATAAAACCTTAGAAGATAATTTTGCTATAGCTAGAGTTTATATAATAAGTTTGCAGTTAAAGATATTCAGAAGGTTAGTCTCTTGAATTTGACAACATGCTCTTAAAAAGAATCTTTGTAAAAGAATACAAGAATTAAAAGGTTTTCCAATGAGAGAAGCTTGACCAAAAGAATGTGTTAGAAACCCTTGATAATTTTATGGTTAATTTATGTTAATTAACACTCCACCTAGTTCAGCTGCTGAGTAGCAATGAAATCCTATTGTTCCATTTAAAAAGATGCACCATAATATGGTGCATTATCCTAGGTGTATTTTATGCTCATTCTACCTTAAAGATCATTGAATTCAAACTTGTTGCATATATCTTCTCTCACAACTTCAACTTTGAGGCAAGTGGATCAAGGAGGAAAGAATTCTAGAGTGACTTGGGATAAAAATGCTTCGTTGCTTGTCGTGTAGCTCATTTGGCCTAAAAGCTGAATGTTTTGTCTTTGACCACAATAATATGTGTTTAAAGTCAACTACATTTTAGTGTGTGCGTGAGTTAAGAAAAAAATACTGGACTTTTTTTACAAAACTAGGCTCAAAATGATAAACTAACCAGATTAATTTGCCCAAAAAATATTTAAGTGTATTACAATAAGAAAAATCATTATGGAAACTTGTTCAAGTGGTACCCATAACATAAATTCTTATCTTAATCATTGCGGATCCTACCGAATGCAAGGGCGGGCCTAGGTAGGATTTAGAGGGGGCAATTGCCCCCTCTCAAGTATAGATTTTTTCTTATATGGCAGAGCAAATTGGTCTTTTACCTTCCATGAAATATCATTTTTATCCATTCTAAAATATCACTTTGTCTTGTGTTGCCGTAGCCCCTCCTAAGTTGAGTCTAAGGAGAAAATTTGCCTTCCACCAAAAAAAAAAAAAAAAAAGGGTTTTGCTCCTATCTGAATGGTCTCACAGCATTATTGAAAGTGACAAGGGAATAACAAGGAAGAGTTGTTTAAGTCTTCTATTGTTTTATGTTGTATGAAATCTTCAATATTTTCACATCATACACGAATAACTAATATTTGTTTAAATAGCATATTCAATAGCGTATTAATTTTTTTTTTCATCCCTCTTAAAGTTTTGGTTCTGCCACTTGGAAGAAAAGGTTGCATAAGACTGAAGATACAATATTCTTAACTTCATTAATATTAACGAAGAAAAATGTTGTACTCACCATTTTCCAAACTATAATTGTCGGACATTTGCTATCCTCCCTAGAATAATAATAAACAAACATAAGAAGTCTACAACCCAGTCATTAGGACCAACAAAATATCAAAATACTACAAAGATGCAAACAAATAAATATTGCAGGTGCCAAATGGCTGAATAATACAAAGGCAACCATTGGCGAAGCTCAAAGGTAATAATATTTATGACAATTTTCTTGGTGTAACTAGTTTTATTGATTTGTTAAAAAGTTTTTTTAACGTTATACTAAATTTTTCTTGAGCCAAAATTTAGGTGACATTATTTGAATTTGAACAACCAGTCCAGTTCATGATTTCTCCTTTTATATATATATATATTTATATGCATGCCACTCAATTATTTGAACATTATTTTAATTGAACTCTAATTTTTATTATATGCCATACATGAAAATATGCATTTTATTTTTCAAAGTTAAAATACTGATTTTTTTTTTAAATAAAAAAGGAAATATTTTATTTTTTAAATGTTAAAATAATGATATTTTAGATGTGATATAAAAAATTTATGTAGTATAGATGTAAAGAAAGTAAAGATTAGGTGTTAAGTATGTAAATCAATGAGACTTGGGTGGCAAGTATGTAAATGCCGCCCATTTTTTTTCTTTTTTGATATAGGAATAATTGTACTAAAGAATGTGTTCTTTATTCGACAATTCCACGGTGTTCATTGGAAATGCATGAGCTTACCTGGAATGTATGAATAAAAAAAACTTCTTATTGATAATTTTTATTTAATGACACATGAGGAAAATTTTCATAAAACATAATTTGATTTTTTGTGTTTTTCTCTTACGTAGAAGTAGGAGAGAATCGGCTCGCAGGACCACTGAAATTTTCTTTTGCAGTCTTCTCTCGTGAATAAGCAGGAGAAAGCCGTCTCGAAAATTATCCCCAACCCTGTCTCGCATGACCTCCAGCTTTGCTTTCACGGTCTTCTCTTGTAGAGAAGCAGGAGAAAGACATTTTGAAAGTTATCCCTGACTTTTCCTCCAGGGCCTCCCGTATTTTCTTTCACGGTATTCTCTACTGGAAAACAGGAGAAAGCTATCCTAAAAGTTATCCCCAACGCTGCCTCAAAGGATCTCCAGGATTTTTTTTCGATGCCTTCTTTTTTGGACTACTGAAATGGTGACATCTCGGGAACCTCACTCTACCGAGAACTAGAGGAAGAGCCAGAACTCAGAAGATGTTGCGTTGAACTTGATAGACATTTTGGCCTGGCTAGGTGTGTTGAATAGTGATGTACATGGTTGTGTGTTATTTTTAGGAACAAAGCATTGAATTTTCAATTGAAAGATCTAGCAAGACAGTGGTTCATGAGGTTTTTCTTTGCAAAGAATAACTAGGGGCTCTATTGAAGTTTCAAAAGCAACCTATCTCCCTTCAAACCTCTAAGGATAAAATATTGTGGATGTCAAGATTTCAGGATCTTTAGGAGATGCAGTTTGGAGTGCAACACATTTATGAATTTATGAAAGAAGAGTCATTGTTCAAGGTTTGAATTCAATTCCATCCTAAGCGATCCGCGACCACGATGTTGAAGAGAGCTATGAACATACCTGAGCTAGCCTCTGTGGTACCCGCCAAGCATTCACCAGTGAGTAGTGATTATGAAATACTCCCTCAAATATTATGCAAGAAGGGAGAAAAATCAAGGAAACATCTACCCAGCACTTCAACAATTCATATTTCTAAAAGTGTGTTGTCTCATGCAAGTACCAGAATCGTGGAGGCTAAGGGCTTTGTGAGTTCTTCCTTTTCTTTTTCTCTATTTCATCTGTCTGATCTTGATTACCCTTTTTTTCTTGATGAATAAAATGATGGAGCTCCACATAGGGCTTGGACTAGCATTGAAAGATTGGAATTCCGAGTTTGTTAAAATTAAGTATCCTAAAGTCGAGTATAAACATCAACATGATTTTAGAGATAAAAGAGTTCTGGCCTTGGATTCTGACTTAACAGAGTTCATGACAGAGTTGTCTATGATGGCAACTTTCTTTCACCACAACTTCAGAAACTAGAGAAAACTCGAGAGGCGTTGGTAGAGGCACAATTTAATCTCAATGAAAGTAATAGGAGTGTGAAGGCACTATGGTTGACAATATCAAAATAGAAGGAAGAATTATGATAGTTGAGATCTGCTAAGGAAGACGATGTTGTTGGGGCCAAGAAATGAGTAGTTGATAGTTTTAAGAACTTTTATAATTCAAAAATGTTATTTGAGATCATGTTCATGAGGCCAACAATCACGCACTTGAAATTGAGGCAAAGGAGCAGTAAAAGTGGTTCATCGAGGAAGGATTCATCTATGGCTTCTTGAAGGGTTTTCATGAAGAAAATCATCCTTAAACAAAGGCATAGAGACCCACCAACTTATGCCTCGGAACCCTTCAATTACCAAATCAATAGATACCCTGAAACTACTTATCCTACATTTATAACCCAAAGCTCAAGGATTTGATTCTTTTATAAGGTATTCAAATCCCTGTGAGCAATTGGGGACATTTTCTTTTTTGCCACATATGGATCATCAAAATGGTATAAGTCTGAGGTCTAGGTGCCTAGGGCGATGATGATAATGTTAATGTGTGCTAAATGAGGGATACGAAGTGGGATTTTTAGAACAGTATCTCCTACCTCAAGGACCTTCAATGAGGAGAGAGGATAAAACCGATGATACTATTCACAGATGCTTGGTGAGATTGTTATCCCTGACACTCTTAGGTTGTCAGTAGTCCTAACTTGATTAAAGTAATTAGCTTGTGGAATCCATTACTTCACAAAATATCTACAAAAATAAAATAATATTTCTTTTACTTGTTAAAGTGAACTCTGCACAAAAATTTAAACTTGATATTATAGGTTATGTAGTTTCAATGATCTTATGTTGATCTGATGATGTTGAAGCCTGACATTGTTATTCCGTTAATAGAATCCAAGCGGTGAAAGGGTTTGAACCTTTAAGCTACTTAAGGGTGAGAAAATGAATGGTGGTGAATTCCATGTCTGAAACCTCCATAATAGAAATCTCCATGTTGTTGAGGGCAATTCCTTATCTGAACTCTGAAAATATGTGGCCTTAGATTCATTCTTATAACTTTATGCATAACGTTGGCCATTCTTCTGATATGTGAATAGGCTATTTAGTATATTTTACACATCTTTAACTTAACATTATATTGTTCATATCTAACCACTTTGCATGGTTGCATGGTTAGGATTTATAGATGTTGTTCTTCAATGTTGGTAGAGTGTTGGACAACCTTGAAATTCTATGTAAAAGTTTCTTGTGTTTGGGGGCCTTTGTGGTTGGAATTATATACTTTGTGAGTTAGCAATCATCATTGCTGGCTTTTTCCATAATATACGGTTTAGTTTCTAATTTATTTACAATTTTTTTGTACAACTTATATTCCTGTTGGTTTTCCTCTTTCCTTTCCTAGAGCTTCCACATCACCAATCCCCTACTTTATTAGTCATATTTTCTTCTTCTTCCATTGTGCATGCTTGCCAGTTTACCCTCTTTTAAATTATAATGTATATTAGAATGAGATTCTTTAGCCCTTATATGACTCTCTGTTAGGGTAACTTTATTTATTTTTTATATCATTCTTCAAATTTAAATCCCTCATGGGTTCATCCTGTTACTGTACCATGGATATGTTTATTGTCACTTTTAAATAAAAGCATAGCTTTTTGGTTGGAGTCAAGTAATGCAAGTTCTTAAGGTAACAATGCAGAATATTCATTAGGATTTTTCTAAATGAAACACACCATGAATGCATTTATGTAGGATATTTTGCTCTTCATCTCTTTTAGAATAATGGCATTTCAGAATGCTTCAATGAGCAGAATTTGTTGGTTCAAACTTCTCTTTTAAATGTCAATTATTATTATTATTATTATTTTGTATTTCAAGTTTTATCCACCAAGCTATGAAAATAAATTAAAGTAGTTATACATTTGTGGATTTTATTGACATTGACATAAGAACCTAATGTTAAACCTCAGTCTTTTGCATCCGAACTTAGGATTGGCAATAGTTGATAATTTTCCTATAAATGAAACTAAGTCAACTAAATGCATGTCAAATAATAAAACGGAAAATGTCACCGAAGGTAACTAGCTAATACTTATAATGATGGGTTTTTACATGACAATCATCCAAAACAAACACTGAATATAACATTTTAACCACCCAAATTTTAAATATAACAGTTTAAACTGCCAAAACTTTATAAATAACATTTTAACCACCCAAAACTTTCACTCAAAACCTCCACTAGTGGGTAAAAGAGGTTGGTTGTAATGAAATAAGTGGTTAAAATGTTACATTTAAAGTTTGGGTGGTTAAATATTATATTCAAAATTTTGGGTGGTTGGTATGTAAAAACCCTTATAATTACTGTATTTATTCCTTTACATGCCTTTCTTAAGACAAAGGTTCAATCAGAAAGTCTAATCTTGAGACTTAAATATAGAGAAGTGAGTGTGTGGATGAGGACGGTTAAGAGCATCCATATTTTGATCTTGAGCCAATATATGATCACACGAATAACACAATCTTGAACCTCCTTCCTCCCCAAAAAAATAATCGCCTTCAACATGGTTCATCAATGATCAAAAGACAAGCTATGCTTATAATTTGGACTGAGAAAGGTGAATGTCAAGTTTGGTGAGTGGAGAGAATATCTAATGAAACTCTACAATAGTGTTGGCTAAAGAATGATATTAAAACTCTACAGAGGAGTGAGCTATGATACTTTATTTCTTGACACTTGGATATTAGGTTTCAGCTAAGAATACATACTTTTGACACTTGTAGGGATGACATCGTCCTTGTTAACTGCCTAGTCAACATACAAGAATACATGGAGTTAATGGGATGTTGAATTCATAATATATAGTAGGGCATAATCACTAGCGCCAAACAAAAAGCACAATAGTTAATTAGGTATATGCAGTGACGAGTGTTGAGATTATGTATAAAGAGAGTTTATTAACTGTGAAAGTATTATATGGGCTTTTAAGTATGAAATTTTATAAGTTACACGTTACATCGCTAGTATTAGTCAGATCAATGAGCATTGGACCATAATGAAAAAAGAGTGTTAGTGAAGTGACAAGAGGTATAGCCATGGGAATAACAATTGTCATCTTAGTTCATGCAAGGCGATCAAGGATGTACTGGATGCCGAGATAAGAGTTTTCTTTTGAATGTAACTAACTTCCGTATTAATGAAATAGATTAATGGCCCAATTCCTTCTTTGGGCAAGTAGAGGGACAATGTTTTTCTACATTGCTAGATTTTGTTGTAACAATTTTATCATTAACATATAGATAAAGATGGATGAGTATATCACCAATGTTGAAGATAAAGAGTGGTGTGTTTGCAAGAGATTTATTGAAGTTGAAAGCAACTAAAAATTATTGCAGCTTATGTTATTGGGCATAGGGTGATTGCGTGAGGCAATAAATGGCCTCACAAAGCTTACGAATGTGAGTAGAATAGTTTGTGTTGATGAAGTCTAGGGATTGTTCCCTGAAGGAATTCTTAGAAAGATGTTGTTAAGGAAATTCATATTTAACATTCAGTTGACATAGACACCATCATTGGTTGGCTGCTATGATGAGAATCCAACGGATATTTACGGTCTTGACAAGAAGACTAAAGGTGTTATAGTACATAATTCTTAGTCATTGATAAAAACCTTTAGCGACCAACCAAGATTATACTTGTTAATATATCCATCAAAGTTATATTTGATTCATAAAACATAATGTTTTTGCTAAATAAAAAAACTGAAGGGAAAAAATAGTCAGATAAATACGCAAAAGAAAAAACAGCTCATTTTGCCAAGACATTTTTATGAGAAAAATACATACCAATTTTCAGTAAAAGCCTTCATAAAAGATGCCTTCGCTGATATTGCTATTTAAAACGAATAAAGTTCTGCATGATTCCCCTCTTTTATCATTTTGAGGAAAAAACGTCTCGAACATTCAACTTTAATAAAAACTCCTCCAACGAAGCATCCAAAATCAAATGAGCAAATATCATGCAGCAGCACATTTGATATTACTAAGCACTGTTGCTCAACTTTCAAAGAATCAAAACTATTTTCTAAAAAAGAACAGATGTGACAAGGAACTAATTTTCTAACACTCTCCCATGAGTGTAATTTAGCATTGTTTATGACAATATGTATGGTGTCTTCAAGATGAAATTTTCTTAGAGATTCACAAGTACAATATTGTTTCCAGGAACCAATAAAAGAACCTTCCACATTATCATTACATAGTTTTCTCAAAACTGATCTACAGATGTCAAGAGCATGAGACCGGAAATGGGAACCTTTATTCAAGCGTTCTGTCGATAAATCTGCAATTTGCATATTAATTGTAACTTCAAAAATCAACTTGTAATGCCTGCAAGAAATTATGATGTCATTTTCCTGTAAGAGCATTCGAGCAATGTTAAATTCTTCTTCTGCGAAATCCTAGAATAGCTTCTTACAGTACAATTGGCCTGAAGAATGAAACAAAAAAAAAAAAAAAAAAAAAATGGTCAAAACAACCAATATTTCTTTGGATTTCAAACAAACGAATAAAATGAAGAATGCATGGCAAATACCTAGAGCACAATTGAAAGCAATCTGAAAATGTGGTAAATATGGTAAAAAGGATAATCTTTTTCCAAAAAAGAAATGTATTTCCGCTTGAACTTCGTCTCCTATTTCCTCATGGAAAATCCCTACCTGAAAAAAAAATAAAAATAAAATTTATGCAAATGTTATAAGTGAAAGAAAAAAAAAAAAAGAAAATTTGCATAATATGTAACAGACCTGCAAAATACTTTCAAGATAGCAACCAAGAATGATCCAAGTGCAAAGAGAACGATTTTCCAGGTTAATTATGTCTCTCCAAACGTCACCGATAGCTAATCCAAGCAGCTCAAGGCAAAGATGATATTGCTCACCATTGGTTTCCATTGAAGATTCTGTAAGTTCTACATATCTCTTGTTGGACAAGAGAAACTTTGTCCTTAAGACTTTATATCTTAGATGTAAAGCCACTTTAGCATATGAAATCCCCTACTCAACAAATTATATATGTTAGAGATGGCATATTTAACAATTTATTATTAAACTAGAGAGAATAATCAGGCTACACATTGGATAACATTAAAAAAAATAGCAAGTGATGGGAAAAATCCATTAGATGTCAATAGAGGTGAACGCTGGCAGACGAAGGTAGAAATGTCAGATTTAACTAAAGCTGCATTGCCAAATGTGTTTGCAAAGATTGCTTACCTCAAGTACCCTTCCACCTGCAAAAAGTCTTTCAGTCAAATTGAAGTATATTTGCCCAGCAAAAAAAGTCATTTCATTCTTTACAGAAACCTGAAACCAAAATAAGTAAAATGATTATTATGAAAGATCAACATGTTATTCAGAGGCATAAAAGGTGCATATGCTTTAAGTTTAGCAAATGAGCTGACATCTAAAAGAAGGGATGTCACAGCCACTTCCCCTCCACCACCAGTTTAAAGCTATAAAGACCTTCAATTTGTTGAACATTTTCTTCATTCAAAATAGAATCACAAATCAAAAAATTTTGGATGAACATCAAGAGAGAGAATGAAGAACTCTTCAAATATTCTGTATAGAAACCAAAAGAGTTGATATTATTATCAGGAAGCTGTGAAATCCTTGAAACCAAATCTGGGTCAATTGGTGAAGCACATAAAAAATGGCCTAGCCTTCTGTCAGTCCACAACATAACCATGCATTTCTCCGATGAGAAATTTTCATACTTGCAGAAGAAGTTGATCGAAGTATACATGTCAGAGTGAAACTTTAAGAAGCCCTAGAATATAACAAAGATAATTAGAAAAGAAAAAACGGAAAGTGCTGCAAAAAATTTGCTTGAGCAAGACAGCAACAAATTCTCACTTCAATTTTCTCAACATCAAATTTTCTTGTATAATTTTCTTACCTAATTAAGTGTAAGACCAAAAAACAAAAAAAAAAAAACAAAAGCATATAAGATTGATCATCATTTTCCCATTGCAATTTCTACACGCACTAAAAAGATAATATATGCTTCAAAAATAATTAAAAGATCATGAAATTGATTTATATTATTTCTTTTTTTTTTTTAATTTCAACAATAATGGTTACATCAATGAGCTAGAGAACAATAAACTATGTAGATTCAACATAAGAAGTGAAATATAATTAGATTATAATTTATTTTAACCAAAATCCATTGTTAATTTTAGAATGAGGAAATATAAGATGTGTAATTATTTTGAAGTTAAATAACAAATTACATACATTCAAAAGATGAATATGAAGTTGTTTTGGATAATTCCACACTAAGTGTGTTGTATAGGTATAACATATGAATTTCCTAACCAAGCTTTAAGCTATTGATATAAATACTAAATATCATAGTCATGGAAATGATTAGAACAGTAAAATAAAGAGCACAATAACAACTAACTTTAATCTTAGTCATTTATTTACATTTTTCATATTCATTAGATCCCAAATAATAGCATTAACTCAGTAAAACGTTTAATATGTTTAAAGAACTCATTATTGTGGACATATAATAGCTTCATCTCAAATAAGTATCTTTATCTAATCATATTAATACATGCTTGGATGTTTGTAACAATTTATGAGTGGGTTTAAGGAAATTAAAATATATGTTATGTATGCTGGTAAAGCAAAAAAATTAAAACCTAAGTAATGAGGAAATGTGTGATTTATTATTGAAAATAATATGGATGGCGGCTTATCCTCTTATTTAAATCCCCTTATGGTGTAAATGGGAGTATTTGGGTTTGGAAAAGTTTTTCTTGTTATCCCAAATGATTTGTACATGAATGAATTCTCGGATAGTTGATGAACTCATCTTTATTCTCAAGTGAATATAAGTTATAGTCAAACTGAATAAAGTTGTAAGATTGCCATGTCCAATCTTTATCGGTATTTATCGACTATTTTAATTGAAATTAATCCAAATAGATGTTTTCTGCATAAGCAAAAAGTTAATTCTAACAATAAGGCTTGAAGAAACTTATTGTAACAAGTAATGGTGCGTTGAAAGGATTTGACATCCACAAAATATAAGATCAAAAACTTTAAAATAATTTTACATCTTATGAGAACCACGATTTCCAACAAAGATTTGTGTGGCACTTCTGAGGAATTACAAGGTGCATAAGATTGTAGTGCCCTATAACGAAAAAAAATGAAACTTTTACTATTATTGTCAATTTGATTCGAACTAACATTAATTGATTTGTTATTATAAAAACAGATCATCTGCGGCGAATAGAACCGATGTAATGAAGGAAATGAAGTGGTCCATTCTCTTATGTAACATCAAGAAGGGGAAAAAAGTGCTAGAAAAGAGAGAGATGAGGTGGACGGAGGAATCAAGCTAGTGTAAGAAGCATGTGCAGTGCTGAAAATAATGGACTTGTGCTCGCAAACTCACCTAGAATGAGAGGTAGAATGAATACCAGGCCAATTACAAGTTCACGAGCAGTTTTTAGGGATCACAGACACATAACAGTTGCGAAGAAAATAAGAACACAGAAGAAGGGGGTATGTGTCGACTATGTCGACCGAGAGCCGAGTTAATCTTATGCAAAAAATAAATAAATCTATTTACTTCTAAATTTTTAAATATATAAAAAAATATTAAATCAAAGAAATAGAAGCACAAGAATATTTCAAAAAAGATAATAATAATAATAATATTAATTAATAATATTATTATTATTTTATGCATATACAATATTGAGATGATGGAAGTCAAAACATGATATAAGAATAAATATTTAATTAGAAAGTAAATATTAATGATTATTTAGCTATTTAGATATAAAAAACATATATTGAACGCTATGATATTAAAATTTTATTGAAATTTGAAATATTATTATCAACAATCCAAATAAGTATGATTATTATGTTCAATTAGTAAGTGTTATTATATATTGGCCCATTTTATCATTTAGTAAGTTTCTTATTGTATATAAATAATAATAACGAAAATAAAATAAAATAAAAGTAAGATTAAGATTGCAATTAATAAAAATTTAACAATATAATTGTAAGAGTTTATAAAAAATTAAGTTAATAGTTAGCAAATATTAGTTATAACTTAAAACTAAAATTATAATAGAAATAAATTAAAGAAAGATTAATATTAAAAAAAAGAACAAATATAATTAAAAAATTTAACTAAAGTAATAGTTAACCTTAATTTGAGAAATTATAATCAAAATGAGATGATTAAATTAGATAAAGATTATACAAATCTAACTAACTAAAGTAATATGTTTGCTCTCCACTCCCTTATAATTTCATAGTTTTTCCCCTCACATGAGAGTTAACTAAACTTAAAATCAACCCTCACAAGGTATGTTTTAACACTAGCAATCATGTATCAAAAACCAGTTAAACATATAAAATTGTTATGCAGTCACCCATTATTAAAGCTTGCATGTCAAGGGAAGAAGACACCAAACACAATTTTTGCAGGTTAATCGTCGACTCTAGTATAGCTTGTATAAGAATGAATGGCGAAGCAAAAGTTAAGCTTACACTATTGGATGACATCGACTAACCAAATAAGATAAAAGCCAAAATTAGTATGCTAAAATTTCAAGCTTTTAACAGCTTTTTCCAATGGAAGATTATCTACCCTTTTACTCGTTTCAGCAAGGACGAAAAGATACAGTAATAATTAAACCGAGAAAGCCTATTTAGAAAAAGAAAAAATACATTATCAAATGGTCATGTGCGAAAGTACTATGGGAATGAACCAATCAATGATGCAAAACAAACGCAACAGATAAGACTTTTATTACATCATTTATTCTCATAAATTGACAAGTAAAACCAGCCTAAGGAATTGCACCTTTCTCGTGAAAAAAAAACCTAACTGCATTCATACCGCCCTTAATCATTTATACATTTCTGAAAATGCATAAATGTAGATCAGAATGAAGAAGCTCATCACTAAAAGTGTCCATAATAGCTGAGAATCACAAATCATGTTTTTTGTAATTATTTGTATTGGAAGGTCAACACTGAGTGTGTTTATTTACAAGTAATTCCAATGAACTGTCATATTTGAGACGAATAAGGTCTATTTCAAATAGAAGGGAAGCATAAAAACTCGAGGATTTTTACTGTGTAAGGCTTTATGATTTTGTTAATAATAAAACTCAACTAGTTGTGTTGCTTTCTTTTTTTTATGAATAACTTCAAATCATACAACTAGCAACATTGTTTAGATAATACACTGTCAAAATAAAAAGTCAACTTTATAATAGTTTTCAAAGATAGATAATACACTGCTATTGTTTTTATTATCTTTCACTAAACCAGCTCGATTTTAGGTGGATAATATAAACAAAAGAGTAGAAGAGAGAAGTGCAATAATAAGGTAACTTTAGACATGAAACACATATGTCATATACTCGAAAGGTTTTAAAAGGGATGAAATGAGAAAATGGAAAGTTGATAGCATGATCAGTTATTTGGGAGAAGGATATGGAGAGTTGGAAATGCAAATAGTAGGAGTCGTCAAGGCAATGTACATTAGAATGAAAAAGAGAGGATGAAATATATTGATCCACAAGGAAAGCAGAAAAAACATTATTAAATGTGCCAAATACAAACCTGTTGCATATTATCTGTTACTTTAAATGACAATTCAGATCCATCTTTACATGCAACCTTCCCATTTAAATAGAATTCCTCGGCAAATTTTGATATAAAATCGAACGATGCGTCGGCATATTTTCGTTAAATCAACCTGCCAAAATCATTTAAAGAAGTAAATATATAGAGGATCTTACACAATGAAAAAGATAGAATGCAAGTGACAATATATGATCCTACAAATTATATATGAAATAGTAATCACAACAAAACATGATTGCAATTAATTCAAACTAGTCAAAAGAAAGAAAATTTCAGTGATCAGTATCATTTCATACCAAATTCCCATCAACACATACAAAGGCAAGGCCCAGCAATAAGCTGAACCCATAAGAGCATAAACAAACTTATGAGCATAAACAAAACATTATTAAATGTGCCAAATACAAACCTGCTGCATATTATCAGTTACTTCAAATGACAATTCAGAACCATCTTTACATGCAACCTTCCCATTTAAATAGAATTCCTCGGCAAATTTTGATATAAAATCAAGCAATGCATCGGCATATTTTGTTAAATCAACCTGCCAAAATCATTTAAAGGAGTAAATATATAGAGGATCTTACACAATGAAAAAGATAGAATGCAAGTGACAATATATGATCCTACAAATTATATATGAAATAGTAATCACAACAAAACATGATTGCAATTAATTCAAACTAGTCAAAAGAAAGAAGATTTCAGTGATCAGTATCATTTCATACCAAATTCCCATCAACACCTACAAAGGCAAGGCCCAGCAATAAGCTGAACCCATAAGAGCATAAACAAACTTATGTTGCATACAAGAATACATCATGCAGTCAATTCGTAAAATACAATTGCAATGCATGTTCAATTAGTAAAGTAGAAAAACAAAAAAAAGGTCATTTTTTCATAAAAGAAACCTATCAATTATATCTCTATGTTATTATTAACCCGGGTTATATAAGTCTTAATCAAATCAAACCGGCCCTCTGTTCCACCTGAGTATCTAGATCAAACGAAGCCTTCACAAATCATTGGTATAGATTGTGCCATCCTCAACCACACTTGCTCTTCCAATCGTGAGAATAGCGTAAATGTCCTGTCACCAACCACCTAAGCTTGGGATTTAAAGATCAAAGGCTAAGGGATTCAATTGTTGCCCTCATCTGAGCTGCCAAAAACTTCTCATCTTTCATGTCCCTTCCTCTTTCAGGGTTTAACAAATAATTAAAAGCCAAAAAACATTGTCCTCGCCTAATTCCTCCTCCAATTGGGAGCCTCCACCTTTCTTTCACGACTTCTTCTTCCTCGATTGAGCTAACAAAAATATCAAGTTTTCTTTTCTCCCTTACCTCCTTCGCATTCCTTTTATGCCTTTTTGTTTCAACTTTGCAATTTAAGTTAATATTTTTAGGTTTTTCCCTAAAAATTATATTATATTAGTGTTTATTTTAATTTGTTATGTGAAATTATTTTCTAAGTTATAGATTTTATATTACCATTTTGATGATTAATAGAGATGAACAAGGAATAACTCATATTGTCACGGTCAAACATACTTTTAGCTAATTATTATTTCTCCATACCTATTTGTGTTTATTTAAGCAAGCGTAATTAATCATGAGTCTGTATTATGTAGAACCTCCATCTGCGTTTTAGTAGATCTTCATTGATTTTGGAGACTTTCGTCACTCACTTGAGAGATGATTAACCATAATCTATTAAGAAGTAAACGCAACATTATCTATTAGGGGTGTCATTCTTATTATTTGTATTGAATTTCTAAATAACTTATAATATTATTAGTCGTGACTTTGTGATTCAATTACTTGCTAAGCATATCATATTTTTATGTTCATAATGAAATGATAAATTGCATAGATGAGTGTCTTGATTTATTGTTGCATAAATTTATGCATATTAAATTAATGCACATTATTGCAATCATTATTTTTCACGCACGTTATCTCAACTGAATGTAATAAATTTAATCATGTTGTCAGGCAACTCATGTTTAATATATAAATAATACTAGTAATGCTATTTACAAAATAATTATTGTTAATTTGCTTATTAAACATAAAATGTATCATTGTATTCAAAATATTAGCTAGGTAGGCCGACGTGACTTTAGAGTGACAACTTTATAAAAAATCATTGAAATTCTTTGGGTTAGAGTTTACATTAACAAGCTTACGGGTTTTTGATAAAATCAACTATATCAATATGTAAAATAATATGCAATGTAATGATGAATGACTAATTAGTTAAATTTAGAGATGTATGATCAAACCTGATATGGTTATATATGAATATGTCAAAATAAAATTACATGTATTGCAGTTCATCAAACAAACAATCATGAGCATCATCATAATAAAACTCATTTTAAAACATGTTCATATTTTATTAGAGTACTAGAAAATCACTGAAACTCGATGATAAGTTAATAATATTTCTTATCTAGTAGTACATATAGTAAATCATTTCTTTTGCTATTCATGCTACATGCCACACCAACTTGTATATAAAAATTTAATACTTAATAATCACTAGTTGAGTTTGACTGATCAAACTCATTCATTATAATGTCTTTTAAAGATGTTTTATCATTTAGCTTAATGAATTATCAACATAGAAGCAAATTTTCCAAGTATAGAATCTCATTATGTATTGTTAAGCCTGTACAGTTCGGCTTTTACTTTTGTTGGATATTGTATAGTTTTGGTTTGGTAAGTATTTCTTCAGTTTCTTTTCCATTAGATGCTATTGTGTTTCCTTATTAAATTCTATTGTAAGTTTTATTATTTAAATGAATGTTATATATCCTCCTTGCATGCTATTATACATCCTCCTTGCATGCTGTAATATATTATATTTGTAGTTGTTTGTTTATGAGTACAAAATCAGATTTTTTTTATCTTTTGGATGAGTCGAATATTGTCACCGCCTTCCAAACCCGAAATGCGACACTATGAATGTGAATTTTCAAGATATAATTCATTCTCGTTGTAAAAATGTTAATGAACAAAAATAGAATAAATTCTTTAACCTATCAAAAACAAATCAAAGCTCGTAAACAAGCATAGCTGCACGAAAAACGAGAAACTATATCCAAATATTCAGCCAACAGATGGCATTTATAATTTTCCTAGTTTTCCATTGGAGCTGCTGTTACCAAATGTATTAAGAGTTCTCAATAAATTTGTTAAGAAAGTTGGCAACATTGGCAACGGCAGGAGCAATCAGAAGAATTCAAAATAAAATTACGTGTATCATAGTTCATCAAACAAGTAATCATGAGCATCATCATATTAGAACTCACTTTAAAAAGTTGTCATATTTTATTAGTGTACTGCAAAATCATTGAAACTCAATGATAATTTAATAATACTATCTACTAGTACATATAGTAAATCATGTCTTTTGTTATTCAAGCTACATGCCATACCAACTTGTCGATAAAAATTTAATAATTAATAATTACTAGTCGAGTTCGGCTTATCAAACACATTCATTATAATTTTTTTAAAAGATGTTTTAATATGTAGCTTAATGGATCATCAACATAAAAGCCATTTTTTCCAACTATATAATCTCATTTTGTAAGGTTAAGCCCGTACAGTTCAGCTTTTACTTTTGTTGGATATTGTATAGTTTTACTTTTGTAAGTATTTCTTCAATTTCTTTTCCATTAGATGTTATCGTGCTTCATTATTAAAATAATGTTGTAAGTTTTATTATTTGAATGAATGCTATATATCCTTCTTGCACGTTGTAATATAATATATTTATACTTGTTTGTTTATGAATACAAAATAAGGGTTTTTAATTTTTTGGACGTGTCCAATATTGTCACCACCCTCCAAACTCAAAATGCAACATTATAAATGTGAATTTTCTAAATATAATTCATTCTCATTGTATAAATGTTAATGAACAAAAATAGAATACATTTCTTAACCTAGCAAAAACAAATCAAAGCTCACAAACAAGCGTACCTGCACCAGAAAAGAGAAATTATATTCAAAATATTTAGACTACGGAGGACATTTATAGTTTTCCTAGATTCCCATAGGAGCTGTTGTTACCAAATGTTTGAAAAGTTCTCAACAGATTTGTTAATAAAGTTGGCAACAGCAGGAGCATCTGACGATACGGCTTCATGCACAAGAACAAATGAAGTGATTTCCAGGTCTTTTTCATGCATGTCAGTAGGACGCAATGGAGTGAAAGAAAGATGCTCTCTACAACTTGCCAACGGAAAATTATAATCTAACTGAAATATTAATAAAAGTATAACTATAATCGTTCCACTCTACAACTTGGAAAAAGGTGTACTTCACCTTTCAAAAGTTAAAATTGTGATATTTTTGATGTGATATGAAAGATTTTGATGGCATAAATGTGTGAAGGTTTATGTGTTAGACATGTAAATGCATAGGAATTAGGTAGTATCTATGTAAATGTCCCTTCAGTTTTTAGTGGACCGACCTTTTCTTCTTAGTTAATTAGAGTTCTATTTTTTCTCAGGTTGGAAGTGTGATAAAAAATCCAGAAATATCCGCTCTGGTCCCAATCCTTTTGTTGGGTCTCAGTGATCCTAATCAATATACTAAACACTCTCTCGACATTCTTCTCCAGGTAAGTTCAGTTTACCAGAAGGATTTTTAGTTCCTTTTCCCTGAAATTTATCTATGCTAACTTTAGTTTTTATCTTCATTTCTGTAGACAACTTTTATCAACTCAGTTGATGCACCGTCATTGGCATTATTGGTGCCCATTGTCTATAGAGGTTTAAGAGAGAGGAGTTCAGAAACCAAGAAAAAGGCAGCTCAGATAGTTGGTAATATGTGTTCTTTGGTCACTGATCCAAAGGATATGATTCCATATATTGGGTTGCTACTTGCTGAAGTCAAGAAGGTATAAATCTTCTTTTTTTTTCTTTTGCAATTAGTTGCATTGATGGAGAGAAAACAGAAAAATCTCTGCATACATGATTTTGAGTAACACAACTTAAATCCTTTAGAGCATGCAGTTGGGTATAATGTAATAAATAAATTTTAGGTGTTATATATGTCAATATATAGGAATTGGGTGGTATGTATGGCAATACCCCTTTATTTTAATGTATAATTTAATAATTTGTTGATGAATTTCTGGGGACTAATAACATGCTCTTAGTTAGGGTGCAAATTTCACAGAGAATTAGAACAACCGCTGCTGCATGCAACTCCCCTTTTACCTTGTTTTTGACTAAATTCTTCAATTTGCAATAATGCTACTTGAAAAAGACCATTTCTTAGGGTCTTTTACACAAGTTATACGTCTATTTTGAATATGATATGCTCCACAAACGGACTTCATCTAACTCAAAGTTGATTATGGCTGATTCTATAATCGTTTATTATATATATCTTGAGTAAATTATTAAAATTAAATTTGAGTTACTGATATCATGATAATTTTTATGGTTATTGGATTTGTTCTTGCTGTGCGAAATAATGCAAAAAACAAAATCAAACAACAAACAAATAATCAAACACTGCGAGTTACATGGTTCGGCAGAAATCCGTCTATGTCTATGGCGATGGGTTATTCCTCTATCAACAGGTGGGGAGAAAGAAAATATGACTGAAATATGGTCAACTCCACATACTAAAATGAGTTAATCCCTCATATAAATAAGAGAGAATCAGGGCACATTAATAAATTAAAAAAAAATGCTCAATTTACTCTCTGGACAACTTAAATCCTTTAGAACATCTAACATTAATATTAAAATCAATCCCTCGTTCTTTCTGTTTTTTTTTTTTTTTTTTTCTCCAAGTGTATTTATTAACAGCATTAGGATTGTAAAGATCAAGAAAAATGAATTACTCGAACGGAAAGGAGGTGAAAAGAAGATAAAAACCTGGAAATCGTTGGGTGCCCCAAGGCTCGCGAGCAAAGTCGCGGCGTCGGTCGGGTCGGAGTTCATCGCAAGCGCGATTCAGCAGCAGCGGGCAGGGTAGATCTCGGCGATTTAGCAGCGGACAGGCAGGGAGACCCTCGTATGTGATAAACTAAAATAAGAAAGAGACGCTGGTGCGCAGTCACATAAATGGCGTTAAATTCACTTAAATGGCGTGAAATTCACTTAAATGGCGTGAAATAAGGTTTATTGTTATTATTATTCACGTAATAATAATAAAAATATTATTATATATCTAACAATTAAACTTAAATTTTGATGTGTCCTCAAAGATTTGCAAGTGTACAATAATAAATTAACGCTTCGGTGGTGAACAAAACTTTAGTACATATAGATAAAAAATAATTATAAAAGAATACGCCTCAATATTTACTTGAAAATCTAGAATGAGATAGGGGGAGATGTTGCTCAAGTCGAAGAATACTCGTGCGCAGTATTTCAGCACAAACAAAAAAATGCACAACCAAGAAAATGGCGGGAATGTATCTTAAGATTTACAAACATGCCACTGAATTTTTATGATTTATATATCTAAAATTAAACCTCAATTTTGACGTGTCCTCACAGGGCTGCAACTGTACAATAATAATTTAGTGTTTCAATATTGAACGAAAATCTAGTACATATAGATAAACAAAAAATATATAGAAGAAGATGCCTCAATATTTACGTGACAAGCTAAAAGGAGATCGAGGGAGGTGTTGTTCAAGTCGAAGAACGCTGGTGCACAGTATTTCGGCACAACCAACAAAATGGCAGGAATATATCGTAATATTTACAAATATGCCACTGAATTTTTATGTATTTATATATCTAACAATTAAACTTCAATTTTGATGTGTTCTCAAAGGTCTCCAACTGTACAATAATAATTTAGCGCTTTAGTAGTGAATGAAAATCTAGTACATATTGATAAAAAAATATATATATACAAAAGAAGACGCCTCAATATTTATGTGAAACCCTAAAAAGATGGAAAAGAATAATGACATCTAACATGGTTGAAACAATTCACTATGTAATTGTGAATACATGGGTCTACTCTTCTACAAATTTAGGGAAGATGAAGTTACAATATTGATATACAGTGATGACTCAATAATGATAGCTATAACAGAACGTTAAGGTCGTTGTCGATGGCTATGAAGCTAGTGCCGCGCCATGAATGTTGTAGAGCAAACTTGTTGTAAATGTCTTAAGTGAATGTCATGGTAATAGTTGGTTATGTGCCTATATAAGCCATAGATGGTTACTCCGGGGCATCAGTTGTCATACAGGTCATAGTAAAGACTTGTGGGAGTTCATGAGTCATGCAGGTCGTAGAGATAAATTGTGATGAAGTTCATACGCAACAGAGGCTAGAGTTGGAATTCGCATGGGTTTGGACCTCATAGGCTATAGTTGGTCACTTAGGAGATGAGTTGTAATGACATCCGTAAGATGCATGTGCCAGAGTTGGGAGTCTGTTTAACTATTATTAAAGGAATTTATTCCCTCCACAGTGCCAAGTAGACTAATGATATTGAATATGAAGATATTCTCTGATACCACTCAAATTCTCATCCATCAAGATATTATCCACTTTGACCTAATGGTCTCACCATTTTTGTCATATAGTGCAATTTCTTAGGTCAGCTATCCAGAGATTGCTCCTGCAAGAGCAAGCTTAGCTTCGATATTTATGCTCCAAATGTTACACTAAAATATGTTTTAATCTTTTAGAGTACAATTTCATTTTATTTATGGGATTCACACCTATAACAATAATAAACAAAAAGCAAATGATGTTCGAAGCAATGTCATCTTTGTACCGGCACCAACCTCACTCTCACTAACGATAAGATGTTGCAACTTACGACAAGCGAGATCATTAGCAGCCTTAAGCATCCGCAAATGACAGATCCAAATGCTGTACTAAGTTTCTTCTTCGACGTCTTTGGTATGTACGAGCTGCAACTTTTGAAGTACTGAACAGACGCATGTACGTGCGCTACGAACAAACTATTGACAATTTGATAAAAATGGAAGATATAGGTTCAGGTCTTACCTTGAATTTGATATTTGAGCGAGATTATAAAAAATGGATGAAAAGGGTGGTTGATTTGTAAATAGCAAGTTTTGATTAAAAATGATAATCTGATAATCTCAACTGCATTTAGGCTACTGTTCTATAGGAACTGGAAGTGGGGATGTAAATATTGAAGTTTAAATGCTAGATATGTACATACATAAGAATAGTGTGGTATGTATGATCTAAATACAACATTTAATATGTAAAGGGGAGAACAAGACCTAGCCATGCAAAGTAGCCAAGAGTTGAAGCAAGGAAAAATGTACTGCTAATGTTGTTAAATCTGGGTTGGGAAGTTGAGAGCAGCAAGAAGAATCAGAATCATGTTGGAAAATTCATCCAAAATGGCAACAAATGAAGCTTATACAAAACCTTATATGAACATGCAGAGCAGATTTCCCCACCCCTGTAGAAATGACCCCCAACATGAACCAGTGAACCTGCAGTTATATTTATATGTCCACAAGGTAAACTTAGGGTCTTAGTGGCTTGGAATGACGGGTTCGTGATATCCCGACCTGACTACCTCTACCTTATAGAGATTACTCCTCCCCTCCTTTAACTACCCTTGTTGAGCCCTTCCACTCCCTTGCCTTCGTGGATATCATTTTGACGACCCGATGACGATGAGTTGGTGTCTGTTTGGGATACTACGATTCATCATCTACCGTTATGATTCAGACGTGCTCTGATGCATTGGGATACCCCTGTCGGGATGATACGGTTATTTCGCAGGCTTCGTATGCTGATGAGTCTGTTACCCACGTGGGGACCGTGAGAGACTCGTTCTCCACCCCATGATCTAGCGGGAGCTTTGAATGTATCGAAACATTCCCCTGCGAGATAACCTCCTTTTATAGCCCCACGCTAGTTGGCACTATTGAGTAAGAAAAACCACATTGGATCAAGAGTATTCTTGGGCAACCCTCAATATGTAATTAACTAAGTGGGATACGTCCCATTAGTAGCATTCTTGACCCCATAACATGCACCTACACCTGAATCTTTGGTTATGGGTAGCCTACGTATTATTCTTTTGTGGATACCAGTCAAAGGTGTTTTCAATCGATTTTGTTTGGGCGAACACACTTGACTTATCCTTGCGAGGTTTACTTCAAGTAGGCTCTCAACATTTTATGTTTTCTCTTGTCTGCCATCATTGTCGTATGTTCGTCTTTTTTGGTTCCTCTCTTCTCCTTGTCACTCATATGACCTAGAAGAGAGACTTATTCAGAGAGGGATCCATATGAAGATCGACAGACTGGCGACTCATTCAAAACTAAAAGAGTGAAAAACAAACATAAAAATACTTTATAGGGATCCCTAGTTTAACAAATTTTGATAATTATCAATGTAGATAGAAAACCAGGATTCTGGGTTAAATAAAATCTATTCTTACACCCTAGTCCTAAGCTTATTTACTAGAATTTTTCATAAGTTACATCATGACATTTTTTAGGCAAAATTATGGTAAATTTTAATGAATCCCACTACGTCAAATCAACAAATATGGTTTTTAATTTTGGAGTGTTACTTGAGGACAAGTAACGTTTAGGTTTGGGTTATTTGATGTGTCCTTTAGCATGCTTAATTTACTTTACATTTTGCATTTATTTTTAGATGAAATTTCACTTTAAAGAAATATATTTTCATCTTTTACTTGCAATTATAACAGATATGAAACATGGAGTGAATCAGAGCTGAAACAAATTAAAGCAAATGAAAAACGGAGAAAAATTGAGTCCAGCAATCTGGCGCCTAAGTGCCAGCTTTTGGGCACCAAGGCGCTGCCTAGGTGCTCCTCGGTGCCAGCTTCTGGGCGCCTAGGTTCTGGTGCCATCCTAGGAAACTAAAGAAGGTGTCATAGACTTGGCACCAAGGCGTTGGTACATGCCAAAACGGTTTCTATAGTTATTCAACATGATGGGGGGTGTTATTTGAAAGGTTTTGACACTTGGAGAAGGGACTCTTGGCATCTCTGAACCTTTGTAAACCCCAAGGAGGCCAAGGAGTCATAGGTAGATCTATCTTTGATTGATTTTTACTTCTCTTGAGAGATTGGTGAGGGGTTTTTATAGAAATCTGAAAGGGGTTCATTTCAGCATTGCAGAGAGCACTTGTAGACATTGTTGGATGGACATTTCATCTCTTTTCAGAGTGGAAAAGCTATGTATCATGTTATGATTTGTCTTGTACTTTTGTAAACACATATTTAATGGATTTATTTTGTTAATTGATGATGATTCCTATTGTGTTCTTCATGCTTTGTGAGTGGATTTTCTTTACCATTCTCTTGAGATGAATAAGTAGAATTTTAAAATGTGTAGAATGCTTTTAGAATTGGTTTTTAATATCAATGTGATCAACATTCTTCTATGTTTCATTTACTTTTGTACAGGCAAATATAAATTGTTAAAATTCGTTGTGATCCATTAGAATTGTAAAGAGCGGTGGAGGAACAACTAGTGTATTCACATTGTTCTGTAGGCTATAATGAAAGTAGACTATAAACAATGCAAATAGATAGAGAAATATGCTTTGATGGGTTCAATCTAGGGTTTAAGGAATTAAAACTTGGTTAACAAAACTTCTTTACTCGCGCGGAAGAGGGTAAACAAGATAATTGCTCATATTTATCACTAGCC
Organism: Papilionanthe hookeriana x Papilionanthe teres; assembly: GCA_022702705.1. Taxonomy (NCBI): domain Eukaryota; kingdom Viridiplantae; phylum Streptophyta; class Magnoliopsida; order Asparagales; family Orchidaceae; genus Papilionanthe; species Papilionanthe hookeriana x Papilionanthe teres. The sequence continues at coordinate 55,079,172 of CM040437.1, forward strand.
ACAATAGCAATTCATAGTATTTGATCCTACAATCCACTTATGCAATCACAAGAGAAATGTGGCTTTTACATTTTGATATTCACCAAACCAATTGATTTAGTTAGGTTTAGCTTTAGAATTAGTGTTGTAATTTAGAAGTTGTTAGGAAAACTATCTTAATCGATATTCCAAACTAAGACCTGAACGTAATATACTTGAACTTTGCATAAGGGATTCGTTACTTCACTCCTTGTTGGATCGATAATCTGGACTCATTAGAGCCCTATAATATGAATAATATGTATACTTGCTTTAGTAAAAAATCAGAATTTAAAGATCTGAGCAAGTAGCTCGGAAAATAATGAGTTTTCTAGCACCGTTGTTGGGGAACTGAATTTATTGTGTCAATCGTTGGGGTGCATCAATTACTTTAAGTGATCTCATAAAATATATTTCTTAATAGATTACAAATCTTAAAGTAGTATATGCATATATACTTGAAGATTTGTTTAGTTCACACTAATTGTTCCCCTATGAGTCTTCCAATGCTTAAAGATCACAATAGAGTTTAAGATGCACATGGTCAATACACAACTAAATTAAGAACAAAGTGATGAAAAACAAACTATACAATTTCATCATAAAAGTAGTTTAATTTCACCATAAATAAAGAATAAAATTATTAGTTCATAATTATAGAAAGGGAAAGAGAGATAAAACACTTATACTTTCAAAACTATGCTTGAAAAAATATATTTAGGAAAGAAGTAACTAGAATTTTTATTTCTTGGATATGATATAATAAGCTCCTTTCTCTCCTAGTGCAATTTACTTCTTTGGAATCTTATTGTTTGTTCTTCAAACTTGATCTCAATTCACTCTCTACTTTGACAATTGTACACTTACACCCCACACTATATTGCTTTCTCCAATCAGTTGTGTGGCCCTTCTTTATAATAACTTGAAAGTTTCTAAGATAACTCAGCATCTTACCTTTAATTTTTTTGAAACTAACTGTCAAGGGTCGTCACATTGTGATATTAGTCATATGGCATTACAACACAATGAATGCTATTGTGGGGCTCACTTACTGTTATCGACGGGGCTATAAATATTTTTAGTATAGGTGCACCGTCATTGTGTACAAAAAGTCAAATCAACACAACATACTAAAAAGTGATATGATAGCTTATTAAATGATTTTTTGTTCATTTTTCCTTACAAATTTCCTTAAAAAATGTAAAGAAATCAAGTAACTAAATGTTCATCCAAGTAGCACTTGAATCAAGTTTAGGGACAAAAATGATGAACTCATTGAAGTAGTCAAAAATATGGTAAACGCATCTTTCAATTCCAATCATTTTAAGCCATTAATCTAGCATACTCAGCTTAGGGACCAGCCAACAAAAGTCTAAAAGGTATTTCATCTAAGTTTGACTAGGCATAATCTCCCATTGCAACAAAGCCTCTCATCTAAACTCTCCAATATTCATCGTTCGATAACTAAATAAACTCGCCAAAACTCAAGTAGATAAGGCGAGTAATTTCACATGAATTTCCCTCACTACTTGAAACATTATTTATTATTAGCTAAAATTTTGTTGACCTCATTCGTTTACAATGATCACTGGTTTGTATTTTTTGATATAGTTTTGATTTTATTACTTGGTGCAACTTGCCCAGTAACATTAAAATCATTTGCATTTATCTTGTGCTTTTAGGTAATATAGAAAAATTTCAGAGCTTCTTTTCTTATTCTTGTTGGTATAACTCTAATATTATCCACAAAAAATTAAAGTGAACATATCGTGCTGCTAAATAAAATAAAAAAATGCCATCGAGAAGATAGTTATTTGTGAAAGAATATGCAACCTATCTTTATTTCACATATTAAGTTTTGCAAGGAAGTCTCCAACCGGGAAATGATAAGAATAGTTATTCTTTATGACATGAAAACATGTTTATTTAACAACTAAACTTTCTTCTGCTTCTCATTTTGTATTATGTTGCTTATATCATTTGCAATGCTTGTTGCATCCTCAGCTAAACCGTGAAGCCCTCTCCTAGCAAGGCCTGCACAATAGAGTCCATTGTCTCCTTTCCAATGTTCGGGGAACCTTTGCTTCGCCATTCCATCATCACTAATAAGGTAATTATCACCCTGTGCATTAAACGAAGAGCTTATGTTAATAAATTTTGTTTTAAGCATTCACTTTTTATTAATTACTATTACATAATACATATATGCAGTTTCTTTATAAACATGACTTTATTTGAGGATTCGATAAATATTATTGTCCACACTTTCAATTCTTTAAAAGAAATTGATGAAAAAAATGCATATGATGGAACAAATTATCTCACTATCGTAAATGTGATAATGACTCGAGCATAAATAACAAGCTATAGTATTATTTGCACATATTTTCATTGATATGCATGAAAAGTGGAAGTATTTCTTATGTGATATGAAGGATTTGGGAGGTACAAATGTATAAAACAATGTTTAGGCATTGTAAATATAAGAATTAGGTGGTATGTATGTTAATGCCACCATAAAATAATTATTGAAAACTGAAATATACTTTAGTATCTCATATGAGTAGAAAGTAGACTGACTTTAGTGATTAATTTACTTTTTAAATTAAGTTTGGGAAGATAATGAGTACTAATCATTATGTAAACGATTAGTTAGTCACCTTAAGCCACTTTTTAACCGTGCTTCTATAACCCGTTGCGAGAATAATAGCATCAAAGCGGCGCTGCTTCCCATTCATGAAGTTAACAATCTTGCCTTCGATAGTTGATATTTCAGGAATAATATAATTATTAAAATATGAGCATGAATATTATAATTATTAATAAGAATACAATAATAATTCATATAGTGATCTAGAATAATAGACAAAAAAAAAATTCAAAGTATATATATTTTTTGACCCATTGTTGCAATTAGGGTTATTAAAAAAGCTCGCTTTTGAGAATATCTCATGTTCGAATCTTTCAGCATGTAAGAGAGTCAAACACGAATAAACTTTATGTCCGATAGTATTTGAGTTATCTTAGCTCGAAATAAGGAAAATACATATAGTATTTATATAATAACTTATTATATATATTTATATATAAGTACAAATCACAATAGTTGGTGTGATCATGTGATTTTGTTACTTTTATTGTATAGAATAGTGAAAGTTTGAATCAAAACACTTTACATCTATTTTTTCTTAACTAATTTAAAAGAACCAATTTCGAGCCAAACACAAACACACAGTCCAGGAACGATTTGGAACACGAGACAATTTAAACCAAAATTAATTGTCAATGAGCCGAACACAAGCCAAACCTAAACTTGGTCAAACTTGGCTCGTTCGCAACCCTAGTTATGATAAGCCGTCTTGTAGTGATTAACATTAACCAGATGTTAAAATAATGAAGATACAACAGAGTTAAACGATTTAAAGTAAGAAATTGAAAGATTTGGAGGAACCTCAATCTCGCCAGATTTGATCTTCGAGAAAGTCCCAGCATCCAAAACTGGGTAGAATGGAGTGTTAATTTTCAAATAAAGGGGTCCCTTACTTGGCCGGTGCAAACCATACTTGGCCGTATTCCCCATCCACATGTAGCATAGAAAAAGAACAATTGAATCGACCCAACTAAAAGGTAAAATTTGCATTGCGATGAGTGCAATCCGCCATATCTCCCTCGTTACCAGATGAACCTACATGAATGTTCCCAATGCCAATATGAATAAATCATTAATGAAAGGCAATATACCAACTCTGGTTCATGAATCTAATATAATCTGGTCTTACTATTGGCTCGCAATAGTTTAGCTTAGAGACTTCTAATATAAGCAGAAACGAACCTTGCTCCGCACAACAATGGCGGCTCGAGCCCCGCATTCAGTGAGGTCGCATGCGATCTCCATGCCCGAATTCCCGCTCCCAACCACAAGTACATCGAGCCCTTGGTAAGCCTTTCCGGTCCGGAACTGATGCGAATGAACCGCCGGCCCCTCATACCGGTCCAGACCGGCAATCCCGGTCGGCAGCACGGGCTCATCATTCTCCCCCGTTGCAACCACCACGAACCGAGCCTCGTATTCCTCCACCTCACCGGTCTCAAGGTTGGCCGTGAAAACTCGCCACCGTGCCGGTGCTGATTCGAACTCGGCTGAGTCAACTCGACGGCGGAATCTGATGTGGCGTTCGAGCCCGAAGGCCGCCACGTAATTGTCGAGGTAGCGGATGAAGCTGGTGGCCGGGAGGAAGGTGGGGGAAGAAAGGGGATGTGGTAGAAGGGGGAGCTCGCAATACTGTTTGGGGAGGTGGAGGTGGAGGCGATCATAGGTATGGTATCGTCATAGTGGAGCAGTACAGTCTTGTCGGTCGAGGAGGAGAAAGGGGATGAGATTGGAGGTCAGACATGCGGCGGCGGCGAGGCCTGATGGACCGGCGCCTATGATGAGGACGGTGGTGGAGAACGTTGCAGGGCTTTGCTTCATGTTTCTAAGGTAGACGAGGGAACGAGGGAAGTTGAGTAACTGTGCATATATTTTTATATAGATGTGAGCTTGCAATTCAACTAAAGTTTAAATATATACTGTTTTTTAAACTTCTGTAAAATTACATCGATCATTGTTCCTTCCTTTAGGATTATTGTTTGTTATTTTCTCAATCAATAATTAGGCCACTTCAAATGGATTAGATATTAAAAACCCTTCCATTTCAACATCTATATTTTCCTCAATGAATCCATTAAGTCATTATAATAAGTTTTCAAGTGTTCATTTTCTTAATAAATCTTTGAATTTCTCCCAAGCTACATAATTTGAATCATTCCCTAAATGGTTAAAGAGGTGATGCCATTTCTAAGTAAGACAATTTTTTTATGGAGGTAAATATTTGGTCAATAATGCATTAACAAAATGATTTCATATCGTAATAGAGCCTTGGGCTAAGAAGTTTAACTAAAATATAGCTTATTGAAAGTAAGAGTAACGACATCAAATACTCAATTATACTCCAAGAGTACACATATTTAAAAAAAAAAATAGCTATTGAAAGTTTGGATCTCTCATAGTTGAACCCCCAAACTCTGAGGTTTTTACCATTTGGGTAATTTTATGTTCCAATTCAAAATGTTTAGCTTGAATGTTTGGCTTATTGATGCTCTAATGTATTCGGTCTAAATGAGGGTGTGTTTTAATTCTTTATAGTTATAAGCTCATTTTCTCCTATTGGTTTGTCTAATATGATTTGATTTTTTTTTTTTCTATTTTCTCAAATTTTAATAAGTCTTTTCAATTTTTGGATTAAATAGCACTAAGTCTATGTTGTGTAACCTACATATACAATTTAATACTTAATTATAAAAATAAAATGATAACGACAATATAATAACTCATGAATAAATTCAGACACAAAAAAAAAAATGTTGAAAAAATAACCATAATGAAATGTATAATAAAATAATTACAACATTATTCACAAACGACAAGATGAATTAAAAATTTAGGGTAGTTAAACCAAATCAACTTATATTAAAAATTTCTAACCGTCATCAACAACGCCAAAAAATAAATGGTTGAAATCAATTGTTTATCTAAATAGAAATCTTTAAATTCTTGTGTTTAAAGTCTTTTTCCTTGAAAGAGCTGTTAATAACCAAAATAAATATCTCCTAAGCTTCAATAAATTTTTTCTCTTTTTTGAAAAAAAAAGAAAAAATAAAGTGGGGACCACTTCCATACACTTTTTTGGTAGGCAGTGGTCCTGATTGGTTCACCGTACGCAAATTTACGTACGGTGAACTTACAGAATAATTTTTCGTTGGTAAGGATCCTTCTCTCGCACACATGAAGACGAAATACTTGAAATATTTGTTTATCCCAAGCATCCAATCATTTCCCCAATCGTCCCAAACATTTCAATGCTCATAAAAAAGACGTAGGTTTCACATTTTGATTATTGAGTCATTATAATGTTTTGAACCAAAAATTCATATATGTCAGAGTAAAACGTAAAAAAATTGCCGATCCGTAGCATGATAAAAAATTTCATAATTGTATTATATGTGCGTGCGTGCGTGCGTGCTTGTGTGTGCGCGCGCGCGCGCAAATCAGACTATTCGACTTATTTTGCATAAAAAGATTTTTCAAATTCAGTACAACTCTCATGTGGCTCTTGTTAGAGTAAGGGATTTCTCCATTTCCATAATTTCCCCTTTCTTTGGGAAAGACCTTGCCAGCTCTGCTGATCTTACTACTTCTCCTTTTGACGTAGCTCTTTCCTAGCTTTGTGTGTGTGTGTGCGCGCGCGCGCGCGCTCACACGATAAAAATCAGACAATTCGACTTATTTTGCATAAAAAGATTTTTCAAATTCAGTACAACTCTCATGTGGCTCTTTGTTAGAGTAGGGGATTTCTCCATTTCCATAATTTACCCTTTCTTTGGGAAAGACCTTGCCAGCTCTGCTGATCTTACTACTTCTCCTTTTGACGTAGCTCTTTCCTAGCTTAGGGGCTTCAATCTTTAGCACAATGGATCTCTCTTCTTTGCACTTCTTGTTTCATCCCATCTTCTATTCCTATGACCCCTCAATTCCTTAATTGGAAGTAGTTGTTGAGACATTTAGGGCAAAGAAAAGTAAGAATTGACACAAATCTACAAGAAAACACAGAGATTTAATGAGGTTCGACAAAGTGCCTACGTCCTCAGGAGCAGAGCGGCGATTTCACTATTCTGAAAGGAAAGTTCGGTACATACCCATAGGGTTACACATCATATATATAGATAAAACTCACAGATAAAATTACTAAAACACACCTGCTCCCCAACCCACTTAACTCCAAGAGACACACCTCTTCTCTCCAAGAGACACTTCTCTTCACTTCAAGATACACTTCTCTTCACTCCAAGAGACACATCTCTTCACTCCAAGAGACTTTTCTCTTCACTCCAAGAGACACATCTCTTCACTCCAAGAGACACTTCTCTTCACTCCAAAAGACACATCTCTTCACTCCAAGAGACACAAATTTATGGTATATGAGTCATATCTAACAAATCTCCACATTTGCGAATATCCAGCTCTTTAGAAGAAAGATACTTTAGAGTTTCTCATACACCAAAGTGGGTTGGGCTACCATGCCGACTAGCAACTACAAACATTCAACAAGTTCAAGCAATGCAAAAACTTGTTGATAATAACTGGCTTGGTCAACATATCTGCTGCATTTTCATCATATGATTCAACAGAGTGAACTCCACCTACAACTGTACTCCCTAACAATTTATAGATATTACCTACAATGATCTTTCCTTTCATCACAGTTAATGCATCTTTAACAATTTTGATTGATTCTCTATACCCATCTGCCTTAAGAATAAAACCATTTATGTATAAAGTACCCAAGGAAATTAAATTTTTCTTCAAATATGAAATATGTCAAACATCACAAAATGTTCTGATAGTGACATCATACATCTTAATTCCAACTTCACAAATACCAACAATATTGTAACATCTATTATCACCCAAATAGACTGAACCAGAATCAGATAACCTGTATGAAGTAAACCACTCCTTATTAGGTGTCATGTGATAAGATCATCCTAAATTAAGAATCCGTTCATCCTTCAATTGAGTTGTTGTAACTAAAAACATATCACCATCACTGAAATCTTAATTGTCACTCTGCACTATATTGGTACTTGCCGCTCGCCAATTCCTCTGCAAACTGCCTTGTTGAAACTGCAGTAAACCGCTTGTCTTCTACTTCCTCTTTGATCTTCTCTGCTAAGCTATCGCAAATCACCTCTTCCCGCAGTTTGTGAACTCCCGTGCAAAGAACCGAAGCCGCGAACTCCCTCTAGTGACTGAAGCCGCCTGGCCGCCGACCTTCATCTGGTTCCAATGACGTGAATCCCTCTTTCGAGAAATCAACGAAGCTTGAACTTCGCCTGGTCGCGAAGTGCCGAGATTCATCTGCCTCGCGACCTCCTTCGTCTGTTGCAGAGAAGCCCGAACGTCGCGAGAACTTGCGAACTCCTTAGTCGCGAAAGAAGCCCGCACCGCTAACTGTTTCTTGTTCTTCATCTTCTTCGATTTTCTTGCGCCAAATCCTCACAGAACCACAATCTTTCAGGCTCTAATACTTGTAGAGAAATTTAGGGAAAAGAAAAGCAAGAATCGACACAAATCCAGAATAAAACACAAAGATTTAATGATGTTCGACAATGTGCCTACGTCCTCGGGAGCAGAGCGGCTATTTCACTATTCCAAAAGGAAAGTTCGGTACATACCCATAGGGTTACACATAATATATATAGATAAAACCCATAAATAAAATTACAAAAACGCCCCTGCTCCCCTAACCTACTTAACTCCAAGAGACACACCTCTTCTCTCCAAGAGACACTTCTCTTCACTCCAAGAGACACTTCTCTTCATTCCAAGAGACACATCTCTTCACTCCAAGATACTCTTCCCTTCACTCCAAGAGACACTTCTCTTCACTCTAAGAGACACATCTCTCACTCGAAGAGACACTTCTCTTCACTCTAACAGACACATCTTTTCACTCCAAGAGACACCAATTTTTGGTATATGAGTCATATCTAACAGCAGTGGATCTTCTCCCAAGCACAAAACCCTATCAACTTCAACAACATACATCTTATAAAGTTGTTGGATGTTGTGGAATAAAACGATGACAATAAAACAAAAAATCAGATCGAGAAAAATTCACAATAAAAAGAACACAGATTTGTGTGGTTCGACAAATTGCTTACGTTTACGGAGGAGCAAAAGATTTTATTACTTGAGAAATTACACCTGTAAATCATCTCGACATTTCAGAAAAATTATCTATTTCTCTCTCTCTCTCCCTCTTCACCTTACTTCCTCTCTCTCTCTCCAAAGCCATGCGAAGAAGTAAAATAAACAACACAAGATAATTTTAAATAATATTACATGTAACTAAAAATAAAAGTCCACAATAACAATTATTTCCTAATCAAAGAAAATTCAATAGCAACAAAAAAGAAAAAATATAATCTTGTATAACCATTGTGCATTGGAGCTGCTCTACCTTCCACCTAAGCGGCCCAATGCACCTGAATCGAAGCCCTATGCTCAGCTCCAGCCATGGCTACTTAAACTCCACCCCTTCAAGGCCAAGCGGGGTGTGTAGACTGAACTTAGGGGAAACTCTACCTAATAGCTCCCAGAGGTTCTCCCAGCTTTCCTAAGCTCATCCCAGTCATTTTTCGACCACCTCCACCTCTGTCTGAGCTCAATTTCAGAGCTCAAATTCCAGCTGAAACCATAACACTCCCCACCACAGCTCTACAGTGCACCAAATCCAAATTAATTACACCCACACCATCCCCATACTGAAAGAAAAAGTTCCTCCATCAAAGCCCCATCACATAGAGCCTCCATACCAGACTTTGATCAACACTTGAAATTGGTTATGGTCGATCTTGGGCCTAGAAATTTCACCACAACAAGAGGCTTCATATGGAGGTTCTTTGGGTCCAATCAAATCTGTTACAACCATCTGATTGAGGCCTCCCCTCTCAGATAAATGTATTGAACTTCACTTCCCTCCTAAGCTTGTTTAGGTTCTCCATGCATGTTGGGTTGATTTCAAGCTAGGTTAGCCATTCATGTAGGTTTGTCTAGGTCAGATGAGTCTATAGAAACAAACCTGAGTCGATTTGGTTGAGTCTAGGTCGAGACCTTAGGGTTTTACCATGGACGGTTCTCTATGCACACAAGTTGGGGATGAAGGAGGAGCGTCGTTGGATCACGCGAGTAGCGTTTGGACGGCTTTGATGCAGTTGGCAAAGCCACGGTGCATAAAGTGGAGGCTGACTCAAACGAAGGAGCCTAATCAGTGGAGGGCTCGTGTTCTGTTCAGATCCGTAGTAGGATGAGCTGGATAAATAGAAAAATAGGATTTAAATTAATTATTTAAATCAGTCCAATTTTAAAAATCCATAACTTGGTGTAAGAAAATCATAAAAATAAAAGAAAAATACTCTCTTGCTCAGTGAACAGAGGAGAACAATGCAGAAATGATTTCAAGTCTATTTGATGTATAATTTATTTTAAATTAATTAAATACAGTATTTAATCTTTTGATTCTACACTCACTTAGACATTTCACTATGGCTTGATCTTTGAGTGTCTTGATCCCTCTGTCATGGGGGATCTTCTTTGATTTTTCCAAAGTCAGGGAGGATCCCAATGGGGAGATCCCTAATTTTCAAGCCTATGGTCACTGTTTTGGTAAAATAATTACAATAATTAAAATGTTAATAAAAAAAATACAAAGTAATTTAGGTAGGTTCCTTGTGACTAGAGGACCAAAGGAAAAATGTAAAATTAATTTAATTCATTAAAACTTACTCTAACTTTAATTAACTCATTAAATGAAATAAAATTAAATTGGACAAAACATAAAAGTAAATAACAGAAAAATCACTCTCCACTATATTTTAAGGTCAGAGAAACTCCCAATAAAAATTTTAAGTCATTTGGAGTTGATTTGACCACTTAAATGTATTTTTTAAATCAAATGACATTTTTTGTATTAAAATAATTGAAATAAAAAAATACAAGTTCAAAAATTATGAAATTGGCTTTGGGAGTTCATTGTGATCAGAGCAACATATAAAAAATAAAAGTGGAATTAAAATAAAATTTTCATTTTTAAGGCTACTTTAAGTATTTAAAAAATTAAAAATTCCTTAAAATCATGAAATTAATAAAATTTGTGGAAATGTTCTAAATTGTCTCCTAATCATTTAGAAGCAATTAAAATAATTTTGCTAATTTTCTAAGTAAGGATATTAAATTTTAAAGGGTTAAAAAAATAATTTTTAAGCTTAAAAATGATTTTTCCTAATTTTCCACTGAAATAATTCTAATAATTAAAATATAAATCACAAAAAATATGGAATTTATTTCTCTGAGTCCCCTGACCTCCGAGAGATTTAATAAAAATATAAAACTTAATTTTCAAATCAAATATATTTTATATTTAATTAATACTCCATAAAATAAAATATTTATAATAATTAAATTAAATTTCAAAAAATCATGAAATTTGGTTCCAATGGTCCTCTAGTATATGTGAACCTCAACTAATTTTCTTAGGAGTAAGGGATTTGTTTTGATTAAGTTATAAAATTATCTTTGAAAATCCTTATTTTGTATTAACATAATTATATAAATTAAATAAAATTTAGAAAAATCACAGTTTCTCCTCTGATATTTTAATTGACCCATGAGAAGGGTACCATAAAAGTTTCACATTTATTTGAGTTAAATTTGATTAATTATGAAGTATTAAGGCCTTAGGGGCAAAGTTGTAATTTTGAAGAATTTAGCCTTCATCAATATTTAGGCTTAATTAAAGTGGGAAATGGGTGATGAATGATCTTAATTAACATGATTGAATGATTGAAACATAAATGGATAAATGGTAGAAACCAATCTCATTTTGTCATATTAAAAGGTAAATTTGTAATTTCTTTAAATTATATTAATTTGGAAGATAATCAAAATTAAATGATCCTAAGTTAGGGGTTTCTTCTTTGGAAATGATATTTAATAATTTAAACCCCCTTAAATCAGTAGTTTAATGATAATTCAATATTTTGATAAGAATCATAATCATAAAAGGTCAACTTAACTTCTTTTTCTAAAATATAAAAATACACACTAAAGTCTCAAGAGCTTAGTATTGAGCTAGGCCTAATTAAAATTTGACTAATGAGGTTTAGAAAGAAAGCTTAACTTTAAATTCATTTGCTCCTAGAGGCCTTTACTTACATAATTCATGAATAAAATATCAAGTGATAGTTACCCTACTTTTTGGGATGATTAAAATATTAGTTTATTGAGCATAAGGGTATGAAATTGATGAATCATTTAATAAGTATGATAAGTTCAAATGAACTCAAGAAAGTTCAAAAGGGTTGTGAAATATCTAAGTGTTCTCTGGATCTTTTCACAAGTCTTCTGGATATCTTGTAGGACAATTGAACCTATTATACTTATTAAAGGAAATCATCTCTCAAATGAATAAATGAAACCCACCAAGTTTATGACATAGGACTTAGTAGGCTCATGATGAACCTATCCATAGGCTTTACCTTAAATGTTTCCTGCAAAAGATACTAAAGTTTCAGGTGGATGAATGAGGAGACTCGATAAGTACGCTTTTATAAGTTTATAGTACATTTTTTTCTATACTTCCTTTACTTTACATTTCTTGCTTACAAGCTTGAATGTTAAATAACAATGTCACCCTGCATGAAAACCAGAACTTTTAGGATATCCATAAAACTGAAACAAAAACCATAACCAAAATCAAAATTAAAACAAAACAAGATAAAAATCACTGCCACAATAATCAAAATATAAAGCAACTCAAAATTTAATCACAAACAAAACAAAAAAAATAAATCACAATTTCAACCAAATTAAAACACCTCTATCAAATGATCTGGAATACCTCGGAGGAGGCAACCTATGACTGCTAACGAGCTTTTCCACGGTCTAAATGAAAGTACGAAACTCATTAAGTTGAGTTTAGTAAATTCATCTGGACTAAGTAAATCCGAAGAATATAGTGGTGCTGGAATGAGGGAACCGTGGGATCCAAACCGGTGTCTCCATAATCAACTTAAATATTCCCCCTAATAAATCATTAAGACATCTCAATTTAAACCCCTTCTGAAACATGTTACTTCTCCCCATCTCTTCAATTTAATACTTCCAAAACTAAACCTGCTACAATGAGGAGCTTGGAGCATGCATGGTGGGAAGTACGATCATATTCAACAACAAAACTCCTTAGAAATAAACAATAAGCCATAAGACTTCGAGGTAGTTTTCCTAGTGCAACATAAATCATGACTTCATCTCTTTAGGCCTTTGCATAACCATGTTGTACAATATAAGCCCTAACTCGCTTTAGGTTCTGAGGTTGTCATCCGATATGACAAAAATCCTCCTATCTTCCAGGCTATTCACATGATCGGTAGTAAGTGAATGTAAGCCCTAAATAATAAAATTGACAAGATGAAACACTAAATAACTATCTCAAATTGAAGTAAAACCATATAATAGTTTGGGGAGAACACCAAGATTATTCTTGGAGCTATGTCTTTCCCCTAGTATTCTTCTTCTTTGGACTCTTATAATAACTGTTCCAAACTTGAGTCATTCACCTATTGAATTTAGGTGACTTTGGTTGTCTAAGATGTAATTAAATATAGGGGCTTGCCCTTATAGGAAACTTAAAGAATTCAGATTAATATAAACCCTATCTAATTCTTTCATATTATATGAGGGAAGTTGTCAGTCAACATAAATGGTTCACAGACCAAATGGATGTCATAGATTATATAGTTTATTTGATCAATCCTCACCACCAAGCAATTTATCCATTTTTCGGGATAAATACATGGCTTGCAATGAAGTGCTTGATTATTTAAAACTATTGCATATATTAGATCGGTTTGATTTCATATTTTCAAAATTAAAAAATGATATTTTCTGAGATTATACATAAATATTAAATTAAATCTAATCTCCAAAACCCTTTTGCGCCGACATCCCTCTGCGCAATCAACTTCTTAGACACTAAGAATTCATTGTAACGCTCCTGAGCTTTAGAGCTTACGAAATTCTTATTGTCATAAGAAGATTTGGACTTTCCAACTTTCATCTTGGGAGCCATAAGAGAGAAATAACAATGAAAGTGCAAAGGGAATGAGGTTAAAGAATGATGTGGATGCACACAAAATGCAAGTTATGGGCTAAATCATATTCTCCCCAAAAATGCTGAAAAATTCCATGATGAAATTTGGAAGAATAAGATTAGGGAGCGGATTTTACCTTATGAAGGCGATTTTCACTCACCAAAGCTTCATGTATCAAGCAAAAAAGGAATAAGTGGGAAGCCCTAGGAATAGTCTCTTAATAGTCAAAAGTAACCAAAAACTGAAATGACCTAAATCAGGTGTTTTTGTCGCACAGAAGAGAGCGGGGCTTAGGCGTAGGTGTTGCTTCTGCACATAGTGGCACCTTGATGCCCGATTTTTGTGGTGGCACCAGACCTAATTTTGGCCCAATCAAGTTAATCAACTTGTGTTCCTCCTCAAGTCCATAATCATACAGAATTAACATATTTTTAACACCTTTATTATGAGCGTAATCATGATTTTAATGTCGTCTTGATTTAAAATAAACTCATTGATGACCATGAGATAGGTTTCACAATCAATAATTTTCATATTAAGAAATATAAATCAAACTTGAATCCTATTAAAAGTATTTTTTTAGTTTAAATGTAGCTTGGACCATATTTATTCTATGTTGTAATTTCATAATGTCATGTGATCTATAATGTTCCACTTTTTTTCCTTCATTTCATATTTAGAAAAACTTGAGAATTCTTGACTTATTTCTCGACATTAGCAAGTTAAGTTTTTGCCTAATTCTCAAACACATAATATGTGGTAGTAATTGTAGTGAATGTTGTAAAACCCATATCAATGGCACCTCCTTTAATATGCATTTAATAATTAAAAAGAGCATCATTTTATTAAGAAGAGAAGTTGATAACTTAGATTAGGTAACACAGTCCACGAGATTTATTCCCTTCATGCAAATCAAAGTAAAGACGCTTAACCATTTGTGAAGGTTCAAAATCTAGAATTTTAACAATAAATATTTCTTTATGGATGAGATTTTTACTTTATAAAACCTGAGAAGATAATGTTGCTATAACTAGAGTTTATATAATAAGTTTGCAGTTAAAGATATTCATAAGGTTAGTCTCTTGAATTTGACAACATGCTCCTAAAAAGAATCTTTGTAAAAGAATACAAGAATTAAAAGGTTTTCCAATGAGAGAAAGCTTGACCCAAAGAATGTGTAAGAAACCCTTGATAATTTTATGGTTAATTTATGCTAATTAACACTCCACCTAGTTCAATTGCTGAGTAGCAATGAAATCCTATTGTTCCATTTAAAAAGATGCACCATAATGTGGTGCATTATCCTGGGTGCATTTTATGCTCATTGTACCTTAAAGATCATTGGATTCAAATTTGTTGCATATATCTTCTTCTCACAACTTTAACTTTGAGGCAAGTTGATCGAGGAGGAATGACTTCTAGAGCGACTTGGGATAAAATGGTTGGTTGCTTATTGTGTAGTTAATTTGGCCTAAAAGCTGGAAGTTTTGTCATTGATCAAAATAATATGTGTTCAAAGTCAACTACATTTTAGTGTGCGCATGAGTTAAGAAAAAAATACTAGACTTCTTTTACAAAATTAGGTTCAAAATGATAAACTAACTTGATTAATTCGCCCAAAAAATATTTAAGTGTATTACAATAAGAAAAATCATTATGGAAACTTGTTCAAGTGGTACCCATACATAAATTCTTGTCTTGATCATTGCGGATCCTACCGAATGCAAAGGCGGGCCTAGGTAGGGTTTAGAGGGGGCAATTGCCCCCTCTCAAGTATATATTTTTTCTTATATGGCAGAGCAAATTGGTCTTTTGCCTCCCATGAAATATCACTTTTATCCCTTCTAAAATATCACTTTGTCTTACGTTGTCGTAGCCTTTCCTAAGTTGAGTCTAAGGAGAAAATTTGCTTTCCGCCAAAAAAAAGAATGGTCCGCTCCAATCTGAATGGTCTCAGATTGTTATTGAAAGTGACAAGGGAATAACAAGGAAGAGTTGTTTAAGTCTTCTATTGTTTTATGTTGTATGAAATCTTCAATATTTTCACATCATACATGAATAACTAATATTTGTTTAAATAGCATATTCAATAGCGTATTAATTCTTTTTTCATCCCTCTTCAAGTTTTGGTTCTGCCACTTGGAAGAAAAGGTTGCATAAGACTGAAGATACAATATTCTTAACTTCATTAATATTAACGAAGAAAAATGCTGTACGCACCATTTTCCAAACTATAATTGTCGGACATTTGCTATCCTCCCTAGAATAATAATAAACAAACATAAGAAGTCTACAACCCAGTCATTATGTCCAACAAAATATCAAAATACTACAAAGATGCAAACAAATAAATATTGCAGGTGCCAAATGCCTGAATAATATAAAGTTATTTATGGCAATTTTCTTGGTGTAACTAGTTTTATTGATTTGTTAAAAAGTTTTATTAACGCTATACTAAATTTTTCTTGAGCCAAAATATAGCTTGTTTAGTATCGTTGTGACATTATTTGAATTTGAACAGCCAGCCCAGTTGATGATTTCTTCTTTTATATATATATATATATATATATATATTTATATGCATGCCACTCAATTATTTGAACATTATTTTAATTAAACTCTAATTTTTATTATATGCATTTTATTTTTCAAAGTTAAAATAGTGATTTTTTTTTAAAATAAAAAATGAAGTATTTTATTTTTTAAATGTTAAAATAATGATATTTTAGATGTGACATAAAAAAATTTAGTGGTATAGATGTAAAAAAAGCAAAGATTAGGTGTTAAGTATGTAAATCAATGAGACTTGGATGCCAAGTATGTAAATGCCGCCCATTTTTTTCTTTTTTGATATAGGAATAATTGTACGAAAGAATGTGTTTTTTATTGGACAATTCCATGGTGTTCATCGGAAATGCATGAGCTTACCTAGAATGTATGAATAAAAACAACTTTTTATGTAAATGCAACCTATTTTTTTCTTTTTTGATATAGGAATAATTGTACGAAAAAATGAGACCTCCCGTATTTTCTTTCACGGTATTCTCTAGTGGAAAACAGGAGAAAGCTATCTTAAAAGTTATCCCCAACCCTGCCTTATAGAATCTCTAGGATTTGTTTCGATGCCTTCTTTTTTGGACTACTGAAATGGTGACATCTCGGGACCTCGCTCTACCGAGAACTAGGGAAGAGCCAGAACTTAGAGGATGTTGCGTACTTGCGTTGAACTTGATAGACATTTTGGCCTAGCTAGGTGTGTTGAGTAGTGATGTACATGATTGTGTGTTATTTTTAGGAACAAAGCATTGAATTATCAATTGAATGATCTAGTGAGGCAGTGGTTCATGAGGTTTTTCTTTGCAAAGAATAACTAGGGGCTCTATTGAAGTTTCAACAACTACCTATCTCCCTTCAAACCACTAAGGATAAAATATTGCGGATGTCAAGATTTCAGGATCTTAAGGAGATGCGGTTTGAAGTGCAACACATCTATGAATTTATGAAAGAAGAGTCATTGTTCAAAGTTTGAATTCCATTCCATCCTAAGCGATCCACAAACACGATTTTGAAGAGATCTATGAACAGACCTGAGCTAGCCTCTGTGGTACCCGCAAAGCAATCACTAGTGAGTAGTGATTGTGAAATACTCCCTCAAATATTATGCAAGAAGGGAGAAAAACCAAGAAAAAAATCTACCCAACACTTCAACAATTCATATTTCTTAAAGTGTGTTGTCTCATGCAAGTACCGGAATTGTGGAGGCTAAGGGCTTTGTGAGTTCTCCCTTTTCTTTTTCTATTTCATCTGTCTGATCTTGATTACCCCTTTCTTCTCGATGAATAAAATGACAGAGCTCCACATAGGGCTTGGACTAGCATTGAAAGATTGGAATTCCGAGTTTCTTAAAATCAAGTATCCTAAATTCGAGTATAAACATCAGCATGATTTTAGAGATAAAGGAGTTGTGGCTTTGGATTCTGAGTTAACAGAGTGCATGACAGAGTTGTATATGATGGAAAATTCCTTTCACCACAACTTTAGAAATTAGAGAAAACTCGAGAGGCGTTGGTAGAGGCACAAGTCAATCTCAATGAAAGTAATAGGAGTGTGAAGGCACTATGGTTGACAATATCAGCTTAGGAGGATGAAATATGACAATTGAGATCTGCTAAGGAAGACAATGTTGTTGGCGCCAAGAAATGAGTAGTTGAGAGTTTTAAGAACTCTCATGATTTCAAAAATGTTATTTGAGATCATGTTCATGAGGCCCACAATTACGCACTTGAAATTGAGGCAAAGGAGCAGCAAAAGTGGTTCACCGAGGAAGGATTCATCTATGGCTTCCGGAAGGGTTTTGATGAAAAAAATCATCTTTAAAGAAAGGCATAGAGACCCACCAAGTTATACCTCGGGACCCTTCAATTCACGAAGTCAATAGATACCCTGAAACTACTTATCCAACATTTATAACCCAAAGCTCAAGGATTTGATTCTTATATAAGGTATTCAAATCCCTGTGAGCAATTGGGGACATTTTCTTTTTTGCCACATATGGATCATCAAAATAGTATAAGTCTGAGGTCTAGGTGCATAAGGAGATGATGATAATGCTAATGTGTGCTAAATGAGGGATACGAAGTGGGATTTTTAGAATAGTATCTCCTACCTCAAGGACCTTTAATGAGGAGAGAGGATAATGACCGATGATACTATTCACAGACGCTTGGTGAGGTTGTTGCCCATGACACTCTTAGGTTGCCAGTAGTCCTAGCTTGATTTAAGTAATTAGCTTGTGGACTACATTACTTCACAAAATATCTACAAAAATAAAACAATATTTCTTTAACTTGTTAAAGTGAACTCTGCACAAAAATTTAAACAACAACATTTGCATGTAAAATTAAAGAATTTTGATGAAAACTTATAAAGGTCCACAGTGAGTCACTTAGATTAAGATCAAGGACTGCCCTCCCTACGTTCGGGTTGGTATCTCTTATTCAAGGTCGAGAAGTACACGATCTAGCTCTGAGCCCTCACATTTACCAATGTCTTACACCTAGCCCTGATCTTTCATATGTGACTACGGGTTTTGTTTTGTCTGTTCGCATTTTCTCTACAACTTGTTTTGCTACCTTTGCATACTGGATTTTCTTATTTTCTTTTTCTACAATTTATTTAAATTCCCTGCAAATATATTATACTTTATGATACTAACCATGCAGCGGTAGCGGAGGCCCAAGTACACATTTACATTTTATGTACTGTAACTTTCCTATTTACTTTATTGCATTTTCTACCTGCATTTATTTACTTTACATGCAAAATTAAAACCAAACCAAAATTAAAAACAACAAAATACACTTTCAAAAATATTAATACACTTTCAAAACAATGAACGAACTTTATACACTCCTTTTGAGTTTACGAGAATCCCTCAGATGAGGTAACCTACGGTTGCTAATGAGAATTTTCTGGTTTAAATGAGCTTAACAACTTGTTTAGATTAAGTAAACTCAAAAGAAAATAGTGGTACTGGAATGAATGAACCATGAGATCCTAACCGGTGTCGCTCTAATTAAATTAAAATTTTCCCCAAAAAATTTGAACAACAACAACAACAATGAATACCCAAAACATTGAAACATGCACTGTAAAATAATGAAACCTTGAACCTTGAAACTGCAACTTCAACAAGGAGCTCGGAGAAAACACCGTGGGTAGCACGACGAAGGAATGTAGAAGAATATCTTTGAGAGAGAAAATGGGTCTACATCAACAAAACCTTTCCTTAGAATTAAACAACAAGCCATATGACTTCGAAGTAGTCTATTTAGCACGACGTAAATCCTCAACTTAGCTTTAGGCCCCTGCACTGTCTTGCTGAGAAGTATAAGTCCTAATTCGTTTTAGGCTATGAGGCTATCATTTGGTACGATGTAAGCACTCCTATCTTTCTAGGCAATTTACATAATCGGTATCATG
Organism: Papilionanthe hookeriana x Papilionanthe teres; assembly: GCA_022702705.1. Classification (NCBI taxonomy): domain Eukaryota; kingdom Viridiplantae; phylum Streptophyta; class Magnoliopsida; order Asparagales; family Orchidaceae; genus Papilionanthe; species Papilionanthe hookeriana x Papilionanthe teres. The sequence goes on from CM040437.1 coordinate 55,098,924, forward strand.
CAAATGTAAGCCCAAAATAATAAAATTGACAAGATGAAACATCTAATAATATCTATTAGAAATTAAAGCCAAATTATAGGATAGCTTGGGAAGTCACCGAGATTCTCATCAGGATCTGTGACATTCCCTACTTTTCTTTCTTTGGATCCTACGACAACTGTTCCATTTTTATCCCTTCCCATTTGAATATTCCATGTCCCACCTTGAGACCCCAAACGTTGAATTCATGAAGACAAGTACCTATAATCTAAATTGAGAGTTTTCTTAAATGACTTCGATTATTTGATATGTAATTAACTATATGGGCTTGTCCTTATAGGAAACTTTAGAACCCATGTAATATAAACTCTATCTAATCTTTTATATTATATAGGGGAACTTGTCGGTCAACATAAGGGTTCTCGGACCAAAACGGATGTCATAAGTTTTTTATTTTACTTAATCAAGCCACACTATCAAGTATTACGTCAATTCATTAGGATAGGTTTATCACTCGTGGTGTTGTGCTCGATTATATAAACTATCAAATATATGAGGTTGGTTTGTTCTTGTACTTTCAAAATTAAAATGCTACTTTTCAAAATTATATATATATAAATGCATTAAATTAAATATATTTTTAAAAGCAACCAACAACTCCCAATTTGGTTACCAATATACCACAAAATTTAACTTCTACCTTCCTAAATAGATTTATTTTGAGGATCATTTTATTGCAATTAATTGTAATGAAATTTTTAGATAACCAATTTATGCCTAAATTTTTCTTAAGTTCCACTAAGGGTAATACAATCAGTTGTCAATAAAAATGCTTTCCACTGATCATTAGCTTCACCTCACATAACTAATTACCTTTTATAGAAGTACCATTTAGCATTCTAAGATATAATATTACATACATTAATGTGTTATTCAATTACATCATTTTAACTAATTCCTAAACTATAAAATAAAAATGTGGTGCTTATGAATCAAATAATACTCTGATTTTCCTCTTTCAAAGATATATGGAGTCTATTACAATAAAACTATTGCATTGAATACTTAGGGTTGAACTATTAATGAATTTAAGTTCTTACAGGATGTTGTGAATAACATGACATGAATTATATTATAATTAAAAGTGTATTTGGTTAAAATTTCTTATATATATAAATATACATTTGATAAGTTCAAAAGAATCCTAATTTCTTAGTGTGAAGGTGCATAAACACTAGGTTGAACATTTTGTTGTATCTGACCTGGATTTGGCACTGATTTTTTAGATTCAACTGTCCTCAATCTGCCAAAGTTTCTCTGAGGTGTTGCATCATTGCCCTTAGAATATGTTGGTTCCCTTTATCCCAAACTAAGACAATTCTTCACAATGTGTTCAGGTTTGTGGCACCAAAATGATGTTTTAGATCCAAAAAGATACTCACCCAAGTGAGATCTTCTACACTTGCCACACTTTCTCATTTCGGTCATGTTGTCAGTAATGCTAGATCTAGCATTTTTAGCACTTGTATTTTCTGTCTGAAAGGATTGTTTGCCCCAAGTGACTTGAGAAAACCTGGATCTCATCTAAAAGTTCCTCCTCCTCTAGGTGGCCTATAAATCCAGCTCAATCTCCTCGTCCTCTCCACCAAAACAAAGTGATCTTCAATCCCAAGAGGAATTATTGGATGCCTAATGATATCCTTCAGCCAAAATAAAAACCTATGGCACTTATCCTAAGCATTTGAAACCAACTTTGGTGCATACCTTGAAAGTATAATAAACTCTACCTCATAAAGTATTATCAAATGTTAACCGTGTAGCAACCCGATAAACTTATCATGTATTTGTCTCCTAACTAACAGTTGAACAAACTAGTCTCTAAAGATTATCACAGACCTCTCTCACTATACAAAGTAGGTGGTTATACCAATAATCCACAGTTCCTCTCTTCCTGTAGACTTTAATCTATCAGTCATATTAATCTTTTAAACCTATCCCTAAAAAAATGATAGTCAAAACAATGCATTAAATTTAAGCAATTTAGTGAATAATTACTACTCTATTATGCATTAAATCTTTATGTAGTTGCCTAACATGATTCAAATGAATATGTTAATCAACATTAAAATAATATTTACATGTTTTATTTTATTAAAAAAATTATTAAACATCTAAATAAATTATATTCTTGTATTTTTTTATCATTTACATTTTCCCTTTCAATATTCCTTTTTCTTGTAATGAATTCTTCTCTGAAGTACTCTAAAATTTTTTTATCATTTTGTACCATAAACGTTAACCTTCACCATTTGTATCATAACGATACACATTTACTACTTTCTTTGCCAATTGACATGCATGAGTACAATTGCATCCCTTATTAGTGCCATAGAAGGTGACTCCTTATAGCCTTTTGCTTTTATCTTCCATTTAAACTATATTTCATTTCTTTCACTCATTAAAAGTGTTCATTTTACTTTATGTGCAATGTTAAACATAAAGCAATATAAATAAGAAAACAAACAATTTAATTTCAAGTCATTTTTTTAGGTTATAAATTCATCTTTAGTGGGTATAAATAAATGAAACATTTATAAAATAAAAGAAATTGAATTCAATACACATAAAACAATAATTACTCACCTTGACTTTTAAGAGACTGTAAATGCCTATCATTCTCTCATTTATTTTGACTATCACATATATCAATTAAAAATGCATATAAAATGATTCTATTTCTAAAAATAATAACCGGTTAGTAACCAATTAATTTACATGTTTTCTCCCAACATATTTTCAATCAAATTTGCTTTCAACTCTAGTCACATGTTCCAACCTATAAAATTACTTACATATCTAATAACATTTAATTAAAACAGTGCATATAAAAGCATAGCATTAACCTCTTATAAGCTTAATCATCAACTTCATCTCTACCTCCTTTGCAGAAACCACAATCCAAAGCCCTAATTTGTTGAATCAAGTTTTCCTTGACCACTGATAAAATTCATCAAATCCTTCTTAATGACATATATTTTATTAAATAAAATATTTTATATAAATAAAACAATAATTCTTGCCTCATGAAAATTTTCCTATCAATGAAAATTTGCTCCTATCAAAATCTGACTTTTAATATATATTTTTAATTCATAAAACTTTAAATGTTAATATCATAACATATTAATTGATTACATTTATTTAATTTAAAATTTTAAACCCTAAATCATACCTTTTTTGACAGAGCTCAGTTCAGTCCTCCCCTTACTCACAGGCGGCTGGATCGACTTGGAAATTCCATCTACTTCTCTATTCGAATCTGGCAGCAGAGCTGCTCCCTTCCCCTATTATACTCCGCACGAAACCTGGCCTCCTTTAGCTTCTTCCTTCGCACTGGAGCCACTCGACTCCTCTACTCTCCACATACACGCGACGCCCTGCTTCAATCATTTAGAGCAATTCAGTCTGTCAATCATTTCAGACCAATTCGATGCCCTGACGATCTTCCATTAATGCAGCCTTGTCTTTGTTAAAGTGCTACAATTTGCGGCATTCAAATGAATGAAGGCGCGGGGATATAATAATTTCAAATACAACCCTACAAAATATTAATTTCCAAGAGTTTTGAACTCAAATTTTGAATGTTTTGGGATGAAATTTTTGAAAAAACGACAAGAATTTACCTACAAATAAGTTCGCAGAACATTTTGTCCTTCTAAATTTTACTAAAAAAATACTGCTTGGCTGGGAACATTCAGGGCCGCATCAACACCACTCAAAAAATTTGGCAAGAAAACAACAAAAACAAAATACAAAACTATCTGTAAATTCCACCGTCGATGACACATTAGAGGCTTTCTTTGAGACTGAGACGGGAATAGATTAAGTTTAAATAAATTCAAAAGAATTTGGCACAAATAGCCATTGATCTTACCTTTAATTTTTTGCATGAACAATAAAATGAATTTAATTGCAGACAGCTAAAGAAATTTCAATTATACATAAATTACAGGATAGTGTAAAAGATTATGCATTAATGAGAAGAAATTTCAAAGAATTTGAATCTGTTGAGATGCTACCAGTTTCCAGGTTGAGACCTGAAGACATGGAATAATCATATACAATCAACCATCCATTTTCTTCCACCATATTTACTGTCCAATGAATGACCTTGAGATCCAGCAGGCTGGGACGAAACAATTATAAAATCATCAATTTTTGTCACCCATCATAGTACCGTTCTAGGGCGAAAACTTTCCTTGAGATTAATTTTCAATAAGGTTTACTCAGTTTGTTATGTCTCTTGAGCTGTACCTTCAACTTCTTACCACCCAATTGGAAACCATTCATGACACCAATAGCAGCTTGTGCAGCTTCTGTTGAATCATAACTTACAAAACCTGCCACAAAGATACGATGGAAGAGAGATTTAGGAAACTACTTCCAGATAAAATAGTGACTAAAGCACAGTTTGCTTACCAAAGCATTTACTAGCACCAGTTGCTTTGTCAACAAAAACCTTAGCACTCAAAACCCTGCCAAATCTCTGAAAAGCATTTGAAAGCTCTTGATCACTATATTCTTGGGGAATATGATAAATAAACAAATTAGCTCCAGGAGGTCCTGCAGATAGGAGATATTAAAAGAAAAAAAAAATCAGTAGGTTAAAGAAAATTGAAAGATGTGGGAAGCTCTAGAAACAGTAACTTAGCAGCTTATGTTAACCTTCAATCAGTCCCCCAGAGCAACACGATTCTCATTCATAGATGGATTTGAATTATGAGAGTTATTTGAATGTCTGTGTTGATGTTTGATATGTTGTACAGTAGGCCCACAAAACTTTTGACAAATGTTCATGTCATTGTCTTGTGTTACTAGTTAATGTCTTTATTAAGATTTGAACCAAAGTTTTGCTAAAGGCTTCGGCTGAATCGTTAGCTTTTGGGTAATAGATTATTTAATATTTCCAATCAATTCTATGTCTTCGAATGGAGTTGTTTATTTTTTATTCTTGAAGGTTGTCCTGTTACATGAGATTACTTTTTGAGGGACTCCAAATTGGTAGACAATGTCTTCAAGAACTGGAGCACTTGATTTGCTTTCACCTTTCTGAGTGATATGACTTCTGCTCGTTTAGATAAGTAGTCTGTTGCAGCCTGAATGAACTGACGATCTCTAGATGACGGAGGGTCTATAGGGCCCACTATGTCTGCGCCCCAACACTCAAATGACCACGACACAATAATATTCAAGTCTTTTTATTTTTATTTTTATTTTGGGCCCTGATTGGTGTGCACCACAAAGGCCTAAATGGACCTCTTTAACGATGTATTGGGCTTCAAATTTGCTCAACACCGACATCTGGTCAAAAAAACCTGCGATAAAGGACGTTGTTTACTAAGGAGTAAGAGAATGCTCGCTGTTTGATTTGATTTGCAGCAGAACTGTCTTCTGTTTGTCTCCCGGATTACAAATATTCAATGATCGCCTGTCACCAATCTTTTCTTCTTCCTTCTCGGTAGCTGCTATTGTCGCGTCGACACCGATTTTATGAAGGTCGTCAATGTCTACTTGCGAGAGAACTTGGCGTCCTTGTACTGAAATTGGAACATGATCCTCTTCCGGACAGGCGAACTCCCTTGCAAGCTTTGCCAAAATATCAGCCAAAGATTTGTCTCGACTCGGAACTACACAAAAATGTTACCTTTGAGATTTGTTCCAATAATTTCATGGTATATCATAAGTACTGTTCAAGCCTCGGGCAAGCTTTGGTTTCAGATTCTAGTACTTTCCAACGATTTGATTGATGATGAGTTGGAAGTCTTTATAGATGATGTCTTTGATTTCCCAACATTTTAATAACTAATATAACATCCATTTGGAGTAGGGGTGTAAACGAGCCGAATACGAGTGACCCAGGCTCAACTCGTGTTCGGCTCCTTTATATTTCGAGCTCAAAAAGTCTGTTCGTGTTCGGCTCGTTTGCTTAGCGAGACGAACACGAGCCGTTCACGAACAAAGAGTTGTTTTGATAACCGTAATCATGTACCCATAAAATGTTAAGGATTGGGGTAATAATTAAAAATTATTGTTTATATTAAAACAACATTTGAATCTAATTAAAATATTTTTATTTTATTTTCTTAATTAATACTTTTAATTGATTATAAATCTTTATAGCTTTGAAGTCAATTAATTTTTTTAAAAATACTACTCATCAATCTATGTTCGCGAGCCAAAACGGGCTGAACACGAGCGAACAAATGTTTGTTCTTGTTTGGCTCGATAACTCTGCGAACGAGTCGAACACGAGCCGTTTTGACAGCCCTAATTTAGGAAGAAATATTACATCAGGACTCTGCACGTAGAGCTACGTGTGGAGTCCAATAAAATGACTCCACGTGGAAGTGATAGAAAAATGAAAAAACAGCGCGGTAACACGGGGAATATTCTCCCCGTGTTATTAGCGTTATTAAGTGTTATTGTGGTTGTTTTGATGTGTTATTGTGTTATGAGAATATTCTCGGTGTTACTGATAATAGCGATAACGCATCAATAACACCTGAATAACACATGATAATACATGAATAATGTGGAATAACACGGGGAGAATATTTCCTGTGTTACTGGGCCAAAAGGGGAATATTCTCCCCGTATTATTTATGTGTTATTATGTGTTATTTATGTATTATTTTATGTTATTGTGTTATGAGAATATTCACTGTGTTATAATAACACAATAAAACATTAATAACACATCAAAATCACTAGATAACACTTAATAATGTGGAATAACACGACAGAAATATTCTCTCGTATTACTCCCGTATTACTGCACTTTATTTTTTATTTTTCTGTCACTTCCACTTAAAATTTATTTATTTTATTGGAGTAGCTCTATGTATATTTCTTCCTGATTTGTAGTGGTGCGTTTACGGCATGAGTTCCTTCGGCATGTGATATCGTTTTTCACAGACCAAGCACGTAAAACCTTTCAGTGTTCGCACAATTCTTCTTTAATTTATAAAAATGTTCTCTAACAGTGTTTTGTGTGCTGTTTTGCTTCCATGGTTATTTAGCCCGCCTACTAAGCTGGCGCAGTTGGAGGTTCCGGGAGAGTCGAAACTAAATGGCAGGCGGCAGCGGGCAATTGAAGTTTCTTGACTGGTACCTGAAGATAGCGGCTGTGTCGGCTTTCGTAGGGGCTTCCATGGAGCTCTTCATGATCCACACCGGCTTCTGTGTGAGAACTCTCCTTTCTCCCTTTCAACTTCAAACCCTAACGCTTGCTGTTTGGACCGATTCATATTAAGGCAGGATGCTTGCGATTTCAAGTGAAAACTTGAAACAAAGACATTTCAAGGGAATGAAGATAGCTAATTCTGGATTTATTAGTGGTGTGATTATTGCCCATCATTCATTGGGATTGATAATTTTCTACTGTGGTTCGATATTAGATAGGCTTAGGCGACAATTGCAATCCTTACGGTCAGATAATCATAGGTGAGTAAACATAACCCTTGACGATTTATGGGGAGATGAGGTAATTGTAGGGCCTTCGCTGCGGTTTAAAGTCAAAAAGATAGGAGAAAATGAGGAATTGGGTTAGGCAGGCAAGCCAAGTTTGTTAATGTAACTTAGCAAATCCAGGCAGCTACACAGAATGTATACCTTTTTGTTGGATCACGCCTTAATACAGTTTATTCTTGTCTAATCATATGTTCTCGAAACACAAAAAGTGAAATAAATAATACTCCGAGTTTCTTTGTAATCCTAAATCTCTTTTAAAGTTTAAACTAGAGTTGCTTGTGTAAATGTGTATGTGTCCTTTTGGAATGCCAATTCATGACATTTTTTTACTTCTATACTCGAGGATTACAACTTTAAGCTAGCCAAGACAAATTTCTTTTTTTATGAGTCAAATTATTTTTCATTTGAGTCAAATTATTTTTCTAACATGCATTGCAGAAAGCTTCATGCAGTTTCTCTTTATTTTAATTTTCTCTCTCCAAAACTTTAACCTCATAATTCTAAGAACCAGCGGCGACTTTCTTATTTCATGCTTCCTTTCGGTTCATTAAAATAAATTTCAACAAAAATATACATTCAACTCTTTTTCCATCAGTATCTCTAAAAGAGATTGTATAAACCTCATTCATAATGAATAAAGAGATAGCTTAGGGGTTTCCTTCAATTTTTCACCCATGAGTGTTATAGCCAAACCAAAAGTTTGCATGTAATAAAATGGAAATTGTGATCTGTCAGTTTAGACGTAACGATACTTACCCTTTGAGACTGGATGCCATGCATTTTCACTGGTGAAAGATGTTCTCTTAATTTGGATTTCTGAATTCCCAGCCAATGACACTTGTTTAAGCATAGTGCATTTTTATTAATTGTTATTAAGTGATTGCTTGAATTCTTGAAAAGTTTCTATATGGACTTGATAATATTTAATACATATTTTGTCCGACATTTAGAACAATTTCCTTTATGGAATGAAATCGCGTGATATCTTGTTTCTCAACCCATTGTTTCCTTTTTATTTTTTCTAATCTTAGTTCCTTTTTATCTTAGACCTTGATGTTAGAGGAGATTATGCACTCAAATGTAGCCTTTTCCTGTATCATTTGTACAAAATATATGAACCACATCTATGTGGTCTAGAAAATGTGTTAAGTGAGAAGTGCAAACTTTCTTAGTTAAATATTGGCTAAAAGCTAGAATTTTTATTCAATTTCCCATATAATGTAGAAGTTTTTTGAATAAAGAAGTGTTAAATGATTCAATATTCAAATCTTAGATTTGAGCTAGTATTGGCTATGATTTTTTTTCTTACTTCTTGAGGTGAAGAGATTGTGTGGGTGTTTGTGGCCAGGGTGAGAGGTTGCACGGGGGCATTCATATAAGCCTATAATAATGATGATTAGACTACCCTAATAGCATCCAGGAAAAAAAGAGAGGGCATTATATATCTGTTGAATAAACTATATATATGGCCTGAAAAGGTTGATCAGAAATGAACTGCAAAATATTGTCTCACAAATCAAGCCTTATTTTTGTAGCTCCATGAACATAAATAGTGAAAACGTTAGATATTGTGGCTTAGAGATGATTAAAGATATGTACAATTGGATACACTAGTGCTAAAAGCTTATATTTATCTGAAAGGCCTTCATTGTTTCTTCATGCCAAGGTGAAATAGGTTGATGATTGGTTAACAATCAAGTCATAAAACCTAAACCAATAATCTGTAAAGTGAATCTTAAATTTATGTTTTCCAGTGTTAGGACATTCTCAATAATGGTATATCATGACATAATTGATTGTAAGCAGGGAGTTGGCCATTTGCCAGTGATGTGGTATAACTTAACATATTGAGATGAAATTCAGGTAAAAAGGCTGGCTAGAACATCACCCAAAAGTGATGCTCCTCAACATAACTAATTTTGGTTAAAAAGTCGAGGATAATTTGCTATTGAGAGTTTAGCTTTTCTCAATTGAAGAATACAAAGTTACTATACCCGATTTAAAAAAAGTGACCTTTTGTGTGAAACTAAATGAGAAGGGAAAAACTAAGATATTGAGGATTCATATAAACTATTGGTTGTTGGGAATCTTAATGGTAATAATTTAGTATGGATAGTTGTTGATGTAAAGTTTAACGACACCTTTTAAAGTAAACAAGGTTGGCGATACAATGATTGTTATTAAGTTTGTGATTGATGAGGATATTACAATTGTTGTTAAAAACTCTATTATGAGAATGCTTGAGGGTTGATGTTAGGTTAAAAATCCAGCAAATAATTTACCATAAGGAATTTTTATTGGATTCATCCCTTAACCCTAGCTCGGCCACAAGCTGAAAAACGTTGCTAGGTTTATAATTAATATTGGATTTGCTACTCGGTGTTAGGGACTTTGATGGGAAGAAATAAAATTCGTGGATACAATAAGTACAAAAAAAATTGCTATGACATGTTTCCAAGGAACTAAATAGAAAGAGGAGAAATCTTAGTAGGTATTGAAGAAGATCATAAACTATTGTAAACTAGGAGTGATTAATGATTGGGATGAGATTGAAATAGCAAGGAATAGAGATTTGAAAGATAAAATGTTCTCATGATGAATACGTTTAGTGCTTTGGTGATTTCCAATAAGTCATTCTTCATTCAAGATGTTATAAATGTAGTTCATGTTTATAGTCCTCACGTTGGACTATAGGATAGTTTAAAAAACCAACTTTGGAATGAGATGAATAAACCATTATAACATGTACTTACAAAAGAGAGGATAATCCTTGATGGAGACTTAAATGGACATTAAAGTTATAATAAGATGTTACATGCGATGATTCATGTTTGTTGTATGACTAAGAATTGAAGGTAAAAATGCTGGGAGCGATGCTATATAAGACTTTGAAGTAGCATACGATCTTCCAATACTAAATAAATACTTTTAAAATAAGAAGAGTGTCGGCCGCTTTAGAGAGCTTTGAGTTTTTAATTTTGTATATATACGTATTGATTCTTGAAAATAAAGTTTTAAATTTTAAAATATGAAAATTTAGAAAGGACGGATCCCATTTGTTAAGTAGTTTGAATGAACGAGCGAAATATTGCGAGTAACGCATCTATCACGAAGAATAGACGTCCTCTTGACATGATATCGCTCAATCAAATAATACACGAAATTCATGATATCCGTTACAGTACGCGAACGCTTTATGTGGGCCAAATAAATTCACTATTTAATACGGAAGAATTAAATAGGGTTTATATTATCTGGGTGCTATAAAACTCACTATAGCGGTGACGCCTATAGTTAATTACTACTCGAACGGCCAGAAATCAGCGAGAGAGCTCTCGATTTAGATCGCGGGTTTTATCTTCGCGAGTCAAAAGGTAGGGTTTTCGACGAAATGAGGTAGTAGGAAATCACGATAGAGTGAAAGGCGCGAGGAGGAACGAGTTATTTACGGAGTCGAGGAAGAGAAGGGTAGAGGATATCGCGGATCTCGAGGAGGACGCTCGAGGACGTCCGAGCTTATCACATGGTTGGGGCTTTAAATTTTGGAGAGGGATTTATTTTAATTTCGATCACTACGAATTAATTATAGGAATTACGTTTACGTAATGTCACAATTATGCGAACTACGAAAAACGGGAGAGCACTACGTCGTATCGGACGACGACCTCGGAAGCTAGCGAGTTAGGGCTTATATCGCACGGGAGAGGCTGTCTGAGCACAAAAGAAAGGTGAGGATTTATGCATGCGTCAGGCGACCTATCGAAGTCACAGGGAACATTATTTAAAGCTAAGAACGGTTTTTGCGATGTCGACACGAGTTTTCTTTGAAGAAGATGGCAGTGCTTCCGAGACTCAGCGTTGTAACAGGAATCGCGAGTTTAGATTTAAAGTCTTAAGTTAAAGTGAGCGTCTGTGCGATTTATTATTTTTATTGCGAGTGAGTGTGTCTGACGATGGCATGAGTATGAAAGCGATAAACGAGAGCGTCTTAGCTTATCTTAAACGAGAAGTAACACTGTATAACGGAGTAAAGCATCTTGAAGCGGGAGAAAGTACGTGAAGTGTAAAGCATCTTCATGATATATGTCTTGAAAGTAGCACTGCTAAATAGCAAGGAGTATAGGTGAAAAGTAAAACATCTTAAAGCGAGTATAATAGTAAGGAAAGTAAAGGCGTATCATAGAAGATGCTAGTATCTTTCTTTATCATCATATGTATTTACACATGTTCTTGTTATTTTATATTTTTATTTTTCTTATTTCTACGACGGATTTATCGATCTACAAAAGAGCGGAGTAAAGTAGTAAGTGAAAACAATTACAGATTAAACGAAGTCTTATGGTGTGTACTGAAAAGTAGAGTCTGAAAACTCAACGAGTAAAACGAAAGAAAACGACAGAAAGCGAGAAAATCGCGGAAGAAAAAGCTAAGAAAGTCGAGAAGAAAGAAAAGAAATGTCCTTGGAAAACTCAGAGAAAGCGCAAACAACAAAGCAAAGCCAGTGAAAAGCTATAACGCAGTGAAAACCCACGAACGACCATTAAACTCATGGCGAACATAAGAAAGCCATAGGCCTCTGGAAAGAAAGACCAGTAAGCACGGTGGTCTTGGACTCGGAAAGCTATCTTAATGTCCGGACTTGAGTCTTGACTACTGGGACCGACTTCTGCGAAGACGATCTGTCCAGACTCGAATAAGCTAACCGTAGACCTTTATAAATTTTCATACATTTCATTTTGGTTTACATGCGAGTAAAAGCGCGTAGGTGAGTAAGTTATGTGTAGTAGTGGAGGTAGTTTTTATATTTTTCAAACATATGTATTTTTTGTTTTAAAACGTTTCGATCATGGAGTTGAGATTATCACAATAGGACTAGTCGTACGAACGTTAGCTGTCGGTAGCGAAGCCCGAGGACGGTCGAACGGTTCCGTGATTCTGCTCTACTCTCTCTGAGTCTGCAGTCGGGCGGCCGCGTTCTATGGCTCTCGTAATTTTTCTCGTTTTGCGGTCTCATCGATGTCCGCCGTACTTACACGGCGCTGACGATGGCCTACATATAACCCGAGGAGGTTATATATGCACACCTACACGTCCACATGTAGGTGTGTCTTTGAGCTGAAAGCGAGGTGAACCAGGGACGAGGGGTCGAGAAAGGAGGATGGAAGGCGGCTCAGCTTAACACGATTTCGAAAGAAGTGAGTCGATTTCGATAATCGGAAAACACGTAAGTCGCCCGGACTCCGACCAGGCCTCACACATCTAGAAAAGGACTAAGAGCACGTCGACGCTCTCGGAGAAGGTGAAGACTAGACACTCAGAACGCGACTCGCTTTTCCGAATAACGGTGAAATCATAAATAAAGATAAAATAAAAAGAAGAAAGCTAGCTTGCCGAGTCTTTGAGTCCGGGTCACTAAGCCGAGATCTTCTGCTAAAGCTCGAGCTTAACCGCGTTGATTTTCGATTCACGAAACACTGAGCTTCCGTACGTTCTCCCGCGGGCTCGGGACTCGAGTATAGCGATAGGAGAATCGATAATCCTTTGATACGTAAGAAAGAGATGAATGACCGTAAGCCGCCAGACTAGCATCGATTTCACCAAATAAATCCTCCAGAAGTATTCCGGATATCGTGCTCGATTTATTTCCATGAGTAAGTAGGAAGCGCTTCCAAATTTCGTTAAATCGATTCCATAGACGAGGGTAGCGAGGAACAAGCCTCCATCACAAAAACCATCCAAATGAGGCTCTCGACCGAGGCTAAAAACGAGGAGCGAGGCCGCGACCCAAGCTACGACAAAGGGGCAGCGATAGGTAAAGTTCCCACAATCCGAATTACCACAACGAGGCTCGCGGCGAAGCCCCGACAAACAATCCACATTGATCTAAATTCATCGCGAATGCACGGGGATAAATCCACGGATTACCAAAATAATTCGAGCATACCGACGAGCAGAAGAAGCACAAACCCAAGCCCGAAAGGAGATCTAAAGCCGAGCCATTAAAAGGCCTGCACAGGGAGGCTACGAGAACAACGAGAACCAAACCGAGCCCACTACATAGTGCGAAGGGCGGCCATAAGGCACACGAGAAGCAGAAAAGCCGAGCCCCAAATGGAATGCTGAAAGGGCAGCCATAAGGCACACGAAAGCATAAAACCTAGCCCCACATAGAATGCAAAGGGGCAGCCATAAGGCACACAGAAACAGAGAAAACCGAGCCCCACACATAGTGCAAAGGGGCAGCCATAAGGCACACAGGAAGCAGAAAAAAAAAAACGAGCCCCTAATAGAATGCAAAGGGGCAGCCATAAGGCACACGAAGCGAGAAAAACCGAGCCACATAGAATGCGAAGGCGACCAAACTTCCATAGTTTCGCTACAAAAGAAAATAAGGAAGGGGGCTTAGAATACATGCCCCCACATGCCAAAGAGGATCACCACTTTGCTTTAAATACATCCAACATGCCTCAGAATGATACAAGAGAGAAAGAGGAGCTAAAGCCATGCCTCGTTTATATTCTTTTAAGCCGATGACCAAAGATAAACATCGAAAACATGCTCATATAGATGCCTTGCACAAGCTTGATTGATAAAAACATCTCCAAACCCCTAGATAGAGCCATACTAGCATGCTTTTAGAAAAAGGAAGTGGAGAACCACCATTTTAAGCATTTAAAGAAAGAAAACATTCCAGCATATAAAGCGTACAGCCGTAGCATAGAGACAGCAAAGGCCGACCCGACGGCAAGGCCGCAGGGTCTCCTGGGCTAAACCGAGAGAAGGAGAGGAGGAGGAGAAGTTACCGAGTAGCTTAAGACACCCCGAAGAACAAGAAGCCCGGCGGCGCCTCTCCACCTTCACCGAAAAGAATCGGCCGGCCCTAGGAAAGCCCAAAACGGGGCTCTAAATAGGCGGGGAGAGGGAGGAGAGGGCCGAGACTTACCGCGAGAACCCAAGAAGATCGAGGAAGTGACGGGGGATGGGGGGAAAAATGCCGCGAGAAGATCGGCAGGGAGGCAGAGACGCGCGCGGGAGATCACGCGAGGTGACTCTCGCGCAGGGATAACACTCGAGGAGGCATGGGGAGAAACACGCGGGGCTCGAGGGAGCAACGGTCACCAGGGAAAGGCGCGCGCGAGCGCGGGAGAAGGAAGGAACGGGAGCTCGATCGAACGAGCGAGAGAGAGAGCGGCCCGATCGAATGGGAGAGATTAGGGCTTAGGATAGAAAATAGGTTTTAAAATATAACATATATATATATATATAATTAATTTTATTAAAAATAATAAGCCCAAAACCGCGATTTTCGTCCGGCGAGCGATCGTCGCGAATTAAATATCGATTTTAGGTGGAAACGACGTTACGGGACGCAACGGCGAAGTCGTTTCGTCATCCGAGAGTCGCTCGGAGAACGCTCGTCGACGGTCGCGTCGAAGCGCGTCGAATCGGGCATCTTCGAAGTCGACTCGACGTTGATCGTCGCGGCGTTGCGGCTCGATCTCGATCCGTCACGGAGTAACTCGAAGCGTCGAGGCCGTGGCTCGGGATTTGTGCTCGGTGGTGCGAGAGAATGTGCACGAGGCATCCTCAGGTCCGGTGGTGCTTATAGGAACTCGATTTGGAATCACTAACGCTAATTCAGCCTACTCGCTGTGGTAGAGGTCGAGAGCTCCGTCCGGGACTCTAAAGAGTGTCGAAGTGGTTTCGAGCGTTCAAAAAACGAGGTGGGTCCAGTGCTAGGAATCTAAGATCGTCGGGGAAGCTCCTAAAGCTAGAACCTTAAATCCTAGGAGGAAAGCTAAACCTCGACAAAAACGAGGTCAACAAAGAGCTCTTTTTTATTTTAAATTGGATTCATCTTATAAGAAGTTGACTTATCATATTTTTTGGAAGAAAAGAAAAATGCTTTTGCAATCATTATAAGTTTATTCCAAGAGAAAGTTTGACCATAACATAGAGTAATTACTATGATTATATCTTATGAAAAAAAAAAACCAAATGGGAGAATTAATGTACATCAAAAGGTGAGAAATTATTGATATTTAAATATAGGTTATAAGTTATGGTGAAGCGGATTTCTATACACGAGATAAATTAAAAGATCGTCTTAGGAATTTTAGGTAGATTAAACTTATATAAGGAACCTTGGTAGAGCGATTTGGCATGAAAGGTTATTATGAAACAAAATTTGATTTTTAAAGTGGGAAAAACTTAATGCTACTTTGACTTACAATGCCGATAAGAAAAGTATTAGTCTTACAAAGAGGCTACTAAACAAAGAAAAAACTGCTATATTTTATAATTTATATAAATTACCAACATGTTAAATGAAGATATATAAAATAATTAAGATTACATACATATGATAAAAATGTATTGATCAACTTAGATGCATTAAATTAATGATAATAGGTTAGTTAAAAAAAAAGAGTGAAGTACTACTATAAAAAATTATTAAAAATTAATTTTATGGAAGGAATATTTGCAAAATAGCATATTAAACCAAAAAAAGGAGGTGTATTACAGATTAATATTGATTTTAAAAAAAGTAAAATGGAGATAACTATGTAGAATATGCATAAATGTAAACTTTTGGATTTATATGAGATGCCTATTTAGATTTTGATAGCTATAAGTAATCATGGAGTTGTTCGGTTAACAATTTTTTTTAATAAAACTCTGAAGACTAAAAAAATGTTGATGTTTGGAGAAGAAGCGTTTAAGTACCCTAATTTGAGGACAAAGATGTTTAGTTATGATAATTATAGGATAATTATATATATAAGTCATCCAAAGAAGTTATGGAGAGAGTAATGGAATATATTCGAAATAATTATGTTAGAATCACAAATTAATTTGGTTTTTTGTGAGTTTTGTGTTAATGCCATCAATGAAAAAAATATTTAGAGTTCAAAAACATACTTCATGTGATTTTTCTTGACCTTTAGGATGCATATGATCAAATATCATGAGCATTTATTTGGTCATTGAGCTTGTAATGATGGAGATAATGAGATGGCTTTATAGGTTCCTATGGAGAAAAATGAGAGGGGGCCACCTGTCTACTGTTTGATTGTGTATTAAATTAGGTATATGGCCTAAAAACATTGATGAGAAGTTGATTTACAGAATTTATTATTAATTAAGCCTTATGAATGAAGCCAGAACATAAAAAAACAACATAGAGATGGTAAAAATGAGAATTGGACATATTTTTGATGGTACATTTACTTATTTGAACGAGCATCATCATTACTTCAAGTCGAGGTAGAAAAAAGATTGATTTTTGATGTTAGATTTACAACTAATTGTAAAGACTAAACCAAAATTCATAAAATGAACCTTAATTTGATGTTTTCTAGTGACATATTTTGCAATAATTGATTGTCACTTGAAGCAGGGATTTGGCCAATCATTACCCTTAAGTGACTTGGTAGGGCTTAACCTGATTGTAAAGTGTTACAAGAAATGAATGGCTAGAAAATCGGCCATAAGTGTTTCTCCACAGAATAATTACTTTCCGTGAATGCAAAGACACAATAGGTTTGTAAATTTAATTTAGGCGTTTTAATTGAAGGATATATAGTTAAATATACATTACTTAGGAATTTAAAAAGTAAATCTCAAGTGAAAACATCAAGATGTTGGATTGTTGTAAGGTATTGGAATATTGGAAGGATTGATAGTAGGAATGGCGTATGGATATTGTAAATGTTGAATGATAAATTCTTTTACTTTGAACAACTATTTTTTATACCTGATTTTTAATAAATTGATGTTGAGAATACGTAAATGTTTTTAAAACTTATGTTATTATTCCAGAGCTTAGATGAGAAATATTCATATTTTTCATTAGGTTGACAACCAATCGTTAAACTTATCCAAAATTTTTTGAAATGAATTCAAATTCAAAATTTATGGAATTTGATAAGGAAAGCCACACCTAAATCCAATTCTGATAAAAATTTATCGTAGCGCCTGACTTCACGAGCAAGTGATATACAAGAATTTAACCCTATTATGGTAACAAGTGGACAAAGGTTGATTGGGTGTATTGTCGGTATTGACTATGTTCACGCTGCTCTACTAGGCTCTTGAAAAGAAATATAGGGGGATGCCTATCCATTGGTTTTTGATTAGACCATATTTGTTACCTAATTGGCTGATGACAAGTGGATTTGTAAAAAGATGAGTTACACTTAAATCACTAAGGTAATGACCGTGTTTCACATTGGCTTATTTTAAAACTGTTTCGAATTGTTCTCCAATGTTACTATGTCTATTTGTAGGTCTCTACCATAATAGCTCTATTAATTTTGCTTTTAAAAACATTCATATGAGCTTGGACATGATACTTTTCTTTCCATTCTTCTATGCGAAATTGATTAATCTATGTTTTACTCGAGTTTCTCAAGTTATTATCTATTGACGTATAGGTTTCTTACCATAGTGGGGCTACAATTGAGCCATTATGTTAAGGATCAACATATAAGTGAATAGTAACTTAAGAGACCTAAATGTAGTGTTTTTAATGCGTGGACCAACATGAAACATGATCTATACCTCAGGGACTTGAGTATCTCTTATCCTTTATAAAAGATTATATTGCAAATCAATCCTTAAGTATAATGCTGTGAACATAAACATTGAGAACGTTTGACATACCAGCTTATTGGTGATAAAAGATGGTGATATTAGGATATATATCCTTGTTATGGAACTTTTGATTGTCCAAAAGAGATCATTGTTTATATAAGTCACTATTGAAAAGTTTTTTTGTTTGATATTAAATTGGCAATCAATCACAAAACCTTAACTAAAATCCAAGAAAAGAATCTTAATTTGATGTTTGCTAGATGTCATTTTTTATTATAATACGTAGGAAGTAGCATAGATGTTACCCTTAAGTGATGTAGCCAAACTTAACTTGATTTTAGTGAGGTTTAGTAAAAAGTTGGTTAGAACATTATCAACAAGTGATGCACCACACTGTAACTAGTTGTGGTAAAAAAGGCAGAAGGTAAATTTATCATATGGAATTTATGGATTTTGAATAGAATCTATAATATTATTGTGCATGGTTAGAAAAGTATAAATATTGCATGTTTCATGTTGCTTAAAGGAAATGGGGAAAAAATCTACATATTAGTGATTTCTATAATGTCTTGGATGTTATTAGGAAGGAAGTATGGATTGTTGTGCATAAATAGCAAAAGATAAATTTTTAGGCTAATTAATGTTTTAATTATTGATATGTATATTATAAATATGATTATAACTTTTTGTTAGTCCAAAGCTTGAATCACAAATGCTTAAGTTTGACATTAGATTGATAATCAATCATAAAGTTGATGCCAACATTTATGCAATGTATTTAATTTTGATTTTTCTTGTGCTTGAAAATCTAAAATTTCGTAGGATCTTGACCTTTTTTGAAGTATGTAAAGGGTCAGCTAGAACGTCACTACTACACCCAGTTTTTGTGAAAGGTAGGTAAGACCTTGCTAAGGCTTCATTAGCAAGTGATGTGCACAATTTAACTTAACTGTGGTCATAAATAAGTGTAGTTTGATTAAGTTTTTAGTTATTATTACGTATACTATCTAGTGTTTTGGGGACTAAATTTATAGTTTATATTAGATCTACATGAATTTTGAATGGGAATATAAAAGAATTGTTTCGCAATTATTGGTTGAAGAATTGACATTGCTTATTTCTGAGAAATTGTTGGGAAGGTGAGAAATGTATGGATGATTATGAAGGTTTTAAGCTTTTGTGTAATGGAAGAGGTTAAAAATGTAATGTAATAGAAATAACAAAGGATAGATATTTTAAAAATAGAACATTTTGGAGGTGAATAAGGTTATTGCTTGGGTGGCTGCCATTGCGTTAATGAATAGCAGACATATTGTAAATGTTGCTCATTATAATAGTCCTCAAACTGGATAACAACTATTGAAAGATGCTTGAATGGATGAGTTTTAGCAGGATGTGTTGTGAGAGAATATAAGAAATGCTCCTATGGTAGATATACAGAACTTCTTGTTAGCATTACCTTGTAAAAAGGAAGTTATTCCATAGAAATGGCAATAGATAATGCATTTTTTAATAGGGATCTTGAGGAAGAAGTGTATATGGAGATACCTCTAGGATTAAGTAACAACATAAATAATTAGCTAGTGTGCAAACTAAAAAAATCATTGTATGGTTTGAAATAATCTCTTATAGCATTCTCCCGTAGCATCTTTTGAAAGGTTCACCTAGACTGTTTTTGTCAATGGGTACTATCAATATCAGACTGTTCACATTTTATTTATGAAATCAAATCAAGAAGGTATATAAACATTTTTATTGTTTATGTAGATAACATTATTCCTACATGTAAGGAAACTTAAAACAATAAAAAAAAATAATGACTTATGAGTTTGAAAGTAGAACTTGGAACTTTAAGATACTTTCTTGGAATGAATGTTGATAGATCCAAAGAAAGCATTGTTATGTCTCAAAGAATGTATATTCTTCACTTACTAACAGAGATGGGAATGTGGTGCAAACCAACAAATACTCCTATAGATCCCAACTGACGAGCATCAAAAAGAGAAAATAGCACCTCAGTTGAAAATGGTGGTATCAAAGAATTGTGGAAAACTATTTATCTGTCACATATATGACCCGACATTTTTTTTTTGTGGTTGTAGTGAGCCAACATATGAACTAACTAAATGAATATCATTTAAAAGTGGTCTTTTGAATTCTGAGGTATCTAAATTTGACTTTAGGATGTGGATTGATATTCAAGAAAATTGAGAATCGCAACATTGAGATCTACATTAATGCTAGCTGGGTTGGAGAACTAGCTGATAGAAGATCTACCACGGGTTACTGTTCATTTTTATGGGGTAATATGGTTGGAGAAGTGAAAAAGAAATTGTGGTGTTAACTAGTGTAGAATAAGAGTATCATGTGACTCAAAAAGTATATGAAGGGGTGTGACTGAAGAGATTACTGGTGGAACTACACATTGAGAACAAAAACTCTATTAAGATGTTTAGTGATAGTCAATCAATCATCATTATTTCGAAGAATGCAGTACACCATGATGGAACAATACACATAGAGATTGACAAACACTTTATCTCTAAGAAATCCAATTGAGGGATTTTCCGGCTAAGTTATATTCCAACTCAATATTAGATTTTTGACATTCTTACCAAAGCTCTTCCTCGACACCACTTTAATGATCTCAAGAGCAAGTTTGGAATGTATGTCATATACGACCCAACTTTAGGGGGATTGTCGATATGCATATCTCGTGGATCACATGGGCCCACCCATGGTTTAGGTTAAGTTTGTAAAAAAGAATTCATTGATCGTGAACGAGCTCGTGTTTGGCTCACTGAGTAGCTCGTGTTTGATTCGTTTATTAATGAAACGAGTCGAAACACGAACAAATATTTTGAGTTTGATTTGTAAAGAGCTGAAACACGAACAAAAATTTGTTCTAACTTGATTTGACTCAAATTAATGGAATAACTAATAATAAATAATAATATAATATTTATATATTAAATTTTTATATTTTATTTAAAAATATTAAATTTTATTCTTTTTACAATAATTTTAACAAGTATTACAAACGAAAAATAAATTTTGTTAGATATGTAAGTACATAAGAATTAGGTTGTATGCATGTAATTGCAAAAAACAATTGCGGCTCTGTGGCCTCTACCTACGCTCCTCTCAGTCCCACCCATGATGCCACGCTTCCACTTCCCTCTCATCACGAAAAACGGCCTTTGCCTGTGCTCCTCTCAGTCCCACCCACGATGCCACGCTTCCACTTCCCTCTCATCACGAAAAACTATGTCGAATATATAAATATGTAAGATTTGTGTGGTATCTATTCAAATGCTTGAAAAGTCTTCATAGCATCCCGCCTTTTCCGACGGCCGGGTCCCACGGCTCCTGCTCTCCCACTCCCTCTACCTCATTTAACCCCACATCATGGATGCAAGAAAAAAAATTTAACTTATGCTCTATAAATTACGCATAACGATGTTTGGGAAGATACTGTCACACTTGTCCACTTGATTGGATGAATTTTAAAGTAAAAAATTAATTTTATAATTTAGTTATATTATTTGATTTAACACTGCCGTTGCCGGTCCCAAGCCCGGATGTGAAAAGTGGAGGGTTGCGTTAGGTAGTCGACAGCCAGCGTAAAACTTGTCGAAAAAAAAATCATGACATGAATCCTTTTGATCGTTGTGTAAGTGCTGGGCGTCCCCTCGAAGCGACGCGGCCGTATGGCTTGAATACGGTGGAAAGTGTGCGAGGCGCTACTGCCGGCGCCGAGTGTAGTGTCGAGTAGCGAGGTTCCGCATTACGGATGGATGCGGGTAAAGAAGTTAGTCGACGATATCTTGTATTAGGATAAGATCTTGGAATATAGGTACTCCGATGGTAAATTAATGGAATTGGTTGATATTATGATTCATAGAAAGATAAATATCTTATGTATTCGATAAACTAAATGGGTTGGAGAAAAAGCTAAGGAGATTGATAACTTAGGTTTTAAAGCTATAGTATTACAGTAAGAATCGTACTTAGAAATGGTGTAGGTGTAATTATATATAAGAGTTTGAAAGATAATGTTGTTAAAATTAATAGAGTTGGAGATAGAATTATAATGACTTAAGATTATTATTGATCTTAAGATTTTTAATATTATAAGTGCTTTATCTTTCATCGAAGTTGGTTTAGATATAAGTTTCTAAAGATAAATTAGAATGATTTAGAAGACTCAATACGTTTGATATCACTTGAATAAAAAATTTTTATTGGAGGAGATTTAAATGGACATGTCGGTAGAGTGGTAGAAGATTTCGAAATATTCGTGGTAGGTTACGGTTATGGAGTGATTAATGAAGAAGGTAGAGCGCATTTTAGATTTTGTTTTAGCGTATGATATGATTATTACTTATCTTTTATTCGAGAAAGAGATAAGCGTCTTATTACTTATAAAAATAGATCTAATAAAACGCAAATTGATTATTTTATCATGAGAAGAAGAGATCGTCGAGATTGTAAGGATTGTAAGGTCATTCAAGTGAGGAATTAAGTACACGACATTGATTATTAGTTCAGATTTTAAGATGAAGAGTTGTAAAATAAAGAATCTTAGTATTCGACGTCGTAGAATAAGATGGAGGCAGCTAAAAGACATGAAATAAAACTATTTTTATGAGTAAAATTCGAGATTTAAATATTTGGGATGTTCGTGAAGATCGAAATCTTATGTGGAAAAAATTAACTAATACTTATTAAACAGTAGTTAAGAAATCTTGGAGAATCGAAAGAAAAGTTTCATAAATAAAAAAGTTGGTGGTGGAATAATAATGTGCGAAAAAGATAAAATATAAGAAGTTATGTTATAAAAATTGGTTTAAATGTAAAAGCGTAGAGAGCGAGAAAAATATAAAACGACTGCAGGAAATTAAAAGAATAATCTGTGACGTTAAAAATTCTACTTTTAATGATCTTTATAACAGGTTAGATCGTAATGATTGTGAAAAATATATGTATAAGCTAGTCGAAACAAAGAAAAAGAAAAGTAAATATTTAAGCTCAAGTAAAGCGTATTAAAAATGAAAATCGAAAAGTTAACTTCTTAGAAAAGATATTCGACATAGAGTGGGTGAGTTATTTTGATAAACTTTTTAATGAAGATGCTGAAAGTACGATCGACCTTAGTGATCTTAATATCGTTAATAATAATACAAATTTTCATTTTTACAGTCGCATTAGTAAAAAAGAAGTTGATGAGGCTTTAAAGAAAATAAAGGGTGGAAAGTCTGTAGGACCTGATGATATCCCAATTGAAGTGTGGAAATATTTAGATGATTTGGGGGTTTCTTGGCTTACTAAACTTTTTAATATTATTTTAAAAACTAAAAAGATGTCTGAGGAGTGGAGAAAGAGCATTTTGGTCCCATTTTTAAGAATAAAGGAGATTCACAAGAGTTTGCAAATTATAGAGGAATTAAATTGATGTGTCATACTTTAAAATTATGGGAGAGGGTAATTGAACATAGGTTAAGACGTATTACGAAGGTTTCTCATAAACAATTTGGATTTATGCCGGGCAGATCTACTATGGAAGCTATACATTTATTGAGATGTTTGATGGAGAAGTACTGAGATAATAAGGAGGATCTACATTTGATTTTTATTGATTTAGAAAAAGCTTACGATAAGGTTCCTAGAGATGTTCTTTGGAGAGTCCTTGAGAAGAAAGGTGTTGATATGACTTATATTCGAGTCATTAAAGATATGTATGCTAGAAGTCGTCACATGTGTTCGAGCGAAGGAGGATTGACCAAATATTTTACTATTTCTGTTGGTTTACATCAATGATCAGCTTTAAGCCCGTATCTTTTTGCTTTATTTATGGATAGTCTTACTGGGCATTTACAAGAGGATGTACCTTGGTGTATGCTTTTTGCTGATGATATCCTCCTTGTGGATAAGACGAGAAAACGTCCAGGAAAAACTTGAATTATGGAGGTCTATATTGGAGTCTAAAGGTCTTCGTTTGAGTAGAACTAAAACTGAATACATGGAATGTAATTTTAGTAATAGTAGGTCTAGTGACAGAAATGTAACTTTGGGTGATCAAATTATTAAAAGATGTGAACGTTTTAGATATCTCGAGTCCATTGTTCAAAGCGATGGTGATATAGATGGTGATGTTAAAGTAGAATTCAGGTTGGTTGGTTGAAGTGGAGGAATGCGTCCGGCCTATTGTGTGATAGAAAAGTACCGCTTAGACTGAAAGGAAAATTTTATAAAATGGTGGTGAGTCCGCTAATGCTCTATGGTCTTGAGTGTTGGCCTTTAAAAGAGAAGCATAATGTTAAGTTAAGTGTTGCCGAGATGAGAATGATTAGGTGGATGAGTGGCTTTACACTTAGAGACAAAATGCGAAATGATTATATCCGTAGTAGAGTTGGTGTTGCACCAGTGACGGATAAAATTAGAGAGAGTCTCCTAAGATGGTTTGGTCACATTAAACGTCGATCACTTGATGATCCGATTAGGAGAGTAGATGTTTTAGATACAACTTATGTTAAGAAAGGTAGAGGTAGACCTAGGAAAACTTGGGCTTATTGCATAAAAAATGATCTTAATTTATTAGAATTAAACGAAAATATGACACTAAATAGGACGCAATGGAGAAAAAGGATTCATGTAGCCGACCCCACTTAGTGGGATTAAGGCTTTGTTGTTGTTGTTGTTGTTGTTGTTGTTATATTATTTGATTTATTAAATTTAAATAAATTATTATTTTGAGTGGAACACAAGCTTAATTCAAACAAAGGAGTTTGAATCAAGTGGAACACAAACAAGTTATTAATGAGCCATTTCAAACATGAGCTGAACACGAATAACAAAAAATTCGAGCGAGTTGGACACGAATAACAAAAAATTCAAACGAGTTAAACACAAACAAGCTTTAGGCTCGCTCAAGCTCGGCTTTTTACGCCCCTAGGTTAAAGGAAACCGTGGGTCTATTGCTACATTTGAGGGTGAGAAATTATCCGCCCTTTAATTATCGATTATTGTGTTTTATTTTTTTCTTAATTTGAATTTTCCCTTCAATTGTGTGAGGGTTAGTCTGAAATGTATATATTTTTTATTTTTCTTGTATTAATTTAATGAAAAAGTTAAAAGAGTTTTTCCTTTAAGAAAGTTCCTCCTAGATTCCACAACTGGAATACTCTAATGCTACTAATTTACTCTTCAGCAAAATGCTGCAGATCATGCATCTTGAAAAGATGCTTGTGCCATGCTGTGATCATGTGCTTTTTATATGCTAGGCAAGCCTTGTTTAGATAAGCGCATTCGCTATTCTTGACATGTGCAGGATAGATACCTAACCCATAACTGCTCCAGAATTTATGTTTTCAATTGCAACATCATTTCTTCCTACATCTTTCATTTTCATGTTCTTTATTCTATTTGTACTTAGTTTGGTGTTGTATGATTACCCACCTTGATTAATACTCTAATTTGTACTAGTCAAAATGCCCAAGCGCATTTGGAGGCAATTGTGTTCAATCTGTATCTTTTGCATAATTATCTCTAGCTGGATTTATGAAGTAGTTTAAAGATGATACAGGGAAAATTTTGGCCTTTTTTGTAATGGTAAGGACTGAAAATATATGCTTTTCTTGACC
Organism: Papilionanthe hookeriana x Papilionanthe teres; assembly: GCA_022702705.1. Classification (NCBI taxonomy): domain Eukaryota; kingdom Viridiplantae; phylum Streptophyta; class Magnoliopsida; order Asparagales; family Orchidaceae; genus Papilionanthe; species Papilionanthe hookeriana x Papilionanthe teres. The sequence continues at coordinate 55,124,672 of CM040437.1, forward strand.
GTTTTGTGATGACAGTATAGTTGCTCTGCTATTTGATTTATTATGACCAGCTTTGAGCCTACAGGGGTATTATGAAACCAGTGAGTTTTTGCATAATCAACGCTCATTTGATTATGGCTCAGCCATGCTCATTTATTAGATAATTAAGCAAGTTCTAACAAATATGTGAAGGTCAGCATATAAGACAAAGAAGCCAAAAAATATACCTGACTTGTTAACACTCTTGTGTAGTTGAATACGTAGATTGATAAGAGCTCGATATAAAACTTTATTTATTTTTCTTTTTAGTTGCTTAATTCTTATTGATTAAAGGTCCAAAAAAAAAAGGCTTGTTCGATGCTGCACATCTGAATATTGCATGTCAGCTAAATGTTGGGTTATTAGAAGTTTATGCTAATCAAATTGCTAGTTAGCTTCATTTAGTTGCATTTGTGCTTTATTAAAAACATTGTATAAAACATAGCCAATAAATTATGTTTATTTTTAACTGTCAACAAATTTACAGTAAATTAAACGGTGACTGTTTCGAAAGACCATGCGTGCAGTCCATTTTAAACCATTGGCAAACCTCATTGAAAAACTATACATTCCGGTACAGTGAGAAGTATTTCTCATCTAATTTGGATCTCTCTACATTTCAACATTATCATGCTACAATTAACCTAATATATGAAAAATACAAGATTGGCGCTAGATGTAAGATAAAATATCACTATATTGTGCATAATTAAATGTTTACACTACTAGCTTATTATGACAATATCGAGTAAAATGAAAATTAATAAGAATATTGTCATATGATTATACTGACTAGCGCTGTAGATGATAAGGTAACTGTTCTGGAGTCAGAAAAACGGGCATGGGAGAGTTCCCCTGAGGCTGAAGCCATGAGAGAAGCTCTGAATCCTTGGAGACGGCTTGACGAAGAGAAAAAGTAAACCATGACCAGTGAAGTTGAATTGCAAGGCACAATTCACTGACCTCGTTGTCTATCATCCATAACATCGTTGACAGGTTTTGGCTTCTTTTATTGGGTTGGACTCCCTATTACAACAAAGATGAAAATTTTTCAGTTGGCAAGTTGTTTTACCAAGTTTTCTTCTCTGGTTTATCTGGTTTTCTGCTCCTGGGGTCATTAGAAGCTTTGTTTTCTCTATTAAATGTCAATTTAGCCCAATAATGTAGTTTGGAGTTGAAACGACCAATTTTGAATGAAATTTGAGGATTATGGATGTATGTATGTATTTATTATTATTTATTATAGTGGTATCGTTGCTGCTCCTATGGTCTCTACCACCATGGTTGGTAGTTGTGCTTGTGTAAACTTTATTTTCCACGATACTAAATTCAGAGCCTTCTTTTCGTTACTCTAGTGGGAATTCAGTTGTGACAATCTTGTTTCCTCTAGTCAAGCGCTATTGATGTATGGAATACGCACGCAGTTCTGCGTGCGTATTCCCCAAATAACCTCCGAATAACTCAGTTATCGAGGTTATTGTGGTATTAACTCCAAATGTCTCTCAATAACACTCCAATAACTTACCAATGCACCTACAAATACCTTCTGCGATTCTGCGATCTAGTTTGAGGGTTTATTGTGAATAGCCTTAGTACGCACGAAGAACTCCATGCATACTCCTTATGTAAATATTTTCCCAGGAATTGGGGATACCTGTATTTCGACCAAATAAAATTTAGTAATAAAATTTCTTAAACGTTCTCCTTTAATCCACGGCCAAAGATTGTCAAATCTGACTATTTATCACTAAAGCATATGCTCCGATTTCATTTGATTTTCTATTATGTTGTCAGGTAAGGCATGTAGTATCATTTGTATAGGTGAAATGGAGCAAATAATAGATTATTATGTATAACATACTTGATTTCAAAAAATGTCAACTTTGAAGCATGATATTAAGTCCTTTTGAGGCTCTGATTCAATCTTAAGGTCTATTTAGTGGGATTTTTTAGAATTTGTATTTTAAAATATAGAGTAATTGTAATGCTTATGTTTTGAAAATGTAGGTGTTATTTGGTTTGATGTGAATCAATAACTCAAAAGATGGTGAATGCTTGCAGGCAAGGGGTAGGTGCCAGAATGTGAAATTTTGAAAACAGTTATTTTTATAATTTAAAATAGCTAAATCTGCAAGTAACAGAAACAATTTAAATATGGGCACAGTCATTAAGTATGTGGCTAGGGGCAATTTGGATTAGGATTTGAACCAATTTTCTTCTTTAAATAAATCGAGCTATTATACTAAAATTAACATGTCATATAACTCTCGTCCGATTTTGATATTCTTGATATCGTTGGAATTGTGACAGAATGCTCAACAATTTTTGTGCTAACCGTTCTAGTAGAATCTTGACAAATAAATTGCAGCAATTGTGAATATTTGAATTTTGTGAAAAAGAGTAATTGGAACTTAGCCCATAGCATTAAAATCACTGTACATCTTTAATTTCTAGTTTGATTCTGAGGTTCTTGATGTCATTGGAAAGGTAAAATAATTTTCAACAACTTTTATGTTGACTGCTCCAATCGAATTTGTATTAATTTTGAAAAATTGTAAATAGAACTCACCCTGCAGCGATAAAAACTCCGTACATAGTTTGATTCTCGTTTGTTGATATCATTGGAAAGGTTATAGAAATCTTTAAAACTTTGTGTTGACCACTCGAGGCTAATCTCGACGAAGAAATCAAAACAATTGCATGTATTCAAATTTTGTGGCAAAGTATTAATGGGAACCCACACCACGACGATAAAAACGCCGCAAATTGCTCAATTTTTGTTTGATTTTGACGTTCTTAATATCGTTGGAAATATGACATAAATCCATATAACTATTGTGTTAACCTCGCAAGATGAAAACACAAAAGCAGAAGAGAATTTTGTTACTTTTCCAACGATATCAAGAAAGTTAAAATCGAACTATAATTTAACAATGTGTTTGAGATTTTTTTCTTGACATTCAAGTAGGGCGGTTTTTTTCTTGAGATTCAACTAGGGCGATCAACACAAAGCCAACAAAAAATTTTGTTACTTTTCCAACGATATCACGAAAGCTAAAATCAGTCATTGGGGTTTGTGGCGGATTGTAGACTATGACGCCCTTCTCAGTCATTGCAAGTCAGTAAGATCAAATCATTATTTATTATCTATTCATGCATTTAAAATCTTGAATTATTAAGCAAATTTCAAATTTATCAAAAATATACATTTTAGGTTATTCCATAATCTCTAAAAAAATATTTTGCATTTGGTTTGCCTCAAATTAAATAATAATAATAATAATAATAATAATAATAATCAACACTTGCGTTCTTTTTTTATATTACACTCATAACACTTGAAACCAAATTATCCATTACTTGGTTTAAGCATATTCTTAATACAATGTCAAATAAAGTCCATGCATGGAGAATAATTTGTGACAATCGGTTGCTTTTATAACATATTCAAATGTTTAATATTTAGCAATTGTTGCTTATTATATTATGGAAGGCACCATGGTTGAAAATTAGGATAAAAAATAGAGAGGTTAAAATCATGAGGCTAGTAGGAAGAGCTACGTTGCTATTAAACTAGCGTCTCAGCACCCACTAGATAGCACCGCTGAGCTTGGACTTATAGATTTCAATACTAAAAATCCGAGAGGATGAAATCATGGTGCTAGATTATGAGAGATATGTCAAACTATGAGTTCCCCTGTATGAGACTATGAGCTCCCTGAGGCCAGGTTTAGAGTCTCAGAATCTAAAACCCAAGACATCAATACCATGATGTGTAGATGTAGTGAAACTTCACCCATTTGAGCACTGCAGTGCCCCATGATGACACCCCAATGTCATAATCAATATTGGTCAGTTTTGCCCTATATTGGCGAATTTGACTTCTGTTTTTGTAAGAAGTTGGTGTTGTTGCAATGGGCTAAGGGACATTTGGGAGCAATTTGAGTGTGTGTGTCAAGAGAGGAGAATTACATGACGTGCTTGGAGAGAATTTTGTGAGGGAACGTGAAGATAATAAGTAAACTTGAAATTTGGGTGGTTATTTTACACTTTCTCTTTTTTAGTTTATGGTTTCCATGTGTTTTTATGTATTTTTTATCAACTTGATTTGTAACTAAGTCCTAACTCCTTTATGCCCTTATTTGTGTGGATGTTTTGATCTAGATGATATTTTGAATTTGGTGAAATAACTTGATGTGTTAATTTTATGCGCTTCCTTAACATTTCAAATTGACCATTTGATAAATTAGAAATTATTGTGATCTTGTTATTTTGGAAGAAATCTAGTGGAGCAACTAAGTTAATACCTACTTTCTTTAGTAGAATAAGAATATTTCTACTAGGATATACAATCAATAGAAAATATTAAATCTTGGTGGTTTTTGTAGGGTTTAGGGAACTAAACTATTAAATGAAATTCTAATACTTCTTAAAATCTCAAAAGAGAATAAAGTGTAGATTTTTTCTCGATTGACAATCATATTAGGAATACTTGGATTAGATCTAAACTGCAGTAAATCACTGCTCAAGGGAGATTTTCATTATTAAACTTAAAAACCCAAAAGTATTTTCATTATTGTAGACATATAATTTTTAATCGAAATTTTGAACTTGTTAGATATGGTAAAATGAATATGTTGTTAGGATAATACTTGACTTAATTTAGGAGGTAACTGAGCTCCCCGTGTGATCAATCTCTTAGACTCAAAAGTTGAATTCTATTTAATCGACTTGTACACATGTGTGATAGTATTTATGTTGATGTGCATTCAGATCAATATTAAATTAGTAATTTTTATATTCATCATACCGTGTCTTAATTGAGTATATTGAGTTCATTACTAAGATATGTCCAACATTACCCTCCAAATAACTTATTACAATGAGATTACACAATCTCTTGGTGGAAGTATCAAAGCACTCCAAATATTATTACTTCTACAACCACACAGTTCCATATCAAAAGTTCTACAATCCTTATAATATTTCAGTATAATAAACCAAGTACTGTATAAAGTCACATCATCACCTACATTTACATCCTCATACATAAGGCATTTAAGAAAATATTAAAAAAAAATGAAGATTATCATGCTAATTATTATATCATGTCTGATTTTATAACACACCATGTGGAAGAAGAAATGATAATTCATGTTAAAATGTAGAAGAAATATATTGTTTTTTAAATGAAGATTTAAAAAGAATTACCAAACCATGGATACCATAGTGGCTCTATTTTTCGACTATTGAGAGATAAGTTTGAAGTAGTCAAGTATCTTGGGGGTGAATTTGCCTTGGAATAAAGAAAATGTGATGAAGAATCATGGTAGATTATTATACCTATTAAAAGGTCTAACATAAGTAAAAGAAATTTCAAACTTGGTTAGTAAACTCATTATAAAATCTAGTCAGAGCATTATTTTAGTATCTCCATGTTGTTGGTCAAAAAGATGATGGCATTAGGGTTTGTTTTTTCATGTCCACCACATATCTTAATAGATTTCTATCAGAATGATTGGGTACGTTATTTGAAAAATTATATACTATCTTAAGAGGTATAAATATTTCTTTAAGATGAATCTAACCATTCAAATGAGGACAATATTTAATATTTGTGGGTCTATGTAACCAAAGAGCTATACCTGACAGTGTAAGATTGGGCTTATTTATTCTGGAGCATGGTAGCCCTCATAGTTAGTACTTCTCTAGCGTTCTGGCTTCCAATAATACTCTCAATTAAAGTATTGAATTATTTTAACCGTGATTAAAAGGTAATTGTCTTGATGATTAGTGTTTCAGGACCTCAGATGAATATATGAGTTTGAAAGGAATTGATAAGAATTGAAAAGTTGGCACTTACAGCTAGATGATGGGTCACGGAAAGGCCCAAGAAGATGGTTAGACATCTACTGGAAGAAGGCATGCTGAGGGAATTTGAATTAAAAATTTGTTGTTTAAGATTAAGTTTTGATTCAATGAATTGAATTTTGTCTGAAAGAGTTTTATTGTTTAAACAGGGTTTGACCTAGAATTGATTTACTTGAGGTGCAAACTTGAGTTGGTTGGATTTGATTTAAGTTGATTGATTTGAGGTGAAAAAGGTTTAAAAAGGCTTGTTGGCTTACATGTTGTTTGAAGTTCGTTAATGTTTGCTTGAGGGTTTTCTAAGGTTGATTTGTGAAGTTTTTTTTAAAGTTTGAAAGTATTAAATTTTATTTAAAATTATCCAAATTTTGTTTGAAGTTTGAGGTATTGTTGAAGTTTACCTGAATAATATATGTTTGGAAGTTGAATTATTTAACATTTAAGGTTATTGAAAGTTTGAGTTTTAAAAATATTTTGAAGTTTTAAAAATTTTAAGCTTTGAGATTTTAAAAGTTTAAGTTTTGAGATTTTTAGAAATTTTAAGTTGTTAACATTTAAGTTTTGAGTTTTAAATGTTTTTCAAAGATTTAAGTTTTTAAAGCTTTGAGTTTTGATGGGTTTAATAGTTTTAATTTTTTTTGTTAAAAAAGTTTTAAGTTCTGAAATTTTGAAAATTTAAATTTTGAAAAAGGTTTTGAAGTTTTAATTGGGTTTAGAGTTCGAAAAGCTCAAGGTTTTCAAAATGCTTTAAAGTTTTGAAAGTTTTGAAAAAGATGGTTTCAAAGCCTTGATGTTTGAAAATTTAAAGCCTTAGAAAGGTTTTGTTTGAAAGTTTTGAAAAGGTTGGTTTTGAATTAAAAGGGTTTGGTTCAAATTGAAAAAGTTTGATTTGAGTTAAAAAAGGGTTGATTAGAAAAATTAACCAAAAGAGCTTTAATCAAAACTATGGGACATGATAAGCTATAGGAATTTATAGATGAGTGAATCTCTACTTTTAAAATGAATCTCTACTTTTAAAATGAACTTAGACAGTTGAAGGAGGCTAAATGGGTGGACTAACCTAATTTTTTAGTATAACACCCCAAGTCAAGATGCGTGTGTATTTTTATCTTCTTGGGTGCATTAATATCCTTAAAATATTATACAATTGGATAATAAGAGGTCTCCACCATTACCATAGTGATGTTAAATGTAGACTTTCTAATTATTAGGTGATTTGAGGTGTCAATTTTAGTAACCATAGATTACTTCATCATAGGGCACATACATAGCCTCAGGGTTGAGGCTATCTTTTATTAGTTTTAGTCCTTAAGAGTAATAGAGGTACCTATTTATCTAACCTAGGCTTCTATACTGGCCTATTCTAGGGTATTCATGATTCTAGGTTTTGTTTCTCTAGCCTAGGGTTCATAGTTGATCTACCTAAAGGTGGTTCTCGTGATTTTAGTTGGTTGATTTTAGAGTTAATTTGGAGATTTGATATTTAATGCATGATCTACTTAACTCCTAGTTTGTCGATCATTACGGAGATAAGAGTTTTCTAGGTTCAAGTTTTAACAATTAGTTGTCTATCAAAGGTGTTTTTCATTAATTTTCCATTCTAAGTTTAACTGCTATTATTAGGTTTTTTGTTCTATGTTGTAGCTTACATGCTAAAAAATATTAACCTTTTCATACTTGCACTCTTCATATTTAAGATTCATTCACATAATTTTTCATTTTTTTGTTTCACACATAAATAGGTAATTTTGTAAAATATTCTGTCACACACAATGATACTATCAAGTATGCGAGTGAATCTAATGTGAGGAATGTGTAATTATAAAATTTCTTAAGACTTATATGTTTATGATTAAGCTTATAAATCACATGTTCCTAAAAGGGAACATGTTCATTTGTAGGCCAAACCTATAGAGTTGTACAATACTTGTATAAGTTAGCTATTTTGGATGATTTGCAAAGTCATATAATTTTGCTAATTGATGAGCTAACGAGAGGAGTTTGCCTTAGTTATTAGAAAAATGTTATGTTTAGGCTTGTTTTTATTTTTGAAAAAAGTTTTTTTAGGCATTTTAAAAAGGTTTACTTTAGTTATTTAAACTTTGAAAATATTTAATTGAGCTCTATATTAAAAGATTTAAGTATTGTTTAGCTTTTATTTAAAAATGCTTCGTTTTGTTAAAAATTTTACTTTTGATTTGATTTGTCTTTTAATTTTTTTTTTGGTTTTGCTTAAAGAGTTTTTCATTTAGGTTTTACTTTTAAAAAAATTTTGAGTTTGAGTTTTACTTTGGAAAGTTCAATTTAAATTTTGAAAAAATTTTCTTCTTTTAAAAAGCTTTTTTTTTTTTGGAAAAATGTTTTATTTTGAATTTCATATTGAAAAAGTTTTTGTTAATTATTATTTTAAAAAGTTTGTGTTAAGTTTTAGATTGGGTTGTTGTTAAGTTTTATTTATTTTTATTTATTGAGAATTTCATTCCATCTTTAGAAACTTAAGCTTGAAATAATTCAAACTTTAAGAAAATAATTTTATGAATACATTAAAGATTAGAGTATACATTATTTTATTCTCCTCTCCATCAGAGCTAATTTAAATTTAAGTAAAGATATTCTTTCTAGAGAACATTTATGTTTATATAATTCTTTCCAAACATAGTTCAGTTAGAGCACAGTTGACTTTATATAAGTTTTAACAAGAATAATTCATTCACAATACGTTTGAATTTATATAGCTTTTATAAAAATAGTTTATTTAGAATTCCTTTGAATATATATAGCTTTTTTAAAAACAATTCACTTAAAGCACCTTTGAATTTTTAAAGCTTTAACAAAAATAGTTCATTAAAATTTTGTTCAAATATATACAAATTAACATCACGTAACTATTTGAACTTTGTAAAATGCTCTCCAAAGCATCTAAATTATGAAGATAATATATTCCAAACAAATAAGCACAATTATTTTTGCCGGCTAGATATCCCAAGCATTGTTTTCCACAAAATCCATAAATTCACAACTGCTAGCATGCATAAAAATAAACCAAAGCATGAAAGTTTGCATAAATATAAAACTACCATATGAAAATTTTGCATGAATATAAACCCAAGAATAGAAATTTGCATGAATATAAAGTTACTGCATGAAAATATTACATGAACATAAAACCAAGCATGAAAATTTGCATGACTATAAAGCTACCACATGAAAATATTACATGAACATAAAACCAAGCATGAAAATTTGCTTGAACATAAAGCAGCCACAGAGAAATTTATATGAACATAATGCTATGACATGGAAATTTAGCATGAATAGAAGGCTACCATATGGAAATGTTTCATAGACATGAAGCTATCACATGAAAAATTTTATGGAATGTAAGAATAACACATAAGCATGTGAATACTTTTTCTATTACATGAGACATATACCTAGGCACATGAATTTTCATATCTGAATGGAATATAAACCATACACCAAGGCAAATGAATTTTTCTATTTGCATGGAACATTAACACATTGGTTTACTAGCATGAAACATATACCTAAACATGTGGATTTTCCTATTTTCATGGAATATAAATCATATAACACATGAATTTTCCTATTTGCATGGACCATAAACCATATAACACATGGGTTTTCTAGCATAGAATATAGACATAGCACATAGGTTTTTTAACATGAAACATGCACTTAAACACATAGTTTTTTTGCATGTAATAAACATAAGACTGTCGCGTGGATTTAGGGCTTATGTTTGGGCCATAGAAAATGGGGGATGTGTAGGTCTGAGTGAGAAAAAGTTTTGGGTGGGATGGAAGAAGGCGTAAGATGAAGGAATTAGGGTGGTGTTTTGGCCAGTCAAGAAGGAAAGAGAAAGAAAGGAAAGGAAAGGAGCTTGGATTTAAGTCTTTGAGTGGTGGTGAAGGAAGAGCAATTGAGGGGGGGGGGAGGGTGGTTAGGTTTTGTCTAGGCTAGAGATGAAGGGTGAGTGGCTAGGTTTGGATTTAGTGTGAGGCGTGGTGGATGAAGTGTTAGGGCTCATTTTGGTGATAAGAGAGGGAAATGGCAGGATTAGGGCTCGATTTGATGAGAGAAGAGTAAGTTGGTAGGGTTAGGGCTTTAGGTTGTCAAGTAGGGTTTAGGAAGAGGGAAGGAGTGGGGTTACTTGGATTTTTTGGATAGGGAGAGAAAAAGCAGTGAGTGGGGTTAATGCATGATTTTTTAGTAGAGTGAGAGAAGAGAGAAAGGTAGGGTTATTTAGGATATTTGGGTAGAATGAGAGAGGAGAGAGAGAGTGGGATTAAAAAATTGGTTCAAGTAGGGTGAGAGAAGAGGCAAAGGTAGGGTTACTTAGGCTTTCCAGGAAAGGTGAGAAAAGAGAAAGAGAGTGGGGTGAAGGAATCATTTGCAGGTAGTGTGAGAGAAGAGGGAGAATAAAAGGTTAAGACATGATTTTTGGGTAGGTTGAGAAAAGAGGAAGAATGTAGGCTTACTTGAGCTTTTTTTAGGTAGGGTAAGAAAAAAGGGAGGGAGTGGAGTTAATGAATGGTGAGAGAATAGGGAGTAGGTACGGCTACTTACATTCTTTGAGTAGGGTGAGAAAATAAGGAGAGAGTGGGGTTAAGGCATGCTTTTCTAGTAGAGTGAGAAAAGAGGGAGAATGTACGGTTACTTAAGTTTTTTTTAGGTAAAGTGAGATAAGAGGGAGAAAACTTTTTAGAGCATGGTTTAAGATAATGTTTTGGTGAATAAATGGAAGGTTCTAGAAAGAGACAACCAAGTAAGAGAAAGAGGAGGCGAAGGCAGAGAGACTATGGAAGAAAATGAGAGGGAGAAGACTGGATTCATGGAAATTTACAAACTATTCCATGCAAAATTTTGAAATGAAAAAGGAGAAGTAACTTTACAGTTTTGTTTGAAGATTTTCCTTGGTTGCCATGCTTGGTTGGGAAAGAATCTCTTTGTGTTTTTTGGTGTAGAGAGGAAGAGAGAGTAGTTGGGAGTTTCAGCTAGAAGGCAAGAGGGAGATGTGGTGGAGGAAGAGGGATTCAGCTGAAAGAGGAAGGAAAGGAGGAGAGAGTTTCGGGCAAGAGAGGATGAGAAGAGTAATTGAGGGCTACCAAAGAGGGAATGTGCGGGGTGGGGGTGGGGCGTGTGTGTGTGTTAATTTAGGGTTTATGGCCAAAATTGAAATCCCACCTCTTTTGGAAGAGAAAAATGTAAGGAATCTAGTGATGTAATAGGTTTTTAATGAACTGATCTCAAGCTCAAGATATTTTAATTTGAAGTGGCAAAGTGAATATGAATGGTTGGAGTGGTAATGATAAAAATTTTAATCTTTTCTTATTTGGTAGAGAAATATGAAATGAATTTGGTGGTGCAATTAATTTTGTTTGGATAGTGCCCTAGCTTAAGACATTTCAAACATATTAAATTATTTGTTTTTATCTCACATTCACTTTAGTTGAAGTTTGGTTTTGATTTGAGTTCATTTTGAGTGAATTATTAAAAATCAAATTTTTATTGTCAAAATTATTAGTGAGCTTAACGAGCCCCCAAACAGAGTCTGATTTAGGCGCAGAGGGGTCCATTTTGAAAGGCTTCGATGATTTGGATACACTCATGAAGTCCGGTTTAAAAATTAATTCTTTGTTGAAAAATTTTTATGTAGGACTATTTTTCATGCATGAAAACCCAAAATAAAAAAATATATATATAAAAACGTCTGATCATCATTAAACTTATTTTCATGCTTCTCATATGCTATTATGAATATCTTGTAACCTACATCATGAAATTATGATCACTTAATTGGCCTATGGAGAAAAATATAATTTCAGGATGCTTGGAGTTCAATTCATGCTTGAATACATGAAGGGAAAAGTTTAACTTAAAAATAATAAAATATAATTATTAAACTTGTTTGCATGGTATTTATATGCGTTAATAAGCATCATGCAACATTCAGAATGTCGTTTCAAGCTCTACGATAATCTGTGAACAAAATGATAATTTCGGCATGCACATCACTTAAAGCAGATTTTTAGGTCTATTTTAGGGTTTAGCTGAAGTTGGTTATATTTAGTTTTATTTTATTTGATTGATTTAAATTTCAATTTAGCTAAATTTTAATTTTATTTTAAATTAACTCAAGTAAGGTTCAAGTTATAACTTATCGAGATTTAATTTAATCATCTAGTGACACTATGAGTGAGATCCTAAATCCCAATGAGATTGGATATGAGCTAAGGGGAAGATGATCCAAAGAAGGAGATCAACATATGTCATGCGATTGCTCGAGCTAACTTCAAACCACTCAACAAGCACTCTATAGAAATTACTATGGGTGTAAACGAACCGAACATGAACGAACAGAGCTCGTGTTCATGTTCGACGTTCAGAGCTCGTGTTCATGTTCGGTTCGTTTGAAATTTAGTTTGTTTGAATAAGCTCGTATTTGAAATTATTCGTAAAGTCACTGTTCGAGTTCGTTTTTTAACGAACGACCCGAACACGAGCTGTTCGCGAACGACGAGCCAGTTTGACAGCCCTAATATTAATATATATATATATATATAATATTAATTATCGAACGAAAAAATTTAATATAATTTACTAATATTATTTTTCATAAAATTACTATCATAAAATTACTAATATCATATAATTTACTAATATTATATTACTAATATAGTATATTAATATATTATTATTATTTTATTATATATTATAATTTATAAAATTTAATTTTTTTAATATCATAAAATTTTTATATATAATTATTGTAAATTATTTTATGTTTTGAATAATAACGATTTGAACATGAACGAACACATCACTGTTCATATTTGGTTCGTTTAACTAACCGAACGAAAAAAAATTGTTCGTGTTCGTCTCATTTACTTATCGAACGAATCAAACATGAACTCATTGATGAACCGAACACAAATCGCTCGCGAACAACGAGCTTTTTTGATAGCCCTAGAAATTACATCTGTAATCTTGTATAACTAATCTTCTCGACTTGGATAGTTGTTGGCAACAAACTAGTCAATTATTTTTGGTCAGCTTGACTAGTATAAAATTTGTTAATTATACTAAAATTATATTGACCACAATGGAATCTACATAAAATTGATCAAAACTTGATGAATCTTGACAACCTCACACAAAGTGAGTCAACCATCTCAAGAAATTCTAAGTCCTTTTAGGTTTGGGATAACTTCTTTCATTGTTATAAATATTGCATGAAAACTTCACTAATTGATCCTTTATTATAAATTTAAAATGAATTCTTTCAGCTTCCTTCAACTTAAATGCTTATTTTGCAAACATTGATTAAACCAAATGAAAAATATTAAAGGGATATTCTAATAAAGATAAATACAAGTAAAACTAGAAGTGAAGATTGAACATTTAAGAACCATAAAAACGATTGCTCACTTCAAAATAATATTAACTCAATTTTTTCTTGAGTGGGGGTTCAAAAAAATAATAATGGTTAATTATTATTATTATTATTATTTTGTCAACTCTAATTTATGTAGGGCAAAATCAAAATCTTCAAAACAAAATTAGAGCTTATGCTTCATCTCATAGATGGGCATATGAACTATGAACTCTAAATGCGACTTAATGTCCTACTAATGTGGGATGAGTCATCAAATATGACAAAAGATTTATCCTGTAATCAAATTTATAAGAAAAGAAAATTTATAGTGGCTTAATTTTTGAATTGCAAATAACAATACTAAGAAATATGCTTTAATTGGCAGGTATTTCATTTCACTAGGGATGAGATGCTGACTCCAATAATACATGACATTCTCTTTACACTTGATGTGTGCCAAAATCTCTTTGATGGTAGATTAATGAATTATCATCTTAATGTTGCACGAAAATCCAACACACTCAGATAATAAAAGAGAAGTAAGAGGTGACACTTCAAACTTTACATGAAAAGTTTTATAAAGCGAAAAAATCAAGGAGCCTAGCCTAGTTGTAACAATCCAATATGAATGATGAGTTCACAGATTCATTCTTCTTCTAAATTAGGGATGATGGAGTAACAGAAGTTGATCATTGTAAACATACAATAGTGGTTCATTGATAATATCTGTAGCTTGACTGTAATGAATATATTTTTTTATGATAGTGTGCTTTAGGGCTGAAGTTGATTAGAAGCATTGATTGGCTACAAAGGTCGTAGTAAGAAGCTGCAGAAACCGTTAGTTATGTAGGTTATAGCTGGTCATATAAGAAGTAATGGGGAGCTTTGATGGTGTTCGTAGGTTGCAGAGGTTGGAGTTGAGAGAAGCGCAAGCTGTGGACCTCATAGGCCATAATTGGTTATGTAGGCTGTAGTGATGATTTGTGATGATGTCCATAAGCCACAAAGACTAGAGTCAAGAGTTGTGCGATCTGCGAACTACATAGGCGGTAGTGCTGACCTGTCATGACCTTCATACGCCATAGGGGCCAAAGTCAGGAGCTACACGAGTTGTAGACCACATAAACTATAGTTGGTCATGTTGTTCGTTGTGGTGAGCTGGCCTCATGGGCTAAATTGGGGAGCTACACGAGTTGTAAGCCACGTAGGTAGTTAGTCACATAGGCCGTAATGGTGAGGTTTAATGTCATTCGTAGACCACAGAGGCCAGAGTCGAGAGCTGCAAGAACTTTAAGTCACGTGGGTTGTAATTGGTCATGTAGGTCATAATTGGTCTTGTATGTCGTAGTGGTGAGTTGTGATAAAGGTCACAAAGGCCAGAGTCGGAAGTTTTACAGACTATTAACCACGTAGGTCATAATGTTGAGCTGTAATGATGTCCATAGGCCGTAGAGAGAGTCGAGAGCTACACAAAGGTTGAATCACATAGGTCATTGTTGTTCATGTTGGCCATAGTAATCTTGTGGGTTGTAGTTGTGAGATGTGATGACATTCGTAGACTGCATGCACCAAAATCAAGAGCTGCACAAGTTGCAACCATGTTGACCGTAGTTGATTGAATAGGCTATCATTTCAGTTCTGGGCAGATGATATGAAGAAAGGAAAAAGAGGAGGCGAACAGAGAAGTAGAGGAAAAAAATGTAAAGAAGAACTGAGAATTCAGAACCTTAAAGGAGGGAGAGGAATCCAACAATCGAGAGCTCATAGGTCACTTGCATTTATAAAATGATGCATAGGAGGAAGACAGGGCAAGTCCAAAAGAAGAAGAACAAAAGAGGAGAAAGGAAAAGAAAGGAAGAGAGCGGGGGAAGGAAAGATGCGACTCTCCTCCGTGGAAGGCTCGAGCATAGCAGAGGAGACGACGTCGGTGACAAACAGAGGAGGCGACATTAGTAATGAACTGTGATCGAAGGGAGAAATCTCTCGTGCGCTGCCGCCAAATGAAGAAGGAAGTAGGGGGCGTCATTGTCGAGAGTTTCGAGCAGGAAAGAAAAGTCGAGCGCAGAGGAAGAGGGAGTTGGCCAAGCCCTATGCTTTTGATGCAGATGATCACAACCATGCCCTAACATTCTTTGGAAATGATCGTCGGAATAGGGGTGCAAGAATCTGTACGAAGAATAGAGGAAGAATCGAGCTGAGGCATTTGATTGAGCCGAAGGAGAAGAAAGGGAGGAGAAGTGCATGCGGGAGGGGGGGGTGTGGGTGGTGAGGCTCAACCGTAAGGTACAAAATTTATAATACTCATTTATATTATAAAATATTAATTATTAATTATAATTTTTAATTAAATTAGATCTTAGAAGTTTCATAGTAAGAATGATTAGGACTTGACTTATTTAAGTTTTAATTAATAATAAATTGTTATGTAATATAAATATTTATATAATTATAAGGCTAATACAAAATATAAATTACATAGAGATAGCCAACTTTCTTTTTCAATATTTTATTAAGCTTAAATTGTTAAATGAAGATAATAATTAGAATAATAATAAAATAATTATTATTATATGATACATCAAAGGGTCAAGTAAATACAAGTTGTCTTCTAACAATAAGATTAACATTTAATAAATAAATAATAATTTTTTATGCATTTGACTTTGATTTTTCACAGAAGAAAAATGAAAATAATATTTTGATTCATTAGTGTCGAGGAGAGTACTCATATTCTTTTTCTATAGTAATATTTTATTTCTTCTCAACCAAATGCATTTACTATTATTGTTATAGTACCGCATACTCTCTATTTATGATTTTATTGAATTTTGTTCATATTATAAGAATGATCTGTAAGCTCAGTTTTGTTTAATTTATCATTGAATAATGTATAAGAATATTGATTACTATGCAAATGAACATGAAATATTTATTATTAGAATGTAATATTTTTATTGTATGCGTGCATACACATGTTTGGCTACGGACTCACCATTTGATGGTACTGGTAGGGAAACACTAAGGTACTAGTGGGAAACATTAAGATAACTATTGTATAATTATTAGAAGGTGTTCCTGTGACAATTGGATACATATATAATGAAATTGATATGTTATATATATAGTAAGATTCAATGATAACATCTCAAAGGTTAATATTATTTTGATAAAAGTTTATCTGGCATGCATTTTGTTTTTTTTTTCTCTCTATTGTTGTTGTTTGGGAATATAAGTATTCACTGACTTGTTTAGCTCGTTAGTATTTTAATTAGTTTTTCAGGTTAATTAAGTGATTAAAAGATTAGCGATAAAAATGATAGTGTTTATAGAAGAATAGCGAGATAAATTTAAATATACAGCTATAGTAGTGTGCAATGATGTTGACCGTAAGCCTCAGAGACTTGAGTCAGCAGCTACACGAGCTATGAACCACATAGGTTGCAACTAGTTATGTAGGCCGTAGTGGTGGGCTATAAGGAGAGAGTTTTAGGAGTATGAAGAAAGTCATTATTTTAAATGTGCATTGTTATCGTTTTCAGGAGACATCATTACACGATATGTACGGTGCATTGTTACACCATTTTAGGGGTTGTCATTGTACTGTATTCGGCGTGCATTATTGCCTGCTATAGGGAGGCGTTGTGTCGTATGTTAGTTGTGTTGTTACACCAACATCGAGGTTTGTAATTATACTATATTCGGAGTGCATGTTATACCTCTTATGGAGGCACCGTTTTAGCATATATGGGGTGCATTGTTACATCGTCATTGGGGGTCGTTGCATACTGTATTGGATGACGTATTGCTCTACCAGACATTTAACCGATATGCAACATACGCTAGGATTTCACAGTGCACATTGTGACTTTGCAAGAGACTTTGCTCCAAAGAGCATAGGGCGACCAATATTGGTTGATGGTAGCGAGTGGCCGCTGAACGATGATAAAAGTTAGCTAGAAGCGGTGGCTAGAGATTGCAGGAGGCGACAACAACAGTTGTTAGAGTTGGCTGCGACACCTAACAGCGTAGGAGGTATTCGTGGGATCTGCGGTGTAGAAATGATGCTGAACTTCAGCTCCTTCTCTTCTTCTAGCTCTTAATCTAGTTTGAGGTTTTGAACCCCACTCAAGTGGGGGCAGGGCTCTATCTATGAAGTCCAGATTGTAAATAAGGAAAAAATCTAGACCACTCCATCGGATGGCCCAGAGAGGATCCCTCGATCGGATGATGTTTAGTAAATCTTTAAGTGTTTTGATGATGTTGAAATTGAGTAATCTTCGTTTCATTGGATTCATTTTGTCGAGACGCTCGATTCTGTTATAAGAAAGTTAGATTTAAAATCAGTTTGACATTTCAATTGTTTGTTGAAAGCTTAAAAAAAAGTTAAATGACCAAAGTTGAGCTTGATTTGACTTGAATTAGAACAATTTTTTACAGGTGGATCTGTCTCATCGAATCAATCAGTTTGACTATACATTTTCCGAAATCAAAATTCTAATTAGTTTTAAACTATAGTTTGAATATTTCTTGCTCAAAATTATATTTCGAGATTCGTATCACCTCGAGATTCATGTTGGATAATAAAAATTTGTTGATGGCGTACAAACCCAAATTGGGCTGATCTGTTCTTTGGCATCTGTTAAAAAATATTATTTTATTAGTAAATCTCAATTTTTTGATTTAATGATAATTTAATTACAAATTTTGCATGACATTAAAGCCGCATTTTAATCACTATCTAAATATCAGCCAAATGTATCTTACTTAATGCTAAAAAAAAAAAAAATTCTAATCCTCATCAATCATTCCAGATAAAATAAACTTCCAGTAGGATTGTACTGACACAATTGCACTGTATTCAATAAACATAACATTGTTAAGCGAATATTACTGTTATCTAAGTAGCACTACAATCGACATGACATTAGATGAAATAATCTATTGAAGTAATTCAATTTTCAGGATATACAGTTTTGAATTTGTGGCATATGATACAGCTCAATCAAATATCATCTCAATTCAGATCATAAAGCTGATGTTGCTTAGAAATTATGTTCTACTAGCCCCATGCCTCCTCCAGATTGTCCAAACATTTTTAATCTTCATTGATATAAGATAATCTCGACCAAACATAACCAAAAGATTCTCAATGGCAGATAAAGCTTCGACCAATGGGCTTCTTTAGCCCGCGATCATATATTAGGCTTTTAACTTCTTCTGCCTGGCTCCACATTCCATGGCAAGCATAGAGATTCGACAAAGTTATATAATAGCCCTTGTTATCTTGTTCCAAGCGAAGAAGATTCTCCGAAACAGCTTTGCCAATCTCAAGGTTAGTATGGTCTGTGCAAGAACTCAGAATAGCTCCCCAAGTTCCTTGCTCAGCTCTAGATGAAAAATTCTGAACAAAGTTATAAGCTTCACAGATTTTGCCAGCCTTACTGAGCATATCTATCATACAGACATTGTGTTCAATGTTTGGTTCGATCCCAAACTCTTCCTTCATGAGGTTGTAATGCCTGCATCCCTCGTTGAGAAGCCCTGAGTGGCTGCAAGCTGATAGAAGAGCAATGAAAGTGCTTTTTGTAGGCTGAATGCCTAACTGCATCATGGTTGTGAAAATACTGATAGCCTTCTCACCTTGACCGTGAAGCCCAAATGCCGAGATCATGGAGTTCCAAAACACAACAGATTTCTCATAAGAGTTCTTGAAAACTTGGATTGAAATGTCAAGTCTTCCGCACTTACTATACATGTCGAGGAGCGCTGAAGAGATGAAGCTGTTTGCTTGCAGTTCAAATTTCATTACATAGCCATGAAGTTCCCTACCATATCTGAGATTCCCCAGCTGAGAACAAGCACATAGCAGTCCAACAAGGGAGAATTCATTAGCTCTATGGCTTCCCATTTGCTTGAAGTATTCTAAAACTTTGCTGCCATTCTTGTTCTGTGCAAAGCCTGATATCATACAATTCCAGGAGCACAAATTGTGGTCTTTATTTGTTTGAAACACAAGCTCCGAACTAATGGGGTCGTTGCATCGAAAATACATGGTAATGAGAGCATTCCTTCCCATAAGATCAAGTCCTGCTGAGCTCTTCACCATAAGGGCATGCATTGATCTACCGAGTTGTATTAATCTCAAATTCCCACACGCAGATAAGGCACAACCATATGTGATTGGATCTGGTTGCAAATTCGGTAAATGATGCATCAAAAGAAACATTACAATCACATCCTCGTGAAGACTGTACTGAGCATACCCTGTTATAATTGTGTTCCATGAGATGATATCAGACACAGCAAGATTGCTCCTCAAAAGCAAGGACGAAGCAAACAAATCTCCACAATTTATGTACATAAGCATAAGGGCATTGACAGCTGAAAGATCTCCAGTAAATGCATACCTGAGCCCCCAACCATGAACTGATTTCCCAAACTTAATGTCTTTCTCATCAGTACAGGAAGACAGAACTCCCAATAGTGTTGCTATGCTGCACTGCAAATCCAGATGAAGCAGTTCGCAGAACAAAGCTTGAGCATATTTTCTTAAATTATCACTCTTCGAGTAACCTGAAATCATTGTGTTCCATGAGACTAAATCCTTGATAGGCATGTTGCTAAAAAGGATGTCTGCAGAGATGAAGTCCTCATTGCTTAAGTACATATCAAGCAAGCAATTTGATAACGAGGGATTTGAGCCCTGTATTTGAATCTTAATAGCAAATGCATGAATTGATTTCCCATGGCAAAGCAGTTCAAGTTTATGGCAAGCAGGAATGATGGATATCAAAGTCACAGCATTAGGCCGAGGGGCCATCTTCAACAACAAGTCATGAAACAGCTGCAGAGCTTCATCAATTATTTCGTTTTCAACTAAACCATAAATCATTGAATTCCAAGAGACAATATTCTTGTGAACTAATCTATGAAACATCTCCTTGGCAGCTTCAACGTCTCCATAATGGAAATAAAATGATATCAAAGAATTTTCAACGGAACTGTCTTGCATTCCCAAATAACCCAACTTTATCACACAACCATTTACAGCCTCTCCTAAGCTATGAAACTCTTCTGAACAAGAACAGGCAGAGATCACAGAAGAGAAGCTGATTCGATCTGGCCAAACTAGAGAGCAAGACATTTCACGGAAATAAAGTACTGATTTTCCAGGAAAGCCATTGTATAAACTTCCATTAATCAAAGAATTCCATGAAGTAGCATCCTTAGCTCCAATATCTTCAAACATAAACTCAGAAGAAGTCAGATCACCACACTTGGCATACATATTGATAAGAGCATTACAAAGCCGGATATCTGAGTCAAAATGTCTTTTTAAGATATTAGCATGCAGAATTGCCCCTTGTTTCAAGTTACTAGTGCGGGCAGCAGCAGATAGAACAATGATAAGCGTTGTGGAATCAAATTCTTGCAAATCATTCACCATTTCATTGAAGAGATCAATAGAAGTTTGAAAATCATTGTTCATGACGCATGCATTGATGATGGCATTCCATGAGATCAAATCTCGAGCAAAATTTTCATGAAAAAGTGCCAAAGAGGAACTCACGTCACGGGCTCGTGCATATGCAGTGAGGAGTGAAGTTCGAAAGACGGTGTTGAGCTGAATGCCGGTTTGGATTGAAAGACAATGGATGGAGGAAACAAGGAAGGGGTCAGCTGGTTCGGTTTTGAGAAGGTTGAGAAATGTGAGCTCGAGAGAAACTTTTTGCGGCGTTTTATCAAACAATTGAAGGGCATGGTGAGAATAAGTGAAAAAATGGTGTTTTTGTGTGCCGAGAGATAAGGCGGGAAACCAACAGGCAGGAATTAGTCGAGGGATTCCTCTAAATCTTTGGAGTTGGTAAATTGATGTAACGATTCTCACCATGCAGATTCTCTGTTGTTCATTGTCGTCGGATCCAGCTTTATCTGAGCAGTTGATCTAAAGAACAGCAAGTGGAAATCACCGTAATCATGAACAAGAGAGGAAAGCAGACGGCTTAAAATTTTAATTATAGTTACTTAGTCGATTTTTTTTTTCTTCAACTGAAGTTAAAAGCCAACTTGCATCAATGTTTAATGCAAAAAGTGCTTCCCTGACCTTGAAAAGATTCAGCGACCAGCCGACCGTCCGTCACCCTCCAACCCTCCAATGGATAACCGACTGAGCATGACTCTCCAGTGGACAATTGATGGATCAACCAACCACCACACTCCAAGGGGTGAACGACCGATCGACAACTTCCAGTGGATGACCGGCGGAGCAAGACCCTCAACTGGACAACCGAAGACCACCACCCTCTTGGGGACGACTGATCGACCAGCCGCCCACCCAGAGTCAGTCGATGAGCTGACCAGCCAACCACGTAAAGTCAGCCGACTAACCAACCACCTAGAGTCAGCCAACCAACAGATCAACAGGCCACTCACAGATAGCCGACCAACTGACCTGTCGGCAACCACACAACTAGTTGACCAAACAACTGAAGGTGGACCGATGAGTTCCCGAATGATAGGATCCGATGAACAAAAGACTTGAATGCCCTATATCACCCATTTTAAGCAAGGGCAACGTTTTAATTTTACCTTCTTTTCCTCATATCATCTATAAATAAGGCCTTTTCATGTTTTGGAATTCTCCCTTCTATGTAACTCTCTCATTCGATAAAATAAAAGGGGAGAGTCCTTGGGGCCAAGTCCTATGTGAATCACCACCATTCAAGGACAACAAGCTGATCGATCAACACTCTCTAGTAGACAACCAGTCGAGTACGACTCTTTAGTGGATGACCACCACCCCCGTGGGGACGACCAGTTGACCGACCAACTACTACCCTCCAAGGGATGACTGATCGACCAGCTGGCTATCCAAACTCAACCGACCAGCCTACCAACAGGTCACCTTGAGTCAACAGACCATCCGACCAGCCGCAGTCGGCTGACAAGATGACCAGCCGTAGACAACGACCAGTTGTCCTGTCGGCCATTGCATAACAAGCCAACCAACCAACTGAAATTTGATTGTTGAGCTCTCGAAGGATAGGATTCAACGAACAAAAGACTAGAAAGCCCAGTACTACCCCTTTTAAGTAGGAATAACATTGTAACTTTAGCTTTTGTCCTCTTATCATATATAAATAGGATAACCCTTTCATGTTTTGTGACTCATCTTTTTTAGGGTTATTCTTTATGTAACCCTCATTTGATGAACTTGAAGGAGCCAAGCAACTTGGGATTACCCCATTTTGGCCCTCGTGGCCAAGTCCATGTGCTCTTTCTCTCTCTCTCTCTCCCTCTACTCTCATTCTCTCTCTCTTGTTTTATCTCTCTTGGTTTTTAACACTCTATTCCTTGGACACTATTTATAAGATAAATCTTGATTAACTTTAAGAATATTTAATCAATAAAATAATTGACACAACGTTAATCGTTGTATTAGTTATTCTACATTTTAAAATTATAAATTTCAATAAAGCATGCTTAATTTTCTATTTCATATTAATTATTTATATTACAAATAATTTAAGTTTATTATAAAATTTAATTTTATTTTAGGTCTATAAATAACTCAAAGTAATCAAACTAATATTTGGTTTAATTTTGTTTAGTTTAAAAAATGGTTCAGTTATGTTAGCTCTCGTTTGGAATAAATTTTGGGTTTTAGTTTAAAATTTTATTTTTGTTTTGTGTTGTCACAGTCTGAAACAAAATATGTTTGATATGTTTATTTAAGAAATGAATATTTTTAAACATTTAAAAAACCTTTTTTTTTGGTATTTTCAAAAACTTATTTATTTATAATTTATTTAAATAAAATTTATAGAAAAAACACCATCAAGTGTATTTTTAAAAATAAAAGAAAATAATAAAAAATAAATTTTGATTTCAAATGAATTTTGTAACAAAAAAATCGAAATTTATTTAATTCAAAAACAAAATAATCAAAACTACTAAATAGAAATAGGACCTCTGACTTTTTCTTTCCACAAGGACATTTTAATGCTTATTTGAAGCAACTGCAACTTATTAAAAAGTTGTACATCAGCTGTGCTAGGAAGCTGCTGCTGCTGCGAAACCGTGTGTCTTTGTTTTAGATAATTTTACAGCACTTGTGCTGCAATTGTTTATGAATAAATGACATTCCTACCCTTAGTTTCTCACAGTTTGGATGATTCATGTTAGATTCTGGATACAAGTACTACTTATCAAATTTGCATTATCGACACTCGATAACAGTGTTGTTATTATGAGATAGGAACAAACTTGTCATGTTATTGATGAAGGATTATTTTTATCAAGATGCATGATTGTACTGTGAGAGAACTGACCAATGTTTAACATATTTTAGATATTAGGAAGAATTTACTTTTAGTTGGATTATTAGAGTTCAAGGGCTACAATGTAATTAGTAAGACAAGAGTTCTGAGGATAAGCTTTGGAGCATTGATTTTTATGAAGAGAGTTAGTCATTACAATATTTAATATCTTCAGGGTACTACAGTGAATGGAATGGTTGCTATTGCGGACGATTCTTCTAATGCCTCTGTGTTGTGGCATATGGGACTAGCTCATGTTGAAGATGTCTCACTTTAGACTTTTGTAAAATAAAGATTGATCAAAAGAGCGAGCACCCACTAGATTGATTTCTATGAACATTATGTATTTGGAAAGAAGACACGTGTATCTTTTGATACTTTCATCCAAAGTACTAAAATTATTTTAGAGCGTGTTTACACATAAGTTTGGAGCTTGACTAACACAACATCATTCAGTGGACGGAAATACTTTCTCTTTTGTTAAATATTAGCTCATTTATGTTTGGGTGTTTACCTTGAACTGTAAAAGCGAGGTGCTGAAAATTTTCATAACTTGGATGAAGTGGATTGAGACTCAAATTAGTAAAAGGATCTGGTCTATCAGAACAGACAATAGGGGGGCAAATACACTTCAGATGAATTCTTACAAGAGTGTCAGAGAATTGGGATAGAGCAACACTTTACTATTCGAAGGACACCAAAACAGAATAGAGTGACAGAGAGGATGAACTGAACTTTGCTGAAGAAAGTTAGGTTTATGTTATCCAATGCTGATAGAGTATATTAGACTAAAGCCATAGACTATGCCTATCACTTGTTGAGCTGTCAACCCTCTCCAACTATTAGAAAAACACCAAGAAAAAATGTAATCGAGGCATCCTATAAGGTTATGAGCACATGAGAGTGTTTGAGTATCCAACATACTACCACATGCAGAATGATACACTGAAACTAAGAGCAAAGAAGGTCATCTTCATTGTCTTTAAGCATGATGTTAAAGACTTTAAGCTATATGATCAGTCAATTATGAAACTTCTTACTATCAAAGATGTTACATTCAATGAGGGAATCTTGTTGAAAATTAAGGCTCAAAGCAGACAGAGAGTTATATTGGGATCATAGATATGCAGCATAAGTTGGAGTTTGATGCAACTTCATTTGTTCCACATAGTTCGTCCTTGCTCAAGCAATATCTGCTGATAATGCACAGAAGGAAATGGAAGAAGAAGTGAGGATGAGAATTCTGCATAGGAATCTATTGCAAGGAGCATGAAAACACATCAGAATGTCCAAAAACCATCTTTGTTGATGGATCACATTACTTTTGCACTTTTAGTCATTGAGGTAGAAATTCTCAATCACTACAAAAAAGTTGTAAAGAGCCCATACAATAAATTTTGGAGAGCGACAATGGATGAAGATATAGAATCTCTTCGAAAGCATGATACTTGGAGGTTGGTGAAGCTTCTTCTAGAAAGGAATGCTATCAGGTATAAATGGGTTTACACAAAGAAGGAAGGATTTCATGGAGCTAATGTATGGTACAAGCCAAGATTAGTGGCAAAAGGTATAGTTCAACGAGAAGGGATTGTTATGAAGAGGACTTCTACCAACTGGTCAACAATCCCTAAACTCACATTTGTAGAGAAGTATGATTTGAAATTGGAATAGCTTAAAATATTGCATTATTACACAGAAAAATACAAGAAAAGTTCTACATGTTGCAGTCATCTAGATATGAAGCATAAAATAATTTAGTTTGCAAACTCAACAATTCCTTGTACAAGTTGAGGTAGTCATCACGATAGTGACATAAAAACAGTGATTAGTTCATGAGGGGACATAATTTCACTAGGAGTTAGTATGATCATTATGTATGTTGCAAGAATGTCGGTTGCCATTTGGAATTTGTCAGTTGTTTTTTATATTAATATATATATATATATGTATATAATTTTGATTTTGAAAATAATATTTTAATTTTGAAAAATCTGATCGCAAGAATTTCATATGTTTAATAGTTTTAATAAACGAGCACAACGCTACAAGTAATATACCATTCAGAAAGATATACATACTACTTGACAGTGAGCTTAATTATATAAACTAAAGAATTTATGACATCCATTTTAGTCTACAAACCTTTAATGTGTGACCAATAAGTTACCCTACCTAATATATAGTTTAAATAGGGTTTATATTACATAGGTTCCAAATTCTCTATAAGGGCAAACTCCTATAGTTAATGACATCTCAAATGACTGAAGTCACTTCAAAAAAAACTCTCAATTATGATTAGTGATTTCAAAGTGGTGTTTTCATGGTTGGACACAGGAAAGTTAAGTGAGAGTGGCTCAAGTAGAAAAAATTATTTTGGAGTCCAAGGAGTGAAATGTAGGGGATCTCATAGATTCAGAGGAGAATCTTGATGACTTCTCAAGCTATCATATTGTTTGGTTTTACATTTTAGAAAAGATGATATTAATGTTTAATCCTGCCAATTATTATTTTGGGATTACATTTACGTAATACCCAATTATGCAAATAGCCTAAGAAGATGAAACAGTTTACGTTATACCGAATGATGACCTTGAAATTCTAAGAGAGTTATGGCTTATAGTGTACAACATGATCGTGCAAAGTCCTAATGAATAAAGTGAGGATTTTTGTCTTGCTAGACAAACAACCTCGAAGTCCTATGACTTTTTGTTGTTTAAAACTAAGGAAAGCTTCGCTTAAGTAGATCTACTTCATGATTGAGTCTTGATTATTGTCTTAAGCCGTCCTCCACCCACTTGTAGCTTGCTCTGAGCACCTCATCGTGATGGTTGCAGGTTCAGGGTTTATATGTGAACTTGCAATTAATGTTGAATCTAAGAGCTTGCCGTAGGATTCCACTTAACATTTGTCCTACTTTTGTCTACCCTAGTGGTCTTTGCATATACATTAAATTAAACATACTGTAAAATGAAGTATACAAAATTGCTGGTAAAAAGAAAAGTAGTAGTACGTACTTGTTGTTCCTACCGCTACTTCAAGGTTAGTATTATAAAAATAACATAATAATGTGTTGACCTCATTTTTGATGAGGTCTTTTCTCTTCTCTCTCCTTAGTACTTAGGATCTAGCCTTAGGCTTTTCCTTTGACTATCTTAGAGGACTAGAGATGGAACCTACCCCTTTAGAAGCTCAGCCACTTATTAACTCCCTGAAAACCCCGCAAGCTTGATTGTAAACCCTTAATCACCTGGAGGGTTGAGATCAAATTTGGAGGTTTAAAGGATGAGTTCCCTATATGAATCTTTGGCCTTAGGATCACCCTGGGTGGCCTGGTCTGGTGAGGGCTGACCTGCACATACACTACACTCTCACACACACATTTCAAATCCTAAAACTATTCATGCCTAGCTTGACCTCCTGACTCATATGGATAATTCATATGGATGGTCATTTACCCCTAAGTCCTTGGCTAAGAGGGTTAGGAACAACATAGTGAATGTCTCAAATGAGTCCCCTCATGGCTCCTATGGGGCTTGATATGGCTTCATGGCTCAACCAAAGTGATTCCACTTTACTCAAATTTGATCAATCTGCATTTTTCAAAATTTCAATTTTTGACCACGAGACCCGGACACTAAACCTCTTAAAAGCGCTGAAGCTACCAAAATTTACAAAATCACCTAAATTACCCAAAATTCCTCCAAATCAATCCTCAACATTTTCCTCCACTCAAATTGATCATCCATAGCAAAAAATACCAAAATTTTCAAAAATACCCCCAATATCCTCCAAATTACCAAAATGCCCCTCTTAACCCAAAAATCCAAAAATTCCAAAAATTCCCAGAAAATTTCAAAATATCCCAAATATTCCCAATTTCATTTTGTTCAACTACACCATGGGCCGATTTTGTCAATTTACCTTACTTTTACCAAAACCCCCAATTTAGCCCATTTAAACCCAAATGAACCCAATGTCAAACCAAAACACCCCAATTGACCTCAATTTTCGTCCACTTCAATTTGAAACTTCAATTAAATATCCCCAATATCAATCTAGACCAAATCCAAGCCCAATTTAATTGGAATTTGAATCCAATTTCTTTTTTAAGCATAAAGCCCAATTTTGACCCATGACCTAAACCTAGCTCAAACCCATCCAATTCAATTCCAATTGGCCCCAAATCTTTTCCAAAGCCTTCCTAACACCCCCATAAACAAAAAGCTAACTTGATTTGCCCAAAATTTGAACCTAAACTCCACCCAAACCTAACCCAAATGGACCCAAATCCCAAAATCAAAGCCCAACCAAAGTTGAAAACTCTTTGTGACACCCTATGAACATTTCTCAACATTAATTTTACATCAAATCCAACATTAACCCAACCTTAGCTCAAGTTAACCCAATTTGACCCACTTTGGCCCCTTTACCAAAAGTCCCAAATTAAACCCAATTCAACTCCAAATTATTCCAAACCAATTCCAAATCATTCATGACACATCCCTAAACTAAACCCAACACTTATTTGGCCCAAGCCTTCACAAAACTTTCATCCTAAAATCCATTTTAAAATCCAAAAGCCCACTTCCTAAACCATTTTAAAAGCCCATCTTCACTAAATTTCAAATGCCCAAACTTCATGCTAAAGCCCATATGACATTCCTTTCATCACCCCATTAATTGATATCATCCCTTAAGTCCTAAATCAATCATCGAAATAATCCTAAATTAGGCCTCGTGCCAAAATCACCCATAAATCCCAAAAATTCAAAACCTTCTTTTATGTAAATGACGAAGCTTTGTCCCAAAGCCACATGGAGCCATGAGTAAGCCATTTACAAGCCATATAAAGCCATGGAATGTTTGACATGTGACGAGCCATTAATGGCAAAAGGAGGACCCCCTTTCCTAATCCTTCATTAAGCCTTTTTAACCATAACCATGTCACACACTAAACCAAGTTTAGCCACCTCACCATGGATGGAGACTTCACCACTCCATGGAAGCTGACCCAACTGATCCCCCTGGCCCAAAATCAGACCATGGGAAGGTGAACCAAGCCCAAATACATGGGTTGACCAAATTGAACCCAAAATGAGCCTCTCCTCATTCCATTTCAATTCAACTCCTTTACACATGTCCATGGCCAATTGACTGCACTAAACCCCAGCCCTGACCTCCCTGACCAAGATGGTGACCAATGCCTGGCCGGCCGGCCACCGAGTCGTCGGAAAACACCATGGCTGAGAGCTCCATGTGAGCCAAAAAAATTCAATTCTCCTTTGCTGACTTATCTCAACCCAAATGGACAACATAGCTCTTCTTGTCCTCACCAGAGCAGCTGATCCAAACCATCAAACCCCCCTGGGAGGCCCTCCAGCCACTCCTATTTAAACACCACCTTCTCTCGGCCAAGGGGGACATTGAAACAAACCATACAGAAACTCTGCCAAAATCATTCCAGACTCTTCCCCACACCTGGAGAACTTGATCCCCACTGAAATCCCTCTGCCATTTCCTCTCTGTGAGCTCAATTTCAGAGTTGAAATCCAAGCTCAAAACCAGGACACTTCACCACAGTGATTCAATCCTAAAATTGATTGACTCTACACCTTCACCAGACCAAGATGAGAAGTTTCCCAGCAAAAGCCCCCTCACCGAGGCCGGCCATTGCTTCCGGCCTCCAAGCTTTGTGATCGGCTGTGGTCACTTTTGTACCTAGGCAATTCACCAGGCCAAGGGACTTCATCTGGAGCTTGCTTGGACCTAATCGAATGTGACACAACTCTCAGATCGAAGCTTCACTTCTCCGAGCAAAGGTATGAACTCTCTCTTCCTCCCGAGCTCCTGGAGATTCTCCATTTGATATGAATCGATTTTGAATGCATGTTTACCATATGGATGTGTTTGTCTCTTCAAGACGAATTCATAGAGCATAAGAACACGAAAATCCGTTGAGAATCGAGTGAGTTCTTAGGGTTTTAGTGTGGACGGTCACGGGTGCACACCAATCGTAGACGATGACCAGGAGCCGTCGGATCGAGCGTGTATCGAGCGGATGGTCGAGATCGAGCCAGACAGCACTAGAGCTGTCAAAAAAGCTCATTGTTCTCGAACAGTTCCTGTTCGGTTCGCCAAAAAGTTCGTGTTCGAATCGTTCGATAAGCAAACAAGACGAACACGAATAATTTTTTTCGTTCGGTTTGTTAAACGAACCGAACACGAACAGTGATGTGTTCGTTCGTGTTCGGTTCGTTATTGTTCGAAATATAAAATAATTTAAAATAATTATATATAAAAAATTTATGATATTTTAAAAATAATTATATATTATAAAAATTTATCATATTTTAAATAATTAAAACTTTTATAAATTATAATATATGATAAATTATTAATAACAATTATAATATTATAGTATTAATTATATTAATATAAATATTATAATATTATAATTAATATACTTATACTATATATTAAAATAAAACCTAATCGAAACCACTAAACGCCTTATTCGGTTTGCTTCATTTTGAGGAAGTATGGGTTACTGATGTGTACGGAATACGATCAATTTGCTTCATTTTAAGGAAGTATCTATCAAGCTAAATTTGTCGAAAAGCTCGTTGTTCGCGAACGATTCGTGTTCGGTTCCCAGGAAGTTTGTGTTCGTTCGATAAGCAAACGAACTAAACACGAACAGTGATGTGTTCGAAAATTTCAAACACGAACACTAGCTCTGTTCGTTCGTGTTCGGTTCGTTTACACCCCTAGACAGCACAATGGTACATGAACAGCGGGCCCCTGGAGCTGTCGAGTGGGAATGCGCTGCGTGGGCATTCGGAGCTGCCGAGGATTGCGTAGCGCCGCATGGATAAGTAGATAAATAGGGATTTTTCTTATTTATTAAATACCCAGAACTTCAAAAATGCATAACTTTGTGTGGAAAAATCCTAAAAATAAAAAAAAATATACCCACTTGCTCAGTGAACATAGGAGAATAATGTGGAAAAGAAATCAAGTCATTTCATCAAGTATTTTATTTTTAAGGATTTATTTACTCTCTATGGTATTTTAATTCTCCATTTGTATAGACAATTCACCATGGCATGAGACCATAGGGCTTTTGAAGCCTCGACTGCAGGAACATTCCACAGAATTTTCAAGTCGAAGACCATCACTATGAGAAGTTATTGATTTTCGAGTTCATATTACTTGTTTTGAGTATTTTAATTCCGATAATTAGCATGTTGAGAAATAAATTCTAGGAAAATTTGGTGATATTTCTTATGACCGAGAGGAACTTAGGAAAAATAAGTTTTGAGTTAATTCACTTGGAACAACCCTAATTGGCCTAAATACTCAAAATTGAACTTTAATTAATTAGGGTTAACCACACATTAAATTGACTTGAAAACAATTCTCCACTGATCTTTAGGATTAGAGGAACATCGCATAAAAATTTGAAATCAATTGGAAATGTTTAACTCGCACTAAATGGATTAATTAAATCACATAACCAAAGTTAAACTTTAAAAATTCATAACTCACAAAATACTTTTCAAAAATTCACAAAAATGGTTTTAGAGCTTCTATGATATCAGAGGAACTTAGGAAAATTAAAATTGTAATTTTCTAAAAAAGTTGATTTTTATCATTATTTTAATATTTTTAATAATTAAAAAATAATAAAAATTATAAAAATATTAAAAATCACCAAAAATGTCACATTTTGAATTCTAATCATTTAAGAACAAACCAAATATTTTTCTTAAGTCTCTAGGGTAAGATATTGAATTTTAAAGGCTTAATGTAATTTTTAATATTAAAAAAATGTATTTTCCAACCTTTTCATTAAAATAATTCTAATAAATCAAAGAAAAATAAGAAAAATATAAAATTTAATTCCCTAGACTCCTTGAGGATATAGAGATTTAAGAAAAATATAAAATCTATTTTTCAACTTTAATTTTATTTTAAAATTAGTTAATACTCTAAAACTCAAAATAATTATAATAAATAAAATATAATTCAAACAATCACCAAAATTGGTCCAAATGGTCCTTTGGTAATTAGGAACATCCTATAATTTTCTCAATGACAGAAACATTTCCTTGGTCATGTTATTTAATTTTCCTTGAAAACCCTTATTTTCCATAAAAAATAATTACATAAATAAATTAAATACGAGAAAAATCACATTTTCTCCTCTAATGTCTTAATTGACATGTGAGTGAGGTTACATAAAAATTTTAAGTTCATTTGAGCTTAATTTAGTGAGTTATAGAATTATTAAGCTTGAAGGGCAAAAGGGTGATTAAAAATTTCAACCCTTAATTAAAATTTTAGGATTAATCAAAAGGGGAGGGTAAAATATTTGATTTTAAAGCTGATTTTGGATGATTGAAACTTAAATGATTAAGGGTAGAAACCTACTAACCATTTCAACTATAATTAAAATAAAACTTTAATTAATTAATTAATTGAAATTTTAGAAGAATAATAGAAATTGGAATTATTAAAGTAGAGATATTATTAAGAGGATATTTATTCTTTAATTTAAAAATCCCTAAATAAATCACTTCAATAATACTTAATTCTTAATTAAAAAAAATTATCAAAAGAATAATCTCAATTAATAATTAAAATTAAAATTAAATTAAATTAAAATTAAAACTAAATTAAATTAAATTAAGATTAAATTAAATTTAAATTAAATTAAATTAAAATTTAAAATTAAATTAAAGTAAAATCAAGTCAAATTAAATTAAAATAAAATAAAATAAAATTAAATTAAATTAAATTAAATTAAATTAAAATCAAAATTAAATTAAAATTAAAATTAAATTAAATTAAAATTAAAATTAAATTAAATTAAAATTAAAATTAAATTAAATTAAAATTAAAATTAAATTAAATTAAAAATTAAATTAAATCAAATTAAATAAAATAAAATTAAATTAAATTAAAATCAAATCAAATTAAATTAAAATTAAATTAAATTGAATTAAATTGAATTAAAATCATTTAACAACAAACCTAAATGAAATCATTCAGAATTAAATCTAAAATAATTTGAACACTATTCCAAACTTAAAATTATTAATTAAAACCTCATAATTAAATTAAAATACTTTCAATCATTAACTCAAACTTTAAATTAAAATGATTAAAAATTTTCAACAAACTAACTTGCCCTGAAAGCTCAACTTTTAAATGAGGTATCAAGTGAAGTGTTACTTCACTCATAGGATATTCAAATGTCCTAGTTCACTGAGCAAGAGAACAAAATTTGAACTCCTGGATGATTAATTCACTTGTATAATTAAATTCTCTTGGACTTAAAACAATCCTAGATGTATTGAAAAGATGTTTAAGACTCGTCTTAAGCACTTCCTCGATATGACGGGATGTTTATAAGAACAATTGAACTTAATTGTTCTTTGATGAAGAAAATCTTCCTTAAACCAAACAAAGAACACAGACGTCATAGGAGATGGCTAGTTACATGATTAGGACTTTGGTAGATAATGAAAACCTTTCCACTTAGCATTACTAGAGTACTTGTTGAAATATTTAAATGTCTTAACATGTGTTTTAAGTGCGGCTTGGGATGACGGGAAGACCTCACGAGTACGCTTTTATTTAATTGCAATTTACTTTATTGTAATTTACTTACATGCATTGTACTTTACTTTTATTGCATGATAAATAACTGTTGCATGAAAACCAAAACCTTTAGGATAGTCCCTGAACTGAAACCAAAACTAAATTAAAAGTCATTACAAGATAAAAATCACCGCCACAACATTCCAAAATATAAAACAACTCGAAATTTAATCACGAAACGAACAACAAAACTACGACTTTAACTAAATTAAAACGTCTCGTTGAATGATCGGGAATACCTCGGATGATGTAACCGCGTGTTGCTAACGGGATTTCCCACGGTCTAAATGAAAGTGTGGAACTCATTCAGTTGAGTTTAGCAAATTCATCTAAACTAAGTGAATTCAATGAAAATAATGATGCCGGGATGACGGAACTGTGGGATCTTAATCAGTTCTGTTTAATTAACTTTAAGATTTGTTTTAATTAAAATATTAAAAAACACTTGAATTTTAAAATTTTCTCTAAACCAAAACACTTTTCTCATCTCTTAATTTTCACCTTCTACAACTAAACCTCTGTAACAACAAGGAGCTTGGAGCACGGTGGGCAGCACGACCATCTTCGTCAGCAAAATAACCATACATCAGCTAAACCTTTCCTAGATTTAAACAACAAAGCCATAGGATTTCAAGGTAGTTTGCCTAGTGCAACATAAATCCTCAACTCTTCGTTAGGCATTTGCATGATCATGTCATGTAAATTAAGCCCTAACCGGTCTTAGGACTCGAGGTAGTCGTTCGGTACGACATAAACCCTCGCATCTTCGAGATTTATTTGTATGATTATGTCATACTAATATAAGTCCTAATTAATTAAAATTGGCGAGGATTGCAACATTAAATAAACTCCCAAATTTAAGCCGAAACAATAAGATAGTTTGGGAAGTTGCCGAGATTCTTCTTGGATCCTCGGCTTCTCCTACTTCTCTTCCTTTGGATTCTCGAAATGAAGCTGTTCCAAATTTGATCCATTCACTATTGAAATTCCAAAATTCAATCCTTTGAAAATCTTAAACTTTGAAATTCTTGAGAGCAAAACCACTGATCTTTATCGAGAGTTTTCTTAAGTAATTCCCGTCACTTAGGATGTAATTAACTATAGGGGCTTGCCCTTATAGGGAACTTTAAGAACCCAGGTAATATAAACCACGCTTAATTCCTTTGTATTAAGCGAGGGAACTGTCGGCTTATAAAATTGGTTTGCGGATCAAACGGATGTCACAAATCTTCTAGTTTATTTAGCAGAGCCTCATCATCGAAGCGGTGTGTCATTCTCGGGATAGATATACGGTTTGTGGTGCGGTGCTCGTTTATATAAACTATTTGGGATGTGAGATCGGTTTGATTTCATATCTTAAAATTTTCAAACTTAAAATTATTTTCAATATCAAATGTTACTTTCCAAATTATATATATATTTAAATTAAATTTAACATTTAAATTTCGCCGACAATTTCTGTAGGCGACCCCTTTTCAAAAATACAACACAAACCTAAAAAATAAGCCATACATAATGTGCAGTAAATTAAAGAAGACATGAGGAAAACATAATCATATCAAACAAGTTAGATGAAAATTTTAGAAGATCAAGGCTGGATGTAAGAATTTAAGTTATGGGGGAGCTCAGAATCAAGACCTGTGGCCCTGACAATTCCTTTCAAAGGACTCTATAGGAAACTGTAAGCATCATGCATGTGAGACACAATATAGGGTAAAAGGCTACCAGCCAGGCAATCATAGAAGGGCGCTCCTCAACCTAGTCTATATGAGTGACAAGAATTTGTCAAAGGTAACACTTCAAAAGTGATTTTTAATTTGTCATGTAAAAATAATTTGAGTTTGTATACGTTTTGGTATACAAAATATGATTTTCATTCAAAAGTAAATTTTGCTATTATATATATGTGTTTTGAAAATAGGACATCTCATGATTTAGTCACACCGACAAGCTAGGATTACCAACTACCCATGAGGGCAAGAGGCAAATCTTTACTAAATGTTAGAGGACAGTAAAACCAATCATTGACCATCCTAATCCTCGAGTCAAGATATGCAATACTAGTCATATATCTAGATGCTTTTCTCATCATTGCTCTTATCATCAAAACCTTCAACTTACACCAACTCAATGTTCCATATGTGGCGAGCTTAAATTTCCCCAATTACTGTAATGGTTTGATTGTAGTGTTCAAGCTTATACCCATAAGCATTGGGTAACACTGTATATTAAGTTGCAATAGGAATTTTCATTGATGTGTATTAATTTAAATGGCCCCGAATCATATTTGGTGAATCTCTAATGTTTTGTGGATGATTTTCTTCAGCAAACCATAGCTAACTCAAATGTTCTTTGTAATGTCCAAAGAGCAACTCTAAACAACCTTAGGATCTTCTAGGTTATCTCAAGTTCATTTTGGTCTAAAAATTGTTAAATTGATCATCCCATGTTGAATTATTATGTTTTAAACTATATTCAGTGTTATGAGTCTCAATTGACCAATGTGCAAGAGCAAATGATTGATTTCAATGTCAATTTGAGAGTTATGTGAGTAAACTCTCATGTGAATGTGCTTATAAAGTTTAAGGAATTTTGTACTCTTACCTCTCAATTGGGTTTGAGCTTGTATTGTTTTCAAATGTTTCAAGTTCATTAATTTTTGCTTTTTAACTATTACTCAAGTGATATTTGATCAAACATGATTCACTACTAAGCTTATTAGGCCTAGGAGTAAATTTGTAATTTTGAAAGTTTATAAGTCATGTGTGATTGTTATTGAAAGATTGAATCTTTTTTAACCACTGATTTGGATTTAAATTAATAAATTATGAACTTCCTAACTCAAACCCCTCACATTTGACCATCCAAACTTTCATTTCTTCCAATTCATAACTATTTAAATAATTATAATTTTTTTATCCTTTTGTAGAACATATCATGAATGAGTTTCTACCCAATTACCCTTTATGTTTCAATCATTTCAAAAGATTAATTATAATGATTTAATGTGCGTCCCTCTAATTTATCCTAAAGATTAATTAAATCAGGGTTAGAAGGTAAAATTTCCAAAATGCCCCTAGGGTTTCTACCCTCATAACTCTTACATTTTGATTCAAAAGATCATGAAACCTCACTAATCTATTACTCATGTGCCAATTAAGTCACAAGTGGAGAAATATATATTTGTTTACATTTATTTATTTATTGCAATTATTTAAACCCAAAATTATGAATTTTAAATGATAATTGATTTGATTCTCCAAAACATATTCTCTGTCCTTTTTTTATGTTTCCCAAAGTCAGGGGATCAATCAGAAAAATTTTGTGATTTTTTTAATTGTATTTTAAATTTTTATAATTTTTAAATGATTTTTAATTATAAAAATAAATAGAAAATATTTTTTGTTTTAGACAAAATTTTATCTTTTTCAATCCCACAGACCACAGAGAACCTATCAAACCTCATTTCAAATATTCTCATTTTTATTTTTTTATGAATATTTTAATTAAACAAGGACAAATACACTATAAAATTAGGGCTTTTGGGGTTAAAAATGTCATCTAACTTTGAAAAAATCAGGAAAACTCCTAATCATATGCGAAATAAGCCCACAAAATTTCAAGTCACGATGAACAATATTTAAATTTTTTTTATTAAAGCAAGCTCTGGTGGTTTTAATTAATTTCAAATTAATTATTAAATAAATTTTTTCAATGTTTGGTCCAAAATAATCTCCTCTGTTCACTAAAAATATGGGTATTTTTATTTTATTTTTTTGATTTCTTACACCAAGATATGATTTTTTGAACTTAAATTTAAATTTATGTAATAAAATTAATAACAAAATCCTGATTTTTTGACTTAACGACATCGACACCGTGTCATCCTTGGTAGATCTTAAACACTACACGTCGCTCCCTCATTTGTTGTTCTTTCTATATCATTGCCTCATCAGTCCGCAATTCATGTTCCATTTCTTCATCTGATTGCATTTCTATCGTTCAATATAACCATACGAAAATGGTCTACATCGGGTTATCATCCCCAATAAGACCTAACTTGAGAGTCTTCTACACTTAAATGTTAAGATCTCGCTAGATACGTAACCAAATTAAGTAAAGTTTGTTCATACACCTTCATCTAAGATTAACGCACCTATCCATACTGCTAAGTGGTCATGAAATGTTCATTGTCTTCACAAAGGTCCAAATTGAGGTAAAAATAATAGTTTTGAAGTTATACCTTAACCCATGAGGTGAGGCATCGATTGGGTGTTTCAAGAAGCTTCACCTGAGTCCCACGAATCCCGTCCAAGTGATGGCTTCTTATGAGAATGGGTTCAAGTTTGAACTTGACCAAAAGTGGCTTGGGTCTGGTCTAAGGTTAGGTTAGAGGCTACGAGGAAGCAAGATTTTTATGGGGAATGTGGTTTTACAGTGTGATGAAGCTTTTGGGACTGTTATTTCATTGTTTTGTTGAAGTTAAATTTGGATGCAAAAATGTCTTGAATTTGTGTGATGAAATTAGGCTTTTGTGGCGGAAGGAAGTGGACAAGGATGCTGGGAATGAGCTAAGTGAGAGTGTAAGAAAGCATGGAAACAATTTGGTAGAGTTTCCCTTTATGTTTTGTGTACTTGTTCATTTTGGCTATTAAGGTGGCCAATTTATAGGCCACGGGGTGGTGGCCAGTTGGCCAAGCCGAAATCTGTGAGGTTCCTTTCATGTTGAGGTAGTTTAATGATGAAGAATGGTGCAGTGAGTTGTCTTGTGCCATGTGTACATAGGCTTGATTTAAATAGGAAGGGTTTGAATTGGTTTTGAGTTTGAATTTTGCTAGAGTTATAGAAGTGTGTTTGGGTGTTCTCAAATGTGGCAAAGGTTGTTGGCCAACTTGGGGAAGTGAGTGGTTAAGTCCCTATCCAAGAGATTAGGGTTTATTTTTTGGTTTAAGTGTGTCATGACTGAGGTAAAGTGATTTTGTTAGAAAGTGGAAAGGGGCTCCCTTTTTGCCATGTAGGGAGAGTGGACTTGTGCATGTTTTTCAGGGTTTAGGCATTTTCATGCGGAGGAATTCAGGATTTCATGTAAATCAGGTGGTGTTATTTTAGTGTTATCAGAATTTTATTGTGGTAGTATTGGAGTAGAACCGCGACATTGTTGTTATTAGTTGTGTTATTTAGCATGTTATTTAGGTGTTATTGGCAAAGGAACCACGATAGTTGTGTTATTAGCATGGGATCACCACATTTTGGAGGTGTTATTCATGAGGAATTGCGGTGTTATTGGTGAAGAAAAGTGGTGTTAATGTGCTAGTATGGTGCGAAATCGAGGTGTTGTTGAAGGAAATTGTGGCAGCGGTGTTATTGTGGTGGTATGAGAGTTGTATTGTGAGGTTATCCGCACGGTACCACGATGTTACTGCAGGATTGCATCGGTGTTATTGCGGCGGTGGTGTTATTCGTATGGACCACAGTGTTATTGTGGGTTCGCGGTGGTTTTAATGCGGTAGTACGACAGTAGTATTGCAATATTATTGAAGGTATTACGACGATTTTATTGGAGGGATTGTGGCAGTGTTATTGGAGGGATTGTGGTGGTTCTGTTGTAGCGTCGGTTCTATTGTAGTGGTACCACAGTAGTATTGTAGTGTTATTGAGAGTTCGCGACTATGTTATTGGAGGGATTGCGGTGGCGTTATTGCGGGATTGCGGTGGCGGTATTATTGTAGTGGTATTATGATTGTATTGTGGTGTTATTGCCGTGGAACATTGGTATTATTATGGATTTATGCGGTGTTTTTGGGAGTGATACCATGGTTCTGGGATGGTGTTATTGAGGTATTTTCATGGTATTGAGGTGGTGTTATTGGGTTGAGGCCGTGGTATTGAGGTATGGTTTTATTTGGGTGTGGTCGTGGCATTGAAGTATTGTTCTTGAGTATGGTCGTGGCATTGAAGTGGTGTTACATGGGTGTTATTGGTAGTGTTATTGGCTTGAGTTTAGCCCAAATCAAGTCCAAACCAGGCCTAAACCCCTTTCTCACTTCAATTAAACTTATATACACATGACACATGACAATCGATGGTTTGGTACATTTTTAGGGATTGTCATGAGGGAATTTTGAATATGAATTTGACAATATTGGATTAGAGCTTGGAATTTTGTGGGTTGAATTTGATTTTGGATTTGAAGTGAAATTTGATGTGAATTGACGTAACCTTAAATTTGGGGTTTATGGGAATTAGACTTGAATTTTGTATTTGATTATTGGGTAAGTTTATGTAAATTTGGCGAGAGGGTGTGAAGAGTATATGAAGTGGCGACTAAGCCACTCAAGGTCATAAAGGGTGTCCCTAAGGCCGCATAATCCTATGGGAACTCATTTTTTTAAGTCTTCACATGTTAGTCTCAATCAACTCAACCAAGTGTTGAGGATTTAAGACCATCCATGTGAGACTTCACAATAAGAGTCAAGAAATAGTTTGAAATCCTAGAAGGGGTGGGTCCCAACACTAAGCTTCTAGAATACTCAAAAGAAAGTCCTATGGCTAGATCCAAAGTCCTAAGAGGAAGACCAGACCTCACCAAAAATGAAGTCAACACTCTTATATTACTAACTTTACATGATTGGGCCAATAAGTAACCCTTATTTCAACTTTACCATGTCATAATACCTACAACAATTGACATATGATTCAAGATAGTTTATCATCATATTTACTATAAAAAAATATGCTTAATAAGTATGATATAGTTATCACCAACATCATCATCATCATTATTATTATTATTATTATTATTATTATTATTATTATTATTATTATTATTATCTCAAATCTATCATGAACTATTACAGTCTTCGCCATTTAAAAAACTTTTGTCCTTGAAATTTCTAGATTCTACAAAGTTCTTCAAAATAAGTGAGGATATGTTTGTTTGTTCTCACTCTCTTTCTCCTATATTGCATTTCTTTCAGATCTAAGCTTCCATTGAAGTTTTACAGAAGGAATATTTTTTTCTAAGTTCCTTTATCTCATATGCTAAGATCCTTTCAAGTACCTCTTTTATGTGAGATTAAAATGTAATGTAACTTCTTTTGCTCATACTATATTTTTTTCATTTTTGAAACTTTTTTTTAGGTATAGACATGAAATACATTATTCACTCTAGCCATATGACTAGGCCGATTTAATTTGTATGCTATTCTCCCAACTCTACCAATAATTTCAAATGACCTTATATATCTTGGGCTTATCCTTCGTTCCTTCCAGATCATACTACTTTATTTAGTGGGCTTTTTTTAACAAAAACAAAATCTATAATTTCAAATTTTATTATTCTATGCTTAAAATCATAATATTTCTTGTCAATCTTGTGCAATTTTTAATCCATTTCTTATAATTGTGATCTTTTCAGTTGCTTCATTAATAACTGTTAGAATGAATATCATTCTCTTGCTAACTTCAACCTAACTTAGCAGAGTTAGATATTTCTTTCAATTAGTTCCATGCAATGCTTCATATAATGCTATTTACATGCTAGATTAATAACAATTATTATATATAAATTTAATTAGTGAGATAATATCTTCCCAGCTGCCAAAAAGTCTCGCACATTTAGAAAAATCTTCTAAATTTTTATAACTCTTTAGGGTTGCCCACCTATTTTAGGATGAATGCTTGTGCTAAGATTCAATCTTGGGCCGAAACATTCTCATATGTCTTGCCATAATCTTGAAGTAAACCTAAATTCCCTCTCATACAAAATACTTTTTGGAACATTATTCACCCTTACATTTTTTTATATATAATTAGAATAATTTTGAACTTGGATCTATTTCTTCCATATGTATAAAATGTGCTAAATTTGTTAATCTATCCACGACTACCCAAATTGCATTATGGCCCTATCTTAACCATGAACAACCAGTCAAAAAACACATACTAATTTTTCTTGTTTACATTCAAGAATATACATTGGTTGTAGTAATCCACATTGCTTCTAGTGTTCTACTTTTACCAACTGAAATGCTTCACATTTAAACATAAATTTAGCTGCATCTCTTTTTCAGCATTGGCTACCAAAGTATTATTTTCACGTCTTTATACATCATATAACTCTCAAGATAAATTCTTTAACTTACATACTGAGCTAAATTCAGTATATTTGCCTCAAATTCATATAATTTTGAATCATATTCATTCACCACAAAAAATATCATGAACTCTTAAATTTTTCTTTTTTTTATGTGACCTCATTTGTTCAATTAATTTAGTGTATTCTTAATCTCTTATTTTTACTTCTTGAATTCTTTCTTGTAGACTAAGCAATGGTCTAAAATATGTGTGCTATACCATCACCATCAGATCATAATACTTTAATTTCAACTTATCCATTTCTTGTATAATTCACCGTTTTTAGTGTTTAACCAATGTGTATTAGTCTTTTATTTTTTTGTATAGTGCTTCATCCACAATATTTGTTCTACCAAATTGATAGTATATGGTTAATCATAATCTTTATTCAGCTTTAACCATCTTCTCTAACTCAAATCTAGCTATTTCTGAGTAAAAATATATTTCAAACTTTAATAATTGGCATATAC
The DNA here is from genome assembly GCA_022702705.1 of Papilionanthe hookeriana x Papilionanthe teres. Lineage (NCBI taxonomy): Eukaryota > Viridiplantae > Streptophyta > Magnoliopsida > Asparagales > Orchidaceae > Papilionanthe > Papilionanthe hookeriana x Papilionanthe teres. Next base: position 55,166,548 of record CM040437.1, read on the forward strand.
ATCATTCTTATTGCCATATAAATAATGTCTCAAAAATTTCGAAGTTAAGTGGCTGGTTCTATTTCACATCTGGGATAATTCTTGTCATGAACTGTTAACTATCTAGAAGCAACAATAATAACATTCACATTGTATACTAACACATAGCCTAAATAATAACATTCACATTCACATTTTAGACATTGTTTGACCTTGGCTAATTTGTAATTTCTTTCACCATTTAAGTATCCATTGAAATTCCTTCGTCTATGATAACATGATCAAAGAATGTTATATTTTTCAACCAAAATCCACATTTGGAAACTTTTGCATATTAATTACCATAACATATTTCTCAATTGATTTGCATGATCTTTGACACTATATATATAAAAACTTAAAAACTTACAGAACACCGAACTTGAAGAGAACACCAGACAGACACTTTATTTTACACTGAGGAAACTCTAAGGAAACTTGCACACTTGAAAAAAGATACAACGCCCTTATTTATATCAGAGGGCGGACTTCAAAATACTTACAATATAATTAATTAAAAGATAACACATCCATTGGATGTGACATAAAGAAAAAAATTATTTCAGAATACTATTACAACCACCGGAATTATTTCAGTTACTATTCCACCAACTTTACTATTTCAACCACCATAATTATTGCCTTAATTTTCTTCTGAGGTGACCCCAGTGGGGCCCATTTATGTTGACTTTTCTTCCTCTGTCATTAATTAGAACCGAGGTGGGTCACCATTTGTTCCCACCTTTCTTCATCTTCATCTGATCCTTGATTTGAGATTGGCATATCATTTTCAAATAATTCTTTCATCTGTTTTTGATAAATTTCTTGAATTTTTCTTTTAATCTGTTCAGGAGATTCCCTAGGATATTTTCTTCTAATTTGATCATGGATTTCTTTTAGAGAGAACTCCTGAGTCCCTTTTTCTTGTTCATCTTTTCCATTAGATGTGATGACTTTATTAATTTGAATTACTTTGTCATCGATAATAATTGCGGACCACCACTTGATAAAGAAATTCCTCCATAGTACATCTAGTGTTGAGCTCATCCGATTGAATGCATAGATTCCGAGGCGAAGATCCATGGAATTTGTGCTCGGCAAAAGAATAATAATTCACACATTCCTTCGGCTAAGAATTCATTTTTTATTTCGCGAGTCTGTGGAGACGAATTCACCCATGCTTGGATATAAATTATTGATAGATTCTGGAAGGATTTCATTGGTGGCTCCGAATTTATCCCACCATTTTAAAAACCAATTTAGTATTTCTTTATTTAAAATAGCCAGGAATGCTTATGCCTTGGATTAATAAGTAAAAATGCATGATTCATAGCTTGAACATAAGTCCAATAATTACAAAAGAATATTTTCTTTTGTTTAGATATAGGATGCATAAATTCGATTTGTTTGGATTGATAAGGAGTTAAACCCCAATCCTCGTGATGCAAAATGCGATTTATTGTTGTTTCTGTTATATGCGATGGATTTATTGGGTTCATTATAATTGTGTTGAATTTCAACACATTGTAATGAAATGAGGATTGCCTCATATGATTCTCTATCAAGATGATCTTGTGGGTAAGCAATTGTGCCTAAGTATCTTTCTTGGATTTTCCAAGGATGATTAATTTCATAATCCTCTAGATTAATTTCGAGGATTTTCTCTCTTGAAGATTTTTGCACGAATTCCGTGACATCTTGAATTTATAAATCAGGAGATTGATTGGATGTAGAAGTCATTGGGCTACCATATAAATATTGCTTTAAATCAATAAATTTTCGTGGGGTCACATTAGGTTGACCCCTACCTCTCCCCCCTCGAAAAGTGGGGCTACCCCTATAGGGTATCATTCGATTACGTGTATGAGGGGTTATCCACCCTCCTTGTCTTTCTCCCTGCAAAATTTCACGAGTGAGAAAGTCAGGTAAAGAATTAGTATTTCTGCTGATATATTCTATATCGAATTCGAAAACAAGATAATCTGCGCTTGCCGATTGGCAAAAATTTGTTTAGAAACGAGGTTTTTACGTCTTTTTGCGAGTATATACTTAATTGAAGCTGCAATCGATTCGTAATAAAAATTTCGATTTAATAAATCATCTTGAAATTTGGTAATGCATTTAACTACAGAAAGCATTTCTTTCTTGATGGTCGAATATTTTTCTTGAGTGGTATTCCACTTGCCAGATGTAAAGCGAACTAATTGTTCGGCATTGAAAGCTTTTGGCTTTGTAAGATTCCTCCGTAACCAATATTAGATGCATCCGTCTCTACTATTTTAGGGAGAGACGGATCCGCGATATGTAAAGAAGGTAACATTTTTACCTTTTGCTTAATTAATTGGACGAACTTTAGTATGATTTTACATCCATGGATTATGATGTTTCTTTAATCTATTATAAAGAATAGCGGCATTTAAAGCAAGATTTTTATAATAATCAGCTACATAATTGAGCGAACCCGAAATCTCCGTAATTGACGGATGTCGATGATTTCATCTGGAAATTTAGAAGCGAAACTCTATGCTTCTCTCGATTGGAATAATTGTATTCGAACAATATTATGTCCTAAAAACCGTATTTCGGTTTGAAATAATTTCATTTTGGGCGCAGAGATTACTAGCCTATTATTTTTGACAAGCCATTGGAATGTCTGCAAATGTTTAAAATGTTCCTCTATTGATTTAGAGAACGAGTACATCATCAATATATACTAATATGTAATCAGAATACGGATTAAAAATTTCATTCATAATTTTTTGAAATTCAGAATGAGCGTTTTTTAATCCAAAGGGCATAACGTTCCATTCATAATGACCAAACAGAACAGTAAAGGCTGTTTTATATCTATCTGATTCAAAAATTTGAATCTGCCAGTATCCATATTTTAAATCAAAATTTGAAAATATTAGAGATTTACTTAGACGATTAAGTAAGTCTCTTTTATTCGGTATAGGATATCTAATCCATTTTAAAACTTCATTTAAAGGTTTGTAATTAATAACTAATCTAGGTTTATTTCTTTCTCTTTCTGTATTATTCATAACATAGAATGCAGTACAGCTCTAAGGTGAGCTAGATTTTCTTATTAATTTTTTATTAAGAAGTTCATTAATTTCTTCTTTACAAATTTTTAAGTATTCTTGATTCATTTGACAAGGCCGTGCCTTTGTCTTGATATTTCTTTCATCAAAATTATCGATGTATGGTAAAGCAATACAGTGCATTTTTCTATCCCAAAATGTAGCTGGATTTTCACCGCAAACTTCGTCTAACATATTTTATGTAAATTAGAAATTTTTTCTTTTATGAAATTATTTTTTAGCTTTTCTTCTATACATAACAAAGTAATTTCTTCTTGTAACAAATTAATTTGATTTTGTTTTAACTTGAATTTATTTATTTCATTTAAAATAATTTACGTAGGATTTGTTATAAATTCAAAAATAATTGTTTTTCCAAATTTATTAGAATAGATGCCGATATTATCAATCTTATTAATTGGCATAATTTTATAAAGGAATAGAGTTCCTAAAATAATATCGTTGAGTTAAATTTTTAACTAATAAAAAAGGAGTATTAATGCGAATATCATTTTTGCGAAATATTAGCAGAAGAGATTTTATATTTAATTTCCATTTTATTTCCATACACGAGGTTAACTCTTTGCGTGGTTTTCTCGAAATATTTTGAAGGTATTATTCCTCTTGAATACAATTCATATACGCTCCGCTATCAACAAGAGCGATAAGATTAGATAATGTATATTCTCTATTTATATTTAAAGTAATGATTATAAACCATTTATGCATAATAGCTTTTTGTAAGGAATTTAAAAAGATTGTTCTAAATTGTTATCTTTTATCATTGTTATTTCAGTAGGTGTAATATTATTTATTTCTAATTTTAATAATATATTATTTATTTTTTCTTGAATTTTTCAAAAAATATTCATTTCAGATTTTAAAATATTAACTTCATTTTTTAAATCATTAATAGTAGTAGGTCTACTATCAGTATTTAAAATTAAAGCTTTATTTAAAGCTTCTTTCATTGAATATCCTTGAAAAGGAATAGTATTAGAAGAGGAAGATTCTCCTCTAGAATCAATAATTATTTTTAACATCTTACTTCGAGTCTTTTCATCCTCAATTTGGGATGCAATTTTAAGTATCTCTTCTTTCATTGAAGAAGATAAAGTAAATAAGCCGTTCATTTTGACTATGGATTTGTAATAATTTTCATTATTACATTTGCACTCGTCAGTTACGTGCAATTACTTTCATCAAATTCGATGAATAAGAGGAATTGTCCTCGATATCGTCTAAATTGTCGGACGTCTCGAATTTTCGGGAGATGAGTTTAATATAATTTTGAAAATTGACTGCTTAATATTTTCATCAATATTAAGCTCATTTATTTTCTTTTTAATTGTGTATATATTTCCATAGTGGTCGGTTTTGCCACATTTGTAGCATTTTATTTCTCTGATTTCATTATTTCTATTTTTCTTATGAGAATTTTTTGACCTTTTCTCTGAATATTTTTCAGAGCGTTGCTTATAATATTTCTTCTTTTTATGAAAAGATTTTTCTTTTTCTTTAGGAAATTTAGGAATATCATAAGCAAATTGTTCATGAAAGCACCTAATTGTTTTCTTTCTGTTAACCTTTCCTTTTTAATCTGATATCTCAATTTGAGATCTATACAAAAGGCTAAGCCTTCTTGTACACAGGTATTAATTAGTTGTCCATATGTTAAATTTTCATAGGGAATACGTTTTATATTAATATCTTGTAATTGTCTTTTTACTTTATCGGCAAAAAGATTAGGTAATCTTTCGATAAATTTTTGTTTCCAGTGCGTACTATTTGCATCTGGTAGAGACATTACTCTAATTAGAAAGACATCTTTATACCAACGAAAATGTGTCAAAGTAGGACATCTTAATTTTTGTAAAAGAGAACGAATTTGCTCTCCATTGTCAGATACAGTGCCCGTAAAATGTTGTAAAATATTAATAATTAATTTGTAAACGGCATCAGTATTTTCTTGATTAGGATTTCTCATTATTGTAGGACTTAAAAATTCTTCTCGTTGTTGTTGAGTCAAATAATTATCCCACCAGCCTTTGAGAAGGCCAGTAAACCCACAAGTTAGTTGGGTTACTATTTGGTGAGCACGATTATTATGACTCAGTGCACTGAGGCATAAATCATCATTCTCCGTAATACAATTTGTATTTGGCGATCCGTCATGCCATCGATGTCCCATTCATAAATAATTGATGGATTATAATCATTTTGATATTTATTGTTATCTTCTTCATATAAAATATCGCGGGAGTAGGTCGAGGATAGTAGTAACGACTTGTCGCACGAGTTTGATATGAAGATGAGGCTTTATTGTTTTTTAATTTATGTATTTTAAATATTTACTATTTCGAATTATCATTTTGAAATTATTCTTCGATTTGTTCGATTTTAATTTTTTCATTATCGAATTTTCGATTGATCCGTTAATTGCTCTTCTTTATTTAATGTAGCAATTTTAGTTCCATTTATATTCTTAATTAATTCTTCAAAATCTCGAGCCGAAGGTCCTAAGTGGAAATTAGGACTTGGAGGTGGTATAGTATGATGAGAGTCGAAGAGATAATTATTGGCCTTGCTTTCTCTTCTTTTTGATTTAAAGAGAAAATAAGTTGATCAATTTTATTTTCTAATTTCATTAGGTGATTAGAAATTAAAGATATATTTGTATTTGTAAAATTCAATTGTTTAATTACACCAATAAAATCTTTGGTGGCATTTGTTTCTAAAGTTTTTCCAAAAGCATTTAATTCGAAATTTGGATTTCTATTATCTAAATCTAACATTGTAGGGACAGTTGGAGGATAAATGGATTCTATTATTTCTCCTGAATTGAATCCAATCAATCTCCTGATTTACAAATTCAAGATGTCACGGAATTCGTGCAAAAATCTTCAAGAGAGAAAATCCTCGAAATTAATCTAGAGGATTATGAAATTAATGATCCTTGGAAAATCCAAGAAAGATACTTAGACACAATTGCTTACCCACAAGATCATCTTGATAGAGAATCATATGAGGCAATCCTTATTTCATTACAATGTGTTGAAATTCAACACAATTATAATGAACCCAATAAATCCATTGCATATAGCAAAGCAACAATAAATCGCATTTTGCATCACAAGGATTGGGGTTTAACTCCTTATCAATCCAAACAAATTGAATTTATGCATCCTATATCTAAACAAAAGAAAATATTCTTTTGTAATTATTGGACTTATGTTCAAGCTATGAATCATGCATTTTTACTTATTAATCCAAGGCATAAGCATTCCCACTTATTTGTCTTAATGCTCGAAATTTTAAATAAAGAAATACCAAATTGGTTTTTAAAATGGTGGGATAAATTCGGAGCCACCAATGAAATCCTTCCGAATCTATCAATAATTTATATCCAGCATAGGTGAATTCGTCTCTACGACTTCGGCAAAATAAAAAATGAATTCTTAGCGAAGGAATGTGTGAATTACTATTCTTTTGCCGAGCACAAATTCCATGGATCTTCGCACGGAATCTATGCATTCGATCGGATGAGCTCGACAACTAGATGTACTATGGAGGAATTTCTTTATCAAGTGGTGGTCCATGATTATTATTGATGACAAAGTAATTCAAATTAATAAAGTCATCACATCTAATGGAAAAGATGATCGAAAAAGGGACTCGGGAGTTCTCTCTAAAAGAAATCCATGATCAAATTAGAAGAAAATATCCTAGGGAATCTCACGAACGATTAAAAGAAAAATTCAGAAATTTATCGAAAACGAGATGAAAGAATTATTTGAAAACGACATGCCGATCTCAAATCGAGGATCGGATGAAGATGAAGAAAGGTGGGAACAAATGGAGACCCACCTTTGTTCAAATTAATGACAGAGGAATAAAAGGCAACATAAATGGGCCCCACTGGGGTCACCTCGAGAGAAAATTAAGGCGATAATTATGGTGGTTGAAATAGTAAAGTTGGTGGAATAGTAATCGAAATAATTAAGTGGTTGTAATAGTATTCGAAATAATTTTACAGCTTTATGTCACATCCGATGGATGTGTTATCTTTTAATTAATTATATTGTAAGTGTTTTGAAGTCCGCCTCTCGCTATAAATAAGGGCGTTGTATCTTTTTCAAGTGTGCGAGTTTCCTAGAGTTTCCTCGATGTAAAATAAAGTGTACGTACAGTGTTCTCTTCAAGTCCGGTGTTCTGTAAGTTTTTAAGTTTTTATAAGTTTTATATATATTTCTGCTTTTGTTATATCCTGTTCAAATTTGGTATCAGAGCCATGTGCGGTTCTTGGTATCAGAGCCATAAACACAATTACAGATTGACCTAAGTGGACATGAACAGAAAATTCATCTTATCCATAAAAACAACTATTGTATTTGTTACTCTAAATGACTTCACCAAGAACTCATAATGTCCATACATTGTGCTAAAATCTATTTTTGGAAACATCTTTACTTTTTAATCTCAATTGATGATAACTTGGTATCCGATCAACTTTTGAAAATAATAATGCTCAATTTAAGTGATACCCTGATAGTGTATTTGTTATTCCAAAAGGCATCACCAATACTCATAATGTCCATAACGCGTACTAATTTTTTTTAGAAACATATTTTTCTCTTAATTTCAATTGATGATATCTTCAATACAATTCAATTTTTGAAAATACTATAGCTCAATATATTTGATAAAATAAATCATCAATTCTTGGTAAAAAATACTTATTCATTATGATAACTTTGTTTAATACTCTATAATTAATGCAGATCCTTGTAGTCCATCCTTTTTATATACAAATAGTGATGGAACTGCCAATGGTCAAGCACTAGGCTTTATGAAACACTTATCAATCAATTCTTATAATTAAATCTTCAACTCCTATAATATTTTTGGTGCCATCCTATTAGGGGATTCAACTATTGGTGTTGTTCAAGGTAGCTTGTCAATAGTACACTCAATTTCTCTGTTTGGAAGAAGATGTATTAGTTCATCAGAAAAATCATCTATAAATTTCTTTACCATTGATATTTCTTCAATATTTGAAACTGATTTTTGTATTTACTTAACATTTACTAGAAATATTATACTTACTTTTTTTCATAATTTTAAAATTTCAAAGATTATTTTATAAAGATTATAACAGACTTTTATCCCCAAGAAAAAAAAATTATCTCCATCTTTCAAAAATAAATACACTTCATTTTCTTATAATCAATTTTAGCATTGAATTTAGTCAATTAATTTACTCCCAATATAACATTAAATTCAGTTATGGACAAGATAATTGATGTATAGGAAATATTTGATGTTATCTCTTATATTTTTTTTGAGCTAATGATATCATTTTTATTCTTTAGTTAGGCATTTTTATATGTATCTTATAAGTTACAGCTTACATGTTAAACATGGTAGCATTTGGAGCAAAAAATATTAAAATCTTGTGTTGTAAGCATTTAAAATAGAGGAGTATAAAAAGATTACTATCTTACCAAGGAATGTTTAGTGGAGCAAGACAAAACTTGCATTCATGTTAGATTTTTCTTGTTTTAGATAGCATTTTTCACTAAATTTTAATGATAATTATTTGGATTTCTTCCAAAATCCTTAATAAATAAATTTCCTATGCTTCTTTGATTTGGTTGGTGATGAATTAAATACTTCAATGAGATTTGTTTTAGATTTTCATGATTTTAAGTATAAGTTGATGCCGTATCATTTTTGTTTTCTTTTACTTGTAATCTAGCCAATTGGAATATTAAAGCCCCTTGTGATATTGAACTACTGATCATAGGCTAGAAGAATGAGTAAGATAATACTCAATCACTCAGTGGAATAGGAATATTATCCGTATTAGATTTCAACCTTATAGGGTATTAGAAGATTGTTGGGAAACATTTCGTAGTTAAGTCAAATTTATTGTAATAGAGTTTCTAATTCTTTTCATGAAATTGGGAGAGACTAATGAGAATTTATCTCTGGTTATCAACTATAGTTGAAAATTTGAAAATTATAGGAAGAATATTAAGGAGCCACTCAATTAAAATTAAAGGGGCATGATTGTCAATATAGAAAATAAACCTTTTAAAATTTAGGTTTTTTTTTTGCAAAGTTAATAATAGACACTTTATACTTCTTAAACCCCTATAATAAGGAAGAATGATGAAATGATTAAGGGTCCGTTTGGGACAGCTTATTTGGTGTGGTAGCGTTTTGAAAACGCATCTGGACTGTTTGGGTAAACTGCGTTTTGGCAGCTTATGCGTTTTCAAAACGCTGAAAACAACTTTTCACACCGCACCTTCGAGTCGTCGTGAGAGTTTTACGTTGCGATCGATTTTTTACGAAAAAATAAAAATTTATAATAGTACCGCACTTACAATCATCAGCAGATTATTTTTAATCAGCTTATCAGCAGATTATTCAATAAGCTACAATTGCCCAAAACAGACCCTAAGATAATTAACATAAACTATTATCAAGCTATTCTATTCTCTTGTTGGCATTCGCATAATTTTGTTCAAGTGTGATAATTTACATCCGACGTCCAATAAGAATATTTAAAAAAAAGGAAATTAAATTGTGCGCTACAGACATACACTTTTTATGTTGGGAGAATTTTTATTGGTTCACCGTACGTATACGTAAAATTACATACGAAATTTTACATACGATGAATGAATTGAACGTACCTAATAATTTTTTGATATTATTGTGGCATAAATGTTGGCATATGCGAGAACTCTCGTGACTGAGCTTTCTCCCCTTTTTTTTGTAACATGAATCATGGAAGGTTGTCGCAGTGTTTTCTCATTCATGTGATAAATTTGAAATTGGTATATTTGTGGGACCTTATATAGTTTAAATATTATATATAGAAGCTATGTAATGTGCCATTATAAAAATCTAGAATTAAGAAATGTGGACCAAAGTTCTGAGTCCTTTTTATATTATTAACCCACTTGGCCTGACAATCTACAACAATGATTGTCCCACATACATTAAAAAACAAAACACTAAAAGCTCAAAATGATTAATTTGAATTGGGCTTTCCAAAATTGTCTGTTGGTTATAGGTAAACTTTTTTTTATTCTTTTTAGAATCAGTAATATTATATTTAATGTAAATATTTTCATGTAAGAAAGTTTAAACATAAATATAAGAAAGGAGGCTGCAAAAGCACTTCTAAGCTCAATATGAAAGTGACAATGATTTCAAATGTAGTTTGCGTCTAGAGTCTAATTGTGAGATGTCACGTGTCAAATGAGCCCCACCGTATGATCAGTGTTAAAAACGATGGGACTCACTGGACATGCGGCGCACCACCATTAGATGTAATATTTTTTTCTAAAAAGAAATGTAAAATAACAACAATGACTTTATTAAATTCAACTATTTTCTATCCATACAATAAATAAAATTACAAACCCAAATTAGAAAGAAGGCCAACTATAACAAGACAACAGTACCTGCAACAATAAAAAAATAATAATAATAATTAAAACAATAAGCATAGTGCTTCTCCACCGAACCCACTTACATTAACTGAAGTCACTTGCAGGAGAACTCCAACCACCACATGGATGCTAGGCCAAGGAGGAAGTAAGACAAGGCCGGCGGTGGGGAGGCCACAGATGGGGTGGCGTCGGCCGAAGCCGAGGAGCCGAAGGGTGCGAAAGCCGAATTCGGGTCGAGCGAGTCTGGATTGGGTGGGCTCAGGTTGGACGGGATGGTGGGAAGCAAGCCGTCCGGTGAGTAGCCAGTCTGAGGAGAAGGGAGGACTGGCATTATGTCCGGCGGCAGCGAAGGCTCGTTGGAGGGGAGGATGGACGGCGAGGCGGAAATGAAGGAGGTCGTTGAAGGCGGGGTAGCTTCGGCGGTGACAAGGGGAAGGAGGAAGAGAAGAAACATGGCTGTGGGGGTGGCCATGAGAGGAAAAGAGGGGGAGAAGAGGGGGAAGGGGAAGTGAGAGCTGAGAGGAGAATAAGAGAAGAAAAGTTGGGATACAGGTTGGCAAGTATGGAGTTATCTGTTGAAGATAAGTTGTCCTTTTGGTTAAGAAATTGGAATGATGATGGATTAATTATTGTGCCCATGATTTGTAAAAAGGAGCACTTGTCATAATTATAAAATGAATATGTTTTCAATCTGTCACAAGTGGAGCCAAAAGAGCTTATAAATCAAGAGTCAGTAGATGAAATTATGATATTTTAAGTGATATATATTGTAAAAAGGGGAGTTTGATTTTATATGACATGCAATAGTGATGATTTGAGAAGCATAAGAAAATTTACCCCTTTTTTTATTTTTATTTAAGCTTTTTAGAGTCTTTTCCCATGCCCCACCATATGGGTGATCAAAAATGCTCTAAATATCTCAATAAAAGATTGCTATTATTATCATTATTGAGCAAAATATTATTTATATGTTGTAATAAATTTCATTTTCATATAGGAGAAATTTTTAAAGTCATTGTGATGATTAATTGTTTAAAAATATATACTTTAAAAAATTGAAAACCTATGAAGTCCGCGTGAGTTTGACTAGCCCAATCAAAATTGACGCCTAGTCCTATCAAATTTGGAACATTATGTGAAAATTTAGTATGAACAATTTTTTAGGAATAATTACATACAGATCGCCTAAATATTGATATTTACAAATTAATCACCCAGGTGATTTTTTGTAACTACTGAATCAATGTATGTAAGCAGGCCACCATCAAACTATTGAGAATTTGATAAAAATGAAAAAAACAATGAAAGGTTGGTTGGTTTGTGAAAAACAACTTTTTGCTCCATTTTATTATTATTGATTTAGAAAAAAGCTTACAATAAAGTTTTAAGTGAAGTTTTTGAGAGTTCTAGAAAAAAAAAGAGTTGATTTGACTTATATTCAAGTCAGTAAAGATATGCATTCAAGAGTTGTTACTTGTGTTAATATAGAAGGGGGATTAACCAAGTATCTTCCTATTTGAGTTAGATTATGTCAGGAATCAGTTTTAAGCTCATATCTTTTGCTTTAGTTATGGATGCGCTTACTAGACATTTGTAGGATAATGTATCCTGGTGTACATGGAACACTCCACGTTACTCCATGACCAATTCTAACCCCCACTTGGCTTTATTTTATCAAAAAAGTAAAAAATAGAAGGAATATGGTAGCTTCGGGGTGCCTAGAAATCCACTTTGTTCTCGAGCGCCTAGGCGCTAGGACTGGGTGCCTAGTCACCACGTTGGGCACCTAAGCATCGTGTTATGGCGCCTAGGCACCCAAACCAGGTGTCAGTCTAGTCCACTACTAAATTTTGGGAAAATGTTTGTTGATGTTTTTTTATCGATGTCTTTGACCATGGAAAACTATCTACGAATGAAATACGTTCCTCAATCATTAAAATGGATATCAACCATGTGTCAAATCAAAAACAAATATCAACCAATGTTGCTTATTTCTGGACAGGGTCATACCAGTCCAAACGCCACTTTCGCTCCTAAAGAAACCATTGAATGGTTTTATGGGTCCTTGGACCACGAGAAGCTCCAAATGGATGGAACATGATCCTTTAACATTAAAATGGACAACATGTCTCATATCAGAACTAATGACAAACAACATTGAACACTCTTGGGTATGACTACAGTAACTCCAACCCTGGTTCCAAGCCAAAAAGACATATTGGGAAGTCCCAAGGGATATCTTGAGCATGAAGCTACGTATGAATAGAAAATACTGTCATAACAAGTGGACATCCTACACGTTTTACATCAAATCTTTACTTAGCAAGGTGGGCCAGCCAATTGAGAGTCAGATCAGCGAAGCAATCTTTAAACCTCAGTGGTGCCCCACACAGATGACTGACTAAATAATTAACTCTTAATCACAAGGAATATTCATTCTCTATTTGACCTCATTTGAAATAATAGAGATTAAAAGTTTGATATCTTTCGGACCTTATTCACAATGTCAGGACAAAATTAGTCTCTACCCAACCACATTCACAACTATAGAGAACAGTTCAATTTCTACCTGATCGTATTCACATTAGCAGATAAAGAACAAAATACTAGTCTGTCTTAGCAATAATTTGAAATGACAAATCTATTTTGGTAGGTTCCTTGTAGTTAGAGGACTCTAGAAAAATTTCAAATGAATTTGAACAATTAGTTTCATTACATTAGCTAATTAAGTCATTAAAATCCATAAAAATTTAAATAAATACTATATAATCAAAAAATTATAAAAAATGATTCCACATTGTACATAATGATTATTTTGACTCGCTGTAAAAATTTAAAACCCATTTAAATTGATTTAACCACTAAAGTCTATTTTTCAAGGAAAATGAGATTTTTTTACTAAAATAAATATGATAAATAAAATATAATTAGAAAAATTATAAAAAATGGTTTTAGGTGTTCGTTGTGATCAGAGAAATTTAGGAAAATTAAAATGGATATTAAAATAAATAGTTCATTTTTGAGCTATTTTTAAATTAAAAATAATTAAAAATAATTAAAAATTGCAAAAATATAAAATGCACCAAAATGTTCCTAATGGTTCCCTGATCACCTGGGACCCTTTAGAATATTTTTCCAAAATTTTCTAGTTTAGTTATGTATTTTTAAAATGCTAAAAATTTATTTTTCTTAATTTTATAAAATAATTACAATAAATAAAATAAAAATCATGAAAATGAAAAGTTTGTTTCTCTGAGTTCGTTGGACTTAAGAGAGATTTAATAAAAATATAAAAGGTACTTTTTAAATTTAATCTATATTTTCTATTTAATTAATCACTAAAATCAATAAATAATTATGATAATTAAAATATAATTTAAAAAAAATCATGAAATAAGATTCAAGTGATCATCCGACCTAGATGAACCTCCAATACTTTTTACATCAACATAAACTTTACTTTGAGTAATTAAATGAATTAATATTGAAAATCCTTATTTTTGAATATAATAATTATTAAAAATAAAATAAAAGTCAGAAAATCATAATTTGTCCTCTGATATTTTAATTAACCCATGATTAGGGTATATATAAAATTTCAAAGTCATTTGACTTGTATTTAATTAATTATGAAGTGGAAAGCTCTATGGGTAAAATGGTAATTTTAGGATTTTGATACCCTAATTAAATTTTTGGTTGAGCCTGGTAAATGGGCAATTTTGATCATAATAAAATCTTTTTTATGTTTGAAACATAATGGGTTAAGAGGTAGAAATCAACTTGTCCTCATTTTCATAATAAGGGTAAAAATATAATTTTAACTTAATTGGATGACAATAAGATAGAGTGCTTAAGGTAGGAAAATAATAAGTTACTTATTTGAAGCCCCTAATCGATGATTAGATAATAAGTGTGATCCTTTAATGAGAATTGAATTTCACTTAGTTTAACATTTTGATTATTGCAGGTCTACCCTGAAGATTGGATTTAAGGGCTTAGTAGTCAACTAGACTTGATATTTAAACTTGTCTAATGAGAATTATAAAAGAGAAACATGACCAAATAATGAATACCTTTAAATATCACGAGCCCAATTTTAATCATGTGTATAAAATCTTTAATGACTTGAGCTTGTACTTAAAGACATCCACCCACATAATTCTTAAATAAGACATCAAGTGAATACTTAATTACCCTACTCATGGGTTAATTAAAGCATCAAGATTTGCTAAGCACATGCTAAAATATTACCATTAAACCTCAATTTAATTGTGAACGAATGATTTATCAACATAATAAGTTTAGAAGAACTCAAAACTATTCAAAGTATTTTAAAAGTGTTTCAGGGTTGTTCCCTGAGCACTTTTATGGTCTTTTGGGTGTTTTGGAGGACAATTGAACATATTATGCTTTGATAAAGAAAATCATCCTTAAAATTTTTAGGGACCCGTTAATTCACTTAAATCAAAGAGGCATAGTTCAAAATGACCTTAATTTCTTAAGTTTCACTTTGAACCCAATGAAACTATCTCCCTATTTATTTGCATCTCCCTATGGCGTACTTTGATTCATACCCTATAGATTGATGTGATTTTCCTAATTGTTCATGTCATAGCTCTTCCACAACATTACAGGTTCACAACACATTTTAACAAATTCAATTGACAAGATTGAAAAGCAGACTAAGTGCATAAGGAAATCATAACAATTGTAAAATAAAAGTAAATATAGCATTCATTCCAACATTCCTACTCATCTAATACATCACCACAAGGAAAAGAAAGAAGATTACTCATAAAGCATGGATAAAACAACAACATAATGGATTAAAATAAAGAGATTTGACATACAAATGTGCTCAGAAAAACACAAATCTAAAGCACATATTTACTTATCTCTCTCTCTCTCCCAAATTTCCTTGAGATTGCTCCACCAAACCCTTGCTCTTCTCCTACAAACACTTTACACAACATCACTCACAAATCAACTCAAATAAATCCCCTAAACCTGCTGAGAACAAGCCTAAAACATTATAATAATGGGAGGAAAAATCCCTCCCAAAGCTCTCTAACACACACTAAACTCTCTACTTGGGACTCTTCATGAGTTCCACCCTCTAACTTCTACTCCCTACACTTCTCTTTACATCTCCCCACGAATTATAGTCAAAATAGTCCTTAAAACCACCTTGAAACCAGTCTGGAACTGCTCTTAACCATCACAAAACCATCTTGAATTCGTTATTGGTGCCTAGGCGCCGCACTAATTTGGCACTATGACCCCAACCTTCAGAACTGGGGCCTTTGCGCACATAGGTTGGTGTCATCTTCTCAAGTTGCAGTCCGCTCCATTGGTGCCTAGACGCTACATAATTTTGGTGCCATGTCCCCAGCCTTTAGGATAGGGGCCTACGTGTCCAGTGCTTGGCTCCTAGGCGCTCTCTTCTCTGTTTCCAAGTTGTGGTTGGCTCCTAGGAACCTAATGCTTGGCTCTATGGACCCAATCTTCACAAAATACTATTTTGATCCAAATGTTCTCCTTTTCACTCCAAGTTTCTTCCACTTCGTTCCATTCCTAATACTCGTTATACCCGCAAGAAAAACATAAAAATACATTTTTTTAAGTGCAGTTTCATTCAAAAAGGTGTGAAAAACATAAGAAAATTCATGTAATATTTTTACACATCAATATACGATGCATATAGATAAAGAAATATGCTTTGACTGATTCACTCTAGGATTTAAGGCATTAAAAATAATTTAACCAAACTTTTTTACGCGACAATTCGTAGTATTTGATCCTACAATCTACTTAGTCATTTATAAGACAAATGCCGCTTTTATATCTTGAACTTCACCAATCCACTTGATCTAGATTGGTTTAACCTAGACATAGTACTAGAATTTACAAGTAGCTATTAGAAAAACCACCTTAATCGACATTCTAAACTAGGATCTGAAATTAGTATAATAGAACTTTTCCTAAGGAATTAATTACCTCACATCCCTATAGAATCGATAACTCAGACTCTTTAGATCCCTATATTACGAAAGTAATTCATGCACTTGCGTAGCAACCCCATTATTTAGTATAAATTTGAATCTAAAAATCTGAACAAGTAATGTGGGACAGTTTAAGCTTTCCAGCATTGTTTCAGGGAAGATACTAGTTATTGGGGTGCCATCATTGGGTTGAATGCTTATTTTTGGTCAGCTTGTATGGTCTTTTAGTCGGTCGCCAGCCCTTCGGTCGACTAGTTTCCAGTAGACTGGCAATTCTTCAACTGGTTGGCTTTATGAGTACATGTGCCTTTTTGTTAGGGGAATATTCTTTATTTATCTCTTTTGTTTGAGATTGACGTATTGTCTCGAGATTCATGCATGACATTTTTGAATGCACATTATAAGTTCTCAATTTTCTTTCTCTTTGATATTGATAGATGCTATAAGGACAAGAAAATTTTTAATATAATAAATCAAATCTTAATAGTCACAATTTAATGCATTAAATAGATTCCTTAGATTTTTATGCCCATGATTCTTATATATAATGCATAAGAAGTAGTTCTATTATCTCGAGTTTGAAACCGACCTTGAGGTGGGATCTCCGGAGGGAGTGCAACACCTTAAGGGAAAGAAACAAGTCACAGAGTTTACTACTCCCCCATTGTCCTACCAAAAGAAGAAGAAGGGTTCCCAGCTAGATGAGTTCCCTCTTAGGGTCAGGGCCAAGATCTAAAAATCTTTTGACTATCTATCCAAAAGTATCAACTGGTTAGTGAACTTATGTAATAATTCATCATCTACTGAAGTATACCCTTTCAACTTTTTAGAAGTTATCTTGTCGCACATGTTTTTCAAATCTATTCAATAGCTTGAGCAATCAAATCTATACAAGAAGGAGGATCGTTATCATCTAAAGGCATGAGATGCTTCCCACCTTTAGTTGATGGATCTGGTTAAGACTGAAATGAAGTGGGCCACTATTGAGAAGAGGGGCGATGTCTCGAACAGGCTTACCAATAAGTTAGAAAAGCTAGCTATGATAGCCAAGAAGAAACTAGCAGTGAACGAGCAAGAGCTATCCACTGTCTTGGATCTTCTTTCGATCCCCAACAAGAAAAGTGTGAGCTGAAAGTGAAGATAGTAACGATGAAGACCGAGGAGCAGTTCTTTGAGTAGGGTAAGATTTTATCTGAGTAGCTTTGGATCAGTAACATCATAACATTTGACTAATTCATTCGGTCGAGCTTAGTCGACCTGAAGTATGTTGGCTTGAATGAATTCGCTCCTCTCAACATCAATTTCGAGGGTTTATCTGGGGATGACTCAAATGCAAAAGGTGAAAGAGGTTCTTCTAGTCAACTAGAGGTCTTCTAGTCAACTCTCTGACACTTAGAAATTTTTTCTTTTTCTGAGAGAAACTTTTTGTAAAGTTTGTATAAATATACTCTTTATAAACATAGAAATTTTGTATATTTCTTTAAGTTTAAAATGAAACGAATGATCATTTTTCATACATTTTACTATTTTAGCTTCATTATTTCTTTATGATAATTATTTGGTGATGAGCATGTGTTCAATGAATGACTTGAACCTTGTGAATGATCGTTGGTCATTTTTCAATTTGTTGTGGTCCGATATAAGAGTTACGCTTCCTGCCTTATTTTGCTTCAGTCAAATTTGTATCTCCAGTCAGCTCACAAATTTCATTAGGATCTAGGCAGATCTTATCATTGCTTTCACTGAGCTAACCACCTGGACTCACTGTTAGAAAGGGAACCTTCTCTAGAGTTATATTGATGCTGAGCTTAGAGATTGGCTTTTTTTATGCTTGGCAGTGTAATTTGGTTTTATTGTTGGGGTGTTGATCGAATGTCTATTGCATCACTATCGGTCACCTTTTCTTTTTGATATTTTTGTATAACTCGCACATTACACTTTTGAAGGCCTGAATTACTTGGTCAGATCATCGCTTTGGTTAAATTATCGACTTTCATCAAAACTTAGGCAAATATTGTCTCTGTCTTAATGAGGAAAACCGTTGAGACTTGTTAGTGGGGTGATTTATGCCTTATCCTTTGTAGAGCTTGTCTCTACAGGGTAGATAACCACCTACAGAATTTATCTGATTTGAGCTTAGAGACCAAGAATTTTTTATGCGAGAGCATTGTGGAATATTCAGTTGATCGGACCTCTTTGGGGTCGCAATCGATGTGGTTTATTTTATTTAGATTTTCCAAGTGTCAATTGGAACTGAGAGGATATTAGAGAGATTAGTCATAATATTAGGATGTTTTCAAAATAATTCTTTTTATGTGTCGAGTAGGGTGTCAACCGCCTAAGATACGCTGAGTAGTACACTAATTATGTCGGTTAGCTCATTTTGATCGTAAGAAGCTAGACATCCATTTAGAGGTACTCGCCTCTTAGCCAAAGCCTTCAGGAAGATGACATAAATAAATTTTAGACTCTATATTTGTTGCATGAACTCCTTATCATGCACCTTGTTTAATGATCTTTTAGATCAATTTCTCCTCATCAGTGTCTCTTCCCTTCTTGATAATAGCATGCTCATACTCACTACACCTTTTAAGATATTGAATCCAAATTTTTCATGTGAGGCCCGCCCAAGGATCAGAATGATAATTACTTGGAAAGATAAGTGGAGGGTAAAAGAGGAAGAAATAAAATAGCACACATAGACTTATCTCGTAAGGGGAAATTGAGGTATTCCTAGGCACTATTACCCATTTTATATATTGTAATTGAAGGGTTACAAAAAGAAGATAACATAGATCTCCTTACAAAATATGAGTCTGGAGAGAAGAGCTAAAATTCCATTTTTACATTCATTTCACCCTATTTATAGAATATAGAGACATAAAATGAAAATTTACATATATGCCCCTACTTTAATATGGAGTTATAAGATATTATTGCCTTTTATCATGCATTTTCGTATTTATAACAAATTTTGGCGTCTCTTAATGTATCCAGGCTTACCATTGTTGGCGGAACCTTGAGTCAATCGACCATACTAGTGTCGGTCGGTGAGTCCTTGAGTTAATTTACTACGCTTGTGTAGGGCGGCGGGACCTTGATTCAAGCTATCGAAATGGTGTCGGATACCATTCGGTCTTTACTTTGGGAAGCCGATCGAACAGAGTATGGCTTGTCGGCTTGCTTATTGCCTGGTGATCTTTGGAAAAATTGTTAAGAAAGTCTCACTTTTATACTTGTGAGATTGCTGGAAGTACTAGACATTTGTTCAGTCATTGGGGGTGCTTATTTGTTTTCAATCGACCTGGGTGGCCTTTTAGTCAAATGCTAGCCCTTCGGTCGCCTATTTTCCAAATGGCTGACGTTTCTACTACTGATTGGCTTTATGAGTGCTTATGGCTTTTTGTTAGAGGAATATTCTTTGTTTTATCTCATTTGATTAGGATTATCATATTGTCTCGAGATTTGTGCAACATAATTTTGGGTGTATACATTAATTATCACAAGTTGTTTGAAACTAATAATAACATTTTATCGTCAACAACAACCAAGTGGTTCCAAATATCAAACTAAAGGTCTATTTGAGACGACTGCAACTTATTGAATAATCCGTTGATAAATAGATAATTCTGATAAGCTATTGATCAACAGCTTGTCCGGATAAGCTGGCCGGCTGTTTGATTTGTGCTATTTGAAAACAGCTCATTTGCAGCTGTTTCTGAATAAATGACCATTCTGCCATTGTTAAGTATTGTTTTTTGCAAAAGAATTATCATGAAAATATATTTTGTACTTAAGAAGCAAAAAACCAATATAGATTACTAAAAAATATAAGAGAACCCTCATTTAACAATGAGTATCAAGATTGATAAAAAGGAAACATATTATTAAAATGACATTTAAAATTATGATAATATTAATTTTAAAATCGAGATGACTTATGTCACGAACTACGTCATCCTCCAGGGATGCCATCAAATCCCGATCATTATGATAGTGAAATCGGCCGGACTGTCTGCCAACTAGAAGAAGAGACACTTCTCTATGATGCTCCGCAGGAAACTGCATAACTGTCTTTCGTAGCTATGTGTCCGATGTGACGTCGATAAAGAAGTCCGTAGTTCATAATGACATAGCATATGTCGGGAGATTCCCGACGTGACATAAATAGGGAAGTCTATAGTCCACAATGACATAACACACGTCGGGAGGTTCCTGAAATCCTGGAGCTCATCTTCCATGAAAGCTACAAAAGAGAAATCACTAGTGAGTTCCACTAAAATAAAAAGCCACAACATAGTCACAAGCAGACCACCCAAATTTCAGTAGAAATCGACAATTACTGGCCACTTTTGTTTCATATGATACATGAAGGATCTCCACGAGAATAATCAAAACAAGTTCAACACTCAAGCTAAACATCCAACACCCAGCCAAAGGCAAAAGTCGAGAGAGTATGATATTACTCACATAAAAAGGAGAAAGGCAATAAATCACAAAAAAGTCATTCCTTTGAAATTCTCCATAAAGCGTGATATTACTCACAAAAAAGCCATTCCATCGAAAATCACCACAAGAATGGCAACAATGTTACTTACAGAGCACCACAACCATGGATCACATAGAGGAAAGTAGGAGAAAAGCAACGATCGAGAGAGAAGCGTCAGAGAAGGACGCGTGAGAGGGGTGCGTGAGAGGGACAACCAGAGAGCGATCGAAGCCACGGGATGAGGGCATATGAGAGGATAGAAGAGTCACCTAGGGCACGGGATGAGGGCAAGCGTGACAAGGGCAGATAGGCATGAACTTAACTCTAATTGCGGGCCGCGGGGTCGAACCTGCGAGCGTCTTTTATTAGAAATGGATTCTCGCGCATCGCGAAATGCTTCAAAAATGGAGAAACCAAATGGGAAGGCGACGCTTTGAAAACACATAAGCAGAGGATAAGCTGTGCCAAGCCACCAAACAGACCCTAAGGCAAAACTCATTACTTTTTCTTATTCAATTGATTACAAGGCACAATGCCCAAGCATAAAGAAAATATATAGACCAAGGATAACTCAAATTGAAGATCAATTCAAGTTCATTCGGACCCATATATAAATCGAATGCCTACAAAATTCATAAGTTAAAAAATATTATTGTCGGCTCATAGGTACAATATGACTTACTATTATAGGAAAAAAATTTTACATATAGAGTCCGGATATATAGGTCACACACTGCTAAGTGTATTTCAGTTGGTACTTATGTAATGAAACTATAAATTTATGAGTCAATATACATGCAATATTTTAAATTTTGTACATGTGACTTAGAAATTTTTTTATGTTTAGATGTAGAGCTGGGTATGTAAAATTTTCTCCTATTATAGCTACCAGTTGAGTATGCACGGAAGCCAATATGAGAAGGGACAACTAAGATTAGCAATTCTCCGCCAAATCGCATTTTCTGAATGGCAAATTATCAGTCTCCTCGAGCCTCTTTCTTCGTTTCAATGCCCTTCAACGGTTGAAAATGAAGTTATTATCTCTAATTAGTAAACTGTCCATCGACATTACCGCAACTAGCGAGATCACGTCGAAGATTTAGCGAGGCGGAGAGAGAGAGAGAGTTCATTGGGAGGAGAATGGCGGCGGATGGAGAGGGTAAAAGCGTCGCCAAGGCCATTACCAGTGCTGCTGCGGAAGGACGAGAAGAGAATGGTGGAGGAGGAGAGAGCGTGAAGCTATTCGTGGGTCAGGTGTCGAAGAACATGACGGAGGAACAACTGCTCGCAATGTTCAGGGAGGTGGCGCTTGTTGAGGAAGTCAATATCATCAAGGACAAAGTCACCAAGGCCTCGCGAGGTAATCGATTTCTTCTTTGCTCGCGATTCGTATCATCCGTATTCGTCGCTTTTGGCCGGATCTCGGGAATGCTGGCTTTGAAATTTGACTTAATGGTGGATTTACTGGTCGCACTGACGGTTCTGGCCTTATGTTTTATTTATCGCAGGTTGCTGCTTCATGTTCTGTCCTTCTAGGCAGGAAGCCGACAAGGCAGTCAATGCCTGTCACAATAAAAGAACGCTCCCTGGAGTAATTCTCGATGTCAATCTTCTTTTTCATCCGTACTTTTCTTGATTTGTGTTATTTTGATCTTGCCTTTGTGATTGGGAAAAGCTGGGTGCAGGTGAGGTTTGACTCTCAGATTTTCGTTTTTGTGTTCAATGTATGAGAGCTGATACCGGGGCTATGTCGTAAATGTATTTCATAGACCGACATCCATATTTTCTTGCGGATTTTAGCAGAGCTAGAATGTTTTTTTGTAATGAATATAAACTTGTAAGAATGGAAATTTTCTCATCCTGTGTTGAGAAACCATGATCCTCAAGTAATCATAGCAGGATATAGTAATGCAAATGTAGGGAAGTTAGCTGTCTGGTAACAGATTTAGAGCTGGATTTAAGCTAAATCTTGTCAGATGGTTATTTTGGACAAGATGAAGTCACCGAATTGATAAATCTGGATTTTGCGGATTTCGGCCGTAAATCCTAAATCCCATGAACCGGTGAATTTATGGGATTTGCGGAATTTATAGCGAGAGCGATTGGGATCACGGTGGATTTACGCAGAACATTTCGAACAAATTTAGTGGATTTGCGGGATTTAGAGGATTTCATTACGAGATGGTTTTTCATTCAGGATTTAGTATATCCAGATATACAGGATTTACTAAATCCTAACAACTTAAAGTAAATCCGTTACGAGACAATCCCTAAAGAATCGAAGCAACTTCCTATAGTGTTTTCTCGGTTTTGCTTGGATTTTATTACTTGTGACAATGGATAAATAAATTCTCCCTATTGGAAGCCCTATTTAAAGTAGGTAATGTGGATTTTATTCAATTGGCTTGGCTTGTTTGAATGAAATTCTCTATTTGAGAGAAGTCATATCTTGATATGGATTATGGCTTGACCCATTGTAAAGGCATTCAACATGCTGACGACTTAATGTTCATAGCAATGGATTTTACTCTTATAAGTGTTTTCAAATAATCGATGTTATTATCCGTGCTATAGATGGCTATCTTGATCGTCCATCTTGATTCCTAGAATAATGTGGTTAGAAATATGAAATTTAAAGGAAATACTTAATGATCTGTTTTTTCAAAATAAATTCAATTCAAGGCTTTAAATCAAGATGAACAAGAGCTAATTAGAAAAATAGGATGAACTCAGTTCATCAAAAGATTTTGAAGTGGTAAGATTTTGCTGCATTGCAGATGTATGGATGCATTAATTAGCAAATTGGCTAGAAGAACCAATTGGTAGGATGATTGTGACGTCTACTTTCCATTTTTGAAATTTAGGAATAAAAATGTAAAGGGAGATAGAAAGAGAAGATCCACTAGCAACTAATTTTTCTTGTAATGATTTTATTTAATTATCATGCACTAAAGATCTCATTTTCCTTTTACTAGAAATCTGTTTTCCCATTATTCACTTTTATTTTGTCTCGGGGTATAAATGGTGCTCTAGATGTTAGCTTAGGTAGTTGGGTGAGGAGAGGAAAGGCTTTACACCTTTCTTTGGTTGGCAGGAAAAGCTTATAAAAATGACTATAACTTAATGCACATCTTAATATAATTATTTTTCAACTGGAATTTGTTAACTTACTTGAAAGTCGGTATTTAAAAGTTGGTAATTAGAAGTTGGTAGTTGATAATAGTTGAAGGAAGGTAATTCTAGTTTGACTGAAATCAATTATGACCCCTCCTCTTCATTTATGTTGTAAGTCCCTCATCATCATTAACATCATTAATGAAGGGACTTAAATTAAATTGAGGAGCTAAAAGATCATTACAAGCATCATTCATGTGCCAATTTCATAAGCATTCAAAATAGACTTTAAAATTCAAAATGTGATCTTATAATTTAAGCATTCAATTCAAAGGTTTCTAGATTTTAAAATATGGAGTTTATAAAAATCACTCAATGCTTCATTTAAGTCATTGGGTCTAATAAAATTCAAATTCAAATTTGGGAGTTACACAAAGCCTTATTTATGGTGAAGATAAACATAATTTGAAAATTTTCATTATATTTTGAGTTTTAAAGATGGTATATTGTATTATAAATAGTTTATGAATGGAATGAAAAAGAAAATTTTTGCTTTGTTCACAACTTTATGTTATTCTTGCAATAGAGCTTCATAATTTAGACTTAGTTTTCAAAACAACCAAGTTGAGCTTGACCAAGCACATCATTTCTCTTATCCTTTTTCTCTCTCTCCTCTCTACTCTCTTTTTTGATAAAAAATTGAAGCAAAAATCCTATCCTTACAGATATTTTAACTCTCGATTACTTCTCTCTCGTGACCTATCCTCCAACAATCAACCGCCCAATCTTATCCACCCCCACTACACTTTTGTGTCATGGTCAAAGATTCTATCTTATCATCTTGGATAATTCAAGGAGAGAAATTGAAAGCTAAGAGTGTGCTTACCCACCAAGTCAATAAGCCTGATGAATTTTGAAGAAAGATCTTTCCAATAATCTTCAGTAATTTGCTTCAATGAGTGGTAAATTTTTTTTTCAATCACGGGTAAATTTGTCTTAGTATTTTTGTTAAAATTCTTAATTTATACATTATTACTTGTGTAAAAGTCAATAGTCTTACATTTATCTTGATAAGCTTAACTGGTAATTGGTTTCATCGAAGTACTAACCACCACCTTAAGCCTTACCCAATCCATCATGAGCCTACCAAATTCTTTATTTACTTGAGAGTTAATTGTGGCAAGATTTATGCTCCACAATAAATAATCCTTAACCCTTGAGTGTGATTTAAAGTCAGAATCATTAGGTTGTAAGTGTAAGCTATTTTACTTTTAATCTCGAACTTATAGATGCTTGTGCTTGAATGAGTAGCACATTGGTTGTAAATAAAGTGAAAAATACTAAGGTGTTGGGTTGAAACACTCACCCTGCCCGGAAAAAAAAAAATCATAAATACCTATTTATATTTTTAAAATTAGTTGATGGCACATACAAGAAAGCCACGAAATATTTTAGTTACTCATAATTTATTTGTTAAATATTATTCATTACTTATATAGAATTTGGGTAATTTAAATTTAGTTCGGGCAACATTTTTTTTTATTTGTAGGTGCAAAAATAGAAAAAGCCACAAAAAGTTAATAATTTCTTTCTTAAAGTATCAAAGTGACTTGTGTAAATGCAAACCTAAAAGAATTTTATCAGAAAGACATACATGACCTAAGAAAGGCATAATGTTCACATGAAAGATCCTTGTTGACTTTTCATAACTTCATGCAACAACTATATTTTAAAATCTTTTCTTTTCCATTAGTTCTTCTAAAATTCTTTCAAAAGCACCACTACATTTGCATTCTCATTAGTTATTAGATAATGTCATGGATTCTAATTCCTCTTTATTAGCCAATGAGAAAGGATAAATGGGCTGTCAAAACGTATATGATTGGAAATGAAGACCATTGTCAGATGAAATTTTAACTAGAAATTAGGGATGGTGAAAGACCTAACCATTCATATAACTCTTTAAGGAATATCAGGATTTTTTTGGGTTCAATATAAGGACAATAATTAAAACGCTCCAACAGAACTAGTGTAACCCGTTCCCTCTCTTAAGATACATTATAAGTTTATTATCATAACTTAAGAAAACAATAAAACCTTTTGAATACTTATAATCTGTAATAATAAATGTAGGATGATCATTGGTGGGAACAATACATTACATTGTGTATCCACTAAAACACTATGAAGAGCTAACCTAAAATTTGAGCCCTGTCATCACCCTTTTCATGTTACTGGGATATAAACTAGTCATTGATTTTAACATGTAGGTGCCTTGTTCCCATTAAATTAGGCAGCCATGAAGATAAAATTTGATGTAATGCCTTCTTTTAGCAGTACATATCATTTTAGAAAAGCTGTGAATTGATAATATGAATGTTATGCTTGTGGGTCATGATTATATCTATATAAAACATAAAAATAAACGTATCAAAATACACTCATTCAAACCCATGAAGGAATTTATACCCCAACATAAATCTCATAAATCGTAACAGGAATCCATCACCTACAATAAAATGATTGCTCCCTCCAATCTCAAGAACAATTATTAATTAATAAATGAATCATTTAATGAGGCTTTGCTTCTTGAGAAAAACACATTATTATTATTAAGATTCACATAAATACTTTAATTTGAGATGCACTTATTGAATCATCACTGTATTCATACACTTCCCCTAATCTCTTTTAACATTTACTAATAGATCAATTATTCTCATCTGCATACAGTCCTTGAAGCGTTCACCTAGTAGAACATCCAGGTTTAAGGCCCTCGGCTATTACACTTTTCCCTTTTTATTGAAAAAATTGATTATGATTTTAAAACATTGCAACCATAATATATGAAGTGAAACCTATATCAAAGTAATAAATATGATAAAAAGTTTAGGAACTTTAGAAATCTCTTCTAGATACATATTGGATAAAAAAAAAGAACTACATGATTTTATGTGAATTAAAATCAAGCTCTTAGGACTTATCATGAGATGCAGAGTGGCATGGATATCTCTCTTAATGTCCTTGATGATAGTAATGAGTAGTTTAATGAATAGATATGTGCTAATATCTTAAATATTGATGATATAGTTATTTTTGTTTGCTGTGCTGATTACTGAAGTACAAATTTGATGTATTCAATATTTGATTTTAAGATCTTTGTAACAACTTATAAGTTCTTTATCATCTTAAGCTAATTAGCACCCACAAATAATTGTTTGGTGATAAATATTTGACCTGAGATGATATTTAAGGAGTATTAGTAGTTAATGAAAGTAAACTAGACTCACTAAAATACATTTAAAATCAAATTCAGGTACAAGAGCTTCTAGGTATGCAACAACTTAGTTTGATGTTGATTATGAGGAGGATAAGCTAGTAGATAGGAGGGATTAGACTAATAGACGGATGAAGAATTGGGGGGGAGGGGGTTACAAACACAGTCATGGTGAAAAGAGTATGGATGGCAAGATTTTTCAATATTGGTTTTTGGGTTGAGATAAATTTTGAAAATGAATTGTTATTGCTTACTATAGTGTAATATTAATGTGATGATTATCATACTATACTCTAACAATATTCGACATAATTGAAATAAGTGACTTTTCTTAAGGGATTTTGTGCATGGAGGTTCAAGGATTAAGCAACCATTTTGCCTTGAACGTGCCTACCATCACTAATTTTAAGAATAGTTTCTTTGCCAACTCTCTTAACCAAATCTCTCAACACCAGTGCATTCAATGATAACACCTTTTGGTAACTTGCACTACTACGTTACGATTTTGTTAACGTTGTGCTTTTAACATATTTTGTTTTTGGGCGTAAAGCAAAGTCAATGGTATTCTCATGGCGATGTTCTAACCACTCTACAAGTTTGTTAACCTTAGAAGTGAAGCCATGTCGGAGGTTCACATGTACTGTAGTGCTTTTTCCCGCATAAATCACAATGGTATTAACTTAATTGTTTAAAAAGCAAATGAAACGACAAGCTTATCTTTTTTGTAGAGAAACATATTTTTATATTCGTTTTCTTTTTTTTGATAATTTCATAACTTTTCAATACTTCTAGTATACTTACCCATCTTCATTGGTGCTGCATGTATAAATTTAGGCTTTAATAATGGTGATAATAATTTTAAATAACTATGTTATGATCTGTTGAAATTCAGAATAATACAGAATAATATCAATGATATGAAACAGGAGTATAATGAATCCTAGAATAGGAAAGAATAAAAAAGAAATAACAGGAAAAGAATGATATGACACCTATATCTTTAAATAATCAATTGATATTAATTACTCGTGACAAAGGAAACAACATAAAACATAAAATTGGAAGGAAATAACTTCATTCAAAGGAAATAAATTTAATCCTCATAACTTCTAACACGAATAAATTATTTTCTAATATAAATTCTAACATTCCACCTCAAGTTGAAAAATGGTTGAAAATCATGTTCAACTTGAATTTGAAAACATCAAATAATGGGCGAGGAAGATTCTTTGTGAGTTAGAACTTAAAGTTTTCATTTCGTACTTGGTAATCAACTCCAAGAGTATTTAGCTGACTACGGTTGTCTTTGATTGTAGTTTCTGCAGTGTCTGTAGATAGACGGAAGACTTTTAAATGTAATTTTTCATGTAAGTTTGCAAGGAAGTAGACAACCAACAAAAAAGTTGTAGCGTGTGGCTCGCATAAAAAAGGAAAAGCTTCGGAGGTAGGCCTTGCCGCATGAAAAGACTTTGGAGGAGAGCTTGTAGCAGGAATAATTCATGTGGAGGTCTGCTGCAGGAAATGCTCGGAGGAGGGCTCGCTGCAAGAAAAGCTCTAAGGGAAGGCTTTCTGCAAGAAGGATTTCGGAAGAGGGCTTGATACAGGAAAAAGGCTTGGAGGAGGGTCTGCTATTGAATGATTTCCATTGGAAGACTTACTGTAGGAAAAGCCTCGGAGAAGGGCGTGATACAAGAAAAAAGTTCCGAATGAGGACCTGCTGTTGGAAAAGTTCCAGAGGAGAGCTTGATGTAAGAAAAGCTTCGGAGGAGGGCTTGATGTAGGAAAAGCTCCGAAGGAGGGTCTGCTGCGGGAAAAACTCCGGAGGAAAGCTTGCTGCAGGAAAAAGTTCAGGGGAGGTTTGCTGCAGAAAAAGCTCCGGAGAAGGGTCTGCTGCAGGAAAGATTTCAGAGGTGGGTCTAATGCAGGAAAAGCTCTGTAGGAGGATCCGTTGTAGGAAAAGTTTGCAACATGATACTTCTGGCTAAAGAGAGAGTTCTGGTGGCAAAGGAAAAAAATAGAGAAGGACCTGCATAGAGTTTGATATTGAGAGAATTTTGGAGGCCGCATGCCAATTCTTGGTTCAACCCAACAATTACTTGAGAAAAATGAGGTAGAGAGAAGTTTAGAAAGAACCATAAGTGAGTATCTATGAGATTGAGAATCATATCTTCTTCGATGTCTAGCTTCACTAATGGGCTGAGAGGTTTTCTTTTAGGAAGCAGGGAAGAAATCGACGGAGAAGGTCATGTAGACCAGCTACTTGGATTCCGTTCATGGATACATCCAGTCTCGCCTTTGTAATATCCTTTCTCAAGTCATTTTGATTGAAAACCAAAGATGAACTCTGTAATAAGCTTCGCTTTCTGCAATCCATGCGTATGAAATGGCGGAGGACGCCACTGTGGTGGTTGCCGAAATTTGCATTCTGCAGGAAAGTGCCATTAAGGTCTGCAGGGAAGTTTTCCAGCCGACAGAGATGATTTTTGGCTGTTAAGGAACCTGTAGGGAGAGATTCAACAGTTATGGGAGGAGGTCCAGTTGGCAGGTATGCAGGGAAGGGATCCAACTTCCTGAAATATACAGAGGAAAATCTGCAGAGGTAGTTTTGACGGCGGAAAAGACTGTAGGATGGAGTGTCGGTGGTGTGAAAGGTTGCATGTAGGTGCCCCGACGGTTCTCAAAGGCGATTGTTTGGGAGGCATGGTGGCTAGAAAATCTTGCAAGATGGATCAACGGACAAAACTTGCAGGGAAAATGTAGACAGGAGAACCAACAGGGAAGCCAGCGAAGATGTGAGAACTAGCGGAGACAAGAGAACCAGCGGAGACGGGAGAATTGTTGGGGAGGGCAGTAGGGAGAAGAGGCTCCTTTCTTTATTTTCGTTGGAAAGAGGAACTATATCCGACAGACAAACCAGGATTTTCACTAGAGATAGAAAATCGCCGCCTCTAGCTCCCGGCTCGATAGATCGAAAAGAGAGAGAATCGTGCAGGATAGTGGCCAAAAAAGGAGGCAATGCATCAGAGGGGCTACATGGATCTACTTGGGTTGTGAGGGCATGCGAACAATCTGCGGGGAAAGAATATGTCCCTCTCTTGTAGGGAGCATGGCAGGAAGTGTGTCTGATTGCTCTGGAGAGAGGACCAGCGGCTAGTGTAGAGAATTTGGCTCTGATACCATGTTAAAATTCAAAATAATGCGGAATAATATTATTGATATGAAACAGGGGTATAAATAACCCTTACATGAATCCTATAATAGGAAAGACAATAAAAAAGAAATAACTGGAAAGAAAATATATAACCCCTATATCTCCAATTAATCAATTCATATTAATTACTTGGAGATAATGGAAATAACATAGAGCATAAAATAGGAAAGGAAATAACTTCAATCCAAGGAAATAAATTTAGACATTTTTAACTTCTAACAGGAATAAACTATTTATTAATCTTTGAATAAACTATGTTTAGAAATAGATGTAACATAGGTTCTTTTTATTTATATTTTTCTTTGCACGACATGCTGGACTATTGGTTTACTTGTTTTCCAAATGCTTCTTAATTTACAATCATAGTTTTTAAATATGTTTTGTGCGTCTATCTTGGAAGTCAACAGATACTCTCTTCTAATCACATTCTGGAGGTTTTTTAATTGATTGATAGTTTATTCCCCTATGTTAATCTGATTAGACAAATGCATGTGTTGGTCTGTAAGAAACTGAATCGTTGTATTTTCTTTTATTTTATAGAGATAAAGGAGTAATTTTTCCATAAATGTTTAAGTGAGTAGTAAGTAGTTCTGGGTGTTTCATTTACTGTAGTTTGTTGAATAATTCCCTTTGTTTTGAAAATTTATGGTATGTCAAATCAGAAACTCATCATGTATGTGATTTGTTTCATTTGAAAAGGGCTGAGTTCTGTGGATAACGTGGTTCTAAGTTTGTATGAAAGTTATTTGGCTGCACGTATGTGACAAATCCCATAATAACGTTCCTGCCTGCCATGGCTAATTCCATATTGGCCATGTTTCAAAAGTAGGCTCTGAAAAGTTTAGGCAGATGTGGTACTTGTTACTACACTTCCATTGAGTTACATCTTTTAATAGGTAGTGCTTCCGAATATTATGACCTTTCGCATATGGAAGTTGCTGCTAACTTGCAAACAGTATCATATTAGAAAGGTGGAGATGGACGTGGGGTGTCTGTGATGGTTGAAGCAGTAGTCTGGTGAGAATTGGATTTTGCTTATAGTTGTGTTCAGTTTGGATTACTAAATATTTTAGGGTATAAGTGTTGATTCAAACAAGATATGAGAGAATGGTGAATAACTAATGATAAATTAAAATCAATTATATGCCCATACTATAATTAGTGATATTATCTCTATGTTCTTTGCATGGTTGGGGTGTGTGATATTGTTTGTATGAGATAGTGTGATTTGGCCAAAATTCCCATGAAAGGAGAGTTCATCAGTTGGCCCATGAAAATGCATAGTTGTCCAAAGCTTCAACTAGCCAAACGTTGAGAGAGTTCACCTGACCCTTGCTTGCTTGCTAATGGCTGTCATTATAACAGGTTTTTGTTGCTCTCTTTGAAAATAAATCATCTTTGGTCAGTTCTTCAAGCTTCCTTCCAAATTTAAATCTTTTGCATGCAATAACTAGGTTGCGTCCTCATGATTTTATAATTTTCCTTTAGTGTAACAACTCTATATTTATTTTTACACTGCTATGACTTCCTCTACCTTCTATTTTAGTGAAATATGAATGGTTATACTTTTTGAACACTGACATAATAGATTAAGGTTATCATTCTTGAAAGGCACTGCTTGTGCATAAATGTAGTATCCAGCTAGTGACACCCGTGTTATCGCTCTCTCTCTCTCTCTCTTCACTAGAGCCCTCTTCTACACTTGAAAATGTTCTTACCTGAAGTATCTGTGTGTTCGATATCTTATTCATTCTTCACTCGTGCCCTCTTCTCCTCACATGAAAATGTACCATCTTCTATTTTGTTCTAGTGGATATCTGAACCATTTGCTGTTTGCCCATTGTGTTCAGAGTTTGTATTAGACCTTAATTTTTCTGTCAGTGCAGTTATGCTTAGAAACATTGTGTTGTTCATTATTTTCTCTTCATTCTTGATTTCCAAATTTCCATTCTGAATATACATTGTGTAATGCCAGGCTTTCGATCCCCTTGCTTTATGTGGTTGCTTCTTATACAGGAAGTAATGATGGTGATAGTAGAACGATTATTTTTCAAAAATAAATAATGACTTTTAAAAATATTTTTTGCATCTCTTTCTATTTTGTTTCAGTAAATTTTATGCTGTTTTATACCATGCATAATTTATGCACATAGCTCTGTAAGTTACATTGTTTGATGGGTACATGTATCATTAAGAAAGAGATATAATACTGTAAATACCGATGGAAATCTGTAGCTTGATATATTTTTCTGCAATATTTTTCTAGTTATATTTCATATCGTACCATTGCATTTTCATTTGTTTTATTAACTTTGTAGTTTGTAATCAGACAGTAACTTTTATGACTAATTTTTGCGGCTTCCAAAATATTTGCTTTCCGATGCATTTCATATTTACCTTAAATAATTGTTTTATTTGTTATTAAAAGATACAATTTACCCTAGTTCTTTTTTGTATTTTATTGCTTTTTAGCTCTTCTTTAATTTTAACATCTATGTTACTTTTTTCAGGCTTCAAGTCCTTTGCAAGTAAAGTATGCAGATGGCGAGTTGGAAAGGCTCGGTGTGTCATATTTTACTCCAGTGCTTTTTAGAAATTATTATGAACTGAAATGCTTTAATATTGAATTTGTTTTATTTCAGTTAATCTTGTTCCTTTGCATCATTAGTGATTTTGAGTTTTTTTTTAATAAATAGTTTTCTTTTTGTGGATTCACTAATAAGAATGCTACGGATAATTTTTGATGTTTAGCTGCGGTGATATTTTTGTGTTCTTCTTTCTTGCCAGAGCATAAGCTTTTCATTGGTATGTTGCCGAAGAATGTAACAGATGAAGAAGTTACTGCTTTGTTTTCTAAGTATGGTAAGGTAAAAGATTTGCAGATCCTTCGGGGTTCTCAGAAAACAAGTAAAGGTACTCTTTTCTTTCTTATTTATCTACTAGTTAGTCATTGAGTTTGCTTTTTGACCTGAATCTATACTTTTAAGTTACAAATCCACAGTAGGTACACTAATTCCATTTTTTTGTTTATAATAAAACAGGTTGTGCCTTTCTTAAATATGAAACCAAAGAGCAAGCCTTAGCTGCTCTCGAGGATTTAAATGGGAAGCTTAAGATGGAGGTTTGTTATTGTGAACAATTAAACTTAGCTTTTCCCATCCTGAACTCTTTTGTAGGAAATATTAGGACTTGCTTCATCTTGTCAGAAACATTCACTGTAGCCTAAAACGTGAAAAAGATTTTAGTTGCGACAATGGCTGGATAAGTATAGGATGTAGGCACCATTTAAACTTTGCTTGCTGCTACAAAACAAGCTTCCTCATTTTTTTTTTATTAAGGTGCGTAATCATGTTGTTAGAGTGCTTTAACTGTCATGAAAGTTTTTCACCTCGATGCAGAATTTGCTAGTTGGTGTATATTGGTGCAAACTCTTTATATTTAGTGATCAGGCGACTGAAGAAAGCATTCAGATTTTGTCAACTACACATGGTTTCCGTTAATAATTTATCTACACACTACGTTTATTTCTCTTGCCTTTGTTTAGTGCACTTGTTCAAAATTGTTTTCCATAAACTTTCCTGCATTGCAGGTGTTTGAATGGGAGAGAGACGGTTTTCTGTCTCCCCGCACTGCTTTTACCTTCACAACTCATGGTTTATGGATTTCCAACTGTTTTTTCTGTAAAGTTATGTGATATGAAAAAAATTTCTTATGATAAAGTAATAGTATTGTCATACATAAAATGTTCTTCTGCCTTCTTTACACTTTTTTTACAACTAAACCTTTACCAGCCACATTTGAAGCTTCTAATCAACAAATTTTCCAATCGTAAACTTTACAAAATTTGTTTCTAGTGCAATATGAATTCATCAAAAAATGTTTTAGGATTTGCATATACTTGCCAATGAAATTTAGGAAGTTTGTTCTTTATCATATTTCCTCTTTTGACGTTAGAATGTAGTTTTCCATTAATGCATTTTCTCAATTTACATCACTCTCCCAGCATCTCGAGCTGGTAGAATGAGCACAACCATTGTCTTTATAGGTCATAACATGATTTTCAAATGAGAGTACTTGCATCCGTTTGTCCTTGGCTACAGGTTATGGTGCGATGATGGGATGGCAAATTCCCAAGAAGTTTATAACTTCTGCCATACTCTTGCTTATTTTGTAATGCTTAGCACAGCAATAATGTCTAATGATTTGATTACTTTGTATAGTAAAATATGGATAAATTACCATGATAACTAGACTTCAGTGGATTTATTATTATTCAGTAGATAAGCTTAAAGGAAAAGTAAGAAATTTGGCTAAAAGAGAGACCACAGATTCACAGCCTAGGTTTGTCGGGAAGTGCCGCAATTATTTGCAGAAGACTACTGCAGGTGTCAAAATTATGTATCTAAATTCACTTATGATGGAGATAAATCCAAAAATGTTTGAATACCTGGTGAAAGAATAAGAGAAACTTGGTAGTAGTCATTTGAAAGAACTACAACTGTTGATGGGGAGACTAATAGATGTGTATTTAATGCTGACAGGTTCATCCCACCTGAACATGCAAAAGTATACTACTGTGTGCTGTAGAGCTAACCACCTTTTTCTTATGTCTAGCAGTCATCGCGGGCAACTTTTCATACTATTATTATAATTATAATGTCATGAGCTATACATTTCCGTTGTATGATGCCTTTGTTTAAAAAAGCACTCGCGGCACTCAAAATAACCTCAAGGCTTACATCTCGAGGCTTAAGCCTCACTATCACCAATAAGGCTTGTGCTTTTTTTTTTTTTTTTGCAAGGGCAGTGCTTCTCGAGAGTTTGTATTGTATTATATTATATTTGAGGGATATGCATACACATCTCACAGCTCTTCTGTATTTACCTATGCAATACCTAAATTTTAACATTCAAATTTTTAGCTTCACATGAACAATTTCACTGATATTAATTTTTGATAATAAAATGCACCATCTCATGCCTATGTTTTGATGTGACAATGACATTAAAGTGTTATATAAGTGAACATCAAAATTTAGGTGTTAGATATGTAAATACATATGAATTGTGTGGTATGTATGTAAATCTCTCATTTTATTATTAATATATATTATTTTTTGTTATCTTATATTATTTTTCTATTTAATATATTTAAAAAGACGTCTTGAAATAATCAAAAGGTAATTTGAGTATGATACTTGATCGTGTAATTAATTAATTATCTTATTTAAAATATTTTTATATCCAATATATTAATTAATATAAAGAATAAGAAGAAAAGTATAGCGATTGAAGGTGGTTTTGAAAGTTGCCAATAAGAAATAATCATATGATTATAAAAGTATTACATATGATTGTTTTTTTGAAGAGGATGACAATGATGATGAGACTGTCAATCTTACTCCTCTTGGTGTATTTAAATTTTAAATAAATACTTATTAAATCTCATTAAAAAAATTCATTTTATATCAATATTTTAGGATGATATTTGTGGTGAATATGTTCATGAAAATAAACTAAATAAGAACGTTAATATTTTATGTCATAATCATGAGCTATTATTAATTTTAAATTTTAGGAGTGTTTTTTTTTCTATTTTGAGGCTTATGCCTCGATCTATCTTGAGGTTTATGCCTTTCCTCACTAAGGGAAAAATTTTTAGCTCCCGAATTTATTCGTTCTGGATCGTAGTATTTTGTATAGAAACTTTAAGTTAGAAATATTCTTTTGGAGTGTTGCTGATTTTTGTTTTATGTCTATTTATTTTGCAATTTCTTCATCTACCAAATGGTAAAGTTAAGAAGTTACAGCACTAATGCTTTTGGCACTGACGCCAAACTTTTTTATATACTTTGATACTTTAATCATGAATCTTGGTAGGGTTTCTTTATAATGTGCTTCATAATATATTAATTTGTAATTCTATATTATGTTGCTATTAGGTCTATTGCCAATATAATACAATTTATGCCCTCTATTATTTATTTTAATTCGGCCTGTTATTGTTGTATTTGGATGTTTTTTCTGATATCTATAATTTTAATATTACGTTTATAAGCTGAAGTTCAAAAAATGAATTGGAAAAAAAAAGGTAGTTCAAATGTTATTATAGAATGCATTACAGTTTCTTCTAAAATTTAGATTCGATATAAATTTCAGTTTTTGGAGTTATACTACATTTAGCATTTTCTATGTCGTAACTAATGTTATTAAGACTTTATTTTTTAATTTTATTGCATCAAAGCTGCAACAACTAGCTATGTTTCATGATGGTGCATGTAAATGCTAAAAAGGTGCATATCTAACAGCATATCTGAACTGTCAATCACCACACATGCACGCCAAACAGTTTCACATCCACAAATACATAGACAAGCATATATGGGTTTGTTTTGGGATTTAGGAGATTAAATGATCTTGCTCATTTAATATACCGTTTATTTCATTTGATTCAAATCCGCATATTCTTTTGCTGTTTTTTAGGGTTCAAATGTACCTTTAGTTGTCAAGTGGGCTGACACTGAAAAAGAGAGGAAGGCTCGTAAAGTTCAAAAAGCTCAATCTCAAGCCTCCATTGTTCCTCATATGAATTCATTACAACAACCTTCATTGTTTGGAGCACTACCAATGGGGTATATTTCTCCATACAACGGATTCAGCTATCAGGTTAGATGTTTTTTTACTACTGTGTAGTAGTTTTTAGTCGTAGAAAGTTTTATTTCCGCATACATGTTATTTTTTTTTCATATGGTTGTTAATATTTAATGCCTAGTAAAGCCTGAGCAAATGCCTTCATTACATAAGATGTGGCCTACATTTATGTATATACTAACACGCCTCATGCTTTTCTGGGTACTAGTGAGGATCAACCACAGCAGTGACATTGTGCTTTTTTAGCACTATTCGTCCATTATGTGAAATAATGAATTATATATATATATATATATATAGAAACACACACACACGCACATATGTATATATGTATGTATGTTTGTATGTATGTATGTATGTATTTGTTCCACGTACTTGGGCCTTGTTGGTTGGCATTTGCGATGTCAGTTGTAAGTTTCTTGAGGTCGGGGGTTCAAATCCTCCTTTGGCGACAGTTGCCTTAAGGATAGTGGTACTCGAACTACACAAATACGATTACTTGTGTTGGTGTGCCGCGATAAAGCCCAACACCGCTCCAAAGGGCACTGTGATGCTGATCTCTATGCCCTACAATGTCGTGCTCTCGGGTTTCTAAATCTCTGGATTGGATGTTAGAGAGTTGAGTGGAGTGAGAGCTGCAACACTTCCTTCTGAGCGCTAGGGCATTCTTATTCCAAGCGCCAAAAGGTTGCATCTGGGCGCTGCGACATTTGTACAGAGGACAAAATTGTTTAGGGGCAGCACTTCCAAACCGAAAACAGGGGGACACCCTCCGTACCCCTTGACAAACTTACCGTCAACCATAAACAACAAAATTGAGAGTCTGTGTGAACAAATGATCAACACAATGAGGTTCCACATAATAACATTCTCTCATTTGGAGAATTATTGAAATCAATTCCGCTCCAAATCTACAACATTTTCATGGCAATGAAATGTAGTATGGTTCATCCTTGTCTCAACCTTTCTGAACTCCAACTGATTTTAAACATAACTATAATTTCTCATCTATCACGGCCTTAATCAACATGTCCTTATAAATTATGAGTTGTGTCTATCTTTTTTAAAGATAATTGAGCATCTTCTTCATACCATCTTAGGAGTAAAAGAATAAAATAACACTTTAGCTGAATGTGCTTCGTCCTGACATGAAGTAAGACATACTTTGCTAGATGAATGACCCTCATACTGTCACTATGAAGTTTTTCATTCTCCTGCTCCTTGCCCATTTCTGCCATAAAACTCTGCAGCTACATTATTTTCTTGCTAGCCTTTGTGATAGCAATATACTTCATTTTTGTAGTAATGCAACAATCTTTTGTAATCTTGAAACTCAACTCACGGTTGTGTTCCCAAAGTGAAAATATAATTTGTTATACTTCTTCCATCATCACCATCCCTTCTGCCAGATCTGAATCAACATATTCTTCTAGATTGTTTCCTGCACTTCCAAAACAAAGTGATTCTTTGACAGTTCCTCTCAAGCATATGAGAATGCATTTCACCGCTTCCCAATGATGTTTACCTAAATTACTCATGTACTACCGATCACT
The DNA here is from genome assembly GCA_022702705.1 of Papilionanthe hookeriana x Papilionanthe teres. NCBI lineage: Eukaryota > Viridiplantae > Streptophyta > Magnoliopsida > Asparagales > Orchidaceae > Papilionanthe > Papilionanthe hookeriana x Papilionanthe teres. The sequence goes on from CM040437.1 coordinate 55,205,415, forward strand.
CTCACTATATATGCAATATCTGATCTTGCACATATCATCACATACATTAGACTTCCAATTGCTGAAGCATATGAAGTTCTTCTCATATTTGTTTGCTCTGCTTCAATTTTATGCAATTGTTCCTTGGATAGTTTAAAGTGACTACCTATGGGGGTGCAAATTGATTTTGCCTCACTCATGTTGAATCTGTTTAGGACCTTCTCAATATATTTTGCCTAAGCAATTTTAATTTACCCGCACTATTGTCCCTATTGATTTTTATACAGATGATTTTTTTATTAGACCTAAATCCCTTATTTAAAACTTACTTGATAATTACTACCCTAAGACCCTAATCTTTTCTATATCTACTCCTAAAATTACCAAGTCATCAACATACAAAAAAGCACGATATAACAATAATCAAAATGTTTAATAAAACAACAATGATCTACATGACACTTCGTGCACTCACTATCTGACATAAACTTGTCAAATCTTTTGTACCATTAGCTTGATGCCTGCTTCAAATCATAAAGGCTCTTTCTCAGTTTACAGACCACCATGGCTTCTTTTCTTAGAACTTCATATATTTGTGGTTGCACCATATACAGTATTTCGAAGCCACCATGTTAGAAGACTGTCTTTACATTCATCCGCTCTAGATTTTTATCTTTCTCTGCTACTAAAGCTCAATAAAATTTTGATAGTTGTCATTTTCACTACAGTAAAAAATATCTGTGTATTTAACTCCTTTCTTTTGTTGAAATCTCTTCACTACAAACCTTGCCTTGTAGCACTTGCTATCATCTGATTCTCTTTTTATTTTGTAAACTCACTTGTTGTGCAGTACTTTTTTGCCATCTGGCAGTTCTGCCAATTCTCATATTTGAGATGATATTAGTGATTGCATCTCGTCATCCATGATAAACTCCCACTTCTTTGAGTCTTCAACTTGAGTGACATCATCATAACACTGGTTTATCATTATCAGTCAGCAATATATAATACAAAGAATGAGAATTCCTTTGTATCAGTTGTATGATTTTGCTGGATTTCTTGACTTCAGTAACAAGTTTCTGAGGAACTTCTTGTGCTTCATTCGATTGAACATTTTTTTTCTCCATTCTCCTGATCACTCGAGTCTTTTATCTCAATATATTTGGAAGGGTCTTCAAAATTAATTGATGAATAATCCCGAGTTCTATTTCTGTCATTTTATATCTTTATTTAATTGAAATTGATATATTTGCTCTGAATGAATTTCTAATTCTGATAGTTCCAAAATTTATAACCAAATTTTTCTGAGTCATACCCAATGAAATTGCACTTGATAGATTTTGAATCGAGCTTACTCTTGGATTCCAACATGTGATGAACATTTAAATACTTTCAGTTAGGATAGATTTACCTATTTGCCACTCCAAGCTTCTTCAGGTAAGCTTTTCATTAAGATATTCTGGATCACAATATATCAAATAACTCCAGTGTTTATTCTCAAAAATGTTTTGGCAAGCCTGCATGCAATCTCGTACTTCTGACATGTATGTGCTCAACAACATCATTTTGCTGTGGTGTTCCTGGAACGGTGAACTCATGCCCAATCTTTTGAAGTATATTAACTCCCGCCATTATTTGATTTGAGATACTTGAACTTCAAACTTGTCTTATTCTCAACAATAACTTTCCACTTCTTAAATACATCAAACACATCTGATTTGTGTTTCAAGAAGTACACCCATACATTCCTGAAAAAGTGACAAATATTAAGAACTTTCAATAGACTGGATTGTATTTACTGCATAACATCGGTATGCAGTAACTCCACTTTTTTATGCTTCCGTTTTGAATCACTTTTAGAGAAATAACCTTTTTTCTTGCCATAGACAATCATCACAAAAATTTAAATTTATAGACTTTAAACCCTAAAGTTTATTTTTAAAAAAGGAGGGATTTAATACATTTCTCACTCATATGACTAAGTCTGTGTTGTGGTAGATCTACTTCAACCTTTGTTTCAACTACTACAAATGATTTAGACGTCTTATTGATCAGATAAATGGTACATTTAATATCGCCTCGAGCTTTCACCATTGCACCTTTTGTCACCTTCCACGAATCACTTTTGAAAATGGTCACATACTATGACCTTGCAAGTTGACTACAAAAATCAAGTTTCTCTTTAAATATGGAACATGTATAACTTTATTCAGTTTCTAGGCTGATCCATGTGATAATCTGAAATCAACATCACCCTTTCCAATAATACTACAAACTTTGTTATCTCTCAAATATATATTCCCTATATCACATTGTGTGTAGTTTTTTTAACACCTCATTGTTGGGATAAGTATGAAAAGAGGCACATAAACCTATTGTCTACGGTATAATATTATATAGGGATATAGGGATAAAATAAGGGAGTCATCTAGGATTTCATTTGTAGAGATATTTGTAGAAAGCGTTTTATCTAGATCTCCACAACCAACCTTTATTGGAGCTTTGCAGTCCTTTTTAAAGTTATCTTTCCTCCCATAGTTCCAACATTTATATCTATTTTTTTCTCTTACTGACCTGTACTTTTCTCTCCCGAACTTGAATTTGACTTTGTATTTCTATCCAGATTCTTTCCTCTAGTTTCGACCTTCTAAGTAGAATTTGAAGTTTCACTGTTTTCTTTCTTGCGAACTTATTCATTAAGCACTATCTCACAATATCATTAAAGCTTAATTTCATGTTACTTGAGAGTTATTCATCGCAGTAACTAGCCCATCCCAGTTATCAGTAATTAAGATAAGAGTAATATTGCTTTACCTCATCATCAAACTTGATGCCAAAATAGCACAATTGGTATGTTACAGTGTTTGAGTTATTTAAGTTTAAAAGTGTTGATCTAACATCGACCATCTTTACATTGAATAATCTTTTCTTTTTTTTCATAAAAATTTTATTTGTCATAGCCTCGAAGACGTCTCATACATTCTTACTAGTGCAGTCATGAGATCAACATTAGTCTTCTCATTCACAATCATAAAAGCAGTAGACGAGGGAAATGAAAGCTGGATCAAACCTAGTGTTCGGTAAAAATTTCTCATTTTTTCAAAGTAATCAATTTTGAGTTCTTAGTGATTCCATCCAACAAAAAATACAATTTATTTTGATATAATAAACTTCAATTTGTATTTTCCAAATGACAGTTCGAACTATTGAATTTCCAACCATGTAACTTGCTTCGTCGGCTATTGCTCAAACTCGAACCAAGTATTTTTAGAAAACACCACTTTGATACCATATGTTGGGAGAGATGTAGAAACAGGTTCAAGAGATTTGAAATAAAACTTGGAACAAAAGCATACAAACAAGAAATCACAAAAAGTATAAATAACACCAAAATTTAACATGGAAAAATCTGAGAACGAGAAAAAACCACGGAGCCACACCAGACCAAAAAATTCACTATGAAAAAAATGATGAGCATAGTACAAATTACACCACACTCAAGCCACTCCATACTTTGAAACTTAATCATGCTCATTCCTCTCACCCTTAAACAAGAAAAAATGAAATCTAGTTCTCAAAATACACACACACCTATTGGTAGGATAGAAACTTAAATTAGAGAACTGCACAAATATAATTACTGGCACCACCAGGGTGCTGCGATAGAGCGCAGTGGTGCTCCAACTGATGCTGGGGAGCTGATTTTCGGGCGATGCAATGTCGTGCTCTTAGGTTTTTGAACATGGATTAGGTGCTGTGGAGATCCCCTTGGGGCGCAGGAGTTTCGAGTGCTCGAGTTCCTAGATTTGGACTGAGTGTTGTTGTGCCCCCTTTCCGAGCTCCGGGGTATTGCATTTGGGTGCTGCGGAGCCAAGTACAGGAAATAAAATTATTCAGAGGCAGGGCTCTCGAATCCAAAATTTAGGGGACAGCCACTGTACCCCCCGGCAGGCTCACCATCAAGCATCCTCAGGCAAACAAATCGTCAAGCATCCCCTGACAAACTTACTATCAAGCATGAACATCAATACTTGGGGCTCTCAGCGAATCAATACAATTAGAATCCACATAATAATACTTATAATTTTGATGTGAGAGCTCGTCGTACAATATTTATTCATGTAAGATGATAATCAAGAACTGAGGCTACCTGCAGTTTTCAGCCTTAGGAAGAAATGATGTGATCTTTTAGCCTTGTGGTCACCATATCATATTCTTATGTAAAATGAGGCCAATTACTGTTTTCAGCCTTGTGAAGAAAGGAAATAATTGTTTATTCGAATGTTGAATTTAAATATAAAATATTACAAATTACTCTGTTTGGTGAATGAAATTTATAAATTTGTGTTTCTACTAAGACAATTTCCTAGATGTGATCGTATTTCAATTTGGTCACCCCTCATTAACCGGACATTTTAGCAATTTCATTTTTTTTTCCGAAAATTGAAACCACGGCTATTTTAGATATATCAAGGAAAGGTTATATGTACTAGTACTTAATTTATTGGAATACTTTATTTTTACTCCTATAACACTGTCGTTGCCCGTCCCAAGCCCGGATGTAAAAAGTGGAGGGTTGCGTTAGGTAGTCGATAGCTAGCGTAAAACTTGTCGAATAAAATCATGACGTTATTTTTACTCCAAAATTCATTTCGAGAACTATTTTGTCTGTTATTTTTTTCTATTTCATGTCATGCTTCAAAAACTTATGAAGTTTCTGCATCATGATGAGACTGCTGTTTTTAATTTTATTCTTATTTGGATAGGCTCCTGGAGCCTATGGTCTTATGCAGTACTCTTTAGCGTCAATGCAAAATCAAGCTGCATTCAGTAATATGATTTTGCCCGTTGGTCAAGGAAATACAATACGTGGGACCAACCATGATCTCTCCCCAAGCACGGTGCCTAGAAATTTTACATCGATGCAGTCTACTGGTTATGTAGGCGCTGGTTATCCAGGTCTTCAGTATCCTGTTGCATACCAAAGCGGTATATTGAGCCACGGACATTCAAATAACTCTCATAATTCAAATCCACCTGTTAATGAGAATAGTGTTGCTGCATCTTCTTCAAGCCACAGTACTGGTTCTGGGGGACAGATTGAAGGTTAACATAAGCTGCTAAGTTACTGTTTCTAGTGCTTCCCACATCTTTCAATTTTATTTAACCCACTGATTTTTGTGTTTTAATATCCCCTATCCGCAGGACCTGCTGGAGCTAATTTGTTTATTTATCATATTCCCCAAGAATATAGTGATCAAGAGCTTTCAAATGCTTTTCAGAGATTTGGCAGGGTTTTGAGTGCTAAGGTTTTTGTTGACAAAGCAACTGGTGCTAGTAAATGCTTTGGTAAGCAAACTGTGCTTTAGTCACTATTTTATCTGGAAGTAGTTTCCTAAATCTCTCTTCCGTCATATCTTTGTGGCAGGTTTTGTAAGTTATGATTCACCAGAAGCTGCACAAGCTGCTATTAACGTCATGAATGGTTTCCAATTGGGTGGTAAGAAGTTGAAGGTACAGCTCAAGAGACATAACAAACTGAGTAAACCTTATTGAAAATTAATCTCAAGGAAAATTTTCGTTCGTAGAAGGGTACTATGATGGGTGCCAAAAATTGATGATTTTATAATTGTTTCATCCCAGCCGGCTGGATCTCAAGGTCATTCATTGGACAGTAAATATGGTGGAAGAAAATGGATGGTTGGTTGTATATGATTATTCCATGTCTTCAGGTCTCAACCTGGAAACTGGTAGCATCTCAACAGATTCAAATTCTTTGAAATTTCTTCTCATTAATGCATAATCTTTTACACTATCCTGTAATTTATGTATAATTGAAATTTCTTTAGCTGTCTGCAATTAAATTCATTTTATTGTTCATGCAAAAAATTAAAGGTAAGATCAATGGCTATTTGTGCCAAATTCTTTTGAATTTATTTAAACTTAATCTATTCCAGTCTCAGTCTTAAAGAAAGCCTCTAATGTGTTATCGACGGTGGAATTTACAGATAGTTTTCTATTTTGTTTTTGTTGTTTCTTGCCAAATTATTTGAGTGGTGTTGATGCGGCCCTGAATGTTCCCAGCCAAGCAGTATTTTTTTAGTAAAATTTGGAAGGACAAAATGTTCTGCAAACTTATTTGTAGGTAAAATTTTGACTTGTTCCCAAAACATTCAAAAATTGAGTTCAAAACTCTTGGAAATTAATATTTTGTAGGGTTGTATTTGAAATTATTATATCCCCGCGCCTTCATTCATTTGAATGCCGCAAATTGTAGCAATTTAACAAAGACAAGGCTGCATTAATGGAAGAACGTCAGGGCATCGAATTGGTCTGAAATGATTGACAGTCTGAATTGCTCTAAATGATCGAAGCAGGGCGTCGCGTGTACATGGAGAGTAGAGGAGTCGAGTGGCTCCAGTGCGAAGGAAGAAGTTAAAAGGAGGCCAGGTTTCGTGCGGAGTATAATAGGGGGAAGGGAGCAGCTCTGCTGGCAGATTCGAATAGAGAAGTACATGGAATTTCGTAGTCAAGACGGCCGCGGGATGAAATTTTAGGTGCCCATCCGGAGAACACTGTGTCAGTGTATAGTGGTAGGTCGCATTTTTCATGTGTCACTTGCCAATGGATTCTGCACGTGTCCGGAGTCCGGACCTAAAAACCGCTCTGCGGGCGAGTAAGGGGAGGACTGAAGTGAGATATTGCATCACGACTCCGCACGTAAAGTTATGTGCGGAGCCCCATACCAGCCACACATCAACCGAACCGTGTATAGGAGTGGGTCTGATTGTAATTTTTTTTTCTTTTCAAAAAAAAAAAAGTGATGTGTGGCTGGGAACGGGGACTCCGCACGTAGCTCTACGTGCGGAGTGCTGTGCAATATTTCTTCTATAAGAAGAATGTATGATTTAGGGTTTAAATTTTTAAATTAAATAAATGTAATCAATTAATATGTTATGATATTAATATTTAAATTCTTATGAATTAAAAATATATGTTATAAGTCAAAGATTTTGCGGGAAGGAACATTGATACGAGCAAATTTTGGTAAGGCAAGAATTAGTGTTTTATTTATATAAAATATTTTATTTAATTAAATATATGTTATTAAGAAGGATTTGATGAATTTGATCAGTGGTTAAGGAAAACTTGATTCAACAAATTAGGGCTTCGGATCGTGGTTTCTGAAAAAGAGGTAGAGATAAAGTGGATGATTAAGCTTATAAGAGGTTAATGCTATGCTTGTATATGCACTGTTTTAATTAAATGTTATTAGATATATAAGTAATTTCATAGGTTAGAACATGTGACTAGAGTTGAAAGTGAATTTGATTGAAAATATGTTGGGAGAAAATATGTAAATTAATTTGTTACTAACCGGTTGTTATTTTTAGAAATAAAATCCTTTTATATGGATTTTTTATTGATATATGTGATGGTCAAAATAAATGAGAGAATGATAGGCATTTACAGTCTCTTAAAAGTCAAGGTGAGTAATTAATGTTTTATGTGTATTGAATTCAATTTCTTTTATTTTATAAATCAATTTCTTTTATTTTATAAATGTTTCATTTATTTATACTCACTAAAGATGATTTTATAACGTAAAAAAATGACTTGAAATTAAATTGTTTGTTTTCTTATTTATATTGCTTTATGTTTAACATTGCAAATAAAGTAAAATGAACACCTTTAATGATTGAAAGAAATGAAATACAATTTAAATGAAAGATAAAAGCAAAAGGCTATAAGGAGTCACCTTCTATGGCACTAATAAGGGATGCAATTGTACTTATGCATGTCAAATGGTAAAGAAAATAGTAAATGTGTATCGTTATGATACAAATGGTGAAGGTGAACGTTTATGGTACAAAATGATAAAACTTTTTTAGAGTACTTCAAAGAAGAATTCATTACAAGAAAAAGGAATATTGAAAGGGAAAATGTAAATGATAAAAAAGTACAAGAATATAATTTATTTAGATGTTTAATAAATATTTTAATAAAATAAAACATGTAAACATTATTTTAATGTTGATTAGCATATTCATTTGAATCATGTTAGGCAGCTACATAAAGATTTAATGCATAATAGAGTAGTAATTATTCACTAAATTGCTTAAATTTAATGTATTGTTTTAACTATCATTTTTTTAGGAATAGGTTTAAAAGATTAATATGAGTGATAGAATAAGGTCTACAGGAAGAGAGGAACTGTTGATGATTGGTATAACCACCTACTTGGTATAGTGAGAGAGGTCTGTGATAATCTTTAGAGACTAGTTTGTTCAATTGTTATCTAGGAGACAAATTCATGATAAGTTTATCAGGTTGCTACATGGTAAATATTTGATAATACTTTATGAAGTAGAGTTTATTATACTTTCAAGGTATGCACCCAAGTTGGTTCCGAATGCTTAGGATGAGTGTCATAGGTTTTATTTTGGCTGCAAGATATCATTAGGCATCCAATAATTCCTCTTGAGATTGAAGATTACTTTGTTTTGGTGGAGAGGACGAGGAGATTGAGCTGGATTTATAGGCTACGTAGAGGAGGTGAAACTTTTAGATGAGAACCAGGTTTTCTCAGGGCACTCGGGGCAAATAATCCATTCAGGCAAAAAATACAAGTGCTTAAAATGCTAGATCTAGCACTACTGACAACATGACCGAAATGAGGAAGTGTGGCAAGTGTAGAAGATGTCACTTGGGTGAGTAACTTTTTGGATCTAAAACATCATTTTGGTGCCACAAACCTGAACACATTGTGAAGAATTGTCTTAGTTTGGGATAAAGGGCACCAATATAATCTAGGGGCAGTGATGCGACACCTCAGAGAAACTTTGGCAGATTGAGACAGTTGAATCTAAAAAATCAGTGCCAAATCCAGGTTAGATACAACAAAATGTTTAGCCTAGTATTTATGTACCTTCACACTAAGAAATTAGGATTCCCTTGAACTTATCAAATGTATGTTTTATATATAAGAAAATTTAACCAAATACACTTTTAATTATAATAGAATTCATGTCATGTTATTCTCAACATCTTGTAAGAACTTAAATTCATTAATAGTTCAACCCTAAGTATTCAATGCATTAGTTTTATTGTAATACACTCCATATATCTTCGAAAGAGGAAAATCAGAGTATTATTTGTTGTATAAGCACCACATTTTTATTTTATAGTTGAGGAACTGGTTAAAATGATGTAATTGAACAACACATTAATGTATTATTATATATTAGAATGCTAAATAGTACTTCTATAAAAGGTAATTAGTTATGTGAGGTGAAGCTAATGATTAGTGGAAAGCATTTTTATTGACAACTGATTGTATTACCCTTAGTGGAACTTAAGAAAATTTTAGGCATAGATTGGTTATCTAAAAATTTCATTACAATTAATTGCAATAAAATTAACCTCAAAATAAATCTATTTAGGAAGGTTGAAGTTAAATTTTGTGGTATGTCGGTAACCAAATTGGGAGTTGTTGGTTGCTTTTAAAAATATATTTAATTTAATGCATTTATATATATAATTTTGAAAAGTAGCATTTTAATTTAGAAAGTACGAGAACAAACCGACCTCATATACTTGATAGTTTAAACAATCGAGCACAACACCATGAGTGATACACCTATCCTTTGGAATCAACGTGATACTTGATAGTGTGGTTTGATTAAGTAAACAAAAGAACTTATGACATCTGTTTTGGTCTGTGAACCCTTATGTTGCCAAAAAGTTTCTCTATCTAATATAAAAGATTACATAGAGTTTATATTACATGGGTTCTAAAGTTTCTTATAAGGGCAAATCCATATAGTTAATCACATCGCAAATAACCGAAGTCACTTAAGAAAACTCTCAATTTAGATTATAGGTACTTGTCTTCATGAATTCAACATTTGGGGTCTCAAGGTCAGACATGAAATATTCAAATGGGAAGAGATAAAAATGGAACAGTTGTTGTAGGATCCAAAGAAAGAAAAGTAGGCGATGTCACAGATCCCGAGGAGAACCTCAGTGACTTCCCAAGCTATCCTATGGTTTGGCTTTAATTTCGAAGAGATATTATTAGATGTTCTATCTTGCCAATTTTATTATTTTGTCTTACATTTGCATGATACTGATTATACAAATTGTCTAGAAAGATAAGAGGGCCTACATCGTACCAAACAATAGCCTTGAAGCCTAAAAAGAGTTAGGACTTATACTTCTCAGCATGGCAGTGCAGGGGCCTAAAGATAAGTTAAGGATTTACGCCGTGCTAGACGGACTAATTTGAAGTTCTATGGCTTGTTGTTTAATTCTAAGGAAAGGTTTTGCTGATGTAGACCCTTTTTCTTTCTCGAAGATATTCTTCTATATTCCCTCATTGTGCTGCCCACGGTGTTTTCTCCGAGCTCCTCGTTGAAGTAGCAGTTTCAAGGTTCAAGGTTTCATTATTTTACAGTGCATGTTTCAATGTTTTGGGTTTTCGTTATTGTTGTTGTTGTTCAAATATTTTTAGGGAAATTTTATTTTAATTAAAGCGACACCGGTTAGGATCCCACGGTTCCCTTATTCCGGCATCACTATTTTCTTTTGAGTTTACTTAATCTAAACAAGTTGTTAAGCTCATTTAAACCAGAGAATTCTCGTTAGCAACCGTAGGTTACCTCATATGAGGGATTCTCGTAAACCCAAATGGAGTGTATTAAGTTCATTCAATGTTTTGAAAGTGTATTAATATTTTTGAAAGTGTATTTGTTTTTTTTTTAATTTTGGTTTGGTTTTAATTTTGCATGTAAAGTAAATAAATGCATGTAGAAGATGCAATAAAGTAAATAGGAAAGTTGTAGTACATAAAATATAAATGTGTACCTGGGCCTCCGCTGCTGCTGCATGGTTAGTATCATAAAGCATAATATATTTGCAGGGAATTTAAATAAATTGGAGAAAAAGAAAACAAGAAAATCCAGTATGCAAAGGTAGCAAAACAAGTTGTAGAGAAAATGCGAACAGACAAAGCAAAACCTGCAGTCACATATGAAAGATCAGGGCTAGGTGTAAGACATTGGTAAAGGTGAGGGCTCAGAGCTGGACTGTGTTCTTCCCGACCTTGAATAAGAGATATCAACCCGATAACGCAGGGAGGGCAGTCCTTGATCTTAATCTAAGTGACTAACTGTGGACCTTTATAAGTTTTCATCAAAATTCTTTAATTTTACATGCAAAGGTTGTTGTTTAAGTTTTTGTGCAGAGTTCACTTTAACAAGTAAAAGAAATATTGTTTTATTTTTTGTAGATATTTTGTGAAGTAATGTAGTCCACAAGCTAATTACTCTAATCAAGCTAGGTCTACTGGCAACCTAAGAGTCTCAGGGGCAACAATTTCACCAAGCGTCTATGAATAGTATCATTGATCCTTATCCTCTCTCCTCATTGAATGTCCTTGAGGTAGGAGATATTATTCTAAAAATATCACTTCGTATCCCTCATTTAGCACACATTAGCATTATCATAATCTCCCTAGGCACCTAGACCTCAAACTTATACCATTTTGATGATTCATATGTGGCAAAAAAGAAAATGTCCCCAATTGCTCACATGGATTTGAATACCTTATAGAAGAATCAAATCCTTGAGCTTTGGGTTTTAAATGTAGGATAAGTAGTTTCAGGGTATCTATTGATTAGTGAATTGAAGGGTCCCGAGTCATAACTTGGTGGGTCTCTATGCCTTTGTTTAAAGATGTTTTTCTTCATCAAAACCCTTCAGGAAGCCATAGATGAATCCTTCCTCGATGAACCACTTTTTTTGCTCCTTTGTCTCAATTTCAAGTGCGTGATAATGAGCCACATGAACATGATCTCAATAACATTTTTGAAATCATAAGAGTTCTTAAAACTCTCAACTACTCATTTCTTGGCGCCAACAACATTGTCTTCCCTAGCAGATCTCAACTGTCATATTTATTCCTCGTAGGCTAATATTGACGACCATAGTGCCTTCACACTCCTATTACTTTCATTGAGATTGACTTGTGCCTCTACCAACGCCTCTTGAGTTTTCTCTAGTTTCTAAAGTTGTGTTGAAAGGAAGTTGCCATCATAGACAACTCTGTCATGCACTCTGTTAACTCAGAATCCAAGGCCACAACTCCTTTATCTTTAAAATCATGTTGATGTTTATACTCGACTTTAGGATACTTGATTTTAACAAACTCAGAATTCCAATCTATCAATGCTAGTCCAAGCCCTATGTGGAGCTCCATCATTTTATTCATAAAAAAGAAAGGGGTAATCAAGATCAGACAGATGAAATAGAGAAAAAGAAAAGGGAGAACTCACAAAGCCCTTAGCCTCCACGATTCCGGTACTTGCATGAGACAACACACTATTAGAAATATGAATTGTTGAAGTGCTGGGTAGTTGTTTCCTTGATTTTTCTCCCTTGCATAATATTTGAGGGAGTATTTCATAATCACTACTCACTGGTGATTGCTTGGCGGGTACTACAGAGGCTAGCTCAGGTCTGTTCATAGATCTCTTCAACATCGTGGTCGTGGATCGCTTAGGATGGAATGGAATTCAAACCTTGAACAATGACTCTTCTTTCATAAATTCATTAATGTGTTGCACTTCAAACTTCATCTCCTTAAGATCCTGAAATCCCGACATCCGCAATATTTTATCCTTAGACGTTTGAAGGGAGATAGGTAGTTGTTGAAACTTCAATAGAGCCCCTAGTTATTTTTTGCAAAAAAAAACCTCATGAACCACTGCCTCACTAGATCTTTCAATTGAGTATTCAATGCTTTGTTCCTAAAAATAACACACAACCATGTACATCACTACTCAACACACATAGCCAGGCCAAAACGTCTATCAAGTTCAACGCAACATCCTCTGAGTTTTGGCTCTTCCTCTAGTTCTCGGTAGAGCGAGGTTCCCGACATGTCACCATTTCAGTAGTCCAAAAAAGAAGGCATCGAAAAAAAAATCTTGGAGATCCTATAAGGCAGGGTTGGGGATAACTTTTAAGATAGTTTTCTCCTACTTTCCACTAGAAAAAACGTGAAAGAAAATACAGGAGGTCCTGGAGGATAAATCAGGGATAACTTTCAAAATGGCTTTCTCCTACCTACAAGAGAAGACCGTGAAAGCAAAGCTGGAGGTCCTGCGAGATAGGGTTGGGGATAATTTTCGAGACGGCTTTCTCCTGCTTATTCACGAGAGAAGACTGCGAAAGAAAAATCCCAGTGGTCCTGCGAGACCGTTCTCTCCTAATTCTACATAAGAGAAGAACACAAAAAATCAAATTATGTTTTATTAAAATTTTCCTCATGTGTCATTAAATAAAAGTTATCAATAAAAAGTTGTTTTTATTCATACATTCCAGGTAAGCTCATGCATTTCCAATGAACACCATGGAATTGTGCAATAAAAAACACATTCTTTCGTACAATTATTCCTATATCAAAAAAAGAAAAAAATGGGCGGCATTTACATACTTGCCACCCAAGTCTCATCGATTTACATACTTAACACCTAAACTTTGCTTTTTTTACATCTATACCACTAAATTTTTTCATGTCACATCTAAAATATCATTATTTTAACATTTAAGAAATAAAATACTTCATTTTTTATTTAAAAATAAATCACTATTTTAACTTTGAAAAATAAAATGCATATTTTCATGTATGGCATATAATAAAAATTAGAGTTTAATTAAAATAATGTTCAAATAATTGAGTGGCATGCATATATATATATATATATATATATATATATATATATATATATATATATATATATATATATATATATATAGTTATGCCTAGAAAATTGTCATAAATATTATTAGCATTGAGCTCTTCGCCAATGGTTGCCTTTGTTTTATTCAGGCATTTGGCACCTGCATTATTTATTTGTTTGCATCTTTGTAGTACTTTGATATTTTGATGGACATAATGATTGGGTTGTAGACTTCTTATGTTTGTTTATTATTATTCTAGGCAGGATAGCAAATGTCCGACAGTTATAGTTTGGAAAATGGTGATTACAGCGTTTTTCTTCGTTAATATTAATGAAGTAAAGAATATTGTATCTTCAGTCTTATGCAACCTTTTCTTCCAAGTGGCAGAACCAAAACTTGAAGAGGGATGAAAAAAAAAATTAAACAAATATTAGTCCTTCGTGTATGATGTGAAAATATTGAAGATTTCATACAACATAAAACAATAGAAGACTTAAACAACTCTTCCTTGTTATTCCCTTATCACTTTCAATAACACTATTAGACCATTCAGGTAGGAGCGGAACCATTCTTTTTTTTTTTTGGCGGAAAGCAAATCTTCTCCTTAGACTCAACTTAGGAAAGGCTACGGTAATGTAAGACAAAGTGATATTTCATGGGAGGTAAAATACCAATTTGCTCTTCCATATAAGAAAAAATCTATACTTGGTACCTAGGACCGCCCTTGCATTCGGTAGGATTTGCAATGATTAAGACAAGAATTTATGTATGGGTACCACTTGAACAAGTTTCCATAATGATTTTTCTTATTGTAATACACTTAAATATTTTTTGGGCATATTAATCAGGTTAGTTTATCATTTTGAACCAAATTTTGTAAAAGAAGTCCAGTATTTTTTTTTTAACTCATGTGCACACTAAAATGTAGTTGACTTTGAACACATGTTATTTTGATCAATGGCAAAACTTCCAGCTTTTAGGCTAAATGAGCTACACAATAAGCAACCAAGCATTTTATCCCAAGTCGCTCTAGAAGTCATTCCTCTTCGATCAACTTGCCTCAAAGTTAAAGTTGCGGGAAGAAGATATATGCAACAAATTTGAATCCAATGATCTTTAAGGTACAATGAGCATAAAATACAGCCAGGATAATGCACCACATTATGGTGCATCTTTTTAAATGGAACAATAGGATTTCATTGCTACTCAGCAGCTGAACTAGGTGGAGTGTTAATTAACATCAATTAACCATAAAATTATCAAGGGTTTCTAACACATTTTTTGGGTCAAGCTTTCTCTCATTGGAAAACCTTTTAATTCTTGTATTCTTTTACAAATATTCTTTTTAGGAGCATGTTGTCAAATTCAAGAGACTAACCTTATGAATATCTTTAATTGCAAACTTATTATAGAAACACTAGCTATAGCAACATTATCTCCTCACGTTTTATAAAGTAAAAATCTCATCCATGAAGAAATATTTATTGTTAAAATTCTAAATTTTGAACCTTCAAAAATGGTTAAGCGTCTTTACTTTGATCTGCATGAAGGGAATAAATCTCGTGGACTGTGTTACCTAATCTAAGTTATCAACTTCTCTTCTTAATAAAATGATGCTCTTTTTAATTATTAAATGCATATTAAAGGAGGTGCCATTGATATGGGGTTTACAACATTCACTACAATTACTACCACATATTATTTGTTTGAGAATTAGGCAAAAATTTAACTTGCTACTGTCGAGAAATAAGTCAAGAATTCTCAAGTTTTCTAAATATGAAATGAAGGAAAAATAAAAAATGGAACATTATAGATCACATGACATTATGAAATTACAACATAGAATAAATATGGTCCAAGCTACATTTAAACTAAAAAAAAAAATACTTTTAATAGGATTCAAGTTTGATTTATATTTCTTAATATGAAAACTATTGATTGTGAAACCTATCTCATGGTCATCAATGAGTTTATTTTAAATTAAGACGACATTAAAATCATGATTACTCTCATAATAAAGGTGTTAAAAATGTGTTAATTCTGTATGATTATGGACTTGAGGAGGAACAAAAGTTGATTAACTTGATTTGGCCAAAATTGGGTCTGGTGCCACCACAAAAATCGGGCATCAAGGTGCCACTATGTGCAGAAGCAACACCTATGCCTAGGCCTCGCTCTCATCTGTGTGACAAAAACACCTGGCTTAGGTCATTTCAAGTTTTGGTTACTTTTGACGATTAAGAGACTATTCCTAGGGCTTCCCACTTATTCCTTTTTTGCTTGATACATGAAGCTTTGGTGAGTGAAAATCGCCTTCATAAGGTAAAATTCACTCCCTAATCTTATTCTTCCAAATTTCATCATGGAATTTTTCAGCATTTTTGGGGAGAATATGATTTAGCCCATAACTTGCATTTTGTGTGCATCCACATCATTCTTTAACCTCATTCCCTTTGCACTTTCATTGTTATTTCTCTCTTATGGCTCCCAAGATGAAAGTTGGAAAGTTCAAATCTTCTTATGACAATAAGAATTTCTTAAGCTCTAAAGCTCAGGAGCGTTACAATGAATTCTTAGTGTCTAAGAAGTTGATTGCGGAGAGGGATGTCGGCGCAAAATGGTTTTGGAGATTAGAATTAATTTAATATAT
The DNA here is from genome assembly GCA_022702705.1 of Papilionanthe hookeriana x Papilionanthe teres. Taxonomy (NCBI): domain Eukaryota; kingdom Viridiplantae; phylum Streptophyta; class Magnoliopsida; order Asparagales; family Orchidaceae; genus Papilionanthe; species Papilionanthe hookeriana x Papilionanthe teres. The sequence continues at coordinate 55,221,790 of CM040437.1, forward strand.
ATGTATAATCTCAGAAAATATCATTTTTTAATTTTAAAAATATGAAATCAAACCGATCTAATATATGCAATAGTTTTAAATAATCAAGCACTTCACTGCAAGCCATGTATTTATCCCAAAAAATGGATACATTGCTTGGTGGTGAGGATTGATCAAATAAACTATAGAATCCATGACATCCATTTGGTCTGCTAACCATTTATGTTGACTGACAACTTCCCCCATCTAATATGAAAGAATTAGATAGAGTTTATATTAATCTAGATTCTTTAAGTTTCCTATAAGGGTAAGCCCCTATAGTTAATTACATTTTACACAACTGAAGTCACCTAAGAAAACTCTTAATATAGATCAGAAAATATTGTATTCATGACTTCCAAATAATAGGATCTTTAAAGCAATGTGGTAATAGAAAATTCAATAGGTGAATGGCTCAAGTTTGGAACAGTTATTATAAGAGTCCAAAGAAAAAGAATACTAGGGGAAATACATAGATCCAAGAATAATCTTGGTGTTCTCTCCAAACTATTATATGATTTTACTTCAATTTGAGATAGTTATTTAGTGTTTCATCTTGCCAATTTTATTATTTAGGGCTTACATTCACTTACTACCGATCATGTGAATAGCCTGGAAGATAGGAGGATTTATGTTATATCGGATAACAACCTCGGAACCTAAAGCGAGTTAGGGCTTATATTGTACAACATGGTTATGCAAAAGCCTAAAGAGATGAAGTCAGGATTTATGTTACACTAGGCAAACTACCTCGAAGTCCTACGGCTTGTTGTTTATTTCTAAGGAGTTTTGTTGTTGAAGATGACCGTACTTCCCGCTATGCATCCTCCAAGCTCCTCGTTGTAGCGGGTTTAGTTTTGGAAGTATTAAATTGAAGAGATGGGGAGAAGTAGCATGTTTCGGAAGGGGTTTAAATTGAGATGTCTTAATGATTTATTAGGGAAATATTTAAGTTGATTATGGAGACACCGGTTTGAATCTCACGGTTCCCTCATTCCAGCACCACTTTTTTCTTCTGATTTACTTAGTCTAGATGAATTTACTAAACTCAACTTAATGAGTTTCATGCTTTCATTTAGACCATGGAAAAGCTCGTTAGCAGTCGTAGGTTGCCTCCTCCGAGGTATTCCAGATCATCTGAAATAGGTATTTTAATTTAGTTGAAATTGTGATTTCTTTTTTTGTTTTGTTTGTGATTAAATTGTGAGTTGTTTTATATTTTGATTGTTGTGGCGACGATTTTTATCTTGTCTTGTGTTAATTTTGATTTGGTTATGGTTTTTGTTTCAGTTTTATTGCTATCCTAAAAGTTCTGATTTTCATGCAGGGTGACATTGTTATTTAACATGCAAGCTTATAAGCAAGAAATGAAAAGTAAATGAAGTATAGAAAAAAATGTACTATAATCTTATAAAAGCGTACCTATCGAGTCTCCTCATTTCTTCACCTGAAACTTTAGTATCTTTTGCAGGAAACATTTAAGGTAAAGCTTATGGATAGGTTCATCATGGGCCTACTAAGTCTTATGTCATAAACTTGGTGGGTTTCATTTATTCATGTGAGAGATGCTTTCCTTTAATAAGTATAATAGGCTTAATTGTCCTACAACATGTCCAGAAGACTTGTGAAAAGATCCAGATAACACTTAGATATTTCACACCCTTTTGAACATTCTTGAGTTCATTTGAACCTATCATACTTATTAAATGATTCATTCATTTCATACCCTTATGCTCAATAAACTAATATTTTAATCATCCCAAAAAGTAGGGTAACTATCACTTGATATTTTATTCATGAATTATGTAAGTAAAGGCCTCTAGGGGCAAATTGATTCATTAAGAATTTTTGTCAATTTAAATTTAAAGTTAAGCTTGTAGTGTTTCAAAAAGTATTTGATATTGGTTAAGCTTTCTTTCTAAACCTCATTAGTCAAATTTTAATTAGGCCTAGCTCAATACTAAGCCCTTGAGACTTTAGTGGGTATATTTATATTTTAGAAAAAGAAGTTAAGTTAACCTTTATGATTATGATTCTTATCAAAATATTAAATTATCATTAAACTACTGATTGAAGGGGGTTTAAATTATTAAACATCATTTCCAAAGAAGAAACCCCTAACTTAGGATCATTTAATTTTGATTATCTTCCAAATTAATATAATTTAAAGAAATTACAAATTTACCTTTTAATATGACAAAATGAGATTGATTTCTACCATTTATCCATTTATGTTTCAATCATTGAATCATGTTAATTAAGATCATTCATCGCCCATTTCTCACTTTAATTAAACCTAAATATTGATGAAGACTAAATTCTTCAAAATTACAACTTTGCCCCTAAGGCCTTAATACTTCATAATTAATCAAATTTAACTCAAATAATTTTGAAACTTTTATGGTACCTTCTCATGGGTCAATTAAAATATCACAGGAGAAATTGTGGTTTTTCTAAATTTTATTTAATTTATATAATTATGTTAATACAAAATAAGGATTTTCAAAGATAATTTTATAACTTAATCAAAACAAATCCCTTACTCCTAAGAAAATTAGTTGAGGTTCACATATACTAGAGTACCATTTGGACCAAATTTCATGATTTTTTGAAATTTAATTTAATTATTATAATTATTTTATTTTATGGATTATTAATTAAATATAAAATATATTTGATTTAAAATTAAGTTTTATATTTTTATTAAATCTCTTAGAGGTTAAGGGACCCATAGAAATAAATATCATATTTTTGTGATTTATATTTTAATTATTAGAATTACTTTAGTGAAAAAGTAGGAAAAATCCATTTTTAAGCTAAAAAATTGTTTTTTTAACCATTTAAAATTTAATATCCTTACTTAGAAATTAGGAAAATTATTTTAATTGCTTCTAAATGATTAGGAGACAATTTAGAACATTTCCACAAATTTTATTAATTTCATGATTTTAAGGAATTTTTAATTTTTTAAATACTTAAAGTAACCATAAAAATGAAAATTTTATTTTAATTCCACTTTTATTTTTTATATGTTGCTCTAATCACAAGGAACTCCCAAAGTCAATTTCATAATTTTTGAACTTGTATTTTTTTTATTTCAATTACTTTAATACTAAAAATGTCATTTGATTTAAAAAATATATTTAAGTGGTCAAATAAACACCAAATGACTTAAAATTTTTATGGGGAGTTTCTCTGACCTTAAATTATAGTGGAGAGTGATTTTTGTGTTATTTACTTTTATGTTTTGTCCAATTTAATTTTATTTCATTTAATGAGTTAATTAAAGTTAGAGTAAGTTTTAATGAATGAAATTAATTTTACATTTTTCCTTTGATCCTCTATTCACAAGGAACCTACCTAAATTACTTTGCATTTTTCTGATTAATATTTTAATTATTATAATTATTTTACCAAAACAGTGACCATAGGCTTGAAAATTAGGGATCTCCCCATTGGGATCCTCCTCTAACTTTGGAAAAATCAAGGAAGATCCCTCATGACAGAGGGATCAAGACACTCAAAGATCAAGCCATAGTGAAAAGTTTAAGTGAGTAGAGAATCAAAAGATTAAATATTGTATTTAATTAATTAAAAATAAATTATACATCAAATAAACTTGAAATCATTTCTACATTGTCCTCCTCTGTTCACTAAGCAAGAGAGTATTTTTCTTTTATTTTTATGATTTTCTTACACCAAGTTATGGATTTGTAAAATGGGACTGATTTAAATAATTAATTTAAATCCTATTTTTCTATTTATCCAGCTCATCCTACTACGGCTCTGAACAGAACACACGTCCTCCACTGATTGGGCTCCTTCGTTTGAGTCAGCCTCCACTTTATGCACCGTGGCTTTTTCCAACTGCATCAGAGCCGTCCAAACGCTATTTGCGTGATCCAATGACGCTCCTCCTTCATCCCCAACTGGTGTGCACAGAGATCAGTCCATGGTAAAACCCTAAGATCTCGACCTAAACTCAACCAAATCGACTCATCTGACTCATCTGACCAAGACGAACCTATATATACGGCTAACCTAGCCTGAAATCAACCCAACATGCATGCAGAACCTAAACAAGTTCAGGAGGGAGGTGAAGTTCAATACCTTTATCCGAGAGGGGAGGCCTCAATCAGATGGTTGTAGTAGCTTCGATTGGACCCAAAGAACCTCCATATGAAGCCTCTTGCTGTGGTGAAATGTCTAAGCCAAAGATCAACCAGACCCAATTTCAAGTGTTGATCAAAGTCTGGTATGGAGGCTCTCTGTGATGGGGCTTTGATGAAGGAACTTTTTCTTTTAGTGTGGGGAGGGTGTGGGTGCAATTAATTTGGACTTGGTGCACTGTAGAGCTGTGGTGGGGAGTGTCTTGGTTTCAGCTAGAATTTGAGCTCTGAAATTGAGCTCAAACAGAGGTGGAGGTGGTCGAAAAATGACTGGGATGAGCTTAGGAAGGCTTGGAGAACCTCTGGGAGCTATTTGACAGAGTTTCCCCTAAGTTCACTCTAGGGTGGAGTTTAAGTAGCCATGGCTGGAGCTGAGCATAGGGCTTCGATTCAGGTGCATTGGGCCGCTTAGGTGGAAGGCAGAGCAGCTCCAATGCGCAATGGTTATAGAAGATTATATTTTTCTTTTTTGCTGCTATTGAATTTTCTTTTATCAGGATATAGTTGTTATTATGGACTTTTATTTTTAGTTACATGTAGTATTATTTAAAATTATCTTGTGTTGTTTATTTTACTTCTTCGCATGGCTTTGGAGAGAGAGAGAGAGGAAGTAAGGTGAAGAGCGATAGAGAGAGAGAAATAGAGAATTTTTTTGAAATGTCGAGACGATTTACAGGTGTAATTTCTCAAGTAATAAAATCCTTTGCTCCTCCGTAAACATAAGCAATTTGTCGAACCACACAAATCTGTGTTTTTTTTTTGTGAATTTTTCTCGATCCAATTTTTTATTTTATTGTCATCGTTTTATTCCACAACATCCAACAACTTTATTAGATGTATGTTGTTGAAGTTGATAGGGTTTTGTGCTTGGGAGAAGATCCACTGTTTTATATATGGCTCATATACCAGAAATTGGTGTCTCTTGGAGTGAAGAGATGTGTCTGTTGGAGTGAAGAGAATTGTCTCTTGGAGTGAGAGATGTGTCTCTTGGAGTGAAGAGAAATGTCTCTTAGAGTGAAGGGAAGAGTCTCTTGGAGTGAATAGATGTGTCTCTTAGAATGAAGAGAAGTGTCTCTTGGAGTGAAGAGAAGTGTCTCTTGGAGAGAAGAGGTGTGTCTCTTGGAGTTAAGTTGGTTAGGGGAGCAAGAGGCATTTTTGTAATTTTATTTATGGGTTTTATCTATATATATTATGTGTAACCCTATGGATATGTACCGAACTTTTCTTTTGGAATAGTGAAATAGCCGCTCTGCTCTCGAGGATGTAGGCACATTGTCGAACATCATTAAATCTTTGTATTTTATTTTAGATTTGTGTCGATTCTTGCTTTTCTTTTCCCTAAATTTCTCAACAAGTGGTTTTAGAGCCTGAAAGATTGTGGTTCTGTGAGGAGTTGGCGCAAGAAAATCGAAGAAGAGAAAGAACAAGAAACAGTTAGTGGTGCGGGCTTCTTTCGCGACTAAGGAGTTCGCGAGTTCTCGAGACGTTCGGGCTTCTCTGCAACAGGAGAAGGAGGTCGCGAGGCAAACGAATCGTGGCACTTCGCGAGCAAGCAAAGTTCAAGCTTCGTTGATTTCTCTAAAGAGGGATTAACGTCATTGGAACCAAATGAAGGTCGGCGACCAGGCGGCTTCAGCCACCACAAGGAGTTCACGGCTTCGGTTCTTTGCACTGGAGTTCACAAATTGCAGGAAGAGGTGATTTGCAGCAGCTTAGCAGAGAAGATCAAAGAGGAAGAAGAAGACAAGCGGTTTACTGCAGTTTTAGCAAGGCAGTTTGCAGAGGAATTGGCGAGCGGCAAGCACCAATATGGTGCAGAGTGACAATTAAGATTACAATGATGGTGATATGCTTTCAGTTACAACAACTCAATTGAAGGATGAATGAATTCTTAATTGAGGATGATCTTATCACATGACACCTAATAAGGAGTGGTTTACTTCATACATGTTATCTGATTTTGGTTCAGTCTATTTGAGTGGTAATAGATGTTACAATATTGCTGGTATTGGTGAAGTTGGAATTAAGATGTATGATGTCACTATCAGAACATTTTGTGATGTTTGGCATATTCCATATTTGAAGAAGAATTTAATTTCCTTTGATACTTTATACATAAATGGTTTTATTCTTAAGGCAGATGGGGATAAAGAATCAATCAAAATTATTAAAGATGCATTGATTGTGATGAAAGGAAAGATCATTACAGGTAATATCTATAAATTATTAGGGAGTACAGTTGTAGGTGGAGTTCACTCTGTTGAATCATATGATGAAAATACATCAAATATGTTGACCAAGCCAGTTACTATCAACAAGTTTTTGCATTGCTTGAACTTGTTGAATGTTTGTAGTTGCTAGTCGGCATGGTAGCCCAACACACTTTGGTGTATGAGAAACTCCAAGGTATCTTTCTTCTAAAGAGCTGGATATTCGCAAAGGTGGAGATTTGTTAGATATGGCTCATATACCAGAAATTTGTGTCTCTTGGAGTGAAGAAATGTGTCTTTTAGAGTGAAGAGAAGTGTCTCTTGGAGTGAAGAGATGTGTCTCTTTGAGTGAAGAGAAGAGTCTCTTGGAGTGAAGAGAAGTGTATTTTGGAGTGAAGAGAAGTGTCTCTTGGAGAGAAGATGTGTGTCTCTTGGAGTTAAGTGGGTTAGGGAGTAGGGGCGTTTTAGTAATTTTATATGTGAGTTTTATCTATATATATGATGTGTAACCCTATGGGTATGTACCGAACTTTCCTTCTGGAATAGTGAAATCGCCGCTCTGCTCCCGAGGACGTAGGCACATTGTCGAACCTCATTAAATCTCTGTGTTTTCTTCTGGATTTGTGTCGATTCTTGCTTTTCTTTGCCCTAAATGTCTCAGCAATTTCTTCCAATTAAGGAATTGAGGGGTCATAGGAATAGAAGATGGGATGAAACAAGAAGTGAAAAGAAGAGAGATCCATTGTGCTAAAGATTGAAGCCCCTAAGCTAGGAAAGAGCTACGTCAAAAGGAGAAGTAGTAAGATCAGCAGAGCTGGCAAGGTTTTTCCCAAAGAAAGGGGAAATTAAGGAAATGGAGAAATCCCTTACTCTAACAGAGAGCCACATGAGAGTTGTACTGAATTAAAAAAAAAAAATTTATGCAAAATAAGTTGAATAGTCTGATTTTTATCGTGTGAGCATATATATATATATATATATATATATATATGTTGTTTTTAGTGGTTATGGTATTTTTTTCTGGAAGAATTTGAATTTTATTTTTTTTCACTTATGGTACAAATATGAAATTTTTTATCATGCTACACATCGGCAATTTTTTTACGTTTTACTCTAGACCTATATGAATTTTAGGTTTAAAAAATTATAATGACTCAATAATCAAAATGTGTAACATACGTCTTTTTATGAGCATTGAAATGTTTGGGATGATTGGGGAAATGATTGAATGCTCGGGATAAAAAAATATTTCAAGTATTTTATCTTCATGTGTGTGACAGAAGGATCCTTAACAACGAAAAATCATTCTGTAAGTTCATCATACGTAAATTTGTGTACGGTGAACCAATCAGGACCACTCCCTACCAAAAAAGTGTATTGGAGTGGTCCCCACTTTAAATTTTTTTTCAAAAATGAAAAAAATTCATTGGACGTCGTCCGACGTCCGCACTGAATAATTTCTCCTTACCAACATACCTCATAGCTCAAGCATTCAAACATTGGATTGGATATTTAACATTGTGGATAATATTTTATGAAATAAATAATTGAAATATTTTGATCAAAAGTCCCTGCAATGGTGTTTTGAATACTAATTAAAACCTGACTAATTACAAATTATGAACTAATAATCTTATTCTTTATTTTTGGTGAATTAAACTATTTTGGTACAATTTTTGTACTAAAGTCATGATTTTTTTTGTAATTTGGTTATGTATTGACCATATGCATATTAAACTCTATTGTGATCTATAAGCATTGGAAGACTCATAGTGGAACGATTAGTGTGAACTAAACAAATACTCTAGTTTAGATGCATATACTATTTAAAGATTTGCAATCCAATAAGAAATATCTTATCTGATCACTTAAAGTAATTAGCATATATATATATATATATATATACATTTTAAGTGATCACATAAAATATATATATTATATGTGTGTGCTGCATATCTTGGCTTGTTGGTGGGGGGGTCACTGTAAGTCCTCTCAGGTCAAGAATTCGATCCCACCGTGGTCTGTAGAGCTCTCGAATTATAGGCACATTGTGCAGCTCTCATTATGGGGCTAGAATGCGCATGAAAAATTGATATTTGAAAAATATATCTCCTTTAAAAAGAATATATATATACATACATTCATATATATTTACAATTAGTGAACGTTATGAAATTTTCTAGTTATTATTGAAGCTTAGGAGATATTTATTTTGGTTATTAAGAGCACTTTCAAGGAAAAAAAGTTTAAACACAAGAATTTAAAGATTTCTATTTAGATAAACAATAGATTTCAACCAATTATGTTTTGGCGTTGTTGATGACTGTTAAAATTTTTTAATATAAGTTGATTTGGTTTAACCACCCTAAATTTTTAATTCATCATGTCGTTTGTGAATAATATTGTAATTGTTTTATTATTAAAATTTGAGAAAATAGAAAAAAAAAAGAAGAAAAAAATCAAATCATATTAGACAAACCAATAGAAGAAAATCAGCTTATAACTATAAAGAATTAAAACACACCCTCATTTAGACGAATTTTTATTCGGTCCGGACAGCGTACGCAGCGCTGCGTCCGGTAGCCTGTAAAAACGCGCCACGTGGACCACGTGGATTTCTGGACCCCACCATGGCACGTTTGAAAAAAAAAGCTTTTTTATCTTCGTTCTGCCGACCCGACCCGACCCGAGCAGAAATTTGCCGAAATTTTTGCCGCTTTATTTTCCCGCCAAATCATAAAGGCATTTTTTGTCTCCATTATATTTAGGATGCCGACATTTAGGGTTTTTGTCTAACCTACGTTGTCGTGGAGCTGCGGAGCTAAAATTTGATTTTTGGAGAGACGACGCAGTAATGAGGTGGATTTTTTATTCCTGGAGGTGCTGAGATTCCTGGATGTGCTGAGATTCCTGGATGAGGGTAGAGCAAGTGAAGATGGATTTTGAAGATGATTATATAAATTATTGTTTACGTTCTGCATTCGTAAAATTTAGGTTTTATTGTCTTATAAGTTCTGTTTTATTTAGAGAATTTTGTTTTTGGTATTATTAGAGTTTTATTTAAGTTCGTAATTCGAGTATTATTCGAGTAACATCGAAAGCGACACCGTAAAAGTTTTCTACGAGTTTTAATTTAATGTAGGAGTTGGCAATGTTTTGGTTTGATTTTAATAACATTTTGGCTTGTATTGCGGATTATATTTACGTTCTGCTTTGTAACATCTAGGTTTTATTTTCTTATAATATTTGTTTTATCACGGAGTTATGTTTTCCGCACAAAAAATACAAACCTATAAAACACTTATAATATTTCTCAAATACAACGGTACGTGTAAGAAATACGGACTCTAAACGTGTTGTATTGTAGTTTATTTTGCTCTATGCAGTGTATTGGATGATTTTTTACCGTGTTTATGACAGTTTATTCCAAATTACCCCGGCAAGGTTTAACAGCCAAATCAGAAAATGCTCTAAGAGTGTTTTTTCCAGTTTTATTCTCATCATCGTAAAATGCTTTATTACGATTTATTTGAAAATCAAATATTGTCATTAACAGATTATGAAGACAAAAATACAACTCTAGAATAAAAAGACAATAATACAAAAATATAACAAGAATAAAATTGAACGGTGCAGAAAATACAACTCCGAAAATACAAGAATACATCAACAAGACAACCGGAGATATCTAATACGTCCATCTTTACGATTTAACTTTATTGTATTTGAACAATATCTATGTTGTTTTACGGTCGTATTCAGTAACGTTCCGCCCAGTTGTTGGAATAAAACGTGGAATATTCTAATACAACCGGCGCGGTAGTATTAGAGATATTCCGCACTCCTATACAATACAACAGTTCGACTTAACTCTGTTGTATTTGAACGATACCTATGTTATTTTAGGGTTGTATTTAGTGATGTGACGCCGAGTGGTATTTTTTTTAGTTGTATCAACGACGATATAGTCGGAACTCAACACGTTAAATCGTAGATGGATGTATCATAGATCTCTACTTGCATCGTGGAAATATCATGGTATTTTTTTAGTTGTATCGATAAACAGTTTCGAATAAATAGTCAAAGATATTCAATGTTGTTTTGTTAATGAAAAAAGTTATATATTTATGTAATACTTAAAAGTTTATATTAGAGAAAATAATAATTTCAAAAATTGCATTATTATCAAAATTTTAATATTACTAATTGCATAATTTTAATACGAGTTAATAAACTCTAAAAACAATAGGAATATCACTCGTATACAACCACAATCGGGCATAAGTGGAGTAAAAGCGGTTGTATTCGAATATTCCTTGTTTTATTCATGAACAAAACAGGTTGTATCGGAATATTCCGCGTTTTACTACAACTCGTTGGAATACGACGACCTATACGACGGAGATATAATTTGGATACAACAGAGTTAAATACTCCAATTCGATCTTGTTTTGTAATCGAGAAAAGTTATATACTTATGTAATACGTAAAAGTTTATATTAAAGAAAATAATAATTACAAATAATTGCATAATTATAAAAATTTTAATATTATTATTCGCGTAAATTTAATATCATCAAATACACTCTAAAACGATCGGAATATTACTGATACAACGCGCTCGGCATGATTGGAGCCGAAGCAGTTGTATTGGAATATTCTTCGTATTATTCATGAAAAACGCCGGTTGTATTGGAATATTCCGATTTTTAATCCAAATTTCGTCGAATACGACCAAAATATTCCAATACAACCGGCGTTTTTCATGAATAATACAAAGAATATTCCAATACAACCGCTTTAGCTCCAATCATGCCCGAGCGCGGTTGTATCAAAGTAATATTCCGATCGTTTTTAGAGTGTATTTGATGATATTAAATTTACGCAGATTGTAATATTAAAATTTTCATAATTATGCAATTGTTTGTAATTATTATTTTCTTTAATATAAACTTTTATGTATTACATAAGTATATAACTTTTCTCGATTACAAAAAAAGAATGAATTGGAGTATCTAATACCGTTGTATTGCGATTATATCGCCGTTGGATTACGGTCGAATTCGTTCGAGTTGGTGGTTATTGGAATATAAGATCGTTTATAAAACTCTTGTAATATTTCTTAAATACAACGTAAATCGAAGAAGTGCGGATGTTAAACTGCGTGTTTTGGAATATTCCGTGTTTTTCAAGAACTATGGTAAAAAATATTTTTTTTAAATTGTCTTGCCCTTTTGAAATTCGGCGCCAATGCCCAGGAAATACAACTGGAAACGAAACGTCTTGTCGAGTACTTTTCCCGGAGGAATACTAGGCACCATTTTTTACCGGTCCAAAATTAAAATTTCTAGGGTTTCTAAGTATTTCGTTCTCTAGTCGAGTAGAGAAGAACGTTATCCAGCTTCTCAAATTTACGTCGATGGAAGCAGAGAACACAGCGATGGAGTCAGAAGATATGATGGAAACAGAGGTTCGAGTCGAATGAGGAGCAACAATCCGATCGACTCACGCGAAGACCAAATACAAGAAAAAGAATAAGGGGACTGGCATCAAAATGGTCACCGGCGACAGTTCGTCGAGTTACTACTCGTAATCTACCTTCGTATTTTTATTAGCAGATAGCATTATTATATTTAAACTCGAAACAATACTGAAGTACAAGCCGAATATCTGTAATATGATCCGAATACGACCCAAATAAAATCGAGAAACTTCCAAGTGTGTAACCTAACAATGAGCCAAAACATCTAAACACAATAATATTCATATAAACAATAAATGTTACGAAAATAAAACTGAGCGTAGAAATAAAATTGAAATAAAATCAAAAAACAACTAGAACAAAACTCGAAAAACTCTTAAAACTACAATAATACAACTAAGGCTTTTATTTTTTTTTGTTCTACAGGTTTCTTAACTCGAGAAACATGAGCTGTAGATGTCGGTCGTCCGCTGTGAGGGAGTTACTTGATGTGGTCAGGCCTGCAGTCTCTGAAGCTGTCATGAGTAATCTCAGTCGACTGAATATTCGCCAGTTCTTTGATTTGCCTCCGTATCCCCAGGACAATATTCTCACTCGCAAATACTACGGTGTTGGAGGCATGACAAAATGTTGTTCAAATTAGGTGGGAAAGAGCTTAGATTCGCTGCCTGATGAAATTGCACTTTTAATTGGGATGCCAAACAGAGGACCAATGCCGAAGTGGAAGCTACGTCCATCGGCGACAATGAATGCTGTTAACATAAAGGACAGACTATTAGTGTATGCAAGAGGGGATACTTCGATCCCATTTGAGAACCTCTACATAAAATATCTGTTGTCAAACTTATTTTTTCCATCAAGTAATTTCAGTTTTCCTTCGGACCTTGATGCCTACGGTGATAATTTAGAGTCATTCTCCTCATACAACTGGCCTGCGGCTCTCTGTGAATATCTTTTAGAGCAGATCAACGCAGTTGCCATTAAAATTAGACTGAATCGCTCAATTGGCTACATAAATGGGTTTCTGTTTTTGTTAACGGTTAGTATCTTATTTAATCATTCTATTTACTTTATTAATTGATCGGTAATGCTAATGTTACATTGATTCCACGCAGCTTTGGTTTTTCGAGCACACTTCTCCGGTGCCTCCCGCAGCCTCCCAATGCTAGACCAAGAATGTTGCGGTGGCCAAGGTCCCTTAAGTGGAACTCGTCACAAGCTGACCTATTCTTCAAGCGGTTAAACACTGAAATAGTGAGTCACTCCCAACTTTCTAACGAAGTACTAGCTGTGTAATGGTTAATAAAACATTTCATACCTTGTTGAAACTGTATTTAGGTGCAAGACAAATTCAGTGATGTTACTGCTGATGAACTTATGTGGATTGCCAACCCGGACGAGGGCCTTCCAAACCCAGTCCAAGTTCAACAAACTGAACTTCTATCCCCCTCTTCACCTTCATTTTCTATTGGTGGAGTTGCTGCAGATAATAACACCATTTCTTCGCTCCTAGCTACCATGACTCGCAACATCGAAGTTATGAATGAATTAGTCAGACGCCAGGAACAATGTGTACAGCAATATCAGGGAAACTTCGACACCGTAAATGTTGGGTTGACGGGGCTGCAGTTGCAAATGTCTGAGCTGAGCCAAAAGGTTGATAGGATTGAGCAACATTTATCAATCAAAGAACCCAAAGTGGCTAGAGAATTCTACCCAGTGGCCAGCCCAGAAGTCCCTACTGCTGAAGACCCTACTTTTGAAATCCCTACTGCTGAAGTTGATTCTTTTGGAGACACTACGGCTGTACCAGAAGAACCTACTACTGAATTTGGAGACTCTATTTTTGGAGACCCTACTGCTGAATTTGAAGACCCTACTGCTTTACCAGAACAACCTGTTGAAGTCCCACCCAATGCAGATGAAAATATCATGGGAGGTCACACCTCCAATCCGGAGAGGGTGAGGAGGAGGACACTGTCATACCAGAGGTTGAAACCGATGTTCATGATCAGGCTGAGGTAACACTATCCATACCTAGCTTGATGCAGAGGGTGAAGCGCCGACGGAGTCGGGTGAAGAGGGTTGTGAAATCACCTTTCACATCCTTTCAATTCAAAAGAAGGAAGACGGTGAAGGATACAACAGACCAGCAGACCCCCTCACCAGGAACAACACCCCTTGCCAGCAGACCCCCTCACCAGGAACCACTAGAGAGCAAGGAACACCATCATCTGACAGAGAAAGAGCCCTCATCACCAGGAACAAAACCCCTTTGCACAGATATCTGCATTAATTGAGAAGATTATTCAGGATACCAACGATGAAGAGACACGACAAAGGGATGATGCACCGGCTCTGGACAGCCCAGCCTCACCCTCACCTCTCGTCCTCGACCACTCCAACTCCACGGAAGTTGCACCCAGCCGACCCGGTACTTCGAAATCATTAGTGTTGTATCAACCGAAATTACCCGTGCCTCCCCCAATGGTATTTATATAAATATTACTAAATCCATTTATATATGCTTCTATTTAAACATCATACATTAAAGTTGAGTTCATTTGTGCACAGCAGCAAGAGTTGAGAGACATAGCAACGTATCCTGGTAGAGACCTTATCAGAGATGACCAGCGCCATGTAATTGAAAAGTTTTTGACAAATTATAAGAAGCCGTACGTGCACCAACTTTTATATAATGTTTTTCACATATCTTTAATACATAACTGACATTAAATGGGGTTGATTTTAATGCAGGAGTGATATTATCATAAACCAACGCTTCTTGTTGTTAGATCGTGGGATGATGGACGACTTGCTTTTTAATGAGTTTATCGGTAATGATCATGTCGATGCCCTCGCCGCCATCTTGTACCAAATGAAGAGGATGCATCCCACCAAGTACCAGAAATACCTTTATGTTACCCCATTATTTTGGGTAATGCCCTTAGTTTAGTTTGTTTGACATATTAATGAATGACACTAAAATTTTAACTAAATATCGTTTCCTACAGAGTTATCATAAAATGGATGGCGACCCTTATCAATTTCTGTCACACATCACTCCCACAACGGTATCTAACTCGGATTTTATATTTTTTCCTATTGTGCATAATTCTCATTGGGTGTTGTTGGTTTGCGATCTAAAAAATAAAAAGTGGCGAATATACGATTCTCTACCCAACGACATACACAAGGATATTTGCAAAGACTTTGTGAGTATATGGTTGTCGGCATATTTTTAGGTCGTGTTTTATTTTGAAAAGGGGTCGCCTAACAGAAATCTGTCGGCGAATTTTTAATTTAGTTTAAATAAATAAATTGAAAAGTAGTATTTGATTTTGAAAATAATTTTAAGTTTGAAAAATTTTAAGATATGAAATCAAACTGATCTCACATCCCAAATAGTTTATATAAACGAATACCACACCACAAACCGTGTATCTATCCCTAAGGATAGTACACACTCGCTTGATGGTGGGGCTCGATTAAATAAACTAGAAGATTTGTGACATCCGTTTGGTCCGCGAACCAATTTTATAAGCCGACAAGTTTCCCCGCTTAATATGAAAACATTAAACAGGGTTTATATTACTCAGGTTCTTTAAAATTCCTATAAGGGCAAGCCCCTATAGTTAATTACATCTTAAGTGACGGGAATCACCTAAGAAAACTCTCGATAATAATCAATGATTCTGCTCTCAAGAATTTCAAAGTTTAAGGTTTTCAAAGATTGAATTTTGGAATTTCAATAGGGAATGGATCAAATTTTGGAACATTTTGTTTTGTGAATCCAAAGGAAGAGAGAGGTAGGAGAAATCACTGATTCGAAGTGAACTTCGATAATTTCCCGACTATCCTATCGTTTGGCTTGAATTTAGGAAAGTCCTAATGTTTATTTGATATTTCAATCTTGCCAATTTCAATTAATTAGGGCTTATATTTGTATGATAAAATCAAACAAATAGCCTAGAAGATGTGAGGGTTTATTGTCGTATCGGACGACTACCTCGGAATCCTAAGACCGGTTAGGGCTTAATTTGCAATGCAAATGCCTAACAAAAGGTTGAGGATTTATGTTGCACTAGGCAAACTACCTCGAAGTCCTATGGTTTAGTTATTTAATTCTAAGAAATGTTTAGCTGATGTAGACTCAGGTTTTGCTGATGACGATGGTCATGCTGCCCACCATGCTCCGAGCTCCTTGTTGTTGCAGAGGTTTAGTTTTAGAAATCATAAATCAGGGGTTGAGAAAAGTGTTTTGGTTTAGAGAAAATCTTAATTTCCAGGTGTTTTTTATGTTTTATTTAAAACAAATCTTAAAGTTGATTATAACGATACCGGTTAAGATCCCACGGTTCCATCCTTCCGCATCATTATTTTTATCGGATTCACTTAGTCCGGATGAATTTGCTAAACTCAACCGAATGAGTTCCACACTTTCATTTAGATCGTGGGAAATCCCGTTAGCAACACGTAGGTTACATCATC
This sequence comes from Papilionanthe hookeriana x Papilionanthe teres, assembly GCA_022702705.1. NCBI lineage: Eukaryota > Viridiplantae > Streptophyta > Magnoliopsida > Asparagales > Orchidaceae > Papilionanthe > Papilionanthe hookeriana x Papilionanthe teres. Next base: position 55,238,160 of record CM040437.1, read on the forward strand.
CGAGGTATTCCCGATCATCCAACGAGACGTTTTAATTTAGTTGCAATTGTAGTTTTGTGTTCCGTTCGTGATTAAATTTTGAGTTGTTTTATATTTTGAAATGTTGTGGCGGTGAATTTTATCTTGCAATGACTTTTAACTTAATTTTGGTTTCAGCTTTAGGGGCTATCCTAAAGGTGTGGGTTTTCATGCAACCGTTGTTTTATCATGCAAGAAAAGTAAAATGCATTTGCAATAAAGTAAATTGCAAGAAAGTAAATTGCAAGAAAGTAAATTGCAAGAAAGTAAATTGCAATAAAATAAAAGCGTACTCGGAGGGTCTTCCCGTCATCCCAAGCCGCACTTAAAACACAATTAGAATATTTAAACAAGTTCCTAGGTAAAGCTAGGGGAAAGGTTATGGTTTTCTACCAAATTCCTAATCCTATAGCTAGTCATCTCCTATGACGTCTAGGTTCTTTGGTTTTAGTTTAAGGACGATTTTCTTCATCAAAGAATAATCAAATTCAATTGTTCTTAAAAATATCCTATCATATCGAGGAAGTGCTTAAGAAGGATCTTAAACATCTTTTCAATATTTCTAGAATTATTTTAAGTCCAAATGAATTTAATTATATAAATGAATCGATCGTCCGAGGTTTTCAAGTCTTGTTAACTCGCTTCGATTGAACTAGGACATTTGAATATCCTATGAGTAAAGTAACACTCCATTTAATGTTTCATTTAGGAGTTACAATAATCAAAGCTTTCAAGGGTAAATTAGTATTCAAATGACTTGATTTAAGTTAAAGAGTTTAAATTTGGAATAGTGTTCAAGTTGTTTTATATTTAATTTCTTTTATGTCTTAGGTGATGTTATATTTAATTTAACTTAATTTAATCGAGTTTTAATTTAGTTTAACATAATTCAATTTAATTTGACTTGGTGTTTAATTAATTTGATTTGATTTAACTTTAATTTAATTATTTAATTTAATTTAATTTAATTTAATTTAATTTAATTATTTAATTTAATTTAATTTTTTAATTTAATTTAATTTAATTATTTAATTTAATTTAATTTAATTTTAATTAATTTAATTTAATTGTTTAATTTAATTTAATTTGATTTTAATTAATTTAATTTAATTGTTTAATTTAATTTAATTTAATTATTAAATTTAATTTAATCTTAATTTAATTTATCTTTAATTTACTTTATTTTTAATTTTAATTGAAATTAAGTCTTTTAATATTTTAAATTTGAGTTATCATTTTAATTAAAAATTGAGTATTAGTTGATATAATTAATTTAGGGATTTTTTAAATTAAAGAATAAATCTCTTCCTAATAAAGATCCCTTATTTTAATAATTCCAATTTTATTATTCTTCCAAATTTAATCTATTATTTAATTAAAGTTTGATCATTTTAAAATTATTTAATGGGTTTCTACCCTTTAATTATTTAAATTTCAATCATCCAAATCAGATTAGGATCAAATATTTTACTTGTTGATTTTTTATTGAACCTAAAGTTTTAATTAAGGATTAAAGATTTTAATTACCATTTTACCCTTTAAGCTTAATAATTTCATAACTCACTAAATTGAACTCAAATGAACTTGAAATTTTTATGTGACTTTACTCATATGTCAATAAAGACATGAGAGGAGAAAATGTGATTTTTCTGTATTTAATTTATTTATATAATTATTTTTGGTGAAAAATAGAGATTTTCAAGGAAAATTTGATAACATGACCAAGGGAAAAGTTTCTGTCCTTAAGAAAATTAGGGGACATTCCTAATGACCAGAGAAGCACTTGGACCAATTTTGGTGATTTTTTGAATTATATTATTTTTATTATAATTATTTTGAGTTTTGGAGTGTTAATTAATTTAAAAATAAGATAAATGTTGAAAAATGGATTTTATATTTTTCAAAAATCTCTCTGATATTAAGGAAACCAGAGAAACAAATTTTGCAATTTTCTGATTTTTTTATGATTTATAATAATTATTTTAGTGAAAATGCTAGAAAATACATTTTTTTTAATTTTAAAATTACCCTAGGGCTTTAAAATTTAATATCTCACTAAATAGACCTAGGAAAAATGTGGGATTTGTTCCTAAGTGATTAAAATTCAAAATGTGACATTTTGGTGAATTTTATTATTTTTGTGATTTTTATTATTTTTTAATTATTAAAAATATTAAAATATTATTAAAAATCAACTTTTTTAGAAAATTGAAATTTTAATTTTCTTGGGTTCTCCTGATATCAGAGAGGCTCCAAAACCAATTTGGTGAATTTTAAAAAAATATTTTAAAAGTTATGAATTTTTAAAGTTTAAAATGGCTAAGTGGCTTAATCAACCCAATTAGTGAGGCTAACCAAGTCCAATTGACTTCAAATTTTTATGGTGGATTCCTCTGATCCTAAAGGTCAGTGGAGAATTGATTTTAAGTCAATTTGATGCCTGGTTAACTCTAATTAATTAAAGACCTATTTTAGGTGTTTAAGCCAATTAGGGTTAATCTGAGTGAATTAACTCAAGTCCTATTTTTCCTAGAGTTCTCTGGTCATAAGGAACATCACCAAATATTTCTAGAATTTATTTCACAACATGCTAATTTTTGGAATTAAAATACTCAAAACAGCAACATGCATTTGAAAAATAAATAACTTTTCACAGAGATGGCCTCGACCTTGGAAAATTCGGGGAATGTTCCCAAGTTCGGAGGCTTCAAAAGCCCTATGGTCTCATGCCATGGTGAATTGTATACATGCATGGAGAATTAAATGTATGCAGAGAGTAAATAAATCATAAAAAATAAAATACTTAATTAAATTAAATGATTTCTTTTCCACATTATTCTCCTCTATTCACTGAGCAAGAGGGTATTTTTATTTTATTTTTGTGATTTTTCTACACAAAGATATGGATTTTTGAAGTTTAGGGAATTAAATAAATAAGAAAATACCCTAATTTTCTATTTATCCACGCGGCGCCGCGTCAACCTCGGCGAGCTCCGAAACGCCGCGTGTCGCGCTCCCATTCGACGCCGCCATCTGAGTCAGCAGCCCGGGCCCCGCGGTTCTCGTACCGTCTCCTGGTCCGACGCAATCCTGGCCGTCCGTGCGCGCGTGTATCGAATGAACGGCATCCGTTCATCGTCCCCAAGTGTTCTCACCCGAGAGCCGTCCACACTAAATCCCTAAGATCTCACTCGATTCTCAATGGATTTTCATGTTCTTATGCTCTATGGATTCGTCTTCAAGAGACGAACACATCTATACGGCTAACATGCATTGAAACTAAGGCATTTGAAATGGAGAATCTCCGAAGCTCGGGATGAATAGTTAACTCATACCTTAGCTCGGAGAAGTGTGGCTTCAATCCGAGAGTTGTTGCACCTTCGATTGGGTCCCAGCAAGCTCCAGATGAAGTCTCCTGGTCCGGTGAATTGTCTAGGTATGAAAGTGACCACAGTACCGATCACAAAGCTTGGAGGCCGGAGCAACCGGGTGGCCCGGAGATGGGGCTTTCAGTGGGAAACTTCTCCTCTTGGTCCAGGTGAAGGTGTAGGACCAGTCAATTTGAGGATTGGCTCACCGTGGCAAAGTGTCCTGGTTTTGGGTGGAATTTCAGCTGAGAAATCGGGCTCTGTTGGTGGGGATTAGGGCAAATCGACACCGGGGATCAACTCGCTCTAAGGATGGTGAAGGGTTTGGAACAATTTTGGCGCAGTTTCGGCAGGGTTTGTGCTTGGCTCCCCTTTGGCCGAGAGGGTGAGGGGTTTAAATAGGAGAGGGTGGAAGGCCTCCTGCGGGGAGTTAGGGCTTGGGATCACTTGCTCCAGTGAGGAGAAGATCGGCCATGGTAGCCACCTGGGGATGGGGCAGCTCAAGAAGTGAGAATTTCAATGTTGGCTCACATGTGAACTTTCGGCCATGGTGTTTTCCGGCGGCCCGGTGGCCGGCCGGCCAGTGCATGGGTCACCCTCAAGGTCAGGTGGGTCGGGGCTGGAGGTTTGTGCAATCAATCGGCCATGGACATGTGTAAAGGCTTTGATCCAAAGTGGAATGGGGCATGGCTAGATTTGAACCTAAATGGGTCAACCCACCCATTTGGGCTAGGTGCACCACCCAAGGCCTGGTTTTGGCTGAGGGAAAAGTGATTTGGCTCAGCATAATCAGTAGGGTCAAGTCACCATCCAAGCACGATTAAGGCTTAAGCATGGTTTAGTGGAAACATGGAAGTGGTTAATCACCTTTAGGAATTAAGGAAAGAGCCTCCTCCTTTTGCCCAAAATGGCATGGTGACATGTAAAGAGGCTCTCATGGCTTGCATATGGCTTATGCATGGCTCCATGGCTCCATTTGGCTTGGGAAAAGTAAAGTCGATTTCATGGAAATGGATTTAAGGAAAATTTTAGTATTTAGGGGTGATTTGGCATGAGGCTTCATTTGGAATAATTCAATGATGATTTTAGGACTTAGGTAATGGATTTAATTAAATGGATGACAAATGGAGATGTCATGTGGGCTTTAGGGTAGATTTGGGCTTTTGAATTTTGAAGGAAATGGGCTTTTAAGAAGGTTTAAGGGAAGTGGGCTTTTAAGTTTAAGGATGTGTTCATGGATGGGAATTTTTGTAGAAGTTTGGGCCAAATAGTTGTTGGTTTTGGTTTAGGGATGTTTCATGAATAATTTGAAATAGATTTAAGGTGGTTTGGGTTTGAATTGGGTTGAATTTGGGTTTATTTGGTAAATGGGCCAATGTAGGTCAAATTAGGCTAACTTGGGCCAATGTTGGGCTAGGGTTGAAATTGATGTAAAATAAATGTTAAGAAATGTTTATGGGAGTGTTTCAAAGAGGTTTTGGCTCTGGTTGGGTTTTAATTTTGGGGTTTGGGCCTATTTGGGTTAGATTTGGGTTTAGGTCAAAATTGGGCTTTTTGATTTTGGGTTGAATTTGAGTGGGGTTTGGGTCAAAATCTTGGGCAAATCATGTTAGTGTTTTGTTTATGAGGATGTTAAGGAAGTTTTAGAAAAGATTTGGGGTTAATTGGAGTTGAATTGGGTGAGTTTGGGTTAAGTTTGGGTCATGGGTCCAAATTTGGGCTTTAAGGCCCAAAGTGAAATTGGATCCAAATGTCAATCAAATTGGACTTGGATTTGGTCTAAATTGGTATTGGGAATGTTGAATTGAAGTTTAGAATTGAATTGGACCAAAATTGGGGTCAATTGGGTATGTTTGGTTTGACATTGGGTCCACTTTGGGTTAAAATGGGTCAATTTGGGGGTTTTGACAAAAGTAGGGTAAATTGACAAAATTGGCCCATGGTGTAGTTGGACAAAATGAAATTGGGAATATTTGGGATTTTCTGGAATTTTCTGGGAATTTTCTGAATTTTTGGATTTTTAGGCCAAGAAGGGTATTTTGGGTATTTGGAGGGTATTGGGGGGTTTTCTTGGAATTTTTGGTATTTTTGGGTATGGATGATCAATTTGAGTGATGTGGAGGTGTTTGGGATTGATTTTGGAAAATTTTAGGTAATTTGAAAATTTTGCAAAAATTTGGGTAATTTCGAGGTTTTGGGTAGGTTTAGTAGGTGTAGGGTCCCGGGGTCAAAAATTGAAAATTTGGGAAATTGAAGATTGGGTGAATTTGGGTGGGGTGAAATCATTTTGGTTGAGCCATGAAGCCATTTCAAGCCCATATGAGCCATGAAAGGACTCATTTGAGGCATTCATTATGTTGTTCCTAACCCTCTTAGCCAAGGGCTTAGGGGTTAAGGACCATCCATGTGAATCACCTACATGAGTCGGGAGGTCAAGTTGGGTATGGGTGTGGTTTTAGGAAGTGTGTGGAAATGTAGTGTGTAAGTGTAGTGTATAAGTGTAATGTGTGTGTAAGTCAGCCCCTTCACTGGACCAGGCCACCCAGGGCAGTCCTAAGGCCAAAGAGTCCTATAGGAACTCATCCTTTAAACTTCCATATTTGATTTCAACCCTCTAGGTGATTAGGGGTCTATAGTCAAGTTTGTGGAGTTTGCAGGGAGTTTAGAAGTGGTTTGAATTTCTAAAAGGCGGGTCCCAATTCTAGTCCTCTAAGATAGTCAAAGGAAAAGCCTAAGGCTAGATCCTAAGCACTAAAAAGAAGAAGGGAAGACCTCATCGAAAATGAGGTCAACAAATGGACCCCCAATAGGTGTGGTGAGCTGACGGAGCACACCGCGCGTATTGGTGTTGACTGAAGCGATCAACAAAACCAACACAGATGTCCAGTGACGAACTTAGGACGAAGTAGAAGAGTTTCTGCCAGGGAGTGTCAAGTATATCTCTGGAACCGGAGATTTCTTGAACTCTCGCTGGGGAAAGGAAAAGGAGGTAAATCCCAAATCACAAGATCTGAGGGAATTTCGATTTAGATTTTATTTTGCTTCAATTTATGTTTTGATGTGTGAGTTTAAATTTTAGTTTGGAGTTTCAATTTAGATCGAAGTTTTGTCAAAATTAATTTGAGGGATTTGATTTGAAATGAAAATTGGAATTTTGAGGTTTTAGATGTAACATCTTCAACCTCGAAAGAAAATTGAATTGATTAGATTGAATCGTTGCAATGAGAAGATATCTCAGAGCAAAGTGGTGTTGGATGTAAAATCCTTAACCTCAAGAGTTTGATTTCGATTTGATGTATTTCATTGCGATAGGGAAAAGATCCTAAAGCAATGCAGTCTTGGATGTAAAATCCTCGACCCAAAAGTTGAATTTTGATGTATTTCGGTGCGATAGGAAGAGAATCCTAAAGCGATGCGGTCTTGGATGTAAAATCCTCGACTCAAAAATTTGAATTTTGATGTATTTCAGTGCAATAGGAAGAGAATCCTAAAGCAGTGCAGTCTTGGATGTAAAATCCCCGACTCAAAAGTTTGAATTTTGATGTATTTCAGTGCAATAGGAAGAGAATCCTAAAGCAGTGCAGTCTTGGATGTAAAATCCTCGACCCAAAAGTTTGAATTTTGATGTATTTCAGTGCAATAGGAAAAGGATCCTAAAGCAGTGCAGTCTTGGATGTAAAATCCTCGACCTCAAGAGTTTTGAGTTTTGATGTATTTCAGTGCAATAGGAAAAGGATCCTAAAGCAGTGCAGTCTTGGATGTAAAATCCTTGACCCAAAAGTTTTGAATTTTGATGTATTTCAGTGCAATAGGAAAAGGATCCTAAAGCAGTGCAGTCTTGGATGTAAAATCCTCGACCCAAAAGTTTTGAATTTTGATGTATTTCAGTGCAATAGGAAGAGAATCCTAAAGCAGTGCAGTCTTGGATGTAAAATCCTCGACTCAAAAGTTTGAATTTTTGATGTATTTCAGTGCAATAGGAAGAGAATCCTAAAGCAGTGCAGTCTTGGATGTAAAATCCTCGACCCAAAAGTTTGAATTTTGATGTATTTCAGTGCAATAGGAAAAGGATCCTAAAGCAGTGCAGTCTTGGATGTAAAATCCTCGACCTCAAGAGTTTTGAGTTTTGATGTATTTCAGTGCAATAGGAAAAGGATCCTAAAGCAGTGCAGTCTTGGATGTAAAATCCTCGACCCAAAAGTTTTGAATTTTGATGTATTTCAGTGCAATAGGAAAAGGATCCTAAAGCAGTGCAGTCTTGGATGTAAAATCCTCGACTCAAAAGAGTTTGAATTTGAATTTTTTGAATGAGATTTGATTTGAGATCTAGAAGATCGGATTTGAGATTTGATAGAGATTTAGAATGCGGAAAGATTGAATTTGAATTTGGAGGGATGAGTTTGAACTTGATTGAAATTTGATTTAAGATTTGATTTGAAATTTGAAAGATCAAGTTTGAAACTTGATCGAGATTGGATTTAGATTTGATTGAGGATTTGATTTGGAATTTGTAAAGATGAAATTTGATTTGGAATTTGGAAGGATGGAATTTGATTTTGAAGTTTGGAAGGATGGAATTTGAGATTTGTGTTGATTTCGTTTATCTTTTAATGGTTCAAATTTTATTTTGTTGTTTATTTAATGTTCATGTGAACTTGGTGTTTGTCATTTTTCAGATTTTTTTTTTAGAAAGTTTTCTTTTATTCTCTTTTTTTCTTTTCTGTTCTTTGTTCAAAGTTCATTTAACTTTAATGGCGTTTCCCAATCAATTTGCACAAAAGAGGTGAAGGCCAAAAACGTGACATGGTCACTTTCATTCCAATCATGTTGAAAATACGTCGTACAACTCGATCCGGAATATATTTCATACAATCCATGTAGACTCAAAACGGATCTGTGTATGATCTTTGTTGATCCATCAAAAGCATCATCCGTCGAAAATCCATGTCCGAATAGTGAGGTACATGGTCAATAACATCACCTTCCAAGCCATCCTTGGCAAGGA